>JADMNL010000031.1:168355000-169555000 GCA_016271365.2 Neoceratodus forsteri
GCAAGAACAAAGGGGCACAATTTGAAGATGGGGGATGGCTCAGAGGTAATGTTAGAAAGTATGTTTTCACAGAGAGAGTTGTGGATGCATGGAACAGCCTTCCTGAGGAGGTTGTGGAGTCAGGAACAGTGGGAGAATTCAAGAATGCATGCACAGACATAAGGCAATTCTAGTGGGGGGCACGAGGAAGTAAGCTGTTCATTAACTAGAATCTACAGCTTATCCATCAGGTAGGGAAATGGGCAGACTGGGTGAGCCAAGTGGTCCTTATCTGCCATCAAATTCTATGTTTCTATGTTTTAAGGCAACATGTGAGGCTGAAAAGGGCCTACATCTGAAAATTACAGCTGCTAATAGCAGTGAGGTGTTGTCTAAGTTTCTGTTTGAATAGGCCCAGTTAAGTTAAGGTTCTTCTAGGATATCAACAGGGAATTTATTTATCCAGTTAGGAGCACGATACCTGAAGGACTGTTGGGCTTGCATGGTCTGACAGAAAGGGGTCATTTTAGTGTTCCTGGATGCACTCCTGGTGCTGCACCAGTTGGGAGCATGCATGATGAACTGCTGAGAGGATGGGGCCCCAGTGAGATTTTCTTCACGCGAAGACAGGTATGATAAATAGTCCTGCCACTGAGGTCCAGCCATTTGGTGAGAGTGTAGAGGTCGCATGTATGCCAAGATGTGGTAATGTAGTAATGCAGGAATGGTGCTGTCCATGGGAAATGGGCATGCCCTGCTTGCACTGACTCCCCGTGACCAACTGGTAACATTCACAGAGCAGCAGGCACATCCCTCCTCTTCCTGAAGGCTGGGGGCATCTGCACGGACACTTTACCAATCTCCTGCCAACTCGCAGGAATGACTCAGGCTCATGCACAAATGCAGGTCACTGACATGACAAGTGGTTCCCCAAACAGTTTGCTATTGGTCCATACAAGCTAACGTTCCTTAAGGCCACTACAGGCAGTAAGAGTTCAACATTGGTTTCCAAGTCGACAACCCCATGTTCAAAACACTGGGCTTTTCTGCCTGCTGAAGAGAAATTTAATAGATAATTGCATGTTTCAGTACTTTTTATTTAGAATTTTACAGGTCGGGAAAAGCCCACTAGATTTACAGAAATAATCCAGCTTTCAGGAGCACTGTTGGGACGGAGAACAAGTAGCGATCTGGTACAGTATCAATCAAAGTGGGACCTAGATTCAAAAAGCTTTCTAGGTTTTCTGGACCTGTCAGATCCAGTTACTGCATGCTTCAGAAGACCATACAAGTGGTGGTCTATTACCTGTTGCCAGTCCTTCTGCAAACTGTAACTTTTTGTTGAAGTCTCCTTAGTTTAATGATGAGTTTTGATCACTGAAAGTGTGGAAGCATAGGCCTGAGTGCACATGGAGGAGAGCATGAGTGGATGCTGACAATCCTGTCCTGATGAGTCATTATGAAAGATATTAGGAGACTATGGTGTCAGAAAGGGTATAGTTACAATTGGTGAAGCAACTGGAGAAAGGACAAGGATATATAATTGTTGAAGCTCTTTTTCTCCTCAAGTCACCATATGCATTGGGAGAAAAATGCTTCAACAGTGAGGTCTCCATTGAAGAGACAACATCCTCATCATCAACCATTCCAGTGACTACAGCCCCCCCCCAACTGTTGCTGAGACACAAAGGTTGTGGGCTTGGGTCTGGCACTGCCATACCTTCTATAGAGGGTATGTCGCATCTGCTGTCGGGTTCTGTCCCAGCAATGATGTTAGTCACCAACCCTCAAATGGACATCATTGACTCCCAGGCTGTGCTGGTGCTGTTTTCAGAAATATTGCTTCATTTGTTCTCATCACTGCCAACAATCGTGCTTACAGACCCATTGACATGGCCTACCTTGCTGATACCATCATTGCTGACAGAACATAAAAGCATGCCTATTGTTCCTCTGGCTCCATTGAATACTTCATCTTCATTCATGACAAAGAGGAGGAGGAGGAATATAATTCTGATCTCCTAAACATGGAGGAGGATTTGGAGGATGAGGACAGGGAGGAAGAGCCTTCTGAAGGAGGACTCCCTTCCAGCTCTATCCTGTCCTCTTACAGTGGGGATTCTGTGCTCTATAACCTCAGGTCTCCTTCCGAAGACCCCTGATTTCAGGTTTTGCTCAGGCAAATGCACGATGTCATGGGCTTTGAGGGTGAAGGGAAAGAGTCCAGTAAGAAAATTTTAGTATAGTTTTTGGAGTTTGAAGCTGCACCTACTACTGTCATTCCTCCAGTACACCCTACATTAGAGACTGCTACCTTTGCTCCTTAAAAAAGGTTGATAAACAGTGCCCTGCGCCATCTGTTAAGCCCTATTAAGCTTCCCTGCCAGACACTAATTCTGTGATAAACAGGGCAGCTCATGCTCGCTCTAGAGCCCTGAGAGTCATGAGTGCTTTGCATCCTGCAAGGAATTCAGGAGGCTGGGTATTATGAGCAAACAAACGTATGTATCTTCCACTCAAACAGGTGGCTACTTAAAATGTAAACTGACGCTCAGACATAACAAGTGTATCATTGTGAAGAAAGAAGTTGGGCATCACAGAACTGACCACAAACTTAACATAAGTTACTTTCAAAACATTTATTGTTAAAAATTAGATAAAAATAGCATCACGTTCTCCCCAGTCACACCAATGTTTCACGTCATACTCAATGCTTTTTCAAGGCTTTTCACACCTTGAAAAAGCATCGCGTATGATGTGAGACATGGATTGTCACTGGAGAGAACATGCTGCTTTTTTTATCTAATTTTCAACAATAAATGTTTTGAACATAACTTATCTTAAGTTTGCGGACAGTTCTGTGATCCCTGACTTCTTTCTTCACAATGGTAACTTATGTGCCTGCATCCTTGGGCCTAAGAATCGCTAATTATCAGGCACATATGATAAAATATCAGAATAGCCTGTTGAAATCTGCCATGACTGCTGTTCAGGTTTTGTCTGACAGTCCTGCCAAGGCTGAACTGCTTAAAGTCACTTCAGCTGGTATTAATACAGGAAAGCATCTGCTATGCTCAGCATATGATGCCACTGATACCTCTGCTAGGGATGCTGCCTTTGACATCTGCCTCAGAAGATAGTCCTGGCTCAAGGTGGCTGACTTTGATACTGATGTACAATAAGCTGTGCTGAATTTCCAATTTAGGGGCTCCAAGCTGTTTGGACCAGACATTAATAATGCCATTAGGGAGCTTCAATCATCTAAATTAAGGTCTGTTAGATCTCTGACTCCTTAACCTTTCAGAGGATGTGATAGGTTTCCTTTCTTAGACCAGCAGGCTGTGGCAGTTGCAGCTACCATTAGCAGTCCTGAGGCCATTGTTGTGGCCCTCTTTCAGGTCCCCCAACCCTTGGTGCCCATTCCAAGTCAGCCAAAGATATCAGTCAAGGTGGCCCGGTACCTTCTGGCTCTCCACTTCCACCCCCTACCCTGCTGCCTACAAGTGTGCAAGTGAGGGGGGAAGGATCTCCCTTCATCCTTCAAAACTATGTAGGATCACCATGGATAAGTGGATCCTGGAAATAGTAGAAAAGGGTTCCACCAAGCCGCATTGACAACAAAGTTGTTGAAATGTGGCTTGGTGAAATCCACAGTGTCCACAGGTGAAATTTCGCCTGTCAGAGAGTGAGTATTTTTTTTGTGGGGGTCTTGGCCCCTTACACCCTCCAAGTTGGAGTTTGTACAAAATGGGTGGAAAAAACACAGCAAAATGGTGAAATTCGGACCTGGGGACCATTGCAGCGACATCAAAATCGGTTGAAGTTGTTGCTGTAATGGTCTTCATTGTTCAAATTTCGTTGTTTCACTGGTATACCACAGAAAAGGAGCATGCTCTGGAGTTGCTGTCAAACTTTCCAGTGCACCTTTCATCTCATCATTTTCCTCTGGGTCACTTGTCTCTTCTGAGAGAAGTGTAATTATTGATTCAAAAGAATGCAGTCAAACCTGTTCCTTCCAAGGAATGGAATAGGGGGTTCTATTCAAGGTACTTCCTGGTTCACAAGCAGACAAGAGACCTACACCCTGTACTGAACCTCAGGGACCTGAAAACATTTATTGAATACAAAAAGTTTCAAATAATGTCTCTTCAGGCTCTCATCCCCCTACTACAAAAGGGGACTTGGCTCTGCACCCTGGACCTGGAGGGTGCTTACCTTCATGTAAAAGTCAGAAAATACCACAGACAGTACCTCTGCTTTATGCTGGAGTGCAGCCATTATCAGTACTAACTCTTGCATGTTGGCTTATCCTCGACACCGTCAATATTTACAGAATGCGTTGCTGTTGGGGCAGTAGTCTTCCAGTGGGAAAGTCTTTATGTCTTCCTGTACAGTCACATAAATAGTCGGGCACTCAGCAGCACCATAAAATAGGATTCCACCAGGTAGTATGATCAGATCATTAATTGCACATGTAACAAAGAAGACCACATGGTTCTGGTATATGCTTAACACATTTCGGATCCCCCTGGATCCTTTCACAAAAGTTGCTGTAACAATGGCCAAAAAATCGCTAAATGCAAAAAGAGTAACCGGCAAATGTGACATCACAATAATACATTCAAATTCATTGGTGACTACCCGCCACATGTTGTGGGTCTTAATTACAAAGCATTAGACCTATTTAAAATTCTTTATTAAAAACCTATCATAACCCCCCTGTGAAATTTAATAACACTTTCATATATCTACTGAAATGTAAGTATTAAATAAGGGAGGGGGGCTGCAGAGGGAAAAATAAATGGGTGGGGGAGGAACAAATAGGAAATATTTAAAATCCAAATATAGAAAGCTCAGTATCAAAATTCATATACAAGGTAAAACATCGCTATTCCAGTAATACAGCTCAAAAGTAGCTAATATCCAAAAACATAATCACAGAAACAGTACATAAAAACACAGCTCCACAAACGATAATTTTTTTCTCTGGGTATGGTTTTAAACTTAATCCTGCATTTAAGCCTGGATATTCTGTAGCATGCGATTTAATTATCCAAAATGACTCTCTTTTGAGGGGTAAGTTGTTAAAGTTACCCCCTCTTGGATTTCTTGCCACTTTATCAATAATGGTGAACATCATTCTATGTTCCGCTGTGTTGTCTGTGTCACTCAAGTGCAATGCCATGGAATACAGGGGGTCCTTGTGTTCAATCGCTCGCATGTGTTCCCCCAGCCATTATTTAAACAGCCTTTTAGTCTACCCTACATAAAATGCCTGGCAAGTGCACTGAGCCAGATAAATCACTGCAGCTGAGTTTCAGGCGGTAAACTGTCTAATTTGGAACTCAGTCCACATTAGCACCACTAAAAGTGCTACAACTTTTTACTGATTTGCAATACAAACAATTTTACAGGGAAAACAACCATTTTTGCGGTCCAACCAAGTGGATTCTCTTTTTTCTGTGTAGTGACTCTGCATCAATCTATCTTTGAGCGTAGAAGTCCATCTAAAGAACATTCTTGGTGTAACACTCGTTAGTTTCTTTAAGGCAGGGTCACTGCCAATAACATTCCAGTGTTTGCAAACTATGGGCCAGATATTCAAAACTTTGCCCTGGGGCTAAATTAGCACTGCCCGGTGGGCAAACTGTGCCCAGAGCAAAAACATAGCTATATTCAAAATGAATAGCCCAGTGCAAAACCAGCTGAATATAGCAAGCGAAGAAAGCCGGGCAAACAGGCCCAGGAGTGCAGGGCAAACATTGCCTAGGATTAAGACAGCACTAAATATAGCAGAGAAGGCAGCACTGAATATAGCAATCAGACAGAGGGCAGTGCAAACACCCACAAAAACAAAAGTGTCACAGAGGTGTAAGCAGCTGTCCAGGAACACAGGAAAGCAGAAGAGCCCAGCCAGACATAACTACAGTACCAGTGAAAGGAATGGAATAACCTACAACCACAAGTGAAATCAGAACTCATAGAACACTGTCAAATCCCAAGTCCACCCCAAAAAGACACAGGACACAGGAATGTCAACTTCAAAGAAGTATAATGTAAACTGTGAAAATCCAAAGTGCAAAGGCAACATGAACATATTTACAGAAAAAAAAATCAAAACACAGCAGAACACTTTTATGTACAAATGGGGTGCAAGAAAACCTAATGAAAGGGAAAGGGCAGGCGTAACAAAGGGATTGAAAACAATGGGAAAACAACAGTAATAGTGCAAACAGTCAAATGTTACATAAAGCAACAGAACAATGGGGTAAGAATGTGGTTGTGAGAGGATGTGGAAATGCAAAGCAATGATGGGGAACAGGATGGCAGAAACAGGGCTAGGGACATGGGCCAGGGACAGGAAGCAGGATAAGGTACATAGAATGCAGGGGTTAGGTGCGGGCAGGTGCTGGCAGACGTTCTTCTAATACAGCTGCAACACGTCTTGTCTCCGATATGAGCACAGCCTGTTGTTCAATTAGGGTGCGCTGCTGGCACACTATCCTCCTCAGAAGCTCCTCTGTTCCCTCACCCTCCTCTGGACGGCTGGCCCACAGTGATGACCTACGTGGACCTACAGGAGAAAGGGGGACTACATCAGGGCATGATAATGACACAAAGGCGCCATGTACCACCACACAGTGGACAGCATGCCCCAACAACCATGCCCATGTGCTGAGTATGTAACAAACCACAACACACACTAACATGTGCCTGCAGGACAAGGCAGTACGTAACAGGCAGCATGCAACACCCCAGTGTACATCGATATGCATGGAAATGCGCTGAGAAACCCAACAACGTGGAGAGCCAGCCAGCACAGTGGCGTGCAGACTGTAACAGTGCAAACAGACAGCCACCTCCAGAGATGTGAGCGACAAGTGGACACTGACTGATATGCACATGGGATGACACATGGTGGGACATGCTGCCCACGGTCACACAGCTATGATACAAAATACAGATGACTCCAACTGGAGAAATTGCCACAGGCCCAACCACGTGTGTAACCACACATGCCTGTCATGTACACCCCCAACAGTGGCCCACCCTCACTGCTGCCCTCCACAAGAACTGTAGACACCCAGCCAAACTGCCACCCACGATGCCATAATACAGCAGCTGTACAAAGGATGACAGGAAACCCTGAACAGGTGGGTGGGTGACTGACATAAGTGTGCAACAGTGACAAGTGACACAGATAAAGACTCGACAATGACCACAGAGAACAATGACACTGGCATCAGAACAGTAGGGATTGCAGGACAGGTAACCAAGCAGTACACAACCAGGGGAAGTGCCAGCCACACCACTTGCTGCAACAGAAGGGTGAGGGGCCCACAGTGGTGTACAAAATGGCACAGTGCCGTGACACCACCAATGCAAGAAGACACACACATGAAACACAGACACTGGGCATGGTCCACCAGTGGCACTGCAGCAGTGGGCCAAAGGCATGCACAGGACAGTGTCACCCTGGTGGTCAAGGCATGCGAGGCACACACACACCTGTGGGAGCAGCATCTGCCATAGGGGCTGACAAACAGCACACCATGCTACCACAGAACAACTCCTGCAGCACACCTGCATAACATGTGCACAAACATGTGCACTACAGGGACAGAGGACAGCACTCTCTTGGGACAATGGCCCCACATCAGAGCATGAGCCCACAGGCAGGGGTGTAGCCAGACATTCACATGTTCTACATACAATCCCAAACAGCTGCACCCCTCATAAATGCTGTACTCAGCAATCCCAAACAGTAAACCCCTTCCAAAGGGTATGATGTCTGTCAGATAATTCCCACTCTCTAATGAGGTTGTACATTCCCAGGTGGGCCCCCTCAGTTGAGTAAGTGGTTACCTTCTGAACTCTGAAAACGTTTGCATTTAGTATCGTGTTTCCTTATTAAATGGGGTATCTGGGACACTGTTGATAAATGTGAGATGCAAACACAGAACTAGTGTATCAGAATGAAGTGGAACATTGATAAGTGTGTCAACCTGGGCCCTCCTCTATTGATTTTCCAGGTGGGCCCTTGCATCATCTGTCCAGGTGGGCCCTCTGCACCCCAGTCCAACCTCTCTCCTACACAACAGCATGTCAAACAGGGCCACACCCAGTGGCCTACAGTGACAAAGCGTCTGGTGTACCTGGGAACAGTTGACAGACATGCAGTACACCAAAGTGTACACTATGTGCACAGTGCGTATGCCTACATACACCTTGCTCAACTGCCTGCCCTGTAAACCAGACTCACAGTGGAAAGCATAACATTGTACAGTACTCACGCACAACACCACTTTCACCGTCCGTGCTCTCTGCTGCGCTGTGCCAGTGGAGCACCCTCGCATGTCGGATGATGGCCCCTGTCTGGCTTGTGGCACGTCTCTCCTGCCTGTGGTTTGTTGTCAGCGCTCTGCAGTGAGAAGAGGGTACAGCATCGTCAGTACAATATCAGCCACCATGGTACGCTAAAGACCGCCCTGTACCCCAGTGGTGCAGCACAACACACGCAGTGGCAGATGAGTGCAGTGCACCACCAAAGCCATGCCAAGCATGACAGGGGTCCGTGCACACTGTCTACCCCTGTCCCACACAGTACACACATGGCTTCATGGACTCCATGAGCAACATGTGTAGCTCACCAACACCCATGCACATAAGCGCACCACGAACACACTGCCCCACCACCCATGCCAGCAGTCGTGCTACAGTCATCCCTTACCTGGCACAGGCACAGTCTCCTCGCGAACCATGGCCCTGCAGCGTTCAAGCAGTGGTCACTGCCTGCACCTGATGTCAGCATAACGATGCCAGCACTTTTCACCATCATGTGGGATACCTGTGATGGCACTTAGTTTGCGGGCAATGGAAGCCCAGACCTGCGTACGGGGCAAGTCACCCTCCCGCACACGTCCAAATAGGCGGCAATGGCGCCTCTCTGTTAACTTCACGAGGCTGGCAGTCTCAGCCTCATCCCACCGCCTGTCACGTCCACCACTGCCCTTTGCCTAGGTCTCCCAGACATATTTGTGCTGTGGAAGGGGCAAATAAACACAACAACAGTGCAACAACTGTGCATACACCCTGACACACCCTACAACTGAGTGTGGCGCGTGCTGGCGTATGCCGTGGCGCTGCGCTAACAGAATGTTTGCAATGTGCAGGCGTGACCCTACCAGACCCTGGTCGATATTGCGGCGCATGCGTGGCGCGCGCTAAAGCTGGTTAGCGCCCGGCGCTAAAGCTGGTTAGCGCAGCACTAGACTGCGCTATGACGTCGCAGACAAGGGTAACATGAGCATGCATGCTGCACATAGCGCGGCGCTGTTCCTCAAATAGCGCTGCTGTGCTAGCGCCGGGCTATTCAGAGCCATATTCAATGGTTGTATGCAAATGAGGGTACTTGTGTATGCATGAGGTAAAATGTGTGATTAGCATATCATTATGCGCTCATTTGCATGACTAACAGGCAGGATTGCCTGGCCGGGCTATAAAAGGGCAAGCAGTGCACCACCAGTGTTGTATTGTGGAACTGCGGCGGGAATACAGCAGTGAACAACATGGAGAGAGACATGCAACAGGGGGATGGGCAGCAACAGCCAGGTATGTATCACGGGTGTGGATAGGCATATTCATTGTACACAGTTGTGTCCAGTTTGGTCGACCACCTGTCACAAATCATATGCCACTCAGCTACAATTATCAATCTAATCTGTGGTATTTGGGTTAGTGTTGGCCACTGTGGACTGTGTCATGCATGTATGATCTCTTTAGAGTGTAGAGGAATCATGTGACAACTTGTTTGGAAGGGGGGTGCAATTTGATGGGATGTGTACATTATGTAATTGGGGGATGGTTGGAGACTGTGTACAAAATGGCTACACTCCTGGTATGTATGACCACCGTGGGACCACAAACGTCCACTGCATTGTGCTCATACCCCCTGCAGTTCAATGTGTCATGTGCCAATGTTTGCACATTTGTGTCTGCACGCCAGGTGCACTGGTGCTGTACCATGACAGTGCACCGTCTTGTTTTCCTGCATGTGTGGTGTGATGGCCTCTGCCCCCACCCGGGCATACACAATGTACCAGCAATGTGCGATCCCATGCCACAAACAGTCATGGGGGTTCATGGCACACACAATCCACAGCAGTGCACATGTGTGCACACCACTCCAGACACAGGACAGACAGTGGCAATGTGGGCATGTGCAACGTACAGGCACATGCAGCCATCTGATATGTCCATGTGGCCTGTAGCACTGAGGGGGTGATATCATGCTGTCCACTGTGTGATGCAGTGCAGCACCGACACAGCCACTGACACCTGTCCACTCTTTATTATCCCATAGGTGTGCAGGCTCAACCGGAGCGCATCCGTGCACATAAATTCTCCCAAGATGAGCTAAACACCCTGGCACATGAGGTAAAAGTAAGAGAACATGTGTTGCGCACACACAGGGCCACCGATGCTGTTGTGCGGCAGGCTTGGGAGGAGGTGACTGCAGCGGTGAATGCGGTTGGTGGTCGTGGGAGATCAACTGAGGCAGTCCGGAAGTGTTGGAATGACCTCCTGTGGCATGCAAAGGAGGAGGTGGCACAGTGCCACAGAGACAGGACCAGAACTGGTGGTGGTCCACAGGAACACCAGCAACGTGTGCAGGAGCCACACATGGCGGTGGTGGTGTCAACATTGCGGATGGTGGCAGTGGCAGGTGTGCCAGGTGGTGGTTGCGAGACAACCCTTGCACTTCCAAGGCCAGGTCTGTATTCACATGTGCAACCCCTGTATGTGGTGCAGGCAAGGGTGCATGGTCCTGCTTTTGGTGTCCTGCACAGGCTGCACTGTATCCTGCAGAAATGATGGCTGGCATGGTCAAGGTCACCGTGGGGTGGGTGGGTGCATGTTGTCACAGGCTTGTGTGAGGTGGGTACCTGTCCTGAGGGCTGCATGGTGTGGTGGTGGTGGTGGTGGTGGTTTGCCAGTGTCCATGGATGGATGACTGACCCTGTCCCTATTCTCTCCTCAGCACTCTCGGACAGGCCTGCACCACACAGCATGATCCACAGATGTCTAGCCAGGTTCCTGAGGTTGTGGAGGAGTTTGAGGGCGATCGGCAACAACATCTGGACTTGTGTATCTCAGGGCCGTATGGGCCCAATGCATGTTGGCATACCCAGGGACAGGGCATGCAACTGCCTGGGAGGAGGGCACACCTCACCAGGGGTGTTAGGGAGACAGTGGGCACCTGGATGTTGCCCCAACTGAGAGTGATGGGGTGGGAGGAGGTACTGCTGGTCACTGTCACCAGTGCAGATGACAGTGATGTCTCTACATATTCACATCAGCTGGACATTCCTGTGCCAGGGGATGTAGGGGTGGGAGCTTGCTGAAGGCCATGGAACAAGTCAGGGTGGTTCTGTGGTGTCAGCAGTGTGGCTGAACACATGGTGGTGGGTGGTGTGGGTGGTGTTGCAGGACAGCAAGGCGTGCATTGTCTGACAACTGCTGAGGTTCCAGTCCATATGGGCGCCACAGCCCACTGCCACTCGTAGTCAGCAGCCCGGCTGTAGCAGTTGGTGCAGTGCCACAGGCTACCACTGCCAGCTGCTGCTGTGGGTCCTGTGCCTCTGGTCCATGAAGGCCATGGTGCCCAGCCACTCCTGCAGGCTGCTGTCACATCACAGCAGGAGGCCCGTCTGGACCTGCATGCCATGCGGCGTGAGCTGCGACATGAGCTGGGTCAGATACGGGAGGCAATAAGAGTGGGCTTTGCTCGTGCTGAGCAGCAGGCAGAGGACAGGTTTGGCTGCCTGGTGGGTGCCATAGACCGTGGCTTCTCTGGGTTGACTGCTGCAGTGGTGGCAATTGGTGATGTCATGCAGGGTGTGCCTATTGGTCGGCAACATGGGTTTGTTGGCTCTGGTGCACATGGCAGAGGGGCACACAGGCAGGCACACCGTGGGTGCAGGGCTGCCACTGTTACCAGTTCTGAGCCATCACAAACTCCACCTGCAACCCAGCGGCGCCGTGGCCGTCCATACACCCTATCTGCCTCCACCAACCCCCGGGGGCACAGGAGGCCAATCGTGCCTGCCTCACCTTCCACTTCAGCTGTGTCCTCTGCACAGAGCACCCCTGGGTCCCTAACCCATGGTACGGGAGCACGCTGCATGCGTGGGTGGCGTCACCAGTGATGCCCACAGGCTGTCTGCCGTACTCTAGGTGCTTCCCCATCATGCATGGGCAGATGTGTGCATGCACACACACACACACACACACACACACACACACACACACACTCCCACCAACACAGTTGCCCCTCTACCTCATGGCACCATTGCACCTCCCCACCATGATTACACTGTTTGTGTGTATCCCCACCACATATGTGCTGCACAATCATGGAGTCACACCACATGCACACACTATTTGTATTACACTGGGTTTGTTTGCTGTTGTGATTCTGGTTTTAACTGTTATGTTAGTCTGTGCACATTAAAATTGTTGATCACTTGTACTCTTCAGGTTGTTGTGCAGTCTGTACTTACCCTCTGGTCTGTTGCAGTATCCTGATGATGTTGTCCCGGTGCTGTATGGCCCTGCGTGACGTGCGAGGGTCCCTCCTCTCCAGTTGCTCCACTATCCCCCTGACCACTGGCTCTGGCTCACTGTCAGACTGTCCCTCAGGTTCAGGTGCCTGTATCCCACTGCTCATTGCCATGTTGTGCAGCATACAACAGGCTAGGAAGATACGGCATACCTTCTGAGGTGTATATTGGAGGGCACCACCTGATGTGTCAAGGCATCTAATTCGCATCTTCAGGATGCCAAACACTCTCTCTATAATGTTTCTTGTTCTGGCATGTGCCTCGTTGTAGAGCTCCTCAACCACTGTGGCCGGTCAGAGTACTGGTGTGAGCAGCCAGGGCCGCAGGGGATAGGCACTGTCTCCTGTCAAAACATATAACTTGTTAGTGCTGTACTGCAGTCTGTCAGCTGCTGTCCTGCACCTGTCTGTGGCCCTCCCACATCCCTTCCCTGGCCTGCAATGCCTGCCCCCATCCATGCTGTTGTGTGTTTGCCTTGTGTGCTACAACTCACCGACTAGTTGTCCACTGGGTATTCTGCCCTCCTCAAAGGCCTGACACAGCTGAGACTGGTGCCAGATGAAGGCGTCGTGGGCACTGCCGGGGTACTGTGCATAAACATTGGTGATGCGCCCCGCCGCATCGCACACCACCTGGCAGTTGATGGAGTGGTACCCCTTCCTGTTCACATACACATCACTGCCATCACCAGGTGGTGCACGGATGGGGACATGGGTGCAGTCAATGGCACCCAGTACAGATGGTAGGTGCGCAACTCGATGGAACTGCTGCATTGTTTCTCTGCACTCTGCTGCTGTGCTGGGGAATACTATGAATTCGAGCATGTGCAGGAGAGCCTCTAGGAACTGGGTCAGGATGCGTGAGGTGGCAGACTGCGTTACTCCTAATGGTGTCCCCGTTGGTCGTTGGAACGTCCCCTGTGGCAAGGAAGCACATCGCTGCTGTCACCTTCTCCTCCACTGTCATGGCATGACTGGCCTGGTGTTTGACTGCAGCTGCTCATGCAGGAGTTCACAGAGCTGCCTCAACATTCCCCTGTTCATCCGGTACCGGCCAACGATGTGGTCATCAGGCAGGGTCTCAAAGGAGACCCTGGGCCGGTACAGCCTGTTTGCAGCATACCATCTCCTGGGCCTGCGTTGTGGCCCATGTTGTGCCTGCTCCCTTTCCTCCACCTCCTCCTCCTCCTCCTCTACTACAGCTGCCATCAATGGCAGGATCACTGCTACTGGGACTGCCACATTCCTACTTCCTGTACTGCTCCTCCTCCTCTGTGTTTTGCCCTGTGTTTAGAGCTAGCCTTTTATGCAGTAACTAGCGCCCCGCTAAGGGCTGCGCTATGTATCCTAGCGCGGCGCTGAACCTTTCAATATCCCCTTGCGCGTCTCTCTGCGCACCCCGCCCATCCTTTTGCCCCTTGCATACATTACTGGTTAGCCCAGCGCTACTGCAGTTTGGCAGTGCTATTTGGCCTTTTGAATATTGCAAACCCGCGCTAATCCTGCGCTAAACCTGCGCAAATGTTTTTTGCCCGGCGCAAGGTTTTGAATATCTTGCCCAATGTCTCTTACCTTCTTTGCCCATGTGGAGTAAGTAGTTACAAAGTTAAATTGGGGAACTATCTGTGTTGATTCACTGTTCACTGCCCTTTTGTCTCTTGGAAGGCTCTCCCTATCTGTGGTGTCTGGAATATTTTTTGCCTTTTCTGTGTTGTAAACACTGTAGCCCCTCTCCCGTAATCTATGAGTCAATGGGTCTGCTTCCTGTTGGTAAGCCTCCTGTGTGTTACAGTTGCAGCGGGTCCGCAGAAACTGACTTTGGGTATGTTGCACCTGATATGGGGGGAGGGGGCTGACAGCTGGCTGAAATCAACAAACTGTTACCATCAACTTCTTTTCTGTACAGCCTAGTATCTATGCCCCATCCTCATTTTTGCTCTGAGTCACATCTAACTAGTTAATCTGTCTGATGTTGCTGCTATACGTGAAACATAAGTGTTCATTTGTGCTGTGAAGGTACATAACAAAGCTATCTAGTTACGCAATACTGCCCTGCCATATAAGCAGAATGTTGTCTACATAACGCTCCCAAAATAGTGTTTTTTTCTTTGAAGGAGTTAACATCATTCCTTAGAAGCGTCTTCTCCCATCTGCCTTGATACAAATTTGCATCTGATGGGGTGCAAGTTGCCCCCATCGCTGTACCCTTAATTTGCAAAAAGGTGTCATTGTTAAATGCAAGCACATTATATTTCAATACATAGTCAAGCAATTTCAGAGTAAATTCAACTGGCACATCTGATGCCCCTGTTCTTAAATTCAAATAGTGGGCAGTCACATCTAATGCCCCCTTATGGGGGACATTGGTATATCGAGAATCTATGTCTATCATTACAAAAAGTACTTCTTGCTCCATTTTAACACTGCTGCAAATATTCAATAAATGTTTCATATCCTTTATGCATGATGGTAATGTCTCTACAAAGGGTTTCAAATATGTGTCCACATATTTTGATAATGGCTCCATGAGGGAGCTGATGCCGCTCACAATAGGGCAGCCGAGAGGTTGATTCTTGCTTTTGTGAATCTTTGGTGTGGTGTAAAAAGTAGCCTTAATTGGATTAGATGTTATCAATAATTCTTTCATTTTCTCTCCAATATAGCCCTTCTCAAATGCACAATTGATGATCTCATCTATAGCAAACTTATAATCACAAATCGGATCCACAGTCAATCTACGATAGCAATCTTTATTATTCAGCTGTCTCTGGGCTTCTGCTCCATAATCATTTTTGTCTTGTATTACGACGCACCCACCTTTATCTGCCTGCTTAATAATGATGTGTTGATCCTGCTGTAAGTTTTTTAAAGCCTCTGTTTCAGCTTTCATCATGTTTTCAAAATGGGGTCTGGTGGGATTCAAAAAAGGTGTTGCCGCCAGATCTTGTTTTTTTTTTTTTTTTTGCTTTAGCGTTGTTTTATGTCTTCTCTAATCTGGGCAACTGACAACTTAAGGGCCTGTCTAGGGAAGTAGTTTGACACACATTGACCAGAACAAAGCAGTTGTTCAAGGGCCTGGGTGTTACAGTCAGTGTATCAAAATCCATACTTTTTTCCCTGTCAGTGCCTACAAGACATCATGGCAGCACTGGACGCTATAGCGGGTAGTGCATTTCTGCCTATAGACAGAGCCAAGTCCCTGGATACCCAGGCCTAAATGGTTCACAGGAGCAATTATGTGTCTAACTGCACCATGACCCACCTCCTAGGACTTATTACAGCTGCCTTTTTGGCCGTCCCCCATGGCCACCTCCATATGTGAATCTTGCAATGGATACTTCAGGTACAGTGGGATCTATTGATGGATGAACTGGAACAAATGGTTCTTGCCATGTCTCCTCTTTGCAAGTCACTGATTTGGTGAATGGAACCCCAGCAGGGCATCCCATTTTTCTCTTTGACTCCAGTGCAGACCCTCATAATGACTGCCTCTAGGTTGGTATGGGGTGCCCATCTCTAACCATTTTAGACCCAGGGGTTGTGGACTGACCTGTACTTAGATCTACATATCAATGTTCTGAAGGTGAAGGCTGTTCTGCTTGGTTCCCAAGCCTTCACAGAACACTTCAGTCCCAGACCCTTGTAGATAAAGCCAGCAAATATCAGTGTAATTCACTACATCAGCACACAAAGGGGCACTCACTATTATCCTCTATGCAGAGGAGCAATGAGAGTATGGTACTGGGTGATGTCTCATGGCCTTCAACTGTCAGCAGTGTTTCTCTCAGGTGTACAAAATGTCTTAGCAGACAGCCTATGTCTGTCCCAGTCTTGAGTACATGAGTGGGAAATTGTAACCTCTTTGATAAATGACCTATTTGAAAGATGGTGTCATCCAGACTTAAGACAGCTTGTAGCAGAACCAACCCGTGAGGAAGCTATACTGGATTTGGTTCTGACCAACAGGGACAGGATCACAGATGTGGAGATGGGCAGCCCCCTTTGTAGACGTGACCACAGAACAGTATGGTTTAAGGTAACCATGGTGGAAGAAGCAAGGCATACAAGGATAAAGGTCCTAGATTTCAGGAAGGCTAACTTTAAGGAGATGGGTAGAAATCTCAAAAGAGCCCTAGCAGCAGAAGGTACAGGGGGAGGAAAAACAGTGGTCTGGACCTGAGCAAGTCACTTAACTTCCCTGTGCTCCCAGGTCGCTCCTTTAAAAAAGCTTTCAGCTTAGTGTGCTACTCCTGGTTAAACAACTAAATAAAAAAAAAAAGACTCAGGCGAGTCATAACAGAAGTACCAGGTCACTGTGTCAAAATACATAGCAAGAGTAAAAGAAAGAAAAGGCCATTATGGTTCTCGAAGGCAGTGGCTGAGAAAGTAAGAGAAAAGAAAAGAGCCTTCAGAAGGTACAAAGAAACGCAAAAGGATGAGGACAGAGAACAATATCCGGAGAAGCAGAGGGAATCTGGGAAAATAATTAGAAGGGCTAAAGCACAGACAGAGGAAGGTATAGCCCAGGTTATTAAGAAAGGTGACAAGACCTTCTTTAGATACATTAGCGAGAGGAAGAAGACCAGAATTGGGATCGTTAGGCTGAAGAAGGAAGGAGGAGAAAGGGTAGAGGATGACCTAGTAAAGGCTGAGATACTGAACAAGTACTTTTGCTTTGTATTCACCATGGAAGGGAAGGGTGAGGGACCGAGACTCATTAAGAGAGGTATTCAGGGGAGGGAGGGAGGTAGACACCAGCCCATTCATGGTGGAAAGAGTCCAAGAAGAACTCAGGAAAATAAAAGCAGGTAAGGCAATGGGGCCAGATGGGATCCACCCCAGAGTACTAAAGGAACTCAGAGAAGTGCTGGCAGAACCACTGGCTGCCCTTTCCAACACATCACTAGAGATGGGGGAGGTACCTGAGGACTGGAGGAGGGAAGATGTGGTCCCTCTCTGCAAGAGTGGAAGCAGAGAAGAGGCAGACAATTACAGGCCTGTAAGCCAGACCTCAGTAGTGGGGAAACTAATGGAGTCCTTACTTAAGGAGAGGATTATGAAGTTTCTGGAGGATAGTGGGGCACAGGACCCAAGGCGGCATGGATTCTCAGCAGGAAGGTCCTGTCAGATGAATCTTATAGATTTCTTTGACCGGGTAACCAGAATGGTAGATCAGGAAAGGGTGGTGGATGTAGCCTACCTGGATTTGAGCAAGGCCTTTGACACTGTCTCACACAGGAAATTGCTAAATAAAATTGGGGAGCCTGGGAGTGGTTCTTACGGTGGTAAAGTGTGTTGGGAACTGGCTAAGGGACTGGACTCAGAGGGTGGTGGTAAATGGCATGAAATCTGAGAAGAAGGAAGTGACCAACAGGGTGCCGCAGGGGTCGGTGCTGGGGCCAGTCCTATTCAATGTCTTCATCAGTGACATTGCAGAGCGTCTGGAGAAAAAGGTGTGCTTCTTCGCAGATGACACCAAGATCTGCAACAGAGTGGACACACCAGAGTGGGGGGGGAATGAGAAAGGACCTAAGCCTAGTAGAGGAGTGGTCGGGTGTCTGGCAGTTGAGTTTCAATGCTAAAAAGTGCAAGATCATGCTCCTGAGTCACATGAATCCAAGGAAGGAGTACAGGATGGGTGGAGAAATTCTGGTCACCACAAGTCAGGAGAGAAACATGGGGGTTATCTATCATATCTGATGACCTTAAGGCAATAGTTCTTAGACTTTGTCATAGTGAGCCTCCCCAAATCCATGAAAAAGATTTTGAGCCTCCCCCCAAAACTGAAATAATCTTGGGCCTCCCCAAAGAAAAATAACATACTATACTTTGCACAGTACACCATGAATAAACTGAAACCCCTGTGAGTACTTGGCTCACATTCAGTTCTTTGTCTTATACTGACATGGAACCTTTGAGAAAGAGCTCCTGTACTCAAAGGTGTTATCTGAATAACAAATAAATAAAATAAACAAATATTATTATTCATCTTATTGTAACCACACACACAGCCACAGGCCAGCCTACTTGCTCTGCTAATTTCATTCTTGAACAATTGTTACCCCTTTTTGCAGTACCTTCATGGGTCAGACTACTTTCTCTGTTTCCTCTCTATATGAAATTACCTTCCTACATACTTTGCCTTTCCCCCTCCTTCCCTGCTCCTAAGCAACCTCTCTGGGATTACTTTTCTCCTTCCTGCTATTGCTCTGAGCACTTCTGTACTCAACCCTTGTACTTGGGCTGTTCTGCCATCAGTCTACAGATTGATCAATTACCACCACTCATTATTAGTTTATTGTTCATATTTGTTTACACTATTGTTCACTGTATATTTCCTGATTGTTTTGCAATTACCTTTTGAAATGTATTCACTCCCTACTCTTCCCCAGGTACACCTGAAATGAGCCTTGGCTCATTTCACCTTCCCTTGTCACCTATTAGTAAATAATTACATAAAATTTACCTACTATTATCATCTTTCACTTTGCTTCATCTCTTCATACAAAATATATAAAACTCAGAATTTAAATACAGCACTTTTTCAGACTTGCTTGAGCCTCCCCTGGAACAGGCTGGGGCCTCCCCAGGGAGGCTGGCCTCACCATTTGAGAACCCCTGCCTTAAGGTGACCAAACAGTGTGAAAAGGCAGTGGGGAGAGCAAACAGAATGTTGGGGTTCATAGGGAGGGGCATAACAAGCAGGAGGAAAGAGGTGGCGATGCCACTGAACAGATCACCCGGTGAGGCCTCAGCTGGAGTACTGTGTCCAGTTCTGGAGACCACATCTCCAGAAGGACATTGACAAAATAGAGGCAGTCTAGAGAAAGGTAACAAAGATAGTACATGGATTGCACCAGAAGCCCTACGAGGAAAGACTTAAGGACCTTACTGTCTATTCACTGAAGGAAAGAAGGGAGAGGGGAGATATGCTAGAGACTTTCAAGTACATTGGGGGGAAAAACAGGGTACAGGTGGAAAGCACATTTCAGAGAAAACTCTGCACAAGAACAAGGGGGCATGATATGAGGTTGAAGGGTGGAAGGCTCATGGGTACTGTTCAGAAGTACTTTTTCACTGAAAGGGTGGTGAAGCCATGGAATAGCCTTCCAGCAGAAGTGGTGGGTGAGAAAACAATATGGGGGTTCAAGAGTGCATGGGATAGGCATAAGGGTACCCTGGAGATGTGCAGAGCAGGAGAGCTGCAGATCAAATAGGATCTGGGGCTGCAGCAGTGAGTAGGGAATGGGCAGACTAGGTGGGCTGCATGGTCTTTATCTGCTGACAGGTTCTATGTTTCTATCCAGAGCTGGATTTTGTGTCTTCTCACAATGCAAAACTGTCGTATTTCCGCTCACTTACTCCAGGGCCTGGAGGTTTTTGGCAACACATATTGTCCAGCTCCTGGAAAGTGAGGTTCCTTTATGCACTTCCTCTGAACCCTCTCATTCAGAGGGTTCTACTCACGTTGTGGACATAGGGGGCCACCCTAATACTAGAAGCTCCCTTCTGGCCTTGCCAGTTATGGATCTCCCTGTTATAGCATCTGGCAGTGGAGCTTCAGATTGACTACCCCTGTGTCAATGTCTACAATCACAGGACAAGAAGTCACTGGCCTATCCAGACTTGCTGTCCCTACATCCTCGTGCATGGCTCCTGAAGCCATAACAATTGCCAACTTTGGAGTTTCTCTCCAGTGGCTGACATCTTACTGGCAGCTAGAATGCCATCCACATGATCCATCTATTGACTAAAATGGAAACATTTCTACATAAGGTGTTCTTTCAATTCTGAGGACCCATTTACATGTCCTGTCAATAATGTACTGGCCTACCTGCTATCTCTGTCTGACTCTGGTCTCCAGTACTCATCCACTAAGGGGCACTTGAGTGCCATTTTGACTTTCCATGCTCTGGTTGATGGGTGCATGGTGGCACAGATAGATGTGTCCATTACATTTCTTAAGGATGCTCTGCATGTGTGGCTCCTGTTTTGTAAACTAGCTCCACATTGGGACCTTAATTCATCCATGAAAAGTTGACACTGGCTCCATTCAAGCCTGCTGCAACTTGTGAAATGCGCTTAATTTCACGGAAGACTATTTTTGGTCACTATAACTTCTGCTTGGAGCATTTACGAGCTTCAGGCTTTGATGCATGAACCTTCTTACCTAATTCTCCACAAGGACAAAGTATCCTTGTGTACCGACCCACACTTTTCATCCATGGTGGTATCTCATTTCACACTGAATCAGACCATACAGTTTCCCACATTTTATCCCAAGTATGTTAGCAAAGGTGAGGCATTGCTTTATTCACTTGATGTACGAAGAACACTATGTTTCTGTATCGACTGCACCGCAGAAAGTCCTCTCACATTTTTGTCTCATTTGCTCCTGGAAAAAAAGGCATACCTGATACTAAACAGTACTTGCACAAATGACTGGCTCACTGCATTGAATTTTGTTATAGGAAGTATGATAAGGAACTTCCTGGTACTGTGAGTGGCCATTCTACATGTCGTATGACCACTACTGTTGGATGTTCTCAGAATGCTTCTGCAGCTAACATGTGTTTCTGCCACATGGATCGCTGTGCATCCATTCACTAAGTTCTATAGTCTAGACATCATCTTTCAAAGACATGGTGGATTTGGTCTTGCTGTTTTGTAAGGCCTCCTGTTCTAATTGCATATCAGACTTTATCATCCTGTCTGGGTACCTTGTGTACTACTTGGGAATTGTTCCAAATGTGTGACCCCGTGCAGCATATATCCTTGATGAAGACAGAACAGTTACTCACCATAGCACCATAGCAGTAGATCTTTGAGAAAATCTCATCCATTTGTCCACAGTGCCCCCACCCTTTTTCCCCCTTTTCTGAGGTATAAGTTGGCAGGTCAGTGTACTGTCTTGTCTGAGGTGTCCATAAGTGTCTTATACATACTATATTTCCAGTCCAATGCCTCTCCTTGTGTGCCTGGTAGTGGTTTGACCTTCTAGTTCCTCACATGAAGAGGCCCTCCAGCTTGTCTCCAGTGGGGAACTGAGGAGCAAGGGACTTCCCATGTTTTACAAGTGCTCATGTTGCACATCATCATGGGTAGAACCCAGCTAGCAAAATTGTCTGAGTGGTCTTGATGCCAACAACTTACAATTCCTAAGGTGAAGCCCAATGGAGGTGAGTCTCTTGAAGATCTTCTGTGATGGTAAGTAACTGTTCTATATGTGGGTAGCCCATATACTGGCCTACTGATTAACTAAATTTCTCATGCAGTTTGTCATATGAAGCAAATTGGCCATCAGTACAGAGATCTTTAAGATGTCATATCTTCTTTGCTTTACAGATATGAACATTTGATTATTTAGATCACAGAGACAAAATAGATCTCAGTGAATGTTATTATTATGAGTTACTGATGTGGACTGAGACATTTTAAGGGATGTATAAGAATCCTAGTGTCATTATACAGATCAGTAATACGTTTAGTCAAAGGAAGTCTTGATGCATATACTATAGCTGGTGATCATGAAGGTTGGGCGTTATAGTGCATATGATGTCTTCAAATGGAGTTAAACTTTTTTCTAGTTTAACCCAAGCCAGGAAGGGTGGAACCAGATGTAAGTCTGCTCAAGTCGAGCTGCCAGGGAGTATCAATAAATAGTAGGGTGCCTTAGGCCTGCTCCTTCATAGCATGTATACAATTTTTTTAAGTTTTATTCTCAGGGTTGCCCACTTCCATACAAATTTTCTAATTATTCTATCCCATTCTTTAAATAATGTTTTCCATTTTGGATGAGGAAGGTTTGAAAAAGGAATATAATCCATGGAAGGATATTCATTTTTATGACATTAGCCCTCTCCACCAAGGTTAGAGGGAGACACACCATTTATTCTAAATTGCAATAAATTCTATCAAGGAGGGGAATAAAATTAAGAGATCTTCAAGATGCTCAGAAAGATTTACTCTTAAGTAGCCAGAATTGGAGAGAATACCACCAGAATGGGAATGGGGAAGAATTAGGGCAGGAATGGTATCAAGAGCCAAAATGTCCAATTTAGACCAGTTTATCTTGTATTCTAACATAGACGTAAACAGATACCAGATTCAGCAGTGTAGTAGGGGATAAGGATATATTTCCCATAAAGATTAGAATATCATCACCATTCCAGGATGTAGGGTGCTTGGTACCATTGATTGTAATCCCCTTAATAGCCAAATGACAAGAGATGGCTTTAGCCCGCACTTCACTGAGGATGGCGAAAACCACGAGGATAATGGGCAGCCCAGTCTGGTGCCCTGATGAAGCAGCATTTTATCTGAGGTCAGGGAATTGATCCTCATTTGGGCTGAGGATGCTGTGTAAATTAGTTTGATCCAATTAGTGAATCTGTGGAAAAAAAAAAGGCCAGGGTCTGAAACAGGAATTGCCATGAAATTCTGTCAAAGGTCTTTTCGGCATCTGAAGCTATCTTGTCTGTGAGACATGAAGACGTGCAGTTTATCTGAGGTGTGGCATGCCTGGATACATTGAAGGTTGTTATTCCACTTATAAAATAGGTCCTAAATTGATTTGTGAAGTGTGAGCAGTCATTTACTTCAACAGTCATCTTACCTACAGTTTGTTTTTGCCTTCTGTAGTTTCATCTTGTAAGTGTTTCTGCTGAACTATGTTCACCTGTTTGTTTGCTGCTTTCCTCCATGGGCCCCCTATGAAAATGAGATGCTGCATCTCATGGGGCTATCCTGCTTGAAAATATATCAAATAAATAAATAAACTTTGCTCAGAACTGTTTGGTCATGCTTTGATAACCAGGCAGTCAGGTGATGCTCTCAGCCAATCAGGTTGCTAGGACTTTATCCCTATTGGTTACATATATGACTGGATGAATTTCTGCAGTTCCCACCATCTTATTTGCATTTGTTTTTTGCCACCATAGAACCAACACCTACCCTTGATTTTTCTTTCTCTTTCGGCAGGAGATCTGCAATTTCCTTGATACCCCCACAACATGAGCAGAACATGACCAAATATTAATACGTTGAAAAGATGTGAATCCTACTGTTTATTAAAGCACAGAGCTGTGAGCCTGGAACACCAGGTTTGAATTTCACCACTGCCATTTTGCTGACTGTGAGACCTTGAGCAAGTGTGTCTCTCTCGCTCTGTGCCTGACCTTTCTGAGTTTCCTTAATGTCCCTCAGTTCCACTCCCATGTGACCCTATTGGATACTGCAACTGTCTGTGATGTTTAATAACCACATCAGGATATAGTGTGTATGGAATCTAAAACACAAATCATTTTCCCTTTCACTGTCCTTTAGAGAACTGCGAGATCTGACGGAATCATTCTTTTCTGTCTTCAGTCTGCTATTGCTTGTGATATTTACAGTCCTGCCTGCTAGGATGGTTCACTATCTTTCTAATTATTTTGTTTATTTATTTAGGTCTAGGATTATGAATACCTTTGAGCCGAGACTCTTTTACAAAGGTCCCATGTCATAGATTGCAACAAGACAAACATGATGGAAGTATGAACATTGGAGTAGGTACATAGTCAGTACTTAATGTAACAGTGAATTAGTGTGAACTAGTAGAAAAAGAAAAGAGGATAAACAGAGACAACAGAAAGGGGGTGGGGGTGGGGTGGCAGAAAGTAAAAGGAGGAGGGGGAAGGAGAGGAAGAAGGGGAGGTCAGGAGGGAAGAGGCAGAAGTGCTGGGGGGCTGGAGGGTGTGGAGGGTTGGGAAGGTGGAAACAAGGTGGGAGCTGAGCAGCCAGGTGGCATTGTCAGAGAATGGGCAAGGAAAGTGCATAAGTGGGGCAGGGTGTAGGCAAAGTACTATAGAGGCGGTGGCCCTCCAGGCAGCTACAGCAAAGGAACCACCAGATGGGAGGTCTGTTATTAGTCAAGGCAGTCACAGGAGCTGGAAGCAATGAGTGAGTGGTGGAGCCTTGACTTAAAAGCATTCAGTGAGGGGGTTGAGGAGATGTCACTAGAAAGTCCGTTTAGCCAGCTGGGAACCCTATAAACAAAAGATCTTTGACCTTGTGTTGTGCAACAATGGGGAATTTGAAGAAGTTGCGGTTTAGAACCCTGGTGTTGTGGCTGTTGTTTCTGGGTTGTAGGACAACACAGACTCCAGGAGGTACAAGTCCCATCAATATTTTCTTTGCAACCACACAGGTTTGGTATTTTATTCGATTGGCAAGTTGCAGCCAACCGGTTTGAGTATAGAGGTCACAGGTGTGTGTGTAAGACGTTGAGAGCCAGTGATGAGCCGACAAGCCTTGTTGAGGGAGGTAAATACAAGTTTGAGTGCGGTAGCAGTAGCGGAGCTGTATATGATAAGGCCATAGTCAATAACGGTAATGATGGAGCTCTGGGCAGCAGCTGCCAGGCTTCGGTGGTTAGGTCTGTCCTGTGGTGGAACAGTAAGCCCAATCTGGAATTGGCAGCTTCGGCAACATTATTAATGTGGGCAGCGTAAGAGAGGTGAGAGTCGAGGGTGATCCCAAGGTATTTGAAGGTTTGGGCCTGTTCCAATGCACCACCTTGTCTGGTGTTAACGGAGAGGTAGTGATGCTTATGTTTATTGTGGGAGCTGCTGAAAATCATGGCCTTGTTTTTTTTCTGATTAAGGATCAGTTTATGCTTTATGAACCAGTTCTCAACTGAAGAGAAACCCTGCTGGAGGTTGTCTTGCAGCAGGTTAGGGTCCTGGTGAGAGGCTAGGATTACCGCATCATCAGCGTAAAGTATGATTTGTTCAGAACAGGAGTCCGTTAGTGTGTTAAGGAACAAGCTGAAGAAGAGTGGGCCCAGGATAGAGCCATGGGGAACACTAGAGCAAACAGGTTTGGCATCGGAGAGCACATCCACAATTTTTACACGTTGTGACCGGTTTTCAAGGTTGCTTTTAAACCATGTAACAGATTCAGAGGAGAGCCCTGAGTTTTGAAGCTGGACAAGCAGGAGGTGGTGGTGGACAGTATCGAAGATCTTGGTCAGGTTGATATAGATAGCTCCAGTAAGTTGTCCGTTATCCAGAGACCTGTGGATGGCACCGGTGAACTCAAGTAGGACGGAAGAAGTCCTATGTCCTTTACTGAAACCATGTTGCTGCCTGCAAAGAATATGATATTTGTCCAAATAGTCAGTGAGCTGGTCTGCTACTATACATTCCAGGGCCATTGAGAGGGGAGGTAGAATAGAGATTGGGAGACAGTTCCCGTGGACGGTCTTGTCGCCACTTTTATGGATCGGGGTGACAGTGGCCGATTTCCATTTGTCCGGGAACAGGCTAAGGGTAAGAGAGAAAGAGAGAGAGAGAGAGAGGTTAAAAATCCTGGCAAGAGACCCAAGAACCTCTTCTAGAGTGAGGGACAGCAGCTTGAGATCGAGTGGATCATTGCTTGATCTGGATTTGCTTATGGCTTTGGTGACATACTTGCAAACTTCATTCGTCTTTACTGCTTTAAAGCAGAAGGGAGAGTGACTGGCAGGGGCAGTGGGGTTGAGGGACATGGGGGCATCATCATCTTTGAAAAAGTCAGGGGGAGAACACTGCTGAGGTCAGTGAATGTGGTGTTGAAGGTGTTCGCAATGATTTTTGGGTCAAGTGTGGTACTCCCGTTAATACTGAGCATGGCCAGCGAGGATTTGGAATGCTTCCCAGTGACTTCTTTTATGTTGTTCCAGAGGTCTCTCCCATTTCCACAGGAGTCAGTGCAGGCTTTCTTGTAGTAGTCAGATTTCTGTTGCCGAATGGATTTGGTGCAACCGTTCCATGCTTGTTTGTAGTTTTGGATGTCAACTTGCTTACCGAAGGTTCTAGCCAGTTTTCAAAGGTGGTCCCTGGATTTTAGTTTCTTTAGGAGGTCGCCTGATAGCCAAGGGTTGCAGACAGTTTTAACCTTGTGCTTTTTGAGAGGAGTGTATTTGTTACAGGCTTTGTTAAAGATGTGGGTGAATTGGTCCAGCGTAGAATTAGTATCAGTTGCTTTAAAGATAAGAGACCAGTTCTGTAGGAGGAGTAGAGACTGGAGGTGAGTTAACTGATCATGAGGTAGGACTCTGCTGGAGATGATTTTGGGTGGGATTACTGAATTTGTTGGACCAAGTACAGTGGACGGGGAATGGTCACTGAGTGAGTTGGGAAGGACTGAGGAGTTTGTGATCCAAGAGAGGTGGCTGGTTACAGTCCAGTCCAGTAGGGTGCTGGTCCCAGTTTTATAGTTCTTTCTGGTTGGGGAGTCCACCATCTGGGTAAGGTTGGCCGACATGACAGAGTTCTTAAAAGCCCAGCCTCAGCCGCAAGCCAATTGACGTTGAAGTCACCAAGAAGGATGGTTTCAGAGTCAGGTGGTAGTGACCTGACGAGATCCAAGACAGCGGTTAGTCCAGGTCCTTGCTCTTTAGGTGGGACATATACAGTAATGACTGTGAGGGCTTTATTGTAAGCACCTAATAGGATTCTGATGGGAAGAATCTGAGCAGGGGTAACCGGGACAGCAGTATCAATGGGGTGTCCCAGGAGAGTGTCTTTCAGGTACAATGTGCATCCTCCACCTCTTTTTGACTTTCGATCTAGCCTAAAGACATTATAGCCAGGAAGAGTGATTGCCTGGTCAGGCACCAAGGGGGTGAGTCAGGTTTCAACAACTGCCAAAATATCAGGGTTATGTTGGTTTGAAAAGGCTTGCAGTGCATCAAGCTTGGGGAGTAAACTGCAGATGTTCAGGCATATGGTTAAGAGAGCGCCAGAGGGTTTGTTCTGGTGGGAAACCCTGGCGGTGTTCGGGCCAGGGTTGGGGTGAACATTTCTCAACAGCAGCAGGAGAAGGAGGAGCACGAGCTTCAGGGTGCTTAGATGTAATTCCCTAAAGGAGAGCTTGCGTTTCCTTTTAGAGTAGGAACGTACCGTGGTGTGGATGTGAAGGTTCAGCATTAAAGTTGTATAGGAGGAAGATGGGGGTACCCAGTGCTCACATGCAAGTAGGGACTGTGCCTTAGGGGGGGGGGTGTCCCCGGGGCAGGGATTGTCTCATGAGGTAGAGTACCAGGGTGACGATAGGCATTATTCAGTTGGTAGCTATGGGGGGTGAGAAGGGAAGCAGGCTCCAGGAAGGTGGAGAAGGGGTAAAAGAGAAGAGATGAAGAGGAGAAAGGTGAACAGTGAATGGATGGAGAGCATATTGAACTGAAAATTTAGGTGGAGGGGAGGGCCAAGCAGGCAGTAGTCATAGGGAAGCCGGAGGCAATGAGGGAGGGGTGGAGAGAGATGGGGGGGATCAAGTGAGGTAGCCAGTAATGAGTGAGCAAGGGAGGAATCCTTCAAAGGGGGTGTGGCGAAGGTCTATTTAATTAAAGTGCAAGGTGGGGGAGTGGGCGGGCATAACAATTCGGCCACTTTACACTAAAAGTCAAAGGGCACAGTAGCCCCGAAGCAAGGAAAAATTGCAGCAGGAAGAGCAGCCAATAAGGGTTCAGGAGGAAAGCAGGGGTCCAATCAGAGTTCACAGCGGTGAGTGTTGGACCAATGGTGGCAACTCACAGCTACCTTGGCCAGTCAAGGAGTTCTTACTTGGCTATGTGGATCCCAAGGTTGGCCAGGAGGCAAGCGGCTATGTGGCTGGTTCCCGAGCCGTGGCTGCACTGATCAAGGGCTGGTGTGGCCCGATCAAGGGCAGGAATCTGGAAGAGGAAGTAATAATAGTGAGGGTTAGTGAAGTGGAGAGCTAAGACAAAGGAAGGGTGACATGGGGGCTAAACCGGGGTGTGTGGAGCAGACAGAGAAACACAAGCAGAGACAGAGGGGCAGCAACCAGAGACAAGTACTGGGTAGGAACTTGACCTGGTGCCATGAGGGGAGGGTGAGGGAGTAAGTTAGAGGAGATAGAGAATTATCTAAGAGGGAGAAAAATAGTGAGAGAGAGAGAGGGGCAGTTCGAGCCCCGAGGAGTGCGGGGTCAGAAATAGGGAGAAAAGCACAGAAACGGCAAACTGAGCAGTAACACTGTACAATTAATTGGAATCGGCTTTTAACAGTAAAAATACAGATACACAAGGCTAGAAAATAGCTGGCAGCAGTCACAGATTGAGAGCAGTCCAAAATTCGTCCGCTTTACACTAAAAGTCAATAGGCAAAATGACCCCAAAGCAAGGAAAAATTACAGCAGGAAGAGCAGCCAATAAGGGTTCAGGAGGAAAGCAGGGGTCCAATCAGGGTTCACAGTGGTGAGTGTTGGACCAGTGGTGGCAACTCACAGCTAACCCAGCAAGTCAAGGAGTTCTTATCCGGCTAGGTGGATCCCAAGGTCAGCCAGGAGGTAAGCGGATGTGCAGCTGGTTCCTTAGCCGTGGACGCGCTGATGGAGGGCTGGTGTGGCCCAGTCAAGGGTAGGAATCTGGAAGAGGGTGGGAGGAAGAATAGTGAGGGTTAGTGAAGTGGAGAGCTAAGACAAAGGAAGGGTGACATGGGGGCGAAATAGAGGGGTGTGGAGCAGACAGAGAAAAGACACAAGCAGAGGTAGGGGAGGCAGCAACCAGAGACAAGTGCTGGGTAGGAACTTGACCTGGTGTCATGGGGGGAGGGGGAGGGAATAAGTTAGAGGAGGCAGAGAATTATCTAAGAGGGAGAAAAGTAGTGTGGGGGGGGTGGTTCGAATCCTGAGGAGTGGGGGGTCAGAGATAGGGAGAAAAGCACAGAAACGGCAAACCGAGCAGTAACACTGTACGATTAATTGGAATCGGCTTCTAACATTAAAAATACAGATACACAAGGCTAGAAAATAGCTGGCAGCAGTCACAGATTGAGAGCAGGCCAAAATTGGGCCGCTTTACACTAAAAGTCAATGGGCTCAACGGCACCAAAGCAAGGAAAAATTACAGCAGGAAGAACAGCCAATAAGGATTCAGAAGGAAAGCAGTGGTCCAATTAGGGTTCACAGTGGTGAGTGTTGGACCAATGGCGGCAACTCACAGCTACCCTGGCCAGTCAAGGAGCTCTTACCCGGCTATGTGGATCCCAAGGTAAGCCAGGAGGCAAGTGGCTGTGCGTCTGGTTCCTGAGCTGTGGCCGTGCCGACAGAGGGCTAGTGTGGCCCGATCAAGGGCAGAAATCTGGCTATGTGGATTCCAAGGTCAGCCAGGAGGCAAGCAGCTGTGCGTCTGATTCCTGAGCCACGGCCACGCCGACAGAAGGCTGGTGTGGCCCGGTCATGGGCATGAATCCGGCTATGTAGATCCCAAGGTTGGCCTGGAGGCAAGCGGCTGTGTGGCTGGTTCCCAAGCCATGGCCATGCCAATGGAGGGCTGGTGTGGCCTGGTCAAGGGCAGGAATCTGGAAGTATGATATCGGGCATTAAACCTTGATGTTTAGTGTCTTGTATAGATAACTGGTCGGGGTAAGGCATTCCATAAAACTATTCAGAATACTTACTCTTATACCAATAAGTACGTATGCACGTTCTGCATGATATATATTCCACCTCAAATAGCATATTGCGGATAAGTCATGGAAACAGTTAGTTGAATAATTGCATATCCTGAGTTGACTTAAAATTTGTTTTTTCTAGATGATACATACATCTTTTTTACAGTCTACTTTCCCAGAATATGCCAGATATGGTGCAATATCTTATTTTCAGTGTGGTCCTCTGGCTTTTATCCATTTTATATTGGACTGGATGTAAATACTGTCTGAGAGTTTAAGTGGCTTGCTCGGGTTACACAGATAATACATGGTACTGGTGGGATATGAACCTGGATCTTCTGGTTCACAGATTTGCACTGTAGCTAGTAGACTACACTGTCTGCCATGGTGGTGTTTTGCATGACCAGCAGTGGGAACGGTCTTGGCAGAAAAACACAATTTTTGTTTGAAAAGTGTTGGAAACCTAACCTACAATATAGTTTGATTTACTCTAACTCTGTGATTGTTAGAAAATTGTGCATCTGTGTGTGTGTGTGTGTGTGTGTGTGTGTGTGTGTGTGTGTGTGTATGTGTGTCTGTGCGCACACACACACTCATATATATATATATATATATATATATATATATATATATAGTACCTGATGGGCAAAAAGTGAGCTATGTAAAATATTCTCACTTCTGCAGGGTGAGCTCTGTATTCTCATGAGTGACGAAGGCATGAGTGAGAATGCACAGCTCACTCTGCAGGACTGAGAAAATGTTCCATATCCCACAATCTGCACATCATGTGTGCAATTTATACCATGGGGGTGAGAGCTTTAGGAACATTTGTTCTGTTCCTGTGTGTGGGGTGTGTGTGTGTGTGTGTGTGTGTGTGTGTGTGTGTGTGTGTGTGTGTGTTGTTCTGAATGGACTGGGAGTCAGAAACACAATGGAACATAGGTGAGTGTGTTTTGCAAAGCTAATTGAGTAAGTTGTAGGTTTCAGTGAGAAAGAAACTGTTGCAGGTAGCACTGAGAAAAATAAACTGCTTTGTGAAGAAGTTTCATTTAAAATGCAGGTTGTTTTGAAGCTGAGATCAGCACAGTAATGGGCTAGGAGTGTTGGAAACACAATGGGACAGACGCTGAATAGGCCAAACTGCATTCCCTACAAACCCAATATGCTGACATTCTGGTGCAAAGGCTGGACTAGCCTTACACCATACCTAATTGAAATACCTTGAAGCTGGAGAAAAAGCAAGAACACTTCTTTTTTACCATTTAAGGCAAGCAAAAGCAGTTACATTTATCTCAGACCTACGACCTAACCCCGATGTCTCAGTTATAACCCACCCTAGGGAGATGGCGGCAATTTTTGGTGCTTACCTCCAAAACCTTTATGCTATAGACCCATCTTGTGATCCTACTGCAGAATCCATCTCAGCCTATCTGGACTCTGTGACCCTTCCAACATTACCCCCTTCCTCCGTGGCACATTTGAGTGCAAAAATGACACTAACCAAAGTGTAGAGGGTTATTGGGCAACTGCCTCCCGATGAAGCACCAGGTCCATATGGTTTAACCAATAACTTTTACAAAGCATATATTTCCCAAGTAGCCCCACTTTTAGTGGATGTTTACAACTCTTGGTTTGCTGACGGTATTAGTGATCCCCTCTTTCTAGAAGCTTTAATCACCCTTATACCGAAACCTGGCAAAGACCCCTTTTTGGTAGAGAACTATCATCCGATATCCTTATTGAATTTGGACATCAAAATTCTTTCCAAAATTTTAGCCACTCATTTAGCTTCAGTGATGGGGGCTGTTATTAGTCAAGAACAAGTTGGCTTTATGTCAGGCTGATTTTTAGGAGACCATCTTAGGAAACCCCTTCATTTACTTTCCGTATCTGAGGAGGCCAGATCTCCTATGGCTCTGGTCTCTCTGGACATGGAGAAGGCCTTTGATTGAGTCTCCTGGAACTTTTTGTTTGAAACACTGCACCAATTTGGCATTCCCTCAGATGTCACCAAATGGGTCCGAATTTTGTACTCTAAACCTTCTGCTAAGGTCTTGTGCAATGGATGTTTATCTTCCTCCTTCCCTTTGCAATATGGCACCCATCAGGGTTGCCCGTTCTCGCCCCTTCTTTTTAACTTTTACCTAGAACCACTGATATGAAGGCTTGGTAATTTGTCTACCCTTCAAGGCATCACAGTAGGGGGTAAAAGATCCAACATCTCTGCTTATGCAGTTGACCTTCTCCTTCATCTAGAAAATCCCCAAAAAGCCCTCCTGATTTTATTTCAGGAAATAACTAGTTTTTCCAGGATCTCCTTTTACAAGCTAAACCTCTCCAAGACCAAGGTATTTCTGCTAAACTCTAGAGTCCCTAAAAATGATATCCTTGGTTTGGGCCTCTCATGGGAACCTAGGGTACTGACCTACTTGGGAATAAAAGTTTCCTGCTCTGTCCCAACTATGATTAAAAAAAAAACTTATCCAGTTTACTCAATGTTCTTAAACTGGACCTAGACAGATGGTCTGCACTCCCTTTGTTTTATGGGATCGGATCAGCATTCTCAAAATGAATGTCTTACTTTGATTATTATACCCACTGGGCATGCTGGGTTTTTACCTCCCAAAGAGCTGGTTCACCCGCCTCCAAAACTTATTTAACTCTTTTCTTTGGAAATCCTGTACAGTTTGCAGAGCCTATAATAAACTAACTATTCCCAAACTTAGAGGGGGCTTATCCCAACCCTCTATATTTCTATAATATGAGACCCAACACATTAGTAAACTATTCCAGTGGGGCACGAGGAACATCCATTCAGACCCCACCAGTTATACCCCTCTCTGGTTAGACATTGAGGAAGCCCTCACTACTGGGGTGGGCTGCACACTGACCAGTTTGATCTACTTGTGTCTCTCCCAGCTCCCTCGAGCCTTGTGTTCCATACCCATAGAATGGTCTCTCAAAGCTTGGAACCAGCTCCAGATTCATTTGTCCCTAGTTTGGCATACATTAACTACCCAACCAATACATAATAACCCTCATTTCCAGATAGACCACCATCCTATCTCATTGTCTTTCTGCCCTCAGTTGCAAGAGTACACCTTAGCTGACCTACTCCAAGAAGAGAGGATAATCTCCTTTCCAAGCTTACAAGCCCGATTCCAACTAAGGAACCAGGACTTCTTCAAGTTCCTTCAATTTAAAAATGTACTTGCCTTCCTGGGCCCCAAGTAAATATGGCTCCAGGGGAAGGAGCTGCCTCCCTATTGACTCTAGCAAGACAACCACATGCAGTATCTATTTTATATAAGCATCTCCAGTCCTTGGACCCACACCTTCCATCCGGTATCTGCTATTACTGGGTCCAGGAACTTCAGCTTTCAGTGGCTGGTGATTTCTGGAAAGCCTCTTGGTGTAATATAAATAAATTTATTAAGCAAGATTGACTCTGATTAGTGCAATTCAGCATAATGCATAATCTATATTTTACCCCAGTAAAGTTGCATAGAATGAGTAAATGTCTTTCTCCATTATGTACTCGATGCCATGAGACTACCAGCTCACTATACAACCAGCTACGGAAATGCCCTAAGACCCAGTCTTTCTGGAAATCCATTCTGCAAGCCTTAGACCCATTGCTGGGCTTGGAGAACCTCTTCATGCCTGAAAGCTGTTTACTAGCGATTTTTCCTTTTGGTACACCTCGGGTCAGAAAGACTCATTTGACTCTGATTGCTGCCACTGTGAAATTAGTCATGCTTTGGCACCAGAAGGATGACTCGCTTCCAACTTTCCTAGAGGGGCACCGGGAAATTCTTTTGGCCATCCAACTAGAAAAACACATTGCAGCCATGCAGAAAAGGCCACAGTACTTCCAGGATACATGGGAATAATTATACACCTTACTGTCCACCTGAGTTACCTAGCACCTATCTCATCACTCCTGATAATTTTCCCCCTTTCTTTTTTTCTTCCCAGTGAAGTCAAAGATGGGGGGCAGGGTGGGGGAGTTGTTGTTAGTTAATGAATAGTGATTGATTTATCTGTTGTACTAGAGGTTTTACAATGTGTTTGTTTTGTTTTGGTGTCTGTTTCTGTCTTATATTAAAAATTCAATAAAGCATATTTAATTAAAAAAAAGAAACACAATAGGACACAGGTGAGAGTGTTTTGCAAAGCTAATTGAGTAAGTCACAGCTTCAGTGAGAAGGAGAACCTGTTTTCTGAAGCAGTTGCATTTAACATGCAAAGCTACAGTGAAGATATCCTCACTCTGGTGACATCAGAAGAGTGTGGATAAATGGCATTTATCCTCACTCTGCTGATGTCATCAGGATTTATTCTCACTGCAGTGGAAACAACACAGGATATTCTACTGAGAAACCTCTCACCCCATAGTATATGTAGTATATATATATATATATATATATATATATATATATTTTTAGGGAATGGCTATTCCCCCATACATTAGGGTTCAACAGTCACTTCTACGTTAAAGCCACAATTTTGAACTTTAATAACTTTGTAACCATTTGACCGATTCACATGAAATTGTGCTTGCTCCTTTGGGCACCAAAGATCTCATGATGTAGCAAGTTTCGTACTGGTTGGATATGTGGGTGTGGAGATATGGCTTGTGAAAAAAATGGGAACAGTACCACTTTTTGTCAAATTCTTTGTCACGCCACTGTGCAAAAACAGTTTGGAGGTCTGGTCTGAAATTGTCAGGGTATATAAGTCTTGGGTCACAGATGTGCTTTTTGAAGGTTTGGTGAAAAAAATGTTAATTAGTTCAAAATTTATTACATTTTAAATGTTCCAATTAATTTCAAAGGGAGCAGTTATATGTCCTGTGCAAAAAAGGATCCTTTATCGCAAATGGGTAATCCTTTGCTGTAAATGGGAAATCCTTTGTTGCAAATGGGATATCCTTTTTCGTGTGGCTGCAATTTTTTATCACAGTTAGCAAGGAAAACAAAATTCTTAACTCAAGAAAATGCTGTTTTAATTTGAAACTGAGCTATGTAGCTTGCTTATCAGGACCCCCTCAGTTGGATTCTACAATTAGTTGGTGGTAAAATGGTTTTGGAAGTTTTTTTCACATTATAAATGTTTATTTGTGACTTGTAATATGAAAAAAATATAATTTTTCCTAGTGTCAGGACGTCTAATCCTCACTTTCAGGTTCTTGGCAATAATGGGCATGCAAGGAATCACAGACACATTGCATAAGAGTAATAGAGCTTGTTTATTACTACCAAAAAGGATAATCACAATTGCCCTAAGCAGTTCTTACCAATGGGAACTGGGAGCCAATGCGAAGCGTTCCCTATACCTCAAGGAATCTCCATGTCTCCTGGGGTCTCCGAGGTAGAAGACGTAATGTCTTACATTATACACCTATGATTACCATGGTTACTGTAAGATAGAAACATTTCTAGTTACAGAGATTAGCCCTATTGGCTAAATGAGAGGTGGCTCCTCAGTCTAAGATAACATTATACAATTTTGTAGTAGTCATCACTTTGTAGAAACAAAGAGGTACAGTTTGTACATAGCTGTGTAGTAATACAGCTCATCAGAAGATGGCAATGCCGACTCATATATCATAATCATTACAAGGACACAGGTGTCCTAACATCTTGTAAGCAAGAAATACATGTGTATATTGGAAAGTAAAGTGTATAGCAATAATGTGCATACATATCCTGACATCTGCTCTTATACAGTAGATGCCCTTCGACCTATATGTTAATATAACATATACCTAAATGCTAGCTGTCTGTGGTGCAGCTGTGGGGGTACAAATTAGGGTGCAGGGACCTCATGTAACATTCCCCTCTTGTTGCCTCACAAGGGGCAACTCAAGTAAGAATAAGGAAGTGGATAGGGAGCAGGGGTCATTTACAGACCCGACGCACGAGCCTTGTAAAGGAACTCCAGCTGCTCACAGTGTTGGTGTAATGTGCGCTGTAGGCAGCAAACCATAATAATAAGAAAAATATTAAAAATGCTTGTATAATAACACAACCTTTAAAGGTAATCTCTAACCAAGTGTTAGTAAGTGCACTATTCATGTCACCATCATTAATAAATGTAGGGACAGCGTCATCAGATTTGGAGATATTATTGCTGATGTGGATGAGATGGGTGTCTTTTCTCTCTAAAAGTGATTTTAATGTCAAAGTGAGGGTATCAATATGTACATTAAAGTAAGGTAAATACTCTGAAAGAGAAAGCAGATAATCAGGGTTACCATCAATGATATCAGTGTCCATAATGGGGACAGGGGTAATAACTGTGTGCCCAATAATGGTTTCAGATAGGGGACAAAGCAAAAGTTAGAAGCATCAATAGAACATGTCTGGGAACCATATGCAAAAGTTTTATAGTTAGTAACAACACAATATTCGCCATCTGAGTTATATTGCATTTTCACTGTAGGCAGTCTCCATTTTTGCAACTGTACTGGGCAAGTATAAGTTTGTTCGGAAATCCGTGTTGACAGGTGGTGAACCTCCTCCCGATAAGACAGGTATAGCTTGGAATCATCTGAAGCAGATGTTGAGTCCTGGTATTCTGTGCCATTAGTGGAGATGTCATCATCCATGCTAAAGGACCAATCAATACTGTCTAGGGAATAGCCACATACAGGTTTAATAACATCAAATACGTCACATCTACACAAATAAATATACCCTTTCTGCACACATCAGGCCATGAGCGGCGAGACCCATGCATCCAGAAGAGGATGGAAAACCAATAGAGCAGGCAAATCAAGGCGTTCTCTGCAGATGTCTTCATCAAAGTGCCTAATGGAGTGTACAGATGCAAATTTATCAAATATAGCTGTAGTAGGATCAAAACGTGGTAAAGAAACAGTGAAAGACACAAACATAGTATCCTTAATTGAACATTTCTTAGAAGTAAAATATGGACCAGTATTAGAGCGCCTGGTCACAAAACCCAAATTCCTAGCAGTAGAAATTGGAATAGTTAAAGTCTGTAGCATACATATGACAACACAGTTAGAGGATTTACAATGAGGACAATACCATTTAGAGATACATCTGTCATGTATGATATCAGAGATTCTCCTGGATTCGAGATCACGGAAGAGATTGTTGATGGTAGTGATGATATAAGAGCCATAGGCCGAGCATAATATTTCATGGGCAATGTATTGCTTATCTGTTTCTTTATTGTTTTGTGCAATAAGTGCGTTACTCTTATATTTAGAATCAGAAAATGCCTTAGCAATGTCATGCATATTGTATACAGTGTATCTTTCTTCCTGACTAAGGCCATCCACACCATGCAATAATGGGGGTATTATATCATTCACCAAACCAGTTTGGAACTTCTGTGAATGTGATTTGACAGCAGCAATGTTGGCTTTATTCCAGATGGACATGGTTGTACCAAAAACACCAGTGATGGTGCCTGTGGCACCAGTGAAATCAGATGTGTCACGTGTATTACGTTTATGACTTTGATCATCTGGATTAGGTTTTCCCCTAATATTGCCTCTATGCTCAGTGGTGTGTACCCTGGTCTTGGTTACGGATTTGAAAAGCTGCTAAGCTATCAAGTAACAAAGTACTATAAAATGATGTATTAGTAGTATGACACATACCAAATTCTTTAATATTCCAGTAAGTCAAGTTAAGCAAAACAGGTATATGAATAAATTGTAAGTTGTTAATAAGTGTATCAGGTAAAGTAGTGGCTGTGAGACCACTATGAGGACCAGGGGTTTGTTTTGGACATTCCAAAAGCTGTTCCTCAGTAGGGGGTTACACAGATAAATACATGGCAGCTGAGGCCATGTTGTGTACAGCACAAAATTTCCTGGCAGAGTCTTTAGATAATGAATCACAATATGAGGGGTCAGTTAAGGCAGTGATATAGTATAAACCAGAATGTCTAAGAGAGGTCTATAGCAAGGACAAGGTACCATTTGGGGATAATTTTGCATTGGACCAACCATGGAAAGTTCCCTTGGAGAGATTGGCCATGGGGAGTGTTTGTCCTTGAGATTTAATTTGCCACACAGTTTGTAGGGTAGATTTATCAGGAGCAACAACCGAGGCAATGAGGTAGGCATCTGAACCTTCCTGGACAGTAATCAAATTGTTGGGAATATTGATGGGGAATCCCTCCGGGTTAGTTGCAGGTGGATCAAGGTGAGGAAGGAGGTGCTTTACCGTGCCTTGGATGCAGGGGATAACTCCTGAGATGAGGAGAAAATGGAACAAGATAGCTATCTTGTCAGTGTATTCTAAAAGGAAAATCAAACATTAGTAAATTAGTACTATTCCACCCAATGGGGTGAGGAAAAGTAATTATACTCCTTTATACAGTTTCAGCTGGTTTGCATGTAACCATTTGTCAGTCAATTTGTTGTTTTGCATGAGTCTAACCTGATAGACTGCTGGACTGAGCTTGTTGACAATGGAGTAGGTTCCTTCCCATTTATTGGAGAAGGAATGGGTGGGATGTGCAAATTTGAGAACCATTACCTGATTCCCAACCTGCCAATCCACTTCTTGTGTTTATCAAACTGTATTTTGAACTGTTGCTGGGCCTTGCCCATGCTGTTAGCAGCATATAAATGAGTGTGTATGATGTCTTGTCTGAGTTTTCCCACATATTGGTTCACTGAGACACGGTCTGCAGTGGGTGTGTGCAGGTCAAACAACAGGTGTTCAGGTAATCTCATATTTCTAACAGTCATCACCTGAAAGAGTGTCAGCTGGGGGGTAGCTGAGGGTGTACCCCTAATTGCCGTAAGGAGTAATGGCAGTAGGGAATCCCAGTCCTTGGGATTATCCTCAATAAATTTGGAAAGCATTTGCTTAATCCATCTGTTGGCCCTCTCTACTTGACCTGATGATTGTGGGTGGTAAGTTATGTGGAACTTTTGATGAACTCCAAGGAGTTCAAATGCTTCTTTCATCAACTCACCTTTAAAACTGGTTCCTTTGTCTGAGTCTACCTTGAGAGGTAGGCCCCACCTGGAGAAAATCTGTTCCACCAGGAGTTTGGCAGTGGTTTTAGCTGTGCATGTCTTAGTGGGGAAAGCTTCAACCCACTTAGAGAAAAGTTCAGTTACCACAAGGGCATATATGTTGTTTCTGCTGGTATTGGTTAGGGGACCAATAAAATCGATCTGTATGGCATGCCAAGGGCCAGAATGCCTTTGTGGTAATAGCTTGCCATTTCCTTTGGTAGGAATGGGATTGTTTTTCACATAAACAAGGCAGTTGTCTGTGTGCTGTTTGACATCCTTGGTGCCACCAGGCCACCAGGCAGTGGCCTTAAGCCTTTGGAGTGTGTTTTTCACTCCCTGGTGTCCACCAGTAGGGGTGTCATGCACCGGGTGCAGAAATTCAGGCCTAAGATGACAAGGGACCACCCACAATTTGGTGGGGGTGTCATCCGGTTGATACCAGATGAGTTTGTCATCAGGGGATAGGTGTAGCTTACCTTCATGCCTTTGGTAGGGGTTATGGGTAGATAGATTATTCTCAGTACCTTTGCCCAGAAATCTGAACACATCTTTGAGTTTAGAGTCAGCATGCTGGGCTTCTGACAAATCCAAGGGGAAAAGGGTTCATGTTTCTTCCTGACTGCTGCAATGTGTACATCCGCTTTGACCTCTGGATGGTCCATCATCCAGATGTCCCCCCCTTGGGCTCCTTCCTTTGCAAGGGTGTCAGCAGTGTCATTGAAGGTATGATAGAGGCCATGTATGGAGTGGGCCTTAACTTTGTGTACATAGAGTTTGTGTGCAAACTTCTTTGCCAGTGAGTGAATGTATATTACCAGTTCCTTGTGTTTCACTGGGCTGCCATCAGAAGAGGTAAAGGAATTCTTCTGCTAGAAAGGAAGGAATTCTGTAAGAGAATAACAAACCCAGTTAGAGTCTGTGAAAATGATGGTATCCTTGGTTCAATGCTGGATGAACTTGAGGGCACAGACCACCGCTGCCATCTCAGCATACTGTGATGATGCCACACTGCAACACTCAAAAATCTTAACAGTGTTACCATAAGGGTAAATGACTAGTATGCCCATTCCTGCTATCTGTTCTCCCCGATAATAGGAAGCTGAGCCATCTGTGAAGACACATCACAGTGAGGTGTTCTCAAGTAACTGTGGTGTAGCAGGAAGGAAGATACCTGGATCTGGTAGATCAGGTGGCTGTAGTGTACAGTCATGGGGTTCTTCTTGGAAAAGGAGACCATGCGCCAGCATGGATGGCATTTTTGTTGGGTGAACCTTACTGTCTCTGTCCTGGAAAAGGAGGGACCAGTGTGTCAGCCTGGTATTGGAAACTGACCCATCCTTCTCTCTGTCTGACAGCAAAAAGTTTGTTGGGGTGTGGGTTGTGTTGATGATCAGGGGGGAGTACCCAATGATATACAGAAAGTGTTTGCCCAGTACGTGGCCAGAAGGTTCCTTTCACAAAGGCTGTACTTCTGTTCCACTGGGGTCAAGAGCTGTGATGCATATGCAATGGGTCTCAGGGTTCCATGGAGCTTCTGGGCCAACACTGCAGACATATCAGTGTCAGAGGTGGCACACTCCAGATGGAATGGCAGGGCTGGATTGGGGTTAACCAAAGAAGGAGTTGAGGCCAAGGCCTGTTTCAGTGACATCACAGCTTGGGTGTGAATGGGGCCCCAAGTCCAGGGGACATCCTTTTTCAGTAGTTCATACAGAGGAGCAGCCGTCTGAGCAAAATCACAAATAAAATCTCTAGAATAATTCACCATACCTAGAAACCTTCTAAGGGTGGCTACACTGGTAGGCAGTGGCAGATCTTGCAATCCTTGTATCTTCTTCCAGGTAGGGCTTCAGCCTTGGTCTGTTATCCTCAGGCCCAGAAAGAGTACCTCTTTCTGACATAGTTGTGCTTTTGCAGGGTTACATTTGAGGCCTGCCCCCTGGATGAGGGTCAGTAGTTCGTCCAAGAGATCCAGATGTTGTTCCTGTGTGGCTGTGGCCAACAACAGGTCATCCACATACTGCAAGAGACACTGGGATGTAGAGAAACCCTCAAGGGCATCCATCATGTGTAAATGGAACAGGGAGGGGCTGTTATGGAACCCCTGTGGTAAGTAGGTCCACGTGTACTGCCTGCCCTCAAAGGTGAAGGTAAACTTATATTGACTTTTGGGGGCCAATAGCAATGACCAGAAACCATTGGAAATGTCCAGGGCACTAAACCATTGTTGGTCAGGGGTCAATAATCATAGCACATCAGGTGCTGATGCCACAGCTGGGGCACAAGTGGGGGTGACCTGGTTTAGTCTTCTATAGTCAATAGTAAGTCTCCAGGCACCTGTGGATTTTTCACAGGCCACACTGGGAAATTTGTGGTGGAAACACATGTCCTAATTACACCTTGCTTGAGGAGTGATTTGATTGTTTCCCTAAGAGAAGGCAAGGCCTTAGGTGGAAAAGGGTATTGCTGTTGCCTCTCATGTGCTGGGCCTGTCACTTAATGACAGTGTGCCTCCTGCCACAATCATACTTATTGGTGGCAAATGCCTCCAGATGCCTTTGTAGAATGGGGAGGAGCTTTGGGAAAAGCTCTTGGTTCTTGAACAATTCTATGATGTCATACTCTTTGTTATTTACAGATATTGTTGCAACCACATGTGAGTCAGGGATTATTATGGCGTGATATTGTCCCTGAATTTGTATAAGTAACATGTTGGCTAGGTTTACCACACAGCTGTGTGGTGCCAGGAAGTCAATTCCAATTATGCTAGGGTGATCTTGCAGTACCATTAGCTGAAAGGTATGATAGGCCTTCAGGTGTCCCAGTGTCACAGGTAGTAGCAGGGAATGGTATGCAGGTAACCTAGTTCTGTCTACACCAGACATATTGGTCCTCCATCCAGTGGACCAAGGTGATGTGTCTGGGTGGTCATCCTGTAATACAGACACAGCCGTGCCTGTATCCAGTAGTACTGTCAGTAGGCGGCCCCCGACATCGGCCTTAGTGCAGGGCCTTCCATTTGTATCCAAGAGTTCTTGAAAGAGAGTCTGGGCCTGGGTCCTTTGAACCATCTCACCATGCTGCACTGATGCTATATAGGGTGCCGCTTCAGGGTTCAGGCCTGTAAGGGCCTGAGAGCCTGGACTTCCGGTATCTCTGCGGCCGGTTGAGGCCTGTTCTCCCGGTTGTATTGCAGCAAGGGCCCGAACAGGGATAGCATCCGTTACGGAGTGCACTTGCCCGAGAAGGTCTCAAAATTTCCAGTTCTCATCTGCTATTTCCCTATACGAAGGGCCTGGCTTTTGTTGTTTACCCTTATTGTTTTTATGGTGTTTCTTATTTTTGTGGTAGTTCCGGTTCCTACCCCAGGATTGTTGTGGTTGTTGTTGCTGTTGGGCCTGCTGGGGGTGTTGGTTGTCAGTGGGGAGGGGCTATTTCTCTTGGGCCTGCCCCTCCACTGTGTAGTGTGTCATGGCCTCTGGGATGGCTTCCATGGCAGCTACTTTCTTGGAACCAGAGCCTGAATCACGGATGTAGAGTTGGTAAACTCTCTCTGTTTTCCAAAGAATATCAGCAAACCTCTCCATGGTGGGATGGGTGGTTGACTCTACCTTTTCTCTTACTGCAGGGATCATGCTCCTAAGGAACAGGGTCTTATATTCAATGAGGTCCATATCCGTGGCCTCTCCTGCAAGGTGCTTCCCTGCTTGGTAGGCCATCCAGAGCCTCTGGTGGAAAGCCGCTGGACTTTCTTTTGCATTCTGTTTCACAGGGTATGTGAGCATCACTCTTACTACACCTGGGTTGAGTGCAGAAATGAGCTCAGATGCTACTTCATCAAAGGTGGTGTGTCCATCCTGGCAGATGACATCAGGGAATTTCACCCACAGTCCAGGCTCAATGGTCTGGCGTAGGATCTGGACCTGGTAGTCTGCAGCGAGGCTAAGCATTTCACATTTAGCATGCACCTTTTCCAGGTGGAAACTGAGGTTGTCAGATGGGCTCATCTGACCAATGCTGTCAGCTATTTGCTGAACAGAGTAGGCCATTTGTAGGGGATTATTGGGATGATCAAGCAGAGGTAGATTACCTTGGGCACCCTCCAGGGCTGCCTGAGCTATGGCTTCAGCCACAGAATGAACCATACCCTCCTGAGTACCAGCGTCTTGCAGAAGCTGCCTAATCTGGTGCTTGAGAACCCGTTTGTTTTTCTCAGTGATGGGCACAGTGCCTAAGGCACTCTCAGTCATTTTCTCTATCTCCTGCCTGTCTTCCACATTAATAATGGTGATTGGTGATGCCATTGGGACTAAGTCCAGGCCTGCTCTCCCCATCATGGGGGTCGCCATGTTAGCATTGCCCATGATGTGCGTCATGCCATCGATGACGTAGGGTATGGGTGTCATGTGACAGGGGTCCGCCATGTTGTGGATGGTGGGGGAGTGTGTCTGGGCCATAGTAGGGGTGTGACTGGGCATTGAACCGAGAGATGTCATCATCTGACTCTTCCCCTTCAGATGACGTCGACAAGGCAGGGGCTACGCCTCTCATCGCCTTGACGTGACCAGCCAGCACCTCTCGCTGATGGCACAGTTTCACCATTTTGGATTCACATTCATCATGACTCACTTTTGCAACACTCTGATCCACTTCATCCTGCATCTGTTTCTGTAACACCCTATATGCAGCGCTCAATTCACAATTGTCCCTAGTAGCTAAACTTAAGTCATTACATACCTGGTTTTTCTCATCCTGTAGCTCTCTTAAAGCATTTTTTCATTTGTTCTACTTAATAAGGCATTCATTTGCAAAGCCTACCCCTTATCCTGTATCAAATTTTTGCACTCCTGTTTCAACATACAAAGTTCCTGCTCTCCTGCCTGAGCAGAATGATGCAAAAGGGAATCCTTTTTATTCCACAGTTTCTGGAGCTCAGACTCCAAATCTTGCTCATGTCTTACACATTCAGTTTCCTGCAACCCCATCTCCTGCTTAAGAGATAACATCTGCAGTTCAAGGAATCGAAACCTCGCTTCGGAGGCTTCCAGAGCAGCATAGAGAGCCACAACCAAACAGCCCTTTAGCTTCTCATTTCCTGGTTGTTTGCCTCATCTCTGTTTACTGGGTTGAAATCCTCAGTACAGGGTTTTCAGATTGACTTGCGTCCTGTGCAAAGTCAGCCCATCCTCCATGGGAGGCAAGGAAGTTTGAGACATTGAGCCTCAGTTCTGCACAGATATTTGATACGGTGGCCATTGTGTGGGAGGGAATGAAAAATCAAACTGTGAAAAGGCGCTGTACTGTGTATTGATTCACAACAGGTGCACTTGTTCTCAGTCGGACTACTGTGTACTTGTAAGCTTGCAATTCAGAACTGCTGTGGGGTGGGTTGAGTCGGCATCAACCACACCCAGTAAGCAGCCAGACTTTGCAAGTGATTACAAAGTGGTGGAAAAATGGGAGAGGTGAGGTGGGAATGCACACCTACAGTCCCTGTTGGGAAGGGAAAAAGTTTTAGCAACAAGTGAAACTTTGCAAACACCAAATATTGCCTGCATGTGGTTGCCAATTGTCAGGAGGTCTAAACCTCACTCTCAGGTTCTTGGCAATAATGGGCATGCAAGGAATCACAGACACATTGCATAAGAGTAATAAAGCTTGTTTATTACTACCGAAAGGATAATCACACTTGCCCTAAGCAGTTCTTACTAATGGGAACTGGGAGCCAATGTGAAACATTCCCTATATCTCAAGGAATCTCCGTGTCTCCTGGGGTCTCCGAGGTAGAAGACGTAATGTCTTACATTATATACCTACAATAATTACCATGGTTACTGTAAGATAGAAACATTTCTAGTTACAGAGATGAGCCCTATTGGCTAAATGAGAGGTGGCTCCTCAGTCCAAGATAACATTATACAATTTTGTAGTAGTCATCACTTTGTAGAAACAAAGAGGTACAGTTTGTACATAGCCGTGTAGTAATACAAATCATCAGAATATGGCAATGGCAATTCATATATCATAATCATTACAAGGACACAGGTGTCCTAACATCTTGTAAGCAAGAAATACATGTGTATATTGGAAAGTAAAGTGTACAGCAATAATGTGCATACATATACTGACATCTACTCTTTTACGGTAGATGCCCTTAGCCCTATATTTTAGTATAACATATGCCTAAATGCTAGCTGTCTGCGGTGCACCTGTGGGGATACCAATTATGGTGCAGGGACCTCGTGTAACACTACCATGAGTCATGAAAAATTGGGCAGGTCTCATTTTTCAGCAATGTCTTCCTTAGATGCTATATTTCTTCCTTAAAAGTGTAGCTCACAAGAACCAGAAGAGAAATGTGGGCAACAAAGCCACTTAATTGAAAAAATGATTCAATTACATCCACATCAAAGATCTTGTGACTGATTTCAAAGTAAAATATCTTTCATTCACAGTACACACCTTCGAAATACTTCTTCTTGGTTAATATTCTATAAAATGTTAGAGATAATTGTCCAAATTCATCGGATAGTCATGCTTAATGTAGCCAACCAATACACATCATTAATTTTATAGTTGCTCAAGTACAACAATACAACAGAAGAAGTAACAATCCGATAAATAAGTTAATACCAGAACTGTATAGGAGTGTAGTGGCCTTATAGGTAATTTAAAGAATAATGATACAAAGTATAAGGAAATCCCTCACTGAAATGATAAAAAATAACTATCCATAAGAGGACATTAGACAGGTCATGAAACATTTCATTTTTTAAGGTCTTCTTAAACACTATGTCCCCCATTTTCAAAGGGGGAGGGGATGCGTGGTGTATCTAGATGCACTGACCAAATAAAGGGGTCAGCACAAAAAAATGATATATTCAAACAAGATGCGTGATCCCAATGGATCGCACATCTTGTCTGAATACAGCAGCCTGTACGGGCGGTGCAAATGGGGGTAGTCAACAATGAGTAAGCACATCCTGGAGGATGGTCTGAATGCCGGGGATGGGGATGCATAATGCATCCCCATATGCACCAAATCCCAAATTCCCAATATTCAGCCTGAATATGCAAATGGGGCCATCAGGCATGCAAGGCACAAATGGTCCGTTTGCATGCCCATTATGGTCTAATTTGCATCCACTTAGCATGGCTGTGCCCGGCAAGTTGTGCTGGGGCAGCCTGCACCCCAGCCCCCGATGCCCATGTATGGGTGGCAGCAATCTCATGGCCATGTCATAGTGTACCCCCTCCCGATCCCTGTCCCTATAACTGCAATTGCAGACACTCCTTTTCCACAGTGTAGGGTACCCCATCCCTATCCGATCCTCATACCTGTAACAGACAGTGCAACCCCCCCCTTTCCATAGTGTAGGGTCCCCCCATCCCATACCCAATACAGACTCCCCATTTGCATAATTATGAATCATCAGCTGCTGCTGCATAGACTAAGCTACCTTGGACTATCTCCTGACATGGTCAGATGGTTCTCCAGCTACCTGTCTGGGTGCTCTCAGCAGGTGAAAATCAACAGAGCCATCTCCGAGACCAGTGAAGACACAGTGGGGGTCCCGCAGGGGTCCGTCTACGGCCCACTGCTGTTCAGCCTCTTTGTGAACAACCTTTCAGAAGCATGCCCCTCCTCCAAGGTACTGCTGTATGCAGATGACATGGTGGTGTTCTCTCGAGGCTCTTGCCAAGATGCACTGACTAAGGACATGCAGTAAAACTTTGACCTCCTACAGGATTGTCTCAAAGATAGCCTGCTAGTGCTCAACAGCAAAAAAAAAAAAACAAGTCAATGCTCTTTGCTGGAAGCCAAAAGAGGAGGTATACCACTCCCTTCTCAATTCTGTGCAACTCCCACTCCACCCATGAGCAGGAGCCCTTGTTCCGTTACCTAGGAATTACAATCGACCAGTCCCTCTCTTTCAATGAACATATACGAAATACTACCACTGCTGCCAATAGGAAGTTAGGGGCCCTATAATCCTTTGGTTCTGCCTCACACCTGAGACTTGGGTCCAGGCAGTAAGAGGGACAGTTCTACCCATCCTGGACTATGGTAATGTGGTATATGGTGCAGCCTCTGAAACCAGCCTAAACAGAGTCCATACTACCCTCAGCAAAGCATGCCACTTTGTTTTAGGCACAGATCGACTTACGGATATAAGCAACCTTTACATTGGGACATGATGGCTTTCTCTCATGGACCAAATCAAGCTCCACCCTGCCTTCTAAGGAAGAAGACCCATCTAGGTCTTGCACCCCCCCCCTTCAAGCCTTATTCTGTCCGGTCCTGGCTGAGCACTCCACGAGAAGTGTTACAAGACATGCCCTAGCAGTGCCTTTCAGAAGAACTGCCTTGGGGAGGTGAGCCTTTGCAGTAAGGGCCCTCACCTGGCTAAATGAGCTCCCCAGGCCACTACTAGCCTTACTCACCTTGGTCAGTTCAAATCTGAAATTCGGAAGACTATCTCCCCTCCAGTACAATGTTGCTGTAAAGAACACCCCAGCCATTTCTAGCCCACCTGGTGCCCCCCTGACACAATATGGCTTGGCTGAGGTGACCCGTGGCTCCTAAGAATCTCCCATTAATACTTATCTACCCACCCCTCAGTCCCCCATTCCCTCACCCCCTCACCCACTTAGCCCTCCTGACCCTCCATACCCCCCACCTTCACACCCACTTAGCTCCCCTGACCCTTAAGCTATCACTCACTGTTGTGCTGTACCCCTCACCTGTCTAGCCTGTAGCCTACTCTCCCTTAATGGCTGTACTTGTTGGTGGTCACATTAATTGTTCCCTCTGGGAACCTATCTATGCTCCAAAGCTGCATTCTGGGAATTCTCATACTTTGTACATAGCTGGAATCTGCACATTATTTACCTAATCTGTTATGGGACTATTTTCCTCTGTATTATGTAATTAAGTGATGGCTTTTGCAATGTATTCTGTCTCTCTCAATCCTTCTATTTGTAATGCTGTGTAGCCTTGTTAATGATGTGTAACTGACAATGCCTACTAGCTGCTTCTGTTTTTCTCCACTGTCCATGTACTTGATGTTCCCCCACCCTCTGTTTGATAAGGATCCTTTGTAAATGAGCTTTTAGTTTAAAGGTTGTAATTCGGATTTTACAATAAATAAATAAATAAAAATAATAGACCCTGATACACACTGTCCCTCCTCAGTTGCATTACAACTCCTGCCGCATACTGTTCCATAGTCTAGTGGACCCCTCTCCCCGTCCCATTTCCTGATGCCTAGTCATTAATCAACAACTCCTTTTCCATAGTGTAGTGGATCCCCTGCCCTGTCCCTGATCCCCAAACCCCCATTGTATAAGCCACCCTGGTCCATGATCCCCATTCAAAGCATAATCCCATATCACACTTTTCCATAGTGTAGTGGCCCCCAACCCCCTCACCCCGATAGGCATGACTCCCTCCCTGCACCCCTCCACTACCCATGCAGTAGATGCTAGCCCTCCACCCTCGCATGGCCGCCGACTGCTGCTTGTGGATCACTGTACTGTGCAGAGCACAAACCAGCCAATGGGATTGCACTCTGTACAGTACAGTGATTGCAGCAGCACAGTCAACAGCTGGCTGTGGCAGGGTGTGGAGGGCTGCACCAGTCACTGGAATGGGTGGTGAGGGTGTGTGTGAGGAGGGGGCATGCTACAAGGTGGCAGGCCACTAGTACTATGGAAAAGTGTATAGGGATTATGCTTCAAATGGGGATTTTGGATCAAGTGTCTTTTTGAAATTGGGGTTCAGGGATTGGGGATTGGGTGGGGATCCACTATACTATGGAAAAGGGCTGTTAGTTACTAACTGCTACTTGGGAATGGGACGGGTTGGGGGCTCCACTAGACTATGGAACAGTATGCTGCAGAGCTTGTAATGCGACTGAGGAGGGATGCAGCAGGGGTTTATTATGCAAATGGGGACTGTGTGTGACAGGGTTTATTATGCAAATGGGGAGCCTGGATTGGGTATTAGGTGGGGGACCGTACACTATGGAAAAGGGGGAGATTGCACTATCTGTTGCAGGGATGGGGATCACGCAGAGAGGGGGTACTCTACACTAGGGAAAAGGGGGGTCTGCAATTGCAGTTACAGGGACAGGGATCAGGTGGGGGGTACTCTACTCTATGGAAATGGGGGACTTATCGGCGATTGGGCACAGTGAATGGGATGGGGTGGGGGATCCACTATACTGTGGGACAGGGGTCTTATTTATTGACAGGGCAGTGGAGAATGGAGTGGGAGGTGGCCACTGGGCTGTGGGGGCTGGCAGGCTGCTGTGCTTCTGTGTGCACTACTGCAGCCTGCCTGTTGGTGGCCAGAAGTTAGGCATGCTTTTACCATGCCTAACTTTGCACAGCTCATCTTCCGCACTTGGGCGGCCCATCTCTTCTGAATATTCCATCGTGTGGGATATTCATGGGCATGCCCCCTCAACTTGGGCCGCAAACATTAACATTGGGCCATGGCTCATCTCGATTTGGACAGCCCATATCCCTCCTTTGAATATGGGAGTTTGGAGCAACTTTTGAAATGAGCAGCTCATCTCCAGTTTTTTCCGAGATGCGCTGCCCATCTCTTTTGAAAATGTGGGCCTATATTTCTATGCGTATAAAATGTAGATCAGAAAAAAACAAGAAAAAAGTGGAGATAGTCACTTAATTTACATCTGGTTTAACCATATCCCCATCACTGCTCCTGCAAATGCCACCCTTTATTTTTTTCTAGTGGCACCCCCCACCCTCTGACTTATGCCCCCCTTTACTTTACTTTCCTTTTCCCCCCTGGTGTTTAGTGGCACCTCCCACCCATCGATGTCTTTCTTGGGCTGAGAAAAAGAAAATGGTCCTCAATTATTTCTTTATTCCTAAAATGAGAAAACAGTCCCCTCGCCAATCAGATACCCCCACCCCACCCCATTCTCAACACCCACCACCCCACACCCCCAGTACACTACCACACACCCTCACTCACCTGAACAGGTCTCAGGTTCGAGATCCACTCTACCAATCGAACACAGGTCTTGTTGCTGGAACTGGTGACTGTACTATGAGAAACTAAGGTAAAAGCAGTACAATGTATTTCAATGGGGGTTTCAGTTTTGATGCATAACTGAGCCATTTTCTAAATTTTGACACCACATTTTTAACATGGCCTTTTGGGGACCCCACCTCATGAACAATATGACTGTCATTGCACATCTCCTGCCTGAAAGGTGATTTCATCATCAGTTGGTAAACTCACCTTTTGGGCAGGATTTTGTCCATTTGTTGCAATTTTGTTACGCACCCTCGCAACATTGCAAATTTTAAATATTTTGACCCCAAATTCTCAACATAGCCTTATTATTACACCACCTCATGTATGTCACAGCTGTTATTTTTCAAGTCCTGGTCAAGATGTGTTTTCACACCTGTGGCATGGAATGGCATTGCAGTTGCACGGAATTATGTTTTGGAAAGGATTCAACAATTTCCTGTGCGGGGTACATGAGGGTAATAAGATGGCCATACTGACAATTTGGCCACTGTTTTCCTATAAATGGAAGCACATGGGCCTTCCACAGCTAGATACATACACACATCTATAGAGGGATAGGAGCAGAGGGCTGAAAGGGCCCTGAGCTCCCACACACAAATAAGGATACGATTACAATATCTCAAAGATTATGGGTGGATGGCACTGTGCGTTCCCAGGTAAGCATATGAATACCATTATAGAGTTCTGGGAGTGCAGGCCTTATCCATACATGGGAGCGCAGGGCCCACACACAAATACACAGAGGAGTATGGAGTGATCGGACCCTGCACTGCCACAGGGAAATAAGGATACAATTACAATCTCTCAAAAATGATGGATGTTGGGAGTGCAGGGCCCAGATGGCCCTGCGCTCCCACAAGCAAATAAGCCTTCAACTATACTTTCTTAAAGATTAAGGAAATTCTCTGCAAAAAACATCTTTAATGCACCATTAGGGTTCTGTACGATTAAATCTTCTCAAAAAGTAAGGACATTCTCTTAAAAAAACTGTGTTAATGAACCATTAGGGTTCCAGCATCAAAAGTAGGGATATGCCATCTTAGGGTTCCCAACACTTAGACCCCACCCTCAGTTTTCAACCATAAGACCCCACTCCCACCCTGCATGCAGGAACAGGCTTGAGGGATGTGCCTTGGGGTTGTAAACCCTCATGTTCACCCTATTCCATGAGTAAGTAAGCTAATATGTGTACAGTATAAGACAATGGGATGAGCATTAGGATTTGCAACACCAAGGCATACTCCACACGCCTGTTTCTGCATGCAGGGTGGCGATAGGGTCTTACGGTTGAAAACCAAGGATGGGGGTGGGGTCTTAGGGTTGGGATCCAAAGATGGCATTTCCCTACTTTTGATGCTGGAACCCTAATGGTCCATTAACAAAGTTTTTTTTGCAGAGAATATATTGATACACTGTATATATATATATATATATATATATATATATATATATATCACATATATATATATGATGACTAAGTCCTTTAACACCTTTTTCTATCAGCTTGTGGACAGTGTCTTGGGCTGTTTTTTTTCTGCATTGGCAAGTTCTTTGGGACAAAACAAGATGTACTAATAACTCCAAGTGCTATATAAACTAGGTATTAGAGAATTGCTCATGCAAGTGGAAACAAGCACTAGAGGAAACTCAACCAAGCTGGTGGGTGGGAGATTAAAGAGGGACATCAGAAAGCATTTCTTAATGGAGAGGGTGGTAGACTAGAGGAATAGGCTATGAAAGGAAGTTGTCTGTGTGAAATTATTCAAGATTCAAACCTGGATGGGACTGGTAAGGACATTAGCCAAACTGATGGGGGAAAAGGAAGAGTGAAAGACTACAAGGGCTCTCACAATCAATAGTAGTTAGGTACTATAGGGCTAGAAAAATTTGAAGGGCCGCGGGGTCTTTTTTTCTGGCAACAGCCTCTCTGTTTCAGTGTTTGCAAACATGTTACATTTTAGTCATATAAAACATAAATAATGGATTTGAGTCTCAAAACTTGTCGCAAGTCACATCAAAGGCAGCTTGCGCTGATTGCTCCTGTGCCATGGCCCCTGCACCCATTTCTCTATTGAGCAGGATCCTGCCAGCAAAATACTGTGGCTTGTGGCAACCCTAGCAGTGTACCAAACAGAGGGTGCACCTAGACAGGTTGACACAAGCCTGCAGCACTGTGCATATGCACCCCCTACGTCTAGTGCCCCCCCAAGCCCTGATCTCTCATAATCATTCAAATATCCCTGGTAGTCTAGCAGCCCCTGTTATAATATAGATCATCCCTGGTAGTCTAGGGCCCCCCAAGCCCTGATCCCCCACTATAAATATAAAACTATCCATGGTAGTTTACTGGATCTCCCCCAAGCCCTGATCTCCTGTAATAATAGATCAAACAACCCTGGTGGTCTAGTGACACATTTTCACAAAGTGCTCAACTCACCCAGAGTGTAAATTTCTATGGAGATTTAGAAATCTGCCCTCTGGATGAGTTTTGAGAATCCCGATTGAAGAGCTTTGACAGCCTGCATCTGCCACAAGCCCCTAGCACTTTGCTGTAGCCCATTTTGTGGCCCACAGGTGGTGCAAGCCCTGTTTGGTGCAGCCAGCCTAGAGTAGATGAAGGCTGCCATTGTGAATTGCTCCTAGGGCATCATTTGGCACAAGGGGCACTTTGCGCCAGTTTTTGGGGTGCAAGCCCCTTGTGCTGCCCTGGGAGCTTTGAGAATCGGGCCCGATGTGTTCTCCATAATGCTTTCTATATAGATATTTAAATGTTGTTAACTTTTTCAGAAATAATTGTTTTCTGTTGCGATCAGAGAATGTTTGAACTATGATGAAAATTAACCAAAATAATTTCATTCTTGTTCAAAAATGTGACATACAACATTAATTAATATTTTAGTTTTAACTGATAAGTAGTGTCTGAAAACATTTAAAATGAGATATAATTTTTTTTATTGTTTTATTTAGTTTTTGTTGACTGAGTAAGTGCACTCGACAAATTCTGCTTATTTTCAGGCACGACCTGGGGGAGGGAGATACAGATGAATGCCAACTGACCTCAAACCAGATTAAGCTGTTGGTGGTATTTTTAGTGAATGAGGAGGTAACCTTTTCCTGTGTGAAACTGCCTTTTGAATAATATTATTGTTTTGCCTTCTGTCCCTAGATTGCCCATAGCACTGCTACATCTTTCATGGTTTAGATGGAATATACACTGGGAAAGACCTTGGGAACCCTGGAGTTGTTGAAGACATTTTCCATGGAAATGGTGAAGGAACTGACAGTCTTCCATAGTTCCCATCAGCGTTGTCCATGGAAAGAGACACACAGAGCCTGACAGCATAAAACAGGTTGGCATTCCATGAAAAAGCACATCTTCCTATGGGGATCCTTGAAATAAACTAGCAGGAGTACACATTTTAATCATGGAAACCATGTAAATTTCAATCTGATTTCAATGTAAGCCCATGGAAAGATGTACAAATACTCCTTTGTTCTGAAGCTCAGACTCCTTATATGTTCCATGAAATTCATGGAAAATCTAGGGACAGATTGTGACAAACACCCTAGTACCCCGACCTGATCACCCTCACAGTGTTACACTATAAATATCTCTTATGTAACACTAATATTTTAAACAAGCAAATTGTGCAACACCTCAATAGTTATAATATTATTGTCACAATTTTACATAAATTAAGCACAAAGTAATTGCTTGTGTAATTGTGTCAAAAACTGGAAGAAATTTCCTGAATGGGTTACACAAATTTAAACTTATTGACAATAACAGATCTATGACTATTTTTGTTAACCCTTATATCATAGTGGAAAGAAGGAACTCCCAAACCATTTTGCACAGTAGTAAGCAGCTGTGTCACTTATTTCAGTGTTTCTAATACTGAACTGGTATTCAGTTCCTGCACTGTTTACAGCAGCTGAGAACTGTGGTGCTGAAAATCCAGGGCCATATTGAGGAGAACTATAAGAATGATGATGGTAAAGAATAAGCTTTGGAGCTTCCCCTGGCACCTGCTTTAAAAAATATGCAATATTACCATCCTTGGCCCCAACATTACAGGTAAGAGTAGCTGTTTCTCCAGAATTTACAGATATGGCAGGAGGCTGCAACACCACAGTTTGTGAATGGATATCTGAAAAAAAATAAAATGGTAATAATAATAATAATATGCAAAACAAACAAATTAATAAAGGTATTTAGAATGTTTTAAGATCAGATAAGAATGGCATACATACATGTTATCCATGTTATTAAAAGACAGAAAAAGCACACTTGACTCATTTCTCACAGTGAATTTCTTCTCGTCTGCTCAGATCAAGAACAATATCAGAGCACATGCTGTTCTGCTCTGTATTTTAGCACTTCTGAATTCTCTAGTGTAATGCATGCAAATTTTAGCTGGCCTGAAGGAAGATCAAAGTACTGCTGGTGTGTCCCAGAAGTTAACTGAAAATCATGGCAGCTGCCAGCAAAATAATTACTGATGTGATTGCTAATGGATTATGTGAAATATTTTTTTTCACTAATGTTGGTTAATGGTGTCTCTCATCGGGTACAAAATCGATGTACACTGATGTGACATCACTTTGCATTTCTTACATGAACATTTCAGACTAAAAATAGTCTGTGCTCTGCCCAGGTAATGGATATATCTTTCAACCCAAATTCTATACCCATGTCTCTTAAGTTTGGAGAATGAATAAACCATGGGAAGAATTATAATATCCATGTCATAATAAAATCATCTATTGCAGTCCCACAGTGAGGCAGTTTACATGTAATTGGCATGACCTGACGGTATGCTACACCACAGAGTTTACAGCCAACTGGTATTTGTCATGAAACAGTAACCAGGCATTAAAGAAAAGGTTTGGACACTGATTTAATTTCTCTGTTGTGTGTGTTCATATTGATATATGTTTATAAACAGAATCACATTTGATGTGTTTTTAAGTATAATCTTTTGTTCTTGGAAGAACTATTAATCTGTGTTGTCATTAACTATAAGTAACATGTGAAGGTTTATATGTCCTTGACATTCACTGGCAAATGCAATTAGTATTTTTTTTTCTAAAACACATGAAGAAAATGTACAAAACAATTAAATGTGATTTTATTTAAAAAACTGTATCAATAGGAACATGAAAGATGAGAAGTTAAGCTTGCTTTGGACAATTATCAGCCACATATTAACTCTGTAGTGTAGGTTGATGCAGCATGGTTTAATGTCACCGGCACATAATCAGCCTCATTGTGTGTCAGTTTCTCCATCTGACATACTGTATCTCATTTATTTATTTAAAAGTTTTACCAGGAAGGCATACTGAGCAGAGTACTGTTCGATTCGAGATGCGTCCTGGAGGTAAAGGTAGAGGAGAATCAATCAGTCAATCAAAACTTTATTTATATAGTGCCTTTCACGTATCAAGGTGCTGTACACTTTAAAATACAGATAAAATAAGATAAGACAGCAATATAAATTATTTAAGATCAATCTGGGAAGGCTAATGAAAATAGATAAGTTTTTAACATAGATTTAAAACTACTAATGGTCAGACCTCTCTTAACCGACGAGGTAGAGAATTCCACAGGGTTGGTGCTACAAATGAAAAAGCACGGGCACCAGGAGTTTTTAAACGAACCCCGAGACTCTCTTGCAATCCCTTGTCAGTGGATTGGAGAGGACAATTGGTGGAGTAGGGAGTCAGGAGATCTTTCAGGTAGTCCGGTCCCAATTCATGTAGGGCTTTAAAAGTAAGTAAGCCTACCTTATGGGTGATCTGCCACTGAATCGGCAGCCAGTGCAGTCCACACAGCACAGGCATAATATGGCTGGTCCTTGAAGTATCAGTCAACAGCCTGGCTGCAGCATTCTGCACCATCTGCACATGGCAGATGTCAATCCCCAATGGCCATAGGTCAAGACAGGTAGTAATGAAAGCATGGACCAGTGCTGCAAGGTCATCCAGTGGAACCAGGTGTTTCACCCAGGTGATATTCCTCAGATGGTAAAATAAGGATTTAACCATGGCTGACACCTGAGATTTCAGGGTCAAGTCATCGTCAAAGATAACTCCCAGGTTATACACCTGATCTGAGATAGTGAACTGAGTACTGTGAAGCCATAGACCCAACATATATCCAGCCCCCAAACCAGCCCCCAGGTGACCCTGGTCCACAACCAACACCTCAAGTCTTATCCAGGTTCAGTCTCAACCAGCTAGAGCTCATCCAGTGTTTGATCTCAGACAGGCAGTTATTTAGCACTGAAATCACATCAACTTGTCCAGACATAAAGGACATATACAGCTGAGTATCATCTACATAGCAGTGAAAACTCAAGCCGTATTGCCTAATGATATTTCCCAATAGCAGCATATACACTGTGAACAACATGGGTGACAATATGGAGTCCTATGGCACCCTGCAGGACAGAGGTAGTGCATCAGAGAAATAAATTCCAGTGACCACCCTCTGAGACCTGCCTACAAGGAACGATTGAAACCATTTAAGGACTGCACCCAACAGTCCACAAAGGAACCACAAGGTACAAACATGAATAACAGAGAGTGCATAAATACAGCAACAACAGAGAAAGTCACAGAGTGAGCATGTTCATTACAATTATACTACAGGGTAAGAATAGGCAGCCCAGCAACTTATAGGGTGACCATACACATTTCAGAGGCAGATAGTTGTGTGAGGCACTAAAACACATCGAAGTACAGTGCTGCTCAAGTAACCTTTTACCATAAAACACTCTGCAACTCCATTTTTTCCTTGATTGGAAAGAACATTTTAAGTCCTACTCTGGTAACACATTTTTTTGCTGTAATGATCAGAATAAAAAATAATTAATTTTATAGTTTTAATAGTCCACACTGAAGAAAGACTATTACAAAAGATGCTCAGGTTAACTGAGTATGTCTGTTTGTAAAATCTCCTCTACAGTATATGAGCCTGTACTAGTTGTTCCCCTATATTTTCACATCGCATTGCATGCTCACAATATGTAGGTATGGTCAGCTTTTCTGTGCCACGATTGTTCTAGCATTTCCTAGAATATTGTTTCTCATATTTCCTGAAAAAAGAGTCAGCATGTTTGTAAAGTGAAATGTGTTTTTAATACAACAAAAACTGTAATTAAAATATAAGTTAAATAAAAACATACATACATGCAAACATACAATTTGTTAGCAGAAAAGGACTGCTTGGCCCATCCAGTCTGGCCAGATGTTACCTGCCGAATCTGCCTCCACAGTTTCCCACAGTGTGTAATACAATTAAAAACTTTTTCATGATGCAGGATTAGAGTTTAAAAAGGTTTGTGGAGCTGCTGTCCTCCCTTTCTGTCACACAAATAGCTTTGTAGATACTGGTTAGTTTAACTTATTTTCATCCTGCACCCTTTCTTCCACCTACATGGTAGTTTTGAAGGTTTTCAAACACTAAACAGATCTTAACCAGACTGGTAAATGAAGGGTAGCTGTCTTAGACTTTCAATGTTTTTTTTAAAGTTCTTCTCTTGCTTCTTTTGTTTGAATGGATAAGGAGCGGTTCTACTCTTTTTCTTTAAATCATTTTTTTTAAAGTATGTTTTCAAGAAATAATACTTAGGACTCTTGTTGGTGGCCTTAGTGCTTTGTAAGCTAGTTTAATTATTTGTGTTAAGATATGGTGAAAATGACATTGAGTTGGTGCAAATAACTAAATGCGGCGGTTGAGAGTGATGCCACCAAATGGTCTGGGTAAATCTCAAGTATTGGTTCATAGCAGCCTACAAATGATTATTTTAAAAGCCTGACTGTGAGCATCATTGTATGTTAGTGACACTTAAGAGGACAAGTAAACTAGGGTGTGCCACCATCACTAATTAACTAATTCTCCTATACATTTTATAACAAGGGCAGCTGTTTTCAAACTTTCATAATGATATTTTGATCCTGTTTCATCATGGTTACATGTAGTCCCAAAATGTAAACAATTAAAAGTACTGCTCCTTGCCCACACCAATCAAAACACAAAAAGCAAAATGGCATGGACATCACATCAAGCATCATGATATCATTTGACTGAGACCATAGTCCTTCTGGACCTATTTTTATAATGACAGTGTTTTATACTGCGGTAATCCAAGTACATTTATCAGTACTTTACTTTTGCATTAGACTCAAATGCACAAGTGAATGTACAAGATATAACACATACTGCAAAATGCTATCATTAAAAAAACAGCTCACTCGGGATTTAGTATCACAGTAGGAGTGGTCTCAATCTGATGACATCATCATTATGCTTGATGAGTGTACCATTTTGTGATTAGATCAGCTTGAGCAGGGCACTGGACTTTTTTCCACACAATGGTGTTTATTTCATCTCTGTCTGGGGGCAGTTGATGAGTCCTGTTCCCTCTGCCCCGCAGCTGATGTTCACTTTCCCCAGGACTCACCCGATCAGTAGATTCTCCCATGAATTCCCTGTCATGGTGGGAACAGAGAGGGGAGGGCCACCCCCACCCCCAGTAATCATTATCCAGAGTGTGCCACAGTGAGTTTCCATAATGATGTCAGGGGCTGGAGACGAGTGGTCAGGGTTTCATTAAGCCTCCAATACTCTTTTTCCTGTTTTTCTCCCCACCCCTGCTGCAGGATGTTGAGGCATTGCAAAGAGGTGTACATGCCTGACATTTCCATAGCCCCACCCTTCATGCTGCACTATGATCAGGCCTTCACCTGGTGGTAGTCTAAGGTCAGGCCATCATCCCTTCCCTACCAGGAGAAGAGAGCAGTGCATCAGATGCTCAGTCCGTTCCTGCCTCGACCAGTGCCTGGCAACCTGAGTCCATTCCCGAACCTGGGTCACTGACGTGGGAGGAGATAAGGTGCCAGTGCCTCAGCCCTCCATGCTGCTGGGTCAGCCAGGGAACAGGACTCTTTAAGTGTATGTTTACAGTTTGGGGCTACTTATAACTGCAACAGCACAGGATTAAAACATCATTTAAAGGTAGGTAATTATATTTTACAGCATAGTTCCCCATACTCTTAAAATGCTTTGGAGGATTAGGTAATTGGCAACATTGCCAGGGTATAAACCCTTCTTTCTTACCCAAGGAGTCCTTTAGCATCAGTAACTTTTTTGCACTTAGCTGGCTAGGTGCAACTGCCCCAGAGGTGTGCCTTTAGGAGATATTTAAATGAGCGTAGGGCCAAGCCAATCAAAAGACAGGAGGGGGTGTAAGCTGAGTGAGAGCTGTTGAATGCTTCAGAATGTTTTCTCCGCTGGACTGAGCAATATTGCCTCTGAGGTGTCTCCCAACTTTCTTTGTTGACAGCCTCTTAGTGCTTAGCTGGGTAAAGTTTTCCTCATAAATTATTTCCTTTAGTATGCTGAGTGAAAATTTTACTTTCTCATTAGTGCTGTACAAATTTTTTATTGTTAGCACAATAGCGCTATTTTGACTTTATTTTTACCGTGACTATTTAGTTTAAAGCCTCATTTTATTGCGGGTGCTTATTTTTGACAGTTTCCTTCATTTTTGGGGCAAATTCTTGTGGGAACCATCAAATTAGGGACAGTTCCCTTGCAGTAGATTTCAAATTTAAACAGTGCCTGGGGGGGTTCCCTCTAGACTGGCAATTACGAGGAAACCTTTTTTGTTGCGTTACTTGTCCTTGGTATCATCTGTGTCAGGACTGTCCGTAGCGGTCCAGCAGTTGAGTATTACTTGGTTTCTATTAAGATTGGTACTGGTATAGATCCCAGTTTTACAACCAAAAAAACAAACAAAAAAAAGGCAATAGTAATAGATAGAGTTAATTAACTGTGGCAGGACTGGCCGGTGACATTTTCACAGAAACCTGCACTCAGTTCATAGGTCCAGAACCAGTCTGCTTTGCTTAAATTGGCAAACATAGCAGACAAACCTTTGATTATTATAGCTGAGGATAAATCAAATACTTCTGATGAGGGGCCATTCAAAAGTACTTATACCAAAAGCAGAGGTGCTGAGGAACCCCCCAGATCCCAGCCAAAAAATAAAGCTTCCAAAGATGACGTTCCTCACAAATTGAAAAATAATAAGAGTGAAGAAAAAGGAAGCTTGATCAAGCCTTTGATGAAGTGGCTAAAAAGAAACTCTGTCAAAACAGATATGCTCCCATTGCTCTTGGGAAAGCCAATAGTGAGACAACAGGTAGCTTAAAGCATACAGAAAAAACAAAACACTTACAAACTGTGCAAGTTCTTCTATCAGTGCAAGATATGGGAAAAGCATGGCAACTGTTTCAGACCCTTCAGAAAATGGGTCCTCGAGTTACTGGGGCTGGTAAGCAGTCTTCCACAGTTCTCTCTTCTGTATACTGTGAGGGTGACGCAGATGATGATCGATTTTATGATGCCCCGACATGGATTTTGAGGGCCTTGAGCCCCAGGAGTCCCCGGACCCTCACCTTGGGGATCCCCCAGCTGACCACGAGGATCCTTCCTCTATGTTTACATTTATACAAAATATGCTGGATACCCTTGACCTCCCTATGCAGGAGCCCAACCAGGATGCTGATGAAGACAAAGATTATAGGGAGATGAAGGGTCTTTCATCCTCAAAGGCCCTGGTCATCCCAATCTATAATGCATTTAGAAAAAATACCATGAAGGTGCTTCAACACCCCACTTCAGTATCAGGGGTTGATAAGCAGCTTGAGAGAATATATAAATTGTTTAAAGATGGTACAGAGTTCCTGTCTGCGCACCTCAGCTACTTAACGTGATAGTGCAGCAGGCAGCTGTGAGAAAGCTGGAGTCTCCTTCTCACTCTCTCCTTCTGACAAGGATTCCAAGAAAATTGACTTTATAGCAAAGGAAATGTATGCCACAGCTTTCCTGCTTCTCAGGCTTTCTTCTTACATGGCATTCACAGCCAAATATCAGAAAGCCCTTTGGAAATCTGTCCAGGCTATCACCCACAACGGATCAGATTCTATGGTGCAGGAGCTGGTGGATACGTCAAAAACTGCCCCGGAAGCTACTATGTACCAATTCCACATGGCAGATAACAACAATGATGCAGCCTCTAGGGCGGTGGCCCATGCCATCTCTCTGAGATACTTTGCCTGGCTTAGAACAACTAGTCTGATCACATACACTCAGAACAAGGCCATGGATTTTCCCTGTGATCAAAATATGTTGTTTGATTGTAGAACCACTGACTACATGAAAAAAGTCGGTGAGTACAAGGCCTCCTGGCAGAGCCACTCATCCAAGCCTAAGCCCGCCACCCCTCAGAAAATCCGTCCCGGGGTGGTAGAGGCAGAAGTTTTGTTCCCATGCCTTACAATCCCTATCCCCAATCTGACTTTAGCCAGTATAGGGGGTCTTTCAGAGGCAGGGGCAGAAGGGGCCCAAGAAGAGCCACCTCTACCCAGCCATCTGCCTCTCAGTCTAAGTCCTGATGTGAGTGTCCAGATTGTCTCCCCATTTCCGGTTGGAGGCAGACTCTCTCTCACTATCTTCAGCACTGGTCCCTCATCACGTCGGACAAGTGGGTGCTGGAGATAGTGGAGAAGGGTCTGTCATTACAGTTCAAGCAGCTGCCAGACCTCAAGCATACCCAGGTGTCAAGACCTCTGTCCCTAACACAGATACCGCTGTTGGAAATGGAGGTGCAAAAACCTTCTGGCTTTACGAGCAGTGGAGAGGGTCCCCACCCACGAGAAGGGCAAGGGCCTCTACTCCAAATATTTTCTGACACACAAGAAAACTGGGGAGTGGCAACCTATCTTAGATCTCAGATATTTAAACAAACATCTGAAAAAACCCATGTTCAAAATGGTCACTCTGTTACTGGTCATACAGTCCTTACAGCAGGGAGACTGGCGAGCCTCCCTCAACTTAAAGGACGCCTACTTCCACACACCCATAAGGAAAGCTCACAGGATTTTTCTCAGGTTTAAACTTACTTCAGGTCACTATCAGTTCATCGCAATGCTCTTCAGTCTGTCCTCGACCCCAAGAGTCTTTACCAAGTGGCTCGCAGTGGTAGCAGCACATCTCAGGAGACTGGGTGTCACTCTCTACCCCATCTGGATGACTGTTTCATAATAGCAAAGTCTCCTTGCCAGGTCAAGGAATCTCTTTCCCTCACAGAACGCACTCTGGAGTCTTTGGGTTTCCTGGTAAAACTTAAGAAATCTCACCCGGAACCCAACCCAGCTGCTCACCTTCATAGAGGCCCAGCTGGACACTCAGAAGGGATATACATAGATACATAGATACATAGACAGTGTCGGCAGATAAGGGCCTATGGCCCACCTAGTCTGCCCATTTGAGCTTGTAAGTTCAGTTTGTTTTCCTAGAAGTCTATTCCCCCTTACCCCTGACCTCTAGAATTCCTTTATGTCTATCCCATGCATTCTTAAATCCCGTGATTGTTTCAGCCCCCACCACTTCCTCTGGCAGGGTGTTCCACTTGTCCACCACCCGTTCTGTGAAGAAATTCTTTATCATGTTTCCTCTGAATCGTCCTCCCTCCAACTTCATCCCATGCCCTCTAGTCCTGAAACATCTTTTTCGCTTAAAAATAGTGTTTTCCTGCACCCTGTTCCTCCCTGTAAGATACTTGTATGTCTCTATCATATTCCCTCTCGCCCTCCTCTCCTCCAGGGAGTACATGTTCAGTTCCTTCAACCTGTCTTCATAGGACTTGTGATTCAACCCATGCACCATCTTTGTTGCCCTCCTCTGAACCTTCTCTACCCTGTCTATGTCCTTACGTAGGTATGGTCTCCAGAACTGTACACTGTACTCCAGGTGGGGCCTCACTAGTGTCTTGTATAGTGGAATTATGACCTCCTTTTCCTGCTGGTGATGCCCTGCCTATACATCCCAGCATCCTATTTGCTTTACCTGATGCCTTGTCACACTGTTTCCCTACCTTGAGGTCATCAGAGATGACAACCCCAAGATCCCTTTCCTGCTTGGTGCATGCTATATCCTCACCCCCAACTGATATATTGTGCCAGGTTTTGTGCCCCATATGCATTATCTTGCACTTCTTTGCATTGAATTTCAACTGCCAAACCCTTGACCATTCTTCAAGTTTCTGCAGGTCCTTCTCATTCTGTCTACACCCTCTGGTGTGTCTACTCTGTTACAGAGCTTTGTGTCATCAGCGAACAGTGAAATTCTGCCTTCTATATCCTGTGCAATGTCACTGATGAAGATGTTGAATAGGACCGTCCCAGCACTGATCCCTGTGGTACCCCACTGGTCACTCTTCCCTCTGTGGAGTGACAGCCATTTACCACCACCCTCTGTGTCCTGCCACCCAGCCAGTTACCTACCCACCACACTACTGTCCTGCCCACACCCATATTCCCCAGTTTGTGTAATAGTCTTCTATGTGGCACAGTGTCAAAGGCCTTGCTGAAGTCCAGATAGGCCATGTCCACTGCCCTCCCTGATCCACCTCCTAGTCACCCAGTCAAAAATTCAATGAGGTTTGTCTGACATGACCTGCCCTGGTGAAACCATGCTGCCTTGGGTCCTGTAGTCCATTGACAACCAGATGTTCCACCAACTCTCCTTCAGTAGTGCTTCCATGATCTTCCCACTACCGAGGTGAGGCTGACTGGTCTGTAGTTCCCTGCTTCCTCTTGTTCCCACTTTGTATAAGGGGACTACATCTGCTGTCCTCCAGTCTTTGGGTACCTCCCTGTTTCCAGTGATTGGCTGAACAGGATAGCCAGAGGTTCAGCCACCACTCTCTTAGTTCTTTAAGGACCCTGGGGTGCACCCATCTGGCCCCATTGCTTTATCAGCTCTTATTACTTCCAGTTCCTTCAGGACCCTTTCTCGTGTAAAGGGACTTGTGTCCATTTCTGCACCATTCTCACCCTTGTACTCCCTTCAGACCCATTACCCCCTCTTCCTTAGTAAAGACTGAGCAGAAATACCTGTTCAATATGTCAGCTTTACTGTTGTCATCCTCCACGCTGCTCCCATCCTCCCCTTCAGTCTCACTATCCCTCCCTTTGTCCTTCTTTTTCACTTATGTACCTGTAAAGGTTTTGTCCCCTTTAACCACTGATTTTGCAATGTGTTCTTCTGTCTGAGCTTTGGCTTCCCTTACTGACTTCCTGCCTCCTTTGTTTCTCCTGGTACTTCTCCCTATCCCCTTCTGCCTGTGTCTTTTTGTATTGCCTGAATGCAATCTTTTTGGCTTTCAGTTTCTTTGCTACCTCTTTGGAAAACCATAATGGTCTCCTCTTTCTTTTCCTCTTGCTAACCTGCTTAATGCATAATTCTGTTGTTCTTATAATCCCCATTTTAAATACTGCCCACTGTTCCTCAATCCCTGATTCCTGTCCCATTCCCCTTAATGCCTCTTTCAAGCATCTCCCCATTTTCCCAAAGTCTGCCCCTCTAAAATCCAGGATCCTGCTGGAGGATATGCTTTCCTCCAGCAGGAAAGAATTCAGAGTTTCCTTTCAGTGGCAAATTATTTCACCCAGGGATAGCCAAGACCAGCTGGACATTTAACATACTAACATACTATTTGCCAGCAGATTAGGCCTTACAGTCTATCGAGTCTGCTCGAACCTCAGATCCCTAGTTGGGTGCGAGGCCCTCCCCTCCCTTGTGTTCCAGAAACCCCTATCATCCATCCCCACCCCGCTGGGACAGGCCATCACTTGATACATCCACTTTCTGTGTCTGTCCCACCCTCTCTTGAAGCCCTCCACTGTGGATCTCCGAACCAGCTCGCCAGGCAGTGCATTCCAAGGGTCCACTACCCTCTCAGTGAAAAATCTCCTCCTCTTTTCCCTCCTCACCCTTCCACCTTCCAACTTCAAACCGTGCCCTCTGGTGATACCTCCCTGCTTTAGTCAAAAGATCCCCTCCATGTTTACCCTATTTATTCCCTTGAGGTACTTGAAGACCTCAATCATGTCCCCCCTGTCTCTCCTCTCCTCCAATGAAAACAGGCAGAGCTCCTCAAGTCTGTCCTCATATGTCAAATCCCCTAGCCCTCGTATCATCTTAGTTGCCCTCCTCTGGAGGGGGGGGGACATAATAGAAACTTTCAAGTATCTCAAGGGAATTAACAAAATACAAGAGGGTATCAGAAAAAGAGATGTGCAAGAACAAGGGGCACAATTTGAAGATAGAGGGGACGCTTAGAGGGGTAATGTTAGAAAATATTTTTCACAGAGGGTTGTGGATGCATGGAACAGCCTTCCTGAGGAGGTTGTGGAGTCAAGAACAGTGGGGGAATTCAAGAATGCATGGGACAGACATAACGCAATTCTAGTGGGGGGTAGGAGGAAGTAGGCTGTTGATTAACTAGAATCTGCAGCTTATCCATCAGGTAGGGAAATGGGCAGACTAGATGGGCCAAGCGATCCTTATCTGCCATCAAATTCTATGTTTCTATGTTTCTACATTTCTATGTCCTCTGTTATATGCAACAATCCTGTTTTCTTGTTTGTTCCAGTCTACAGTTGCACTTTGTTGTCATTGTAACTGCATCATTTAGGATGTTGAATTGTGTTCTCTCCTTACCCCTCCCCTGGGTCACACCTGGAAATGAGTCTTTTTTTTTTACATACAATATACATACATACATGCATACATGCATACATACAGGCATACATGCATACACACATACATGTATACATGCATACATACATAGCTACATACATGCATACATACATGTACACATGCAAACATACATACATACATGTTTGCATACATACATAAAGTTACATCTTCATATTCAGGAACACATTATGGATGTCAGAAGCAAAAAATAGAGGACAACCCCACGGGCTCATTTCCTCAGTTACCATGACAGCAACCTGATGTGCCTGACATTCATGGGAACTGAGCATGTGAGAATTCATGGTTGAGGAGGTAGCAGATTTATACAGCTCCTTCAGTGGGAGAGTTATTGGATATGCAATATTGGCATACTCTCTCCCAGTGGGTTAACTCATGACTGGGATTCAAAACCATTTTTTGTAACATACTTGGTTACAAGTTACATAATACTCTGTGTGAATCTCTTCTTGGATGGAATATCCTCCCTATGTTTATCAGAAATGTGTCAAGGGAAATCTGCCTTGTATATATAAAAATATTTGATTGATTAGTGGCCATATTTTGAAGCTGTTAGGTGAATAGTTGGTTGTTTTTGATCAGCGTTTAATAAATAGAATAAAGTATGGGGTGTTGTGTATAGTGAGAAGTTTACACACACCCAAGGGGTTAGATGCTACATAAACGGCAGAGAGGCCCGAAGCTCGGTTTTGCTAACCCTGAGGCTGTGTGTAAACTGTGAGTTTACACACAACACCCTATATTTTATTTTATGTAATTGTCGGGTCTTCTCTTTTTGGCCACAGCAATTATACAAAATAGGAGCCATTCCCGTAGCTGCGCTCCACTTCTCGGTTTTCAGTCAGTGAATCAGTCGACAAATTTTCTTTTGCCAGCTTTTATATTTTGTTACAATATTATCACTAGCCCACATTTGCAAAAAATATCACTTTTTTGTTTAAAAAGTGACTTACCACCATGTTTCTCTGGTGACTGGGATGTGGGTGAAAAGGAAGCGATGAACCAGGAAGGGAGCCACAACAGTGGGCTCATGTGCAGAGCGAGGGGGACCGTGCGCATGTTTGCCTTTATAAATGCTCCTTTATAATGGCAAATTACGGCACAGTCCTCTTATGGTAAAAAGGACAGACCCATTAATTATAACTGGTTTATTTTTGTCTTCTTTCTATCTTTAGTATTTGAATTCAGGCACTTCTGCTAGCTGAGTCCCCGGACAATAGTTCACGTAATTTAGAAGGGGGGAGATCCCAGAACAAAACACTTACATCCCCACACAGACTCTCCTGCTCTACAGACTCCAGCCACCTTCCAGGTCTACCTTTTAATTTCTCCTTCCACCCCACCCCCCACCAGCACCACTTCATTCTGTTTCCCCTCTTCCATTCCTCTTTCTTACTTTCACTGGCGTCTGATTCTATTTAATCCCTTTATTACATAAATGCCTAAATGAAATTTAAACTTAAATTGGGTCATGTTATGTTACTCTATTTAGCCAAACAAAAGAAGAATCAGTTATCTTTTTTATGTATATTACTGTACATGTATTATGCATGTTGTATTTTGTTATATTGCACTCTGATTCTAGTTTGAATTCCACCAGTGCCCTAATATACTCAAACTCTGCAATGACTCGCCACTTCTGATTGGTTTAAGGCCAGAGCATTAAAATTATAAAATGGGAGGGGCCACAGCAGGATGCCACTCCCTGATGAAGCTCATCAGATCGAAGCACTGGGGTATCTGGTCACTAGCCACTAATGCTCCTGTGAATCACAAATGTCTTTATTTTGGCATTTTGTGCAAATAAAAAAACTGACTTATTCCTGACATTGTTCGTGGTTTCCTTCCTTTGAATGCAGCTACTGCCTGGTTTGGTGTGTTTTTCATTTGGGTAGGCTGACCCGCAGCTGCACTTCAATCCCTGCACCTAAATGATGCAGTTACAACCCTTTTCCAGTCCTCTGGAACTACCCAGACTCCAATGAGGTGCTGAATAATGTTGCTAGAGGGGCCGGCTAACACTGTGCTCAGTTCTATTAGAATCCTTGGATAAATCTCATTTGGTCCCATTGCTTTTTTTCCTTTAGGGTTTCCAGCCCCCATCGGAGTCTCTCCTCTGAAAATGGACTTGTGTCCACTCCCCCGGTGATTGCTGATACATGTTGGGATGCCCCCCATACTTTGAAGACTGAGCAAAAATACTCATGTCAAATTTTAACTGGTTCCTCTTCTTCTCTGCAGTCTCCCTTGCCCTCCTGATTCTCCCTATCCCTTCCCTTGCTTTCCTCTTTTCATTGATACACCTGAAGAAAGTCTTATCCTCTTTTTTGACCTCCAAAGTGATCCTTTCCTCTGTGTCTTAGCTGCCTTCACCCCCTTCCTGCCTTCCTTTTTTTTCCAGATACACCTCCCAGTTCCCCTTTATCTGCATCTCCTTGTACTTCCTAAAAGCTGTTTTTTCTCTTTTTTCTCTTGCTATCTCCTTTGAGAACCATAATGGCCTCTTTCTCTTCCTACCCTTGCTTACTTCCTTCAAACTGCCATTGCCTTAGCTAGTCCCTCCTTGATCTTTTTCCACTTGGCCTCCACTTCACCCCCAGCTACAGTACTGGCCATTGTGGTATCTATTGAGGCAGTCTTCCATTTCTTTAAAATCTGTCTTCCTGAAGTCCAGAGCCCTTGTCTTAGTATGGTTTCTCTCTTGCCCAATCTGTATGCCAAACCACACAGTAGGGTGATCACTTATGCCCAGGGGACTGTCCACTGTGATGTCTGCAATGCTGTCCTTGTTTGTAAATACCAGGTCTAAGCACTGCCCCATCTCTAATGGTTTCTGGAACCAGCAGAATGAGAAATGCCCCCCTGTAGGGAGTCGAGGATGGCCCTGCTTCTTCTCGTAGTTGTGCCAAAAATGCTCCAGTTTACATCCAGCAGACTAAAGTCCCCCACAATCCATACCTCCCCTGTGCTTGCCATTCTGCCAATATGCCACCCTTAAAATCTTGTTTAACTCCTCTCTCTGTGTTGGTGGTCTGTAAATCACCCCATGCAGATAAAGGCCATGGACTCTGTTTCTAAGCTGACTCAAAGTACCTGCAAACCCTTCCTTATCCTCCTGTTGTACCTGTTTTGCTGTCATCTTCATACCTTCACTCACATATAAAACCCCACCATCTTTCCTCCCTGCCCTGTCCTTATCATGGAGGGCCTAGTGTTCTACTGTTTTCTTCCATGTGGGACATATATGCTGTGTACCTGTTGGTCTCTGTTTATTGTGCTGAGAAATCAAGGAGGTCAAAATGATTTTAATGTCATGGTAATCACAGTACAGCATCCATAAATGTATGGAAAACATTAGTCAGATCTTATACTGTACAGTACAATCACACATTTGACTGTTGGGGCGCCAAGGCCACAGAACTGTGCTGGACTGTGAGTGGAGGTTTCATTCCAGAGTACAAATCAGTTGGCAGAGCCATACAGCACCTCCACACTGCAATAAGCGAACCCCATTATAGTCACAGTCATGCAGCTTGAGACTGGTGCCCATTATAGCAGTCACTGCCCACAGTCCAGCAATCTCTATGCCTATTACAACCTTAACCTTAAACCCCTATAGATTGCTTCATCCAATATAATATTTTATTGGCTAGCTCAATTGTGCCAGTAGAGAGCATCATGCTCCCAATGCAGGACAGGAGTTCTCAGCCTGGATCAGTGTGATATATTACTAGTTTATTTTACTAAAGAAAAAATATATATATATATATATATATATATATATTTTCTTAGTGCTTTGATGGCCTTATCGCTAAGGTATCAGACTTCAATTTTGGGGAGTACAGGTTGAGCTCCTGGGTCTGCAGTCTTACGGCAACTCCAGGAGATGGAGCAGTAGTACCATGGATACGCTCTCTCCTCTGAACAGATGGACCTTTGTCCGTCCTCATGGAACTGCAGCTCCCTAGAGGCACAGAGGGATGGGACGCTATGGACAGACACAAGCAATGGGCCATGTCTGGTGCAGGAACTGGTGCAGACTCCAGAAGTCCTACCAAAGCAAACAAACTCTGCAGAATGGAAGGCTCTTGGAAATCCAAACAGGAGCAAAAATTAAATCACAGAGACAAGGAAAGTTCAAATATTTGCAGGTTATTTATTAAGCACCACACATTGCCAATGCTCCAGTGTAAAATGTTCAGGTGCAAGAATAGAAATAATGAATATATAAAATTGAAAAGAATGTCAGCTAAAGGAGGTAGAACTAGGTCTCCCATAGCCTAGCCTTACCTCCTTTGTCTGTTACTGTTTTCAATTTTATATATCGAGTATTTGTATTATGGCACCTGAGCACCAAATACTGGAACACCGGCAATGTGGATTGCATAATTAATCACCCAAAACTATTTAAGCTTTCCTTTGCTCAGTGATTCATTTCTACTACTATTTGGAATTCCTTGTGACCTCATTTCTACAGTTTGGTTGCTATTGATGGGAGCCATCTTTCAAGGAACAGTACTTAGCTCTGCCTCCATCCTCCCAATGTTGCCTCACAGCAGATCAGTTGGTGGGAGGGGGCAGAGGTGCTGAGACCTGGACCTACTCTGGTGTCATTTCAGGGTGTCATGACATCCTGGGCATTCTGATGCCATACTGTAGCTCTGGCTGCCTCACATCTACCAGGGTGGTATCCACACTCTCTTGTCTTGTCCATCATTACTGAAGACTGAGAGGCAGAAGCAGCAGTGTGAGCAGGAACAAGCTGCAGTTCAGAGCATTGTCTGTGGCACAATTGCTTGAGATGATGGTTGCCATGCTGGGCACAAACACACAAATGTATGGATGGTCATCTTGCCCTGGTGTGATTCCAGAAGGTATGTAAGGGCTGTGGGAATGGGAGGGCTTGGGTAAGAGAATAATGATAACATAATAAAGGGCAAGTATTAAAAGGATATTTGAAATGGAAACATTTGATTGGCTGATGTCATTCCATTAGCCCCGTGTTACTCTTTTAATTAGTATACTTGTGGAGCCTGTTTATGGGAGTAATGATTTATCATGTCCTGCATTTTTACTCATTCTACTAACATAACTCAGGGCCACCATTAAAACTATTGAAGGGCCTACAAAATTTATATCTGTGGTCTGTCTCCTGCACACCATTAAAACAAACCAAAAATGTATTCTGAGTCACTTACAGAACAACCACACAAGCTGAAGGAAGAAGGTCCTTTTGAACTCTGGAAAAGCACTGTTATAGTCGCTTATATGCGTGTTCACCTAACTGCAGCTTCCATACCGTGATATGCCTATGAGTCTTATAAGTGTATTGCCTTACCACTTTTAAATGATTTCTTTCTATTTTTTTTTACATTTAGCCATAGGCCAACAGCCATAGTACCGTTCCACCCACAAGACAGTCTCAGCATCAATAGGGAAGTGATTTAAAAACGTGTTGTACTTTATGCAATACCTGTATTTATTTGGGCGAAGCAATTTCAATTTTGAGAGAAAAAGCAGACTCTTGGAAACAAGCAGGGCTGATGTGGTGTTCATTTAAGCAATAAGCCACGAGGGGGTGTGGGTTATCGAGGGATTTACCACGGCTGGAGTGGTTTGCCAACGAGGCGCAGCCGAGTGGGTAAATCCGCCCCAGCTGTGGTAAATCCCCGAGCAACCCACACCCTCGTAGAGTTATTGCATTATACCTTTGAGTTTGTTAAAAATATATATAAATAATAAACACGTTTTTTTTCTCTCCCCATTTTTAACTGTTTTTGTTTAGATTCTTGGTGCGCAATAGAAAATAATCCTGGTTTGCTGTGAGCGGTACGGGGCTGTCATCTGTGAATGAGCATATGCTTCCGAGTTGAATTTACAGTCTATAGGAAGTAGAAGTGTGTCGAGGAATATAGTTTTTTTCTGCTATTTTGCTTGTCATCATCATTATTTTCTTGCCCACAGAAGGAATGGGTAGTAGTGTGCTTCTGTTATTTAGGAGGTGTAAATGAGGAGCCAGAAGATAGGAAGTGTGCCTGTGCTGCAGCGAGTACGATGGAATTCGAAGGGAGTGAGCGTTACAGTAAAGACTGTGAGAAAATTTGGCATAATGTTTTTTAGGCTGCAATTACTTTTTGAGAAATGGCAGGAGTGTGGAATTTGTATTTAATGTCTGTGAGGCAGTGTTTTTAAAAATGTTCCGTGACCTGTGGGAGATGGCTGGGAGGGTGCTGTTTACCGAGGAATTCAACAAGGCGACTGTAGGCTTTTAAATTCGGGGATCAGATCGATTTTGTTGGTAATGTGGGTGACTGGCACCTTTGTCGTGGGTATATTGTAGGATTTACAATGGTGGTAAGGTGCCAGTCAGCCGTTCTGATTGGTTGTTGTCTAAGCACCATGATATAATACAGCTTTGAGTCCTGTTTCGAGTGCATTTGGTAGAAACAGAGTAAGCGTGGGTGTGCCACTGTTGCCATGGAAACCACCCCATGTGCCATATGAAAAGAGTGCTAAACACTGAAAGGACTTTTAAATAAGTTATGGTACAGTTAATATCCTTTGTATATGTGGTTTAGTTTATTGCAATTTTCCTACAATGCTAGATTTGGTCTCCATAACAACAGGTGCAGGATATCGCGCTTACACTAACTCTGTCTCATGCACATGCAGCATGTCTCACAACTGCAATGGAACACAAAACCATGGCAGACACTTATTCATGCCTCAAGCAATAAGAACCTGCTACAAGATGTGGATGGTCACACTTCCAAAATCACATTATTTTTAGCCGAGTACAGTTTACTACATACCTTACCAATCCCTAGCATTCCATTTCCGGATGCCATATCACTGTTGACTGTATATCCATGGCAATGAGGGCATGACTGCACAAACATCACAAACAGCTATAGAGGGGCTATTTCACTACAAGGTAAGTAAAAATGTGCAGAAAGTCTTATGCAACATAAATATATGGATGTTTTTACTAGCCTCTATTTTAATAATAGCAATAAGGTACTCCCAGGGGTTATGTTAATGTTCGTGTAAATCACCGCCTGAGGGTAAGTAGCACTCAGCTGTGCCTCATGCCACTTTATACCCCAAGGGGGTGATTAACTAAAACATTAACATAACCCCTGGTCATACCTTATTGCTTAATAATACAAACAATGAAAACCATTTTCTTACGTGTGATAGCATCTTGGTACCAGAGCTAAGCATATACTCAGCATTACCCTACTGGTGTCTTGTAATACAAAAACATTGATTAGCACAGCAAGCATAAAAGTACTGTCACATCACGAAGAATACCACATTAATAAAATGGTTTTACATAAATTCAATGTAAAATTATATCCAGTTTCACTGTGTGGAAAAAGGAAACATACCATAAACTGCCTTAACATTTTGAAGTTAATAATCGATGATTGATGTATGACCATTTTGATAGCCCACGTATCACAGTGCAAAGCGTTTGAGAACCACTTTGTACAGTAATAGACTGCTGTGTCGCTCACTTCTGCATTTTTGATACTCAGTTGATATTCAGTTGCTGCACTGTTTATAGTGCCTGTAAACCGGGGGGCTGAAAATCCTGGGCCGTACTTTGGAGAACTGTAGGAATGGTGGTGGTAGAGAATCAGCTGTGGAGCTTCACCTGGTACCTGCTTCAAAAAACAAGTGGCATCACCATCCTTCACCCCAACATTACAGGTGAGAATAGCAGTTTCTCCTGGACTGATACATACAGCAGGAGGCTGCAGAACCATTGCTTGACACTGGATATCTGTAAACACAAGAAAGCAAGGATTAGTACAAGACAAGCGAACATTTGGATTTTTTTTAAAGAGTCAGATAAAAATGGCATTCATACAATGTATCCATGTACAGATACAGCAGAAAAAGCATGTTAGTTTCATTTCTGGCTAATAATCCTGTCCCAGTTTTGTTCAGATATGTAAGAGACTCAGCTCTGATGAGTGTAGTTCTGTATTATAACCCCCCTGAAATCACTTCTGTGATGTATGCAAATTTAGCAGCCCTGAACTTTGCTTGAGTCACTTGTGATGCTTTATAGCTCTAAGGCAAAAATCATGGCAGCTGCAAATAATTTACATTTGAGAAATGATTAAATAACATGTGATTTTAATAAAATAATGGGTTGTGGCTTGTGTATTATGGAACGTACCCTACTTACAGGTTCGAGATATACAGTAGAATTTGCATTAAACTGTCATGCCAAAGAGTTGCTTGTACTTTTTTTAGTGAGCTATGTACATGTTGCTGGAGCCAACTCAATGCCTTGCGAATATTACTGCCTATGAGTTGCAACTCAGTTTAGCATTGCATCGTGAAAGAGCTGCAGATGCATTTCTGTTGAGTTAAAAAACATTTAATAAGGGGAAATTGTTTAACTAGGAGAGGCACACTAAGCTGAAGCTTGTTTTCAGGTGCGACCTGGGAGCACGGGGAAGTTTAGTGACTTGCTCAGGGTCACACATACTGCAAGTGGGAGCTGTGGGATTCAAAGACAGGTCTCCAAGTTTGCAGCTCAAAGCCTTAAACCACTGTGCAATACTGCCACCTGAGAAGTTGCTCCTGAGCTGCTTAAGTGACAAAAATCAATGCAGTGAGAGGTGCCAGAGTGATAATATATTGGCAAGCCTTAGAAAACAATGCTACGCCAACTCAGTGGTGTGACAGTTTAACGTGTATTGTACTGAAGTCACATTGCCAATGTTTCTAGACGTGTGAAAGCATTGACATTCATTGAAGAAGTTAAATATGTTATTGTTTAAATGTACTATCTACACTATTGGATATATTAGAAGCATTTTAATAAAACACAAAGGGTCACAGTTTGAAAGGTTTTCAGAGCTGCAAGAATGATAGCATGCAGATATATATATTTTCATGGGGAAGTATTTTTAACTGTTTTGTAAGATTTTGCACCATCTCTGTGTTCACAAAACTTTTGCACTTGCATGGCATTTTTAAAGCTGTTAGTGGTATGAAAGAACTAGTTTGCTGCCACAAAACACAGGTTTGGGTTATCTATTATCCTGCTATAACTTTTGTGTTTTAAGAGAAACAAACTAATTATAAAAACTAAGTGCTTTAATCCCTTTATTTTGGGAGGATACAAATACTTCAGTTTTTCAATAGTTGTGAAAGTAAAATGTTCACCATAAAATGCTGCAGTCATCATTTTAGAAGACAATAATTTTGCCAGCCTAGTAGTATAGAGGGCTGAGGCACCAAGCCTCATCTGCCACCATGCCAGCAACCTGGGTTCAGGAGCGATCTTGGGGTTTGGGGGGTTGCCTGGAAAGAGGAGGATCAAGTGTCTGATGGGCTGCTCTCTTCCTCTGGGGGGAGGATTGGGTAGCACCCACTGCTTGCCTGTCTACTGGCAGATGCAGAGGGAAAGGCAGCTTGGGCCAGTATATCAGGAGATGGAACAGACATCAGCAAATGCCATGCAGGAGAACGAATGTGTCATGCGCCTGGACATCATTGCATGCCACACCTCCAGGGGATAAGAACACTGGAAATTTCTGGTGGCTGGATGACGGCAGGTACCCACAGGTCCTGCTTCCTGACTAGCTGGGCTCACCAGCCTGAACTAGATCCAGTCCTCTGTGGGTGCCTGGGCCCCCCCCCCCCGCTCACCCCACTGGGGGGTGCAAGCTGTGGGGGAAGACAGCTAGCGGTAAGTCCCAGTGGATGTCGGGGGGGCAGGACTTTGCTACCCTCCTGAATGAAGGCTGACTGGGGGAAAGAAAAAGACAAGCTAAAAAAGAAGAAGACGGTAACAATTATTTTAGGAATTTTTTGCCTCAATCTGCCCAACTCCCACATATGCAGTTTTACTACAAATGACTCCACTCAACATTCTAAGACAGTTCTCACCAACAGGGCAAGTCTAGCTTTTCAAACCAAAGCACTCAAAAGATACATTGTGAAAATATTCCCCTAGACTTTGTGTACTGTGGGGTTTCCCAGTACTGCTGTATCAAGCTGGGTCAGGCAGGGTAAATACAAAGTAGAACCAAAACCAGAATCAAAAATATAATGGCCCCCATACTCAGAAGGGTAACATGGTGCTCTAACAGGAATAGTGGTGTGCTAACTGGATAAGTGCTTCCGAATGGGTTGGGACCGTATTTAACAGGCCCTATAGCACAGTGCTCAGTGGACAACAGTCATGCTAAATTAACCACTGCATCCACACAAATAAGGGAACCCTCTTGCATACAGGATGCAATAATATAGTCAGCAGATTTTGGATGCAGTAAAAGGCTGATGAGGCAATGCTATTTACTGCTTCCACAATAAAATGCTACTCTTATCAATGTGCAGTTGTGTGTGACCCCCCCCACGCCTTCCAGGTATCAATATTGAAAAACATTGTTAACACACCCTTCCACCTTCCTTCCATGATTCCTGTTGGGTGCAGATGTAACTCTCTGGTATCCATGTTTTTTCATCCATTTTAGTATTAACTTCAAATATCTCCATTTATACAATAGGAGTGAGCTAATAACACATGAAATAAAAACACATATCACTCACCCCCATTGTATAACTGCTCAGTGACGTATGCACTGTGATACCTGCTTACAAATATACACGCAGTGCATACGTCAGCAAGTAATATTCTCAAAGTCGTTACGTCAGTACATGCACGTCCATAACCAGACTACTGTTCTATACAGCACAAGTTTTCATATACCCCATATTACAAACCCATAACACACAAATTAAGTATTAAATCTCACACACTGATTGCCCGCAACTGCAAGTGTACTAAAAGTGACATCCGACTTAAACCTCTGCAACAGACGTCAAATACCCCACATACCCAGAGCATATATTCTGCAACACAATGTCCCACAATATCAATGTTTTCTTTTCCATCAGTACTATATCTGGTAAATAATTTCTTCAATATTCAAGATAGCTCCACATTCCTCCTAAAAAGCAAAAGTCACGGACTGGACCGCACCGCACTGCCGGTAACAACAGTCGCAACAGATTTTACAAACCCAAGCACCCAGCATTTTATATATGACAGTCCATATGACACAAAACCCATAAAACTGAAAAACTAAAGGCAAACATCTGAAAAAGGCATTAAAATATCAAGTGCAATACAAAACCCGATTCAGGAAGATGGCAAAAATACTCCTGCCCATTCCAAGCGAACAACCTATCACTTCAGAGGAATACATAACACCCAACCAATAAGGAACTACAACACACAACACCAACCAATCACATCACAGACATTCATGAAAACAACCAGTCACTTACCACTACCGTCCCATTCACAACCTAACCAGCGAAACTTCATTCACGCAAACTTGCTACAACCTAATAACCTGCAGATTTAACTTTCAGCCACTATCACAGAACGTTTCACAGCAACTAAACTATTTAATAAACCAACTAAATACTCAGTCCCCTATTGTATAAATCACACACATGATGTGCAGATCGTGGAATATGGAAAATATTCTCACTCCTGCATCGTGAGGTATGGATATCCACTCGTGCCTTCGGCACTCGTGAGATATCCATGCCTCTCTCTGCAGTAGTGAGAATATTTTCCATATTCCACTCCTGCCCATCATGTATCCCCTATATCCTTGGTGTAAAGAAGTAAAGACTACTATTATTTGTGTTGAAACGTGATATATCAGTACTATGTGAATGCCATTTTTGATGATGATTATGTTGTATTGTTTTTACTTGAAGCCAATAAAATATAAATTTAAAAAAGTCTGGGTATTCTAGTGGTATCCGTCTCCTGCCCCAGTTACTGTTCTGCTCAGATGGAATTCCCTGGTAGTCCAGTGGTACCCCCCCACCCCATCGCCAATCCATTAGTGTGGAATTCCCTGGTAATCTACAGTATTTGTGCACTCCTCTGTCTCTGATCACCAATGTAGGATCGTGAACACGGCCATCCCTACTACTCCAGTGGTACCCCCTCTCACCCAGTCCCTGTTGTGTACATATTGTATGCAACTCTCAGGTAGTTGAGTGGTATCCCTTGCCTCCCCAATCCCCATTATGTCATAATTGAACTCCCTAATAGTCTAGTGGTACCTCTCCATGCAGAGCAAATAAGGGCACAATGTTTCTCTCTCAAAATAACTAAAGGACAGCTCCTGCACCCAGTCATTTTGGTATTTTCAGTGACTGACAAGAAGATTGAGAGTGGTGTTTCACTAACAGATTGATGAAGAAATCGAGATACATAGGAAAGAAAGCAATGTACACACACACACACACACACACAAAGACATATGCACCCACACACAATTGCATGCACCCACAGACGTGTACTTTTTTAAATCCATCCAAAAGGTAATTTCACAGTATGACTACAACAATAAATTTCAGAGGGGATTTGAAAAATGACACCAGTCAAGTTCAGGAGGTGGGGTAACACAAAGGGATATTTTGAACATTAGGGACCAAAATCTGCACAAATAAAGTTATGAGTACACGTTGCAACAATTCAAAGTTTCTTCATTTTTTTCACATTTTGACACCAAATTTTCAACATAGCCTTTTTAGGACCATTCCTTCAAAACATGATTGCTGTCATTTATAAAACAATGACCGAAACATCACTTCGCACCACAAGTGTGAAAATACATTTGGCAAGGATCTGAAAAAGGACAGTTGCCACATCCATGAGGTGGTGTAGAAAAATGGCTATTCTGAAAATTTAGGGGTCAAAATATAGAAACTTACTAAAGTTATGAGCATGTATTGAAAAAGTTCAACATATGCTCATAACTTTGCTTTTAAATAATTTTACCCCAGACTTTCAACATAACTGTGTTATTCCATTTTAACTTTTCCCTCCTTCCTGGAGCCGCCCGCCGCCTTATCCATCTGCCCGGTCATGGGCCACCGGCTTCTGCCTCCAAATCGGCCGCTGCCCCTGATACCCCGTGGCTTACCCCCCACGGTGGGGCCCGCGACACACGGCCCCATATGTGCTGCGGGCACTGTAATTAGGTCAGGGACCCGGCCTGAAGCATTGAAGCCGCGGCAAGCTTCATCTATGACGGCGGGCAGCTCCTCCTCCTTTTTCCGGTTTTCTCCCTTGGGGAGGCAGGGTCATGCAATGATGCCAGCGTCCGCCCCGCCTCCAGTCACACTGAGTGTCGGCTGCGTGGAATCCCTGGTCTCCACCAGGGGTCCCCACCGCACTGAACACTACCCACACCCTCCCCCGGGAGTAGGAGAGCTGCCCATAGGATGCTCAATCCTACTCCCCCCGGCCGGCCCTCCGACGACCCGGGTCCATTTCCTAACCCAGGTTGCCGGCATCGCAAGCGGAAATCCAACCGCTATAACTGTGTTATGATCCCACCCCATGAACAAGGGCAGAGGAAATGTTCAAATCCTGCTTGAAAAGAGATTTTGTGCCACAAGTGTGAAAACACATTCTGGCCAGGATTTGAAAAATGACAACTGTCATGTTCATGAGGTGGTGCAAAAAAAATGGTTATGTTGAACATTTAGTGTCAGAATATTGAAATTACCAAAGTTACAAATGTGCATTGAAATATTTCCAAATATGCTCATAACCTTGTTCATTTTTAATATTTTTACTCCAAAATCTCAAAATAGCCTTTTTATGACCCCACCTCATGAGCAAGGGTAGAGAAAATGATCAAATCCTGCCCAAAAGGTAATTTTACATAGTGACTGCAAAATCATCTTTTGGGAAGAATTTGCATAATTTCATCACCCTTGTCCATGAGGTAGGGTCCAAATAAGGCCATGTTGAAAATTTGGGGAACAAATATTCAAAAATGACCAAGTTACGAAAACAAGTTCAGAACCCATTGAAATACATTGAACCACATACCAGATTTCCTCAGGTCCCAGTCTGACACAGAAGAGTGGAGATGGTCTCTGATCCAGATAGACTTACTGTGTTGAACCCCTGGTAGATAAAGAAGGGGTGTGTGGTGGTGGGTGCTGAGTTGGAGGGCCGGGTGGGGGTAGGGTACCTGTGGCAGTGGACTGGTGGCAACAGATATCGATGGACAGTTTTATTTTTTACAGAGTATATAAAAATAAAAAAAAGACTATGAGGAAGAGATTTGTACTATACCAAACCCCAGTATAATGAAACCCCGGCTATTACGAACTGTGAAGGAACAAACCTTTTAACTAATATACTGTAAATCAACTGCTGCCAGGTGAGGGGATGTGTGCAGTCAGCAGGAGAGGAATGTCTTAGCCATAGCTGAGCTGCTGTAAGGGAGTGCGGGCGGGTAAACAGAAAAGGCTTTGGTAGCTGAGGCTCAACTGTGCTGAACATAATATTGAAAAAACAGAACCTCTGAGGAAGACTTGTGGAGACTAGGAGAAACATTAGTTACTGTTCGTCGGTGATCCAGTCGTGAAGCTTAGCATGTGGGCTTTGATGGGACATCTTTAACCTTTCTCATTAAGTATGAGTATCCTTATCATCACTGTATTGTATGTATGGAATTTTTTTTTACTACTTTTAAGGTTGTTTAATTTTTTGACTATTAAGAACTGCTTATGCTGGATATTTATACCTCTTGGGCAAAAGTCCAGGTTAGTACTCGATAGCTTAGAGGGCAGCTGGTGCTATTTTTTGGGGATGTGTTGAATATAATATTTCTAGATATAGCTGTAAAGTCAAATTTTAATTTAAAAATGAAATGGGGGCGTGGACAAGCCAAGCAACAACATGGATGCATGAGTTGGGAGCTCCGTGGCAATCCAACCCAATATTGAGCCATTCTGCATTAGTACAACTATTTTCTTCTGAAGTGTGCCTGCAATAATGTTATATATTGCACAAGCAGCAAAATTATCTAAAAAAATAAACATAGCTAAACTTTAAAATGGCAGCAGAAAACACCAAGATTTCAGGCCCAGAGCCACCAGTTACTTGCGTGGCCTTAAGAACAAATGCAGAGGAACCACCCGGCTTGGATCCACAGATAGATCCGCAGCAACCAGCTACTCAAACTTCTTTGGAAGGCTTGATTAAAACTCTTAAATGTGAACTTACGACCCAGAGGAAGACAGGGTTTGAGAATCTAACTGCCTAGCTGTCTCATCTCCATCAGTTCTTGAATTTATTTGTTTTATTTATTTAGCTTTTGTTAACCAGGTAAGTACACTAGACAAGACAGTTGCCTATTTGCAGGTACGACCAGGGAGAGTACAGGAATAACAGATTTAAGTACATAAAATGACATTGTACAAATTAGACGTGTTGCAGTTCATGTGAGGATGTGGATTCAACACAGCATACGAAACGTGGTAAGGCATAGATTATACAGTATTAACATAACAAAAATAAACACCTTGTGGGAGCTAAGAGCAGTATTGTTACAGATTCAACACAGCATACAAAACATGGTAAGGCATAGATTATATAGTATTAACAACAAAATAAATACCTTGTGGAAGCCAAGATCAGTACCAGGGGTACAGTATCGAGATCCTTCAGATATGACACTATATACAGCTTAGTGACCTCTTGGAGTCTGGTCTTTTGTCCAGGAGGAGCTCCAGAGCAGAGGAGTGCTGTGATGGATCAATTTACAAACCCCTGTGAATTGATCCATCACAGCACTACTCTGCTCTAGAGCGCCTCCTGGACAAAAGACCAGACTCCAAGAGGTCGCTAAGCTGTATGTAGTGTCATATCTGAAGGATCTCGATACTGTACCCCTGGTACTGCTCTTGGCTTCCACAAGGTGTTTATTTTGTTATGTTAATACTGTATAATCTATGCCTTACCATGTTTCGTGCGATGGGCGACATGCTTGAGTCACAGCCATAGACTAGATGAGTTAGAGACCCATGTAAGCAAGCAGGAGGATTCCCACACCCAAGCATCTATCTCCCTGTAAAAAGCTCTGAAAGATATCTCACAGTTACGGAATATCCTGGACAATCATGAAAACAGTGAAAAAGGTGCAATATTCACATTGTGGGCTTACTGGAGGGCACAGAGGGGAGAAACAGCAGAAGCTTCATGGGCCCATGGCTAACAAAAACTTTGGGTCTCCCTGAATCCACTGTTTTAGAAATTCAGCATGCACATCGATCCCTAGGAAGAGGACTGGAGAAGAGACCGCAACACAGCATTATTAAATTCCTCCAGTATCAAGATAGGCAAACAGTTCTAGAAGTGTCCAGAAAGAAGGGAGCCATTATGGCAAAGAACAACTGTGTGAGCATCTTTCCAGATTATTCTAGAAAATTACAAGTTGAGAGGCAAGCTTTTGTGGATGTAAAAAAGAAACTTCATGCCTTGAATTACCTGTTTGCAATGGTGTACCCTGCATGTCTCATTATTCCGCCACCCAACAAAGGTCCTAAGGTTTTTACAGACCCAGATGCAGCCATGTTATACATTCAAAAGGAGCTGGAGAAGGAAGGTTATGGTTTGGCTCTGGATTGATCAGATACCTCAATGACTGCATATCCTAAGATACTCTTATTGTGTTTGGTCAGCGGTGGCTACTGGGGGTGCCTGGTGGGATAAGGGACAGGAAAGATCCTGACCTGCAATGGAATCTTTCTAACCTATAGTGGCTGGGTCAGGGTTGTCCTCTCCTGCTTAGTTAAGACCCCACCCAGAGCCATACCGCAGTCTTGCTCTGTCTCTGTCTGGAGGAGTATTGACTTTTTTCATTTTCACTCTGATTACCTGGCGTGGTTTAGTTTAGATTGCTATAATGTGACTTCTTGAACTTTATACTTTGACCTGACTACGATAGCTTATTATTACTTCTACACCTAAGATGGCCTTAATATTTTCAACCTAGGTTGTGCAGTAAAGTTTTTATTTTGTTTTATAACTTGGTTATTCTTTAGGGAATTGCTATGCTGAAGTCGAGGTAATTATGTTGGGTCACATATCTTGGACCAGAGCTCTGCAATTTAAGCTTTGATACTGGTTTGAGGATGGGACGATTCTGGATTTTTCTTACTGGACATTGGATAAACCGTCCTGTATGGATCCTCTAAGTTCTTTCTAGCTGTATAGTCACAATATGTGATGTCTTTATATTATAATTAATGGCTGACATTTTAACTCTGAGGGATCTGCTGCTCTTGCTTTATCTTGGGGGGGGGGGGAGTTTTGGGGTTTTGACTTGCTTGAAGGGTTCCAAAAGATTTTGAAGTTTTCCAGGAACAGGTGGGGTGGGAAAATGGTTTGGGTAGATAGAAGTTTTAATGCTTAGTTGTTATGTTTGGAGGAGTTCGATGTTAAAAAAGTCATCAAGTACCGACTGCATTTTCAGAAAGTTTAAGTGCCTAAGCCCTGGATCTTCCTGTACACTATTTTTTTATTTTATTAGCGCTATGGGATGCTTAACATTTTTATCTTAGAATGTCAATGGACTAAAGATGGTGGTTAAAGGAAAAGGGTTTTAAATTGCATGAACAAAGTAAGGGGGATATTGTATTTCCAAGAAACTCACTTAATCAGAGAGAAGTCAAACAAATTGTCTGGATCCTGGGGCAAATGAATAGTCTCACCTTTATATCTAGGGCAAGAAGGGTGGAAATATGGTTTTGACCAAATTTAAGGGTTGATGTCAATGCCATGATTTTGAACCCACAGGGCCGCTATGTTGTAGCAGATGCTAAAGTGGGGGAAAATAGATACACCTTAGTGTCTCTTTATGGGCTGAATTTCCATTATCCAGAATTGTTTCACCATCTGGCATTGGTACTAACACCATTTCCAGATAGTATTGTGGTAGGAGGAGATTTTAATATCTGTTGGGACATCATCATTATGGATCGATCTGGTAACAGAGCCAGACCCTCTCCCAAAAGTACACAGGCTCTGTGGGACATGGCTTGGGAAAGGGCCTTATTAGAGGTGTAGAAATACCTTAACCCACCAAAAAATTAGTACACTTTTTACTCACATGCCCACAAGCTATATACTAGAATAGACTATGTCTTAATGTCCTCTGACATGCTCCATGGAGGAATAGTTGCAACTTATGGACCCATCTGCATCTCCGACCATGCTCCACTGGAGGTTTCAGTAACACTGAATAGGGACCCACCCTCTGACAAACAATGGCCTCTAGATCCTACACTATTAACCAATAAAACCTACCAGAAGCAAATTTCACAAGCTATACAGGAATTCCTCTTTAATAATCGGGTGGAGGACACTTCAGGCTCAATAACTTGGGAAGCTTTGAAGGCCTACATTTGGGGAACTACCATTTCATATGCCTCTTACAAAAATAAATCTGTTTTTCAGGAGGCACATGCAATGGCAGCTCAGGTCATGGATATGGAAAAAAAAGTTGATGGCGGGAGAACCGGGTATAAGCTTAGGGGAAACTAAAATGGCTTAAGGGAAGATTAAACCAATTCCCCTCATGCCGTATTAAACAAAATCTCTTACTAACAAACGCACGCACACATTTTGAAGGGGATTAAGCTGGAAAATGGCTTATGTGGCAAGTCAAGAAAAAACATACTGACAGGGTGATTATAACCCTGGAAGCACTGGACGGTGCCCTGTCCTCTGACCAAAAAACAATAAATGAAATTTTCCAGTACTTTCATGAAACCCTGTACAGTACCACGGTACCCTCCAATACCAACTCCCAGACATTTTTAAAATAAGGTCCCACTAACATCCTTGGATCCCACCCTCAGTGAGGACTTGGATCAACCGGTGACACCTCAGGAGGTAAAACGAGCTGTTTGGTCCACTAGTTCTGGCAAGACCCCAGGACCAGAGGGAATACCTGTAGAATTCTACAAGTCCTTTTGGTCTGACCTCCAGCAACTAATGTACCTGATGGTACAGGAGATCTTGCAAGAGGCAGTCTTGCCAAAGAACCAGACCATGGCAACTATAACAGCCCTTCCAAATTCAGGAAAGGACCCCATTAAGTGTGGTTCATACTGCCCCATTTCTTTGCTTAACACAGACTAAAAGATTCTAGTGAGGGTGCTTGCATCAACACTTGAAAAGGTCCTTCCGGTCTCGATACACCTGGACCAGAGTGGCTTTGTCAAGGGCCAGCAGGTGAGGCATAATATCTGACATACTCTCAACATTATGCACCACTGGTCATCGAGGGGTGAGGATGGTGGATGAGGTCTTTTGGCATTGGATGCTGAGAAGACCTTCGACCCCTCAAATGGTCTTTTATTTTCGCGGTCCTTGAGAAATTCAACCTGGGTCCACGACTGCATTCCTGGATTGCAACCCTGTATAAATCCCCTCAAGCTCAAATATTTACCAGCAATACTTTCTTCCCTTCTTTTGACCTCACTGGGAACAAGACAGGGGTGCCCCTTGTCTCCTTTGTTGTACGTATTGACAATAGAAGTGCTAGCCTCAGCCATCCGTGACCACCCTAATATTCACAGTTACACCCGGAGGGGGGAGGGGTTGCAGACGATGTGATTTTATTCCTTAACAATCCTGAGTCAGTCTTACCGGCATTAACAGACCTTTTTGAGGTGTACGGTCCACTATCAGGTCATAAAATAAATTGGGCAAAATGTGAGTGGCTGCCTTTGGGAAGCAGTAGTAACCTCATTCAAATTAATGGGATAACTCTCCAACCCGCAACTACTATTAAAGACTTGAGTATTTATCTTCCCGGGAAACTCTCAGCATTGGGAGACCTTAACTGCAAACCCCTACTTAGAAAAATCTGAGGGGATTGCGAAAGATGGAGTACTCTCCCTCTGACGCTTCCTTCCCACTTTTTTCACTTATTTACAGGTCCGAATCTGGACTCAGCCAATAGAAAGTGACTGAGGCGTCCTGTCCCCCATCTCCTAGATGCTTCCCCTTGGAGGAGGTTTTGATGGGGGATGGTCTATTGACAACCTCCAAGCCCTTGATACAGTGTTATAGAACCCTGCTGGGAGGTCTTCCAGACCTACTGAGTGCTCTAGGAGTGAACTGGCAGAGAGACCTGAACCCGGTCGCTGTCACAGAGGGAGACAGGAGCATGACCCTTAAACATGGAATGACTTGCTCTGCTAATAATAAGTTGAGGGCAATCCACTCTAATGTACTACATAGGACATATTTCACCTTGGCTGTGGCCAATATGATTAACCCCCTTAGCCCTAACAAATGCCCAAGTGTAAAGCTCATGATGGAACCTTTTTCCATATGATCTGGGCATGCCTAATGGTGTCTATCTTTTGGCAGGCTATCATATCACTGCTCCTCTGGGTACTTAATGGCTCACAACAAGTAGATGCAGCTGATGTACTTCTGGAACTGACTGGAGGGGCTTAGGGGAGAAGAGAGACATGCAACCAAGTTTGGTGCATGGGCATAGTTGTGGGGAAATAGGCCATGGCCCTGCAGTGGTGGTCAGAGTCAGTTCTCACTGCAGCACATTGGGTAAAATTGCTTACAGTGTATGAAACTTGACCATACGCAATATGGAGTCAAAGGCCAGGAAGATACGTACCTGCAGATATGGAGCCCCCTTGAGGTGGCCCTGGCTTCTCCGTGGTTCCCTATCTTTTCAAAGGGACTCCTGTCTGCTGGTCCACTGGCATTCCATGTAAAATGACATTCCAATATTTTTTAATGAAGACAGCATTTTAAATTAACTAGGACTGCCCTGACTAGTCAAGGGAACCAAGCCTATATAGTAACATATAAACAGGATATTGGTCTGAATGGGTCTAACTACTCAATATTTTCTTCTTTTAGCCAATTTATCTCTGCTGTTTTTGGTTACTCTTGTAGAAAGACTCCAAAGTGTAAAGGATCCTAAGGGCACTCCAGATTTCATATTACATGGCAGTAATACATGTTTATGAACCCTTACACTGACGTTTTCCTTGCAGTGGAGTAGGAACTCTTCATAGAATGCTGTACTGCCAGCTGCAGTGAACAAATGGTTGCTTCTAAGTTTGTTTCAAACATGGTGAAGTGTCGTTGTTATGCATTATGTATTATGGAGATCCCTTTCTATTCTGTCTGTAACCTGTTGACTTGCTGAAGTTTCTCTTAACTAAAGTTTACAAAAAAAGAGTGAAGGTACCGGTAAAGATTCAGAGACTTGGGACCTAGACTGCTGTTTAATACAGCACACACACTAAGTGCCTGATTGCTTTTTCAGTGTCTCTCTATGAAACAAACAGGAAGATATAACAAACACACATTATGGCTCCCCTTCTGTTCATTATAGCAAGGAAGCACTGCGTAAATAAAAAACAATGTAGTATATTGGACTTGTCTTATAATAGATGAAAATGGGGCTCAGGGGCTGTCACTTAGCTAATCAAGACTGTCCCCTCATGACTGTTAAAGATTTTGGAACCCTAAAAGTGTATTTATTTATTTAGTTTTTGTTGATCGGGAAGTGCACTAGACAAATTCTGCCTATTTTCAGGCACGACAAGGGAAGGGGGATACAGATGAATGCCAACTGACCTTGAACCAGATTAAGCTGTTGGTGATATTTTTAGCGAATGGAGAAAATTTGGTCAGATCACCAGGAAAATTACACTACTCCTTTCGAAAAGTGCCACGTAATAGATAACCCACTGTAAGGTGTGTGGTAGCACTCTGATATACGGACACCTTGGTGTGCTTTCAACCACCCAAGTCATGCATATATCAGACTGCAACTGCACATCCTATAGGGAGTTATTTATCTTATAAAATGGCTTCGGAGGGGGGTGAAAGTGCAGGCATGCTGTTGCACTCTGATATACGCACGGTCACATGATGTGTTTCAGCCAAGCAGCAGAGAGGATTTACATTTTATAAGGGATTTTTAACATCCACCTGAACTGCCATTAGAAAAGGCAGATGGGACCTCAGTTTAATGTTTCGTCTGAAACATGGCACCCCAGGAGTGCAGCACCCCTCTCATGCTGCACTACAGCATGTCAGTGTTAGTGCTGGGATTTAACCCAAGTGCCTGGTGTGGGGATAGAACCCACTGCTTTCTGATCTCCCAGTCTCTGAGGCAAGTGTGCTACCTGCTGAGCCACTGACACTGCTACAATTAGATGCCCTTAATTAGCCAAGAGACATCTCTGGAGCCTCATTTACTTTTTATTAAGTATTTCTTTTTTTTTTCCAACCCAAATATTATTCCAAATGGAAATGTAATCACTTTGGAGTAAACGACAAAAAAAGAATCCAAAGCTAGAAAACGGAAACACCTGAAGAGCAGTATTATGTTTACTGATCCCCACAGTGCTGGTGTTTTATATTGTGCCAGTGTTTTAGCCATTTTACACTATCTTTTTTTTTTTTAAACACAACATTTTAAGTTTCCAGTCATGTTATCTAAAAACCCAGACCCTGTCATAAACACGCACAAGTGGTAGAGGCTCTTATTTTCAGACATTACCATTTTTGCTGTCTAGAACATTGCACCATATGTAAAACAGAGCACAGCCATCGCATAGGCACATTCATAAGGTAGCACGTCCAGTCTGTAATACACAGTCTGTGTGAATATTAGGCTATGGTAGCTCTGCACAGAATGCATCTGAGTGGTGTACTACAGCATCCTGCTGGCAACAGACATTCAGAAGCAAAGGAGGAAACTGCATCATAAACAGGTTAGCACCTTTTCTCCAGGGTGCCATAGTCAGAGGGAACATCCTCAGACAAAAGCAATGTGGTTGTCTGTACCTAAAACGAAAAGATGGAGAAAACTGAGAGGGACAAATGTCATGGCAAAATATTTAAAGGTAATAAGCAGGGGAAAGAAGAGAAGGATGCCACTGTCGTTCTGTATGGTTGTGGCTAAGGTAGTAAGGGAGAAAAGGCAGTCTTCAGGAATTGTAAGGATGCCCAAACAGAGGTGCATGGGGAGGTGAATATATAGAGAAACACAGGGAGGTAGGAAGGAGGTTAAGGACAGCAAAGGCTCAAACTGAGGAAAAGCTTGTCCAGGAGGTCAGGAACAGGGACAAGACTTTTCCTTTTTTTATCAAGGTTTTTATCCTCGGGTGCATTACAGGAGGCTTTCTCAGCTCTGTCACTGTCCCTCTCACCCAGTAACTTGCCTTCCCAGTCCACCAAGCCCCATATCCCCCATAGATTGCCCCTGTGATGGGGCAGGAAAGAGGAGGGTCATCCTCCCTGCACTCGGAGACCCAGCACCCAGATTTGTGAATCAGGAGACCAACAGCAGGGTGGAGTGAAGGTAGGCAAGCAGGGCTTCATGGAGGTTGTAACCACCATTTTTTCCCTTTTTCTCCCCTTATGTCCTGGGGCTTCAGCAACATGGACATGCGTGCACATGGAGGCATGCATGTGCTCCAGAACCGGCAACCCTACCCACGCACTCAGCCTAGTTTCTGTCCCCTATTTGCCCAACGCTATCACTGTGTTTCCACTTGGTGGCGGCTAAGAGTTAGGAAGACCTTACCTCCCAATCTGGGAGAGAAGAGCAGCCTATCGACCACTCAGTCCTCTCTCAGCCCTGCCCTCCCCCTCCGGCCAACGCCGGTGGCCCAAGCTTGTTCCTGAACCCAGGTCATCAGCATGAGAGAGGAAAGGAACTTGAAGCACCTCAGCTGTTTGTGCCACAGGACCAGTGGGGACAAGATTTTTTTAAGGTATATGAGCAACAAGAGGAAGGCAAGGGGTAGTACAGTAAAAATCAGGAGACCAGAAGGAGGGTACTGTGCAGAGGTGAAATGAGAAAAAGCTACAATTTTAAACAACTACTTCTGATCATTCTTCAGGGTGGTGGGGTATGAGCTGATATGCACTAACAGGCACTGGGGGGACTGGATACAAGCCCATGTACAGAAGAGAGAGAGAGAGAGTACTCCAGTGGTTGGAAGTCTGAAAGGAAAACAAGGCAATGGGGCCAGACAGGATCCAGCCAAGGGTACATAAGGAACTGAGCACTGTGCTGGCAGCCTCTCTGACAACACTATTTAGCACCTCATTGGAGATGAGAGGGGTTCAAAAGTACTGGATGAGGGCTTATGTGATCTCTCGGCACAAGAGTAGCAGAAGAGAGGAAGCCTGAAATTATAGCCCAGTGAGTCTCAGATCAATGTTGGGTAAGTTAGTGGAGTCCCTACTGAAGTTGAGACTGATGGAGTACCTGGAGACACATGGGCTACAGGATCATGGCAGCACAGCACAGGAGGGAGGTCATGTCAATTGAATCTCATAGATTTCTTTTTCTGGGTAACTGGGCAGGTGACTCAGGGAAGAGCAGTGCATGTGGCCTATCTTGATTCAGTAAGGACTTTGACATTGTACCACAGAAGAGGCTAATAAAAAAATGTAGCAACCGAGGGGTGGGGCAGAAGATGGTGATCTGGGTAGCCAGCTAGTTGGAAGGTAGGAGGCAGAGGGTCATGATAGATGGTAGTCATTTGCAGGACAGAAGAGTGACCAGTGGAGTTCCACTGGATTGGTGGTGGGAACTGTCCTCTTCAATGTCTTCATAAGTGATATTGCAGAAGAACTAGAGGGGAAGGTGTGACCCTTTGCTGATGACACAAAAGTCTACAACAGGGTGGACACCCAGGAGGGGGATGGATAGGATGCAAAGGGATCTGGAGAAATTAGAGAAATGGTCTAGGGAGTGGCAGCTGGGAATTAACACCAAAAAGGACAAAGTCATGCACCTAGGGAGGGGAAACCTAGGGTCTGAGTGTAAGATGGGGGAGGAGGTACAGTGCAATCTCAATCTAATGAACCTCCATTATGTGAACATCCCTATCTAATGGACTGGTAGACTGTCTCCCAAGTGAATACTCTCTGAACGTTTTAATCCCAGTTTTACAGCTTCCCTATTATCTGGACTAATTTCATTTCTCCCAAGTAATCTGGTTAATTAAGACAACTGTACTTACAGTTACCAAGCAAGAGAGGGACCTCAGGGTAACCATATTTAAGATCTCAAGGTGGAAGGGCAGTAAAACAGGGCAGTAGGTAAGGCGACCAGATGCTGTGGTGCATAGGGAGGGGGATCTCTAGCAGGAGAAGGGAGGTGGTGTTACCTCTGTATTGCTCACCTCTGAGAGCCCAAATAGAGTACTGTGTCCAGTTCTGGAGGCCACACCTCCAAAAGGACATAGACGGGTAGAAGTGGTCCAGAATAGGGCTTCCATAACCAAAATGGTGTAGGGGTTGCACAAGAAACCATATGAGGAGAGGCTGTGGGAACTCAATGTGTGTTTCCTAGAGGAGAGGCGAGTGAGACAGGACTTGATTGAGACCTGTAAGTACCTCATGGGGTAAACAAGGTGCAGAAGGGAAGTGTCCTTTACCTGAGGAAGAGCACCAGAACATGTGAGCATGCCATTAAACTTGAGGGGGCAGGTTTAAGAGGGATGAGAGGAAATAATTCTTAACAGAAATGGTGGTGGATGCCTGGAACAGCCTGCCAGAAGAAGTGTAGGGGCAAAGACAGTGGGGAGCTTCTAACATGTGTGGAAAATACACATGGGTATGAGAAACAGTGAAAGGGAGGAGGAAGGGACACATGTGACCAAACAGAGTCCAGGGTGTAGTGTCAGGCTGGGAAAATGGGGCAGACCAGTTGGGCCTACTGGTCCTTTTCTGCCACCAAATTCTATGTTTCTATGATCTGCTGCACATGCCTCAGTGACATAATCACAAATCCCAGTGTAGAAAAAGACACACTTATTGGTTCAACTTTAACTGACACCTAAATCCATATCTTGCCAGGACGCTATGTCAAAATTCTGAGATTGTAGGGAGCTACATAATGATATTACATTTTAAACTATAGTATTGTTACCTTCCTTGGTGGTGTTTTCAGAGGTTTCATCAGGTTTGAACTTTGTAAACAAACTTCCTGATGTTTGTAAAAGCCATGTCATGCTCTTGCTATAAGATGGCACTGACGTGAGATGTGATGACATCATTAAAGTGAGACTGATACTACAGAGCCATGGAAGCCCTGTGTACTGGCCAGGTTATGATCATTACATTATCTTGCAAAGCTCACTGATATGGTAATCAGTGTTTAACTCACTCGTCAGAGCCTGCTGAGTGTGTTAGGTGGTGATTAAGAAGTCAGTAATACTAATAAATATTTAACAATTTCTTCAAACATATCTATGCTTTAACACCTCTAGGTAAGTTGGCATTGTGATTTCAATATACTACGCATTGAAATGTCACACAACTGAGTTGGTTTAGCAATATTTCAAACTTAGATAAAGTTTTAAACTTCACTTTCTGACTAGGAAGAGTTCTAAAACACTAACAATGATTCAAAATGTAACTGTATAATGTTGTGTAATGTTTCTTCAATAATATGTTATTAGCTGCAGCAGCCAACTTGGTACCAGAACTGAATACACGGTGTATATAGTATTGCACTGTAGGTATCTCCTAATACAAAACCTTAGTTGGTATTTTGAGTACAAACATATTGTGACATATCAATTACTGCAAAATTATTTTCTTGGTTTTACATGAGTTCAGTGTAGAATGATAGCCATGTCATTTTGTGGAAAAGAGGAAAGCATACCCTAAATATGCTATGACAGTTTGAAGTTATTTATCAGTAACTAATACATGACTATTTTGTCAGCCCTTATATCACTGTGTGAGTCTGACTACTCTGGAATCCCTTTAGACAATAATAGACTGCAGTGTCACTTGCTTCTGCTGTTTTAATGATCAACTGATATTCAGTTCCTGCACTGTTTATAGAACCTGTAAACCGAGGGGCTGAAAATCCAGGTCCATAGTAAGGAGAACTGTAGGAATGATGGTTGTAGAAAATCATCTGTGGAGCTTCACCTGGTACCTGCTTGAAAAAAGACATAGCCCAGCCATCCTTGACTCCAACATTGCAGGTGAGAGTCACAGTTCCTCCAGGACTGACAGTTAGATCTGGAGGCTGTAGTGTCACTGTTTGACCCTGAACATCTGTTAAAATAAGAAAGTAAGAAGAAGCACCAGTACAAAATCAAACAGATATTTTATAATTTGTAAAAAAAAAGCAAAGAAAGAAAATCAGTCAGGAAAGTCATACATACAATTTATCCAAGTCATACAAAAGTAGAAAAAGCCCAACGTATGTCTCATTGTTGAAAACAAATTTCTTCCTCTTTTAGCTCAAGTCTGTGAGAGTGTCAGAATTAATGCCATGCTGTTCCGTATTATAACCCCTCAGAAATCTCTGTGGTAATTCATGCAAATTTTGGGTGCCCTGAATGTCAATCAAAGCACTGTTGGCAGGTATTGAATTAAAGGTAAGCCCACTGTGATTAAAGAAACAAGTAAAATTGAAAAGTGATGCAACAGATGTTATTTTGTGTAGTTTTCCGTCCTTTCCCAAAGCACATTAAAGAGATCTGAAAGTAGCTGTTCATATTAATAAAAACTGGAAAAAAATATATTTTGTGTAGTTCCAACAGGCAAACATGTAAGTATATTAGTCTGTTCTGCTATTTCATTCCCAAGAAAAGTGTTTAAATGCTCTTAAAACATGGGCTTGAAACATACAGCATCCTGATTGGCTGAAAGCCATGTCCAGGCATGTATTAAGTTTTCAGTAGAGCCCTGTAAAAAAGAAGTGCCAACTGAGGGTGCCCCATTACCTGGAATATCATTGGGCACCCGAAATTTTCAAAGAGACCAGCTGCCATTTTTCTCTCTCTCTTGGATGCCGGCCAACACCCCCACTCTATCTGTCCATCTTAGTAAAGATAAGCTAAGTACACAGTACCCATAAAAAAAAATAATGAAGGAAACAAAACAAAACAAAGAAAATCTAAGCCATCCAAGCTCTTCCTGCCAGTGGTATCTACTGGTGCACCCACCCTCCCAAACGCCTGCCAATCAGCTAGGTGGCCTAACCCAGCAGGGTGTCTCCTTCTCCCGGGAGATGAACTCAGTAAACTGTTGCCATGGCAGCGCTATGGTTCCTACTAACTCCCCTGCCCACTCGCAACTTTCCAGTACTAGGCAGTCATGCGGGGCAGTCACGATGTAAAACAACGCTGAGTTTCTCACATAGTAAAGTGCACCAAAAAGCCACCACTGGCTTCTCCAGAGTTTGCTGCTCGATAGTGCTGCAGCTCACTCACAGCTACTGGACTCCTCAAAACACACTCTCCTGCTTAAAAAATAAAAGTAAATACAGAAATTAAAAGGGGGTGAGGGTGTGTTGGGAATTACGGGGGGTAGATAAACAAAATAAAAATTTAAAACAAACTAGAGGGTGAATACAAAACTGATGCGTAATGAAGGGAAGGGAGGGTCAGAAGCTATAACTGCATACAACTGGCTTTTTTTTATGTTTGCTTGTACGCATGTACAAGAAACATAGTGCCATCATCCAAGCTTTCGGAGGTGTGGCAGCCCTCTTCCAATTCAGACAGTGTGTTTGCAGGCACGGCCGCAGTTCTCCAATGCCTGCTCGAGCTGTCTATGACCAGTCCAAAATGCAGTGGCGTACAGTTGAAAGGGGGAGCTATGCTTCAGTGAGCAGTGATAAGATATCGCCTGCTCATGCGCGCCCCCCCACACACACACACACACACACACACATATGCACGCATACTGTGTGCTCGCCTCCCCACACTCACTGTGGTAGCAGACGGGGGATGCCCAATCCCCATTGGCTGTGCTGCTTCCCCCCCAAAAACAGAGTTCTATATGCCATGCTGGGTGCCCACCCCAGCGTGGCTACACATCAGTATAGCCGACGGGAGTGCCCAATCCGCCGTCAGCTCCACTGGCTCCCGCGTCCCCTAGAGTACAGGGTGCCATGCTGGGAGCCCACCCCAGCATGGCAGCACATACTATCACTGATGGGGGTGCCCAATCCCCTGTCGGCTCCACGCTGACCCACCAGCCATCCTTGTGCCACACTGGGAGCCCACCCCAGCATGGCAAATGTCCCGCGTCGTCGTCATTTAAAAAAAAAAAACACCTTAAACTCAAGAATGGTCCCTCAGAGTCTCTGTCCCCACCCGCGTCCACCCACTGCGCACCCTGCCTCCCCACCCCCCCTCACCCCATACTTACCTCCGGACTCTGGCACGATGATCTTCGGTGGACCGGGAACACGTCTGCACTCTTCAAAGCCGACCGCGAACTGAGGAAATGCCGGTAAGCTGTATAATGGGATAGATAGGAGTTTTCAACTTTGCTGCATATCTCAGGCATTTTTTGGAATTTTGGCACCAAATTTTCAACATAGGGTTTTTGGGACCCCTTCTCATGAATGATCTCACTGTCATGGCGTTAATCGGCCCCAAAGGGTGATTTCGCAGTCACTGTGCGAAATCACCTTTCAGGACTGAGTAATGAAATGACACTGTCACTATTCATAATGTGGGCTCTCAAAAAGCCTATGTTGAAAATTTGGTGGAAGAATTCCTAAAAATGACTGTTTTACAAGCTTGCATTGCGCAGTTCCTACGCACGCTCGTACGTTTGCAAATTTTCAACATTTTCATTCCAGATTTTCAACATTGCCATTTTATTACACTTCCCTATGAGCAGTGCAGCTGTCATTTTTCACATCTTGCCCAAAACGTGTTTCCGCCCATGTAGTGCACAATGGCGCAGTCGATGTGCGAAATCAATGTATGGGACACATTAAGAAAATCACAGCAACACTGTTCATGAGCAGAGGTCTTAAAATGGTTATGTTGAAATTTGGTGAAAAATTCTAAAATAATCTTTTACGAGTGCTGCGTGCACAGTTCCTAAGCACGCCGTAAGTTTGCGAATTTTCAATATTTTCACCCAGATTTTCAACATTACCATTTTATTACACTTTCTTATGAGCAGTGCAGCTGTCATTTTCACATCTTCCCCAAATGTGTTTTCCACCATGGTAGCACAATGGCGCAGTCAGTGTGCAAAATCAATGTATGGGACACATTAAGAAAACTCACAGTGACACTGTTTATGAGCAGAGGTCTTAAAATGGCTATTTAATTAGGTGAAAAAATTCCTAGAAATGACTGTTTACGGCAGCGTTGCGCTTCGCTCCTATGCCTTTCATAAGTTTGTGAATTTTCTATTTTTCACTCCAGATTTTCCACATTGCCATTTTATTACACTTCCTTATGAACAGTACAGCTGCCATTTTTCACATGTCGCCCAAAATGTGTTTCTGCACATGTAGCGCACAATGGTGCAGTCGGTGTGCGAAACCAATGTTTGGGACAGATTAAGAAAATCACAGTTACACTGTTCATGAGCAGAGGTCTTAAAATGGCTATGTTGAAAATTTGGTGACAAAAGTCCTTAAAATGACTGTGTTATGAGTGAGCATTGCACAGTTTCCAAGCACCATTGTAAGTTCATGACTTTGTAATATTTTCAGTCCAGATTTTCACCAGTGGCATTTTTCTACACTTCCTTATGAACAGTACAGCTGTCATTTTTCACAACATGGCCGAAATGTGTTTTCACACTTTCAGTGCAGAGATGCGTGGTCGCTGTGGGAACATCTTTTTTGATCTCGCCCCCTTTCAGCAGATGGGCTGAGCAACAGAACAATGGCTGCTGCAGCTGCAGGACACAAGGGAGCCACCAGGTCTGAATCCCATGAGAGCCACATGCAGAACACCAGAGAGACAGTGCCTGGGCTGCAGACCACAAGGTAAGCACCACTTGAGGGGCTTATATAATCAGATTACATTTCTGTAGAGAATGACAGGCATCAGGGGTGTGACTTGGGATTCTTGCCTGTAATGCTCATACCATTCCACACCCTGCAGCCAGTGAGAGGCATCGAGGTATGCCTTGGACTCTTCGGCCCAAAAGTTCACCCCATTCTCCTATACCACACCCATCTCACTGTATTTCCTGATGGAATGGGGTGCGCATAAGGGCCAAAGACCTCAAGGCACACCGTGACACTTGTCAGTGTCTGCAGGGTAGGGTGTGGTGAAATGGCGTGGCTGTTATGCCTGATGACCCAAAGGCACACCCCAATGCCTGTCACTCTCTGCAGGGTGGTGGTGGGGTTGGCTTCAGTTCAATACTTCACTGCCATTTCTGTTATGCAGCTCTGTAACTTCTACACTACCAATGCCAATGCAAGCAAACATTCGGCATTGACAAATGCTTGTTTTTAACTGCAGTGTCTCCACTGGACAAACCTCCATAGCTCAACCTAAAAAAAGTAATTATGATGCAGGCACTATTTTATTACAAAACTTGCTTTAAATTAATTCTTTATTAACAATTTTTTATTTAACTTTTTTTTACACACCCCATTTTCTAAGTGCAATAATTCTCATAAAAACATAGAACATGACGGCAGAAAAGGACCGCCAGGCCCTCCCAGTCTGCCCAGTATGCCTAGCTACCTGCTAGGACTTTGCTATTTCCTTCCACCCTCCCCCCCAGATCTTGAATCTCCCCCACAGTCCCTGCCCCCACCACCCCCTCTGGGGGTTTGTTCCAGTTATCCACCACCATCTCTGTGAAATAGAATTTTCTAATGTGTGCCACAAGGTTGAAGAGCTGACTGCCGACAGTGAAGAATGCTGGTCTTCACCTGTCTGTCCTTTCAGATCTTTACCTTACAGGCCTTTGTAGACAGTGTTCACCGAGCAGGCCTCTTGCCATCTTCTCCTCTGCTCTCTGTCCTCTTCAATCCAGGGACTGAGTAGCGTAGGCCTCACACCCCTCTGTTGCACACCCTTTTTTGGCACAGACAAGATGGGATTCACCTCAGACTTTAGCCTCAGCATTACTATCTACCAGGGTTGCAGCAAAATTCAGTCTCCAACAGCACTTACCCCACTGGGAATGGGGGGGGGACACAGTAGCTTAGTCTTTTCTCAGGATTGCAGACTTTTGTTCCCTCACAGGCTGCACACTTACAGTTCCTGCTCTCGCACTGCAGCCTAGCCACTTTCACTTTCTCTTCAGCATACTTCCAGCTTCCCATTCAGCAGCAAACTTCCAGATGTCCACTACTGCAGCAGCTCTCTGCTGTCTTTCCCTTGCAGACTGCTGTTTCAGGCACTCTGCCTGTTTTTTAGCTCGGGGACCAAACAGGCTGATGAGGCAATGTGCAGGCCTGGGGCTGGACTGCTCTCAATAGTCGTTCCTGCAGTCTGATCTGTCTCCAGCCTCAGGTTGAACTACCCCTTTGGAAGACATGCAGTCCTATTTGTAGTTTTCAAAGAGTCCCCTTCTGATTGGTTGCACTGCTCCTGGGCTTTTTCATTGCCCTCTGAACTTTCTCAGCAGACTCCTTGCCAGCAGTAGTCCCATGGGGACTGCCATGCTTGTTTACATTTTCCACCCAGCAAACACAGCCCCAATACTTTGAATTTAAGCCCTATCAGGGTCTGAGAGTTATTTGTCCTGGCTCTGATTTGCATAATGAAGCCAGGACACCTTTTATTTTATTTGTGGCTATGGTAATTCATGCAACAGAGTTGCACTGGCACAGCCCCGCATTGTGCCCTGGCGGGATATTGAAAAGGCAACTCAGTGCAGCGCAACTCCCAGTGCGCTGGGGCGCAACGTAATAGTATGCAGCACAGATGCAGAGGGCGTGCCCATGCATATGTGGCACATCCTGATATTCAGCACTGGATGTGCGGCACATATGCTGGCACAACCCTGCATTGCGTCACACAGGGGGGCTCAAAGTTGAGCTCTTGCAGAGTAGGAGCAACTCCTGGCCACCCAAAGGCAGGCTACAGTACTACAGGGCACAAAACAGCAGCCTAGCCTTGGGTGGCCACATGCCCACCTAGAACACCATCCACAAGCACACACTGACCTGAACCCTCCTCGCCCGTAGCCACGAGCACATGGTATACATCAAAAATGCAATTGCTGGCAGTCTAGTGGCCACTCCAGTCCCCGATTCCCTGAGACACGTATATCGTGTCTATCCCTGGTGGTCTAGTGGTCTCCCCTCTCACCCGATTCCCCAATACATGGAACTATGACCATCCCTGGTGGTCTAGTGGACCCCCCCCACCCGTTGCTGCGATCATGGTAAATGCAGATACAACATTCCCTGGTAGTCTAATAGACCCCCATCCTGCCCGAGTCCCCGATCATGGTCAATAGCCCACACCTACTCCGCTGGTGAACCAGTGGCACCCCCACCCTCCACCACAGCACCCTTGCCTCCCATTTCTCCCCACGTCGTGGCGAGCTGCTGCATCTCACCCACGTACCACCCGGCGCCTGCCGAGAATGACAGGTATACTATGGGCTGTAAGCCCATTGGTCCCCTGTGTGGACCATTGGGCTTGCAGGGCATACTGTACTAGACAGTCCTAAATACATAAATGATTCATTCACATATCTGGGACTGTTTAGTACAGTATGCCCTGCAAGCACATTGGTCCACACGGGACCGATGGGATTACAGCCCATACTGTACCTGTCATTTGGCAGGCAGACAGACAGTATGCGGGCGGGATGCAGCTGCCCACTGATGATGGGGGGGAGTGGAGTGGGCAAGGGGTCCTGTGTGGGTGGGAGGAGTGGGGGGTGTCACTGTGTCACCAAGGGAGTAGGTGTGGGCTATTGACCATGATCAGGGAATCGGGCAGGAAGGGGGATCCACTAGACAACCAGGGAATGTTGTATCACACATTCACTGTGATTGCAGCAATGGGTGGGGGAGCTAATAGCCACCAGGGATGGTCATAGTTCCATGTATTGGGGAATCGGTGGGAGGGGGACCACTAGACCATCAGGGATGGACATGATATATATGTCTCGGGAATTGAGGACCGGGAGGGCCACTAGACTACTAGGCATTTCTTGCACACATATACTGTGCGATCACTGCCGATGGGGATGCCTAGGATCCCCACAGCACATGTCATGCTGTGTAGGGGTGCCAGGTGCAAGTCGTTGAAGTTTGTGCACCTGTGCAAGGCATGCAAATGGGGCCATAATGACATGTAAATGGCCCCATTTGTGCCTTGCATATATTATGGCCTCATTTGCATGCCCCCTGATGAATATCACGGGTGCTGCATCTAGCGCAATTGCACTTGCACTGGTGCATCCCTGTGCTCCCTATTAGTGGCTTGCACCTGTGTAGTGCCGCTGCACCATACGCAGTTTGTGCGCTGCCCATACCATACCATATTCAACGGTGCTGCACTATGGCACAGCATCATTGAATATTGCCTGGCCCTGGCCCCAGCACATCACAGTCGCACTGCATCCAGGCTTGCGTCACTGCCTGGTGCAGTCTGAATATCCCAGCTACTGTGTTTCCTCTTCCCAAAGACACCCTATTAGCAATGCATTATGCCAAAATCCAAATGCCTTGCCAGTATGTTTTTTTTTTTTTTTTTTGTGTGAAATTAACTCTGCCCTATAGTGATGTCAACAGTACAACCCTAGGTCCACAGCAACACCAGGCTTGCTTTTGAAGCTCTGGTACACCCTGCGGTTTTTAGCAGCTCGGAGTTCAAAAACTAACTGCAGCAGACAGTAATGAAATACAATTCCAGAATCAATGCAAGAAGGGGTAATATGATGCATGAAAGTCAAAAGGACTGGGGAAGTTTCTCTTTAAGTCAGGCACAAGGGCTATAATATTGAGAAATTTGGAGAACAAATGATAGATACTATGAAAACAGAGTACAAGGATTAAAGTAATGTGAAAACTGGGGCAGAGATATATCTTGAATATGGTAAAGCAGACATAAATGTGATTCCCTCCGGAATAACGTGCACACTTGCAGACTAAATAAAAAAACGATTAAATGTTTTATTTATATGTATGCCATCAACCATATATCCAACCAGGAGTAACAGTTAATTTTAGCAACACATCTTTGTGCTGTATAAACCAGTTACTACATTTGCCCAGATTACATAATCAGATTAAATTTTATTAATTTCTCCCAGCCTAATTACAGACTTGCAGCAATGCCACTCTTGAGTGAAAAGGCTTGGAGGTGCTCAGAAGAATCTAATTATATAATCAGGGCAACTGGCAAGTGTAATCATCTTTATTCATTTATTTTAAAATTAACATTTTATTTCATTGTTTTTTGCCAGATCTGTATTTTTGTTCCATACTCTGCAAATTCCTGTTCATTGTTTTATATATCCAGTGCTCATTACTCTTCAATATCTGCAGCACTTCTTCAAAGCAAAAGTTCATGTAAACTGGGAACTCTTTATCACAATTCTGTTTTTAGCACCTGTAAATTCCTGATATCCTGGGACTCTGTTCTGTGATATTATCTGCTCATTTAAGTCTTTTTTTTAAATTATTTTTTGTTAGCTTTGTAATCATTGTGCCTGCACAAAAAAGATGGAAGCTCCTAGCACATTTGAAAAATAGCCTTCTCAGCAGTCTGCTGATGATAAGCTGTGTTCATAACATGAGCATGCCTTGGTGATGCAAGCACATGTATATGGTGCATGACAGCATACTATAGTATTACAGTACTCCAACTTTCTTATATTTGTCAGGGTGAGCCAGGCAAGGGAACATGTAAGCAATAATACCCGACAGGGTGGGCAGTATTGGAAAATACTGGACCTGAGGCCCAACACCACAGGCAGAGGGCCTTATAGCTCCTAGAAGGTCTGGTATTTTCAAATACCACCCACCCCGAAGAGGAGGTGGAGGATGACTCTAGTCTGGCCCAGGTGGAGGAGGTCCTGATGAAGCTAGAGAGGTTGAAGGTGGATAAGGTGATGGGGCCGAATGGGGTGTACCACAGGGTACTGAGGGAGCTTAGCAAAGTACTAGCAGGAACTCTGATTAGCCTCTTCAACAGGTCTTTGGAGACAGGGAAGGTCCCTGATGACTGCAGAAGGGTGGATGTATTCCCCCTTCATAGGGGGGGGGACAAGGAAGAGGCAGGCAATTTATAGACCGGTGAGCTTAACATCGGTGGCGGGCAAGCTCATGGAGAAACTGCTAAAGAAGAGAATTACTAGCTACTTAGAGGCCAATGGCCTACAGGACCAGTGGCAACATGGGTTCACTAAGGGAAGGTCATGTCAAATGAACTTGATTGAGTTCTTTGACTGGGTCATCAGGGTACTGGATTGGGGGTTCTGTAGACATTGCATACCTGGACTTCAAGAAGGCTTTTGATTCTGTACCACACAGGAGACTACTGCACAAAATGAGATGTCTGGGGCTAGGGCCAGTAGTGGTTAGGCGGATGCAGAACTGGCTGGAGGTAATTGTTAATGGGGTACTTTCAAAGGAGGGTAAGGTCAGCTGGCCCAGCAGCACTGAGGGTTGAGGCACTGGACACCCCACCTCACGCTACACTGGTGACCTGGGTTCGGGAATGACCTTGGGTATTTGGGGAGCTGGGTGTGGGGGTGGAGCAGGATTTAGCATGCCAATGTGTAGCTCTCCTCTACCGAGGGCAGTGAGGTAGGGTTGGCACCCCCCCCCCGTAGTTCCGCTCCCAATGGGTGGAGGTCCATTTGGTAGTGTAGGCAGAGAGGAGCTGGCAAAAAAACTACGGGAGGTGGAAGGGGCTGAGCTGGCACCATAAGGTGAGTAACATGCCTCTACACGCTTGCACAGCCATTTGCCAGACCCTTGGGGGGGGACAGAGGAGAAAACTAAGTAAAATACCTATGTGTCCCCATTGCCAGTTGGTGGAAGAAGTTGATGGGGGCCAAATAGCTATACTAAAAAACAAAAAAAAAAAAAGGGAGAGTATGGTCATCAGTGGGGTGCCTCAAGGGTCAGTGCTATGGCCAATCCTCTTTAATATATTACATAGATACATAGACACTGTCGGCAGATAAGGGCCTATGGCCCACCCAGTCTGCCCATTTGAGCTTGTAAGTTCAGTTTGTTTTCCTAGAAGTCTGTTGCCCCTTACCCCTGACCTCCAGAATTCCTTTATGTCTATCCCATGCATTCTTAAATCCCGTGATTGTTTCAGCCCCCACCACTTCCTCTGGCAGGGTGTTCCACTTGTCCACCACCCGTTCTGTGAAGAAATTCTTTCTCATGTTTCCTCTGAATCGTCCTCCCTCCAACTTCATCCCATGCCCTCTAGTCCTGGAACATCTTTTTCGCTTAAAAATAGTGTTTTCCTGTACCCTGTTCCTCCCTATAAGATACTTGTATGTCTCTATCATATCCCCTCTCTCCCTCCCTCTCCTCCAGGGAGTACATGTTCAGTTCCTTCAACCTGTCTTCATAGGACTTGTGATGCAATCCATGCACCATCTTTGTTGCCCTCCTCTGAACCTTCTCCCCTGTCTATGTCCTACGTAAGTATGGTCTCCAGAACTGTACATTGTACTCCAGGTGGGGCCTCACTAGTGTCTTGTATAGCGGAATTATGACCTCCTTTTCCTGCTGGTGATGCCCTGCCTATACATCCCAGCATCCTATTTGCTTTACCTGCTGCCTTGTCACACTGTTTCCCTCCCTTGAGGTCATCAGAGATGATAACCCCAAGATCCCTTTCATGCTTGGTGCATGGTATATCTTCACCCCCCCAACTGATATATTGTGCCAGGGTTTTTGTGCCCCATATGCATTATTTTGCACTTCTTTGCATTGAATTTCAACTGCCAAACCCCTGACCATTCTTCAAGTTTCTGCAGGTCGTGTCTCATTCTGTCTACACCCTCTGGTGTGTCTACTCTGTTACAGAGCTTGTGTCATCAGCGAACAGTGAAATTCTGCCTTCTAGGTCCCTGCAATGTCACTGATGAAGATGTTGAATAGGACTGGTCCCAGCACTGATCCCTGTGGTACCCCACTGGTCACTCTTCCCTGTGGAGTGACAGCCATTTACCACCACCCTCTGTGTCCTGCCACCCAGCCAGTTACCTACCCACCACACTACTGTCCTGCCTGCACCCATATTCCCCAGTTTGTGTAATAGTCTTCTATGTGGCACAGTGTCAAAGGCCTTGCTGAAGTCCAGATAGGCCATGTCCACTGCCCTCCCCTGATCCACCTCCCTAGTCACCCAGTCAAAAAATTCAACGAGATTGGTCTGACATGACCTCCCCCTGGTGAAACCATGTTGCCTTGGGTCCTGAAGTCCATTGACAACCAGATGTTCCACCAATCTCTCCTTCAGTAGTGCTTCCATGATCTTCCCCACTACCGAGGTGTGGCTGACTGGTCTGTAGTTCCCTGCTTCCTCTTTGTTCCCACTTTAATATTTATAGGGGACATTGCAGTAGGGCTGGAGGGAAGAGTGTGTCTGCTCATGGATGACACGAAGGTCTGTAATAGGGTAGGGTGGATATGACTGAGGGGGTTAAGAGTATGTGCAGGGATCTAGAGAAACTGGAGGAATGGTCCAAGGAGCAGCAACTGTCCTTCATTACAAAGAAGTGCAAGATCATGCACTTAGGCATGAAAAACTAGGGTGCGGAATACAGGATGGGGGGACATGCCCTAGAGGTTAACGAGCTGGAGCGGGACCTTGGTATAATCATTTCACAGAACCTGAAGGTAACAAGGCAGTGTGAGAAAGCAGTGGCAAGGGCCAATAGGATGCTGAGTTGTATCAGTAGAGGAATAACTAGCAGGAAGAGGGAGGTCATAATGCCCTTGTACAGGCAGCTTGTCAGGCCACATCTTGAGTATGGGGTCCAGTTCTGGAGGCCATACCTCAAGAGGGATGTGGATAGAGTGGAGCGCTTCCAAAGGAGGGTGACAAAAATGAAGGGCCTTGGTCAGTTGTCATACGAGGAACAGCTGAAGTAGCTAAACATGTACTCCCTGGCACAGAGAAAGGAGAGGGGAGGACATGATTGAGACCTTAAGATATATCAAGGGTATTAACAGAGTGCTAGTAGATGACATCTTCCAGCTAAAGGAACATTCAAAAACAAAGGGTCATGATATGAAGATAGTGTGTGTGTGTGTGTGGTGGGGGAGTTCAGAGGAAACAGAAAAGATTCCAGAAGATGCTACCCTCTTGGACTTTGTTGATTCCCTTGAGGTACTTAAAAGTTTCTATCATGTCACCCCTCTCCCTCCTTTCCTCAAGGCTATACATATTAAGCTCCTTTAGCCTCTCTTCATATGTCTTCCAGTGCAGACTCTTCACCATTTTAGTTGCCCTCCTCTGGACAGCTTCGATCTTGTCTATTTCCTTGCGGAGACTGGGTCTCCAGAACTGCACACAGTACTCCAGGTGGGGTCTCACCAGCTGTCTGTACAGAGGGATAACAACTTCCTGTTTTCTACTGGTGATGCCTCTCCCTATACATCCCAGTATCCCCCATCCCTCCTTACTGCCCTCTCACATTGCTTGCTCACCTTTAAGTCATCTGATATGACTACCCCAGGTCCTTTCCATTTTGTTAGTATCTCACCCCCCATTGTGTACTCTTCCCTGGGTTTTTGTTTCCTAGGTGCATTACCTTGCACTTCTTAGCATTAAATCTAAGCTGCCATACATTTGACCATTCCTCTGACCTTGCCAAGTCCCTTCTCATCCATTTCCACCCCACCTTGTGTATCAACTCTGTTGTAGATCTTTGTGTCATCTACAAAGAGACATACTTTTCCTTCCAGTCCCTCTGCAATGTCACTTACAAAGACATTGAAGAGGACCGGTCATAATACTGAACCCTGCGGCACCCCACTAGTAACCCCCCTTTCTTCCGAGTGGACTCCATTTACTATTACCCTCTGTGTCCTATTTTCTAGCCAATTCTTCACCCAGGCTATCATCTTGTGACCCACTCCTAGGCTGGCTAACTTGTATTTTAATCTTTTTCGTGGGACTGTGTCAAATGTCTTGCTAAAGTCTAGGTAGGCCATGTCCACAGCCCCTCCCTGATCTACTACTTTGGTCACTCAGTCAAAGAAATCTATTAGATTTGTCTGGCATGATCTTCCCACTGTGAATCCATGCTGCCTTGGGCCCTATACCTCTCTGGCCTCTAGGTACTCGACAATTCTTTCCTTCAGAAGTGATTCCATCATTTTCCCTATCACTGAGGTTAAACTAACAGGTCTGTAGTTTCCTGTTTCTGCCCTGCTCCCACTTTTGTGAAGGGGAATCACATCTGCCCTCCTCCATTCCTCAGGTACCACCCCATCCTCCCATGATTTGTTAAAGAGGGTAGTCAGTGGTGTCACTACTTCTACCCTTAGTTTTTTTAGAATTCTGGGATGAATCCCATCAGGCCCCATTGCTTTGTCCACCTTCAGTTTTAAGAGTTCTTTCAGAACCCTTTTTTCTGTAAATGGGCTGGTATAAACTTCTGTATCCAGAGTGTTTCTATTGTTTGTTTTAGGTACCTCCCCCTCTTCGTTTGTTAATACTGAGCAAAAATATTTGTTTAGTATCTCTGCCTTTTCACAGTCACCCTCTGCCCACTCCCCTCTCCTTTATTAAGCCTCACTATCCCTCCCTTAGTCTTCCTTCGGTCCCTGATGTACCTAAAAAAGGTTTTATCCCCCTTCTTAACTGAGTTGGCTATCTTTTCCTCAGTTCAGGCCTTTGCTATTCTGACTGCCTTTTCAGCTTTCTTTTGCTTTAACTGATACAATTCTCTGTCTTGCTCCTTCTGTGATTCCTTGTACTTTCTGAATGCTTTCTTTTTCTCTTGAACCTTCACTGCCACCTCCTTTGAGAACCATAGTGGTTTCTTTCATCGTTTTGTTTTGTTTATTTGCTTCACACAAAGGCTTGTTACCTCTGTGATGGCAGTTTTTATTATTCCCCATTGTCCTTCCACCCCTTCTTCCTGCCTATTTGCTAGTGCATTCCTTAGGCACTCACCCATTTTGGCAAAGTCAGCCCTCCTGAAGTCCAGTACTTTTGCCTTTGTATGGCTTGACTTTATTGCTGTGTTTATTGTGAACCATACTGTTCGATGGTTGCTAGTTCCCAGATGGCTACCACTTCTCATCTGTGATCCTCTCCATCTCCATTTGAGAGAACCAGGTCTAAGATTGCTCCCTCTTGAGTGGGTTCCAATACTAGTTGTCTAAGGCATGCCCACTGTAGGGCATCTAGAATAACCCCACTCTTAGAAGTGGCTGCTGCAACTGCACTCCCTTTAACATCTGGCATATTCAGATCACCCATCAGCAATATCTCCCCTTTATCTGTCATTCTAAGTATAGTTTCTATCATTTCCTTGTCCATTTCCTCCCCCGGGGGGGGTCTTTATACAACCCCTGTGTGGATTGTGGTGCCATTGCCTGCCTCCGAATTGACCCACAGTTCTTCTTCTCCTCCCTGTTTACTCTTTTGTTCTGTTGCTTTGATTCCTTCTCTTATGTAGAGAGCTACTCCTCCTCCTCTTTTACCCTCCCTGTCCCTCCTGTAGATAGTGTATCCTGGTATGTTTACATCCTAGTCATGGTTCTGTGTGTACCATGTTTCTGTGACTGCCACAATATCCAGATGTTCCTCCTCCATCAAAGCCACTAATTCAGGAAGCTTGTTACCCAGACTACAGGCATTGGTACTCATTGCTCTCCATTTTTTGATGGCTTTACCTTCTGTAGCAGCTCCTAACTAGGCTCTCACTTCATTCCCCTGTGGCTCCCCCCATGGTGGGGTGGCAGAGAGGCCCCCCCTTGTATCCACCAACACAGGATTCAGTAACTGCAGTGAGCCCTCACAGCTGGGCGTCCCACCAAACTGCCATCAAGCTGCCACGACTGGTGCCATTTTCCCTGTTTCTGGGTTGGCGTGAACTGAGGCATGCAATGATACCAATGGAGGAAGTGCATGCTTCCACATGCAGTGCCTCCCAGTGCCATGCCCCAAGTTCGTCTCCCTCCGCGCAGTGCCAGTGCACCACCCCCAGCCTCCACCAGAGGTCGCTAGTGCACTGACAACTGGTGACCTCCCTCTCCTGGAGAGGGAGAGCAGTCCACTGATGCTCAGTCCCTCTCCAGCCCTGCTGACCCCTGGTGACCCTGTTCTGTTCCCGAACCCAGGTCACCAGCATGAGGTGAGGCGTGGTTTCCGGCACCTCAACCCTCAGCACCACCAGACTGTCCCAACCTGTAATATTTTTAGCTTCCCACTGTAATTTCAGAGCCCCAGTTCTGTATGTGAGTTGTAACTCAATGTTGATTCCCTTCCACTCCCTCTGATATTAGAATTCTTGATTAGAATGCCTGCACCAATGGTATATAGCTCAGTAATTCGCAAGCTGTCACTGCAGTCTGAATACCCCTACCTAAAATTGCATTTAGCTCAGTGATTTAGAGACAGACTAAGTTGCTAGAGAAACAGCATGCCCTGATCTTACATTTTGTGATTTGGTAACTACTAGCTTGAGAATGGAGCTTAGTAACCAAACTGTTTACTAAATAGGAGATTAATCAATGGGTAGGTGTAGGTGATATATTTAGGCAAATTACGGTTCTAAGATTCTGAAATTAAAATACCAGTAAAACGCCACCCGGAAAGTGTGCTCCATACACTAAAACTAAGTAATCACAAATGCTGAGATGTTTCAGAACACATTTGAGGAAATACAGAAATCAGAGATTAATATTTAAGGGTTCAGACATTGACTGTGTGATTTTGTCACCTATTTTGAAGCCATATCAGCCACTGAAGAAGTGTTTTCAAACACAAAACACTGGAGGAACTGAATTGATTTTGGATATGGATGGTGGATAAGGAAAATTATCCTACAAAACTGAATGCCGAGTTGAGTTTGGCTTCTTTCTTTTTTATGTTATAACAAGTTATACAAAAACAAACAAACAAAACACAAAATCAAACTTTTGCTTTCTTTTTTTATCTCCTTCTAATTACTCTGACCAGGTTATAAACCCAACAACTTTTCTGAAATGAATATCAACTGCAGATACTACGAAACATTTTTCAGAGGGGCAGTTTTACAGGATTTAGGACACTGTCCTACATGCTGGGCCATTGGAGATCTAAGGGCTCAGCTCCAGGCAGCATGGGCAGAGATTGTGTGCCTAAAATGTCATATTCAAGAGGAACTATATTATAAGAACTGCCCGCCATTTCCCCAACATCCAACAGAAGCACCTCGACCACAGAGGGTCTCAAGCAAATTGGGTGTCCCATCACTTGGTGCTCTCCAACATATCACCTCCACAAACTACATAAAAACTACAAACAGGTATCTGCCTCTACCTCTGAAATCAAACAAAAGGGCAGAGAACACTGCAGAGCAGGATACTGCAGCACAGGAGTTAGCAAAACAAAACTAGCCCAAAACAGGAACCAAAACAAAAAAAGCAGAGAGGAAATTCAAAAAACTTCTGATCGTAGGAGACTCCATGATTTGGGGAGTTGATATGTATCTCCAGCCAGGTGTAATGGTCAGATGTCTCCCAGGTACATCAGCATGGAGACACACGGACAGCATTGCTAAAACTGTTCAGGAAGCAGGAGAAAACATTGATGTCTTGGCATGCATAAGGACTAACGATCTCGGAAGCCGGTCAGTTGTGGAGACCAAGGAACATCTGACCAGGCTGGGTGACAAACTATCATCCATTTCATCCGGCATCTCCTTCTCTGAGATCCTGCCAGTCTGGGAGTATGGGACAGATGGACAGAAGGTCAGAGAAGGAGAGACAGGGGAGCTAAACATGCGGCTCAAGGGATGGTGCCAGGGAAAATACACAAATTTGTAGGGAACTGGCAACAGTTTTGGGAGTGAAAGTTCTTTAAATTTGATGGACTGCATCTGACTAAAGAGGGAGTCAATGCATTGGGGCAGATGTTTGACGTATTTGCAGAATATTTAAACTAGCAACTGGGGAGAGGGGTGCAGCACCCCATACATTAAATGGGAAGAACACCCTTCCCCCCTCAGCTAGTGGTCAAACAGGTGCTCAGCATGTTTGTATTTCATTTGCATCACCAGGTAAAGAAAAAGGTCTAGCTCCCCATACAATGCACAGGGGAAATGCCGGACCTCACCCAACAACTAACACCCCGAAATCTGGCCAATGGAAAATCATGTTCACAAATGCTCACAGTCTGGGAAACAAGATCCCAGACCTGTAGGCAATAATGACAGAAGCTAAACTAGATATAGTAGCCATTAGTGAGACGTGGTTTACCAGTAACCACACTTGGGAGACTTCAGTACCTGGCTATGTACTGTTCAGAAGAGACCGAGGTACAAAAGGGGGGGGAGTAGCCCTTTATGTCAATGAAAATATCAAAGCTACAGAAATTCAGAATTCACATAAGGAGCCAGAAGAACTGTGTCTCAACCTGGAAACAGGAAATGGGACAGCCATATGAACTGGGGTTGTGTACAGGCCGCCAGACCAGGGGGAGGACATAGACACATTACTGTTAGAAGAGATACAAAACATGACAGCTAAAAGGGAGGTTCTGATAATGGGAGACTTCAACATACCAGATACAGATTGGTCAATGCCAACAGGGACATCTGCCAGAACTAGACACATGGTGGATTCCCTTGCAGGAGGAAGGCCTCAAACAACTGGTACAACAACCCACAAGAGACAGGGCTATCCTAGATCTAGTACTGACTAACAGGGAAATGATCACAGATCTCCAGCTAGAAAGTCATCTGGGTGCCAGTGACCATCACATGGTATGGTTCAGTTTGGCCACTAGAACAAAATCATCCAATTCCAAGGCAAAAATATGGGACTTCAGAGGAACTGACCTTGAAAAGATGGCCAACAGAGTTAAGCTAGCCCTGGCAAAAAGAAATACAGGTGAGGGTGTACAGCCAAAGTGAGCAAGCATTAAAGATGCAATACTTGAAGCAACATCCCATTGAGTTAGTGAGAAAAGGAAGTGCAAAAGAAGAAGGAAACCACTTTGGTTCTCAAACACAGTAGAAGAAAAAGTCAGAGCCAAAAGGGTGGCCTTCAGGAAATATAAGGGAATGCAGCAGGATGAAGATAGGGAGGCATACCAAACTTCCCTAAGGGAAGCAGGGAAGGCAGTAAGGCAGTCAAAGGCCCAAACCGAGGAAACACTAGCATGAACAGTAAAAGAAGGCAACATGACTTTCTATAGATACATTAGTGAAAGGAGAAAATTCAAAGGGGGGGGGTATTGCTAAGATCAAAGGGGATGAGAGGGCATGTGAGGAGGAAGACCATGTGAAAGCAACTATCCTAAATAGATATTTCTGCTCAGTATTTACTGAAGAGAATGTAGGGCAGGGCCCACAGCTCAGCACCATGGACACAGGATGGAGGGAGATGTGCATTAGTCCCTTCACAAAAGAAAGGGTCCTACAAGAGCTCAATAAGCTCAGGGTAGGCAAAGCAATGGGACCTGATGGCATACATCCCAGGGTACTAAAGGAGCAAAGGGTGGAACTAGCAGAGCCATTATCAGAACTGTTTAGTGAGTCTCTGAGCACAGGAGAGGTCCCAGAAGACTGGAGAAGGACTCATGTGATCCCGCTCCCAAGAGTGGTAGCAGGAAGGAGGCAGGGAACTACAGACCAGTCAGTCTTACCTCAGTAGTGGGCAGAGATGGGAGACACTCCCTTAAGGAAAGGATAGTGCAACACCTGGAATCCATAGAAGCACAGGATCCAAGACAGCATGGGTTTACAAAAGGAAGGTCCTGTCAAACTAATCTCATAGATTTCTTTGACTGGGTAACCAGAGTGGTAGACCAGGGGCGAGCAGTTGATGTCGCCTACCTTGACTTCAGCAAAGCTTTCGATACTGTTCCACATAGATGATTGATTAATAAGCTGGGTAGGCTCGGTGTGAGTCAGACGTTGGTCAGGTGGGTGGCAAACTGGTTGACAGGCAGAAAACAGAGAGTGGTGGTAAATGGTATACAGTAAGAAGAGATGCAAGTCACAAGTGGGGTCCCTCAGGGATCAGTCCTGGGGCCAGTCCTCTTCAATATCTTCATCAGTGACATTGCAGATAGACTGGAGGGTAAAGTTTGTCTGTTTGCTGATGACACCAAGATCTGCAACAGAGTAGATGATCCAGATGGGGTGGGCAGAATGCAAAGAGGTCTGGATAAACTAGCAAAATGGTCAGAAGAGTTGCAACTGGGGTTTAATGCAAAGAAGTGCAAGATCATGCACATAGGGAAGAGGGACCCTGAAGCCACCTATAGGCTGGGAGAGGAGTTGCTGGCAGTCACAAGGGAAGAAAGAGACTTGGGCGTCATCATCACCGACGACCTGAAATCATCCAAGCAGACCACTAAAGCAGTTGGTAAGGCTAGAGAGAAGTTGGGGTGTATTAGTAGGGGAATCACAAGTCAGAATAGGGAGGTAATAATCCCTCTTTACAAGACACTGGTTAGGCCCCATCTGGAGTACTGCATGCAGTATTGGATGCCACACCTTCACAAGGACATTAACCAAATTGAGGCAGTCCAGAGAAGGGCAGCCAAAATGGTGCAGGGACTGCATCAGCAAACATATGAGGACAGATTAACTGAGCTCAATATGGATATCCTAGAGCAAAGGAGGGAGAGAGGTGATATGATTGAAACATTCAAACACCTTAAAGGCATTAACAAGGTGAAAGAATCTAAAAAGTTTCAATATAACAAAAACAGCAGGACCAGGGGACACAGCATTAAATTAGAGGGAGGCCGATTAAGGGGTAATGTGAGGAAGTTCTTTTCACAGAAAGGGTGGTGGATGCGTGGAATGGCCTGCCTCAGGAAGTGGTGGATGTGAATACTGTGCAGGGCTTCAAACATGCATGGGATAGGCAAAAGGGAGCAATACAGATGAGTATGAATAAAGAGAGCAAAGGCCAATGGTACATTCAGAAGGTAGAAAAATAAATGGGCAGACTGGATGGGCCTTGCGGTCCTTATCTGCTGTCAACTTCTATGTTTCTATGTGGGTAAGATTCTGAAATCTATTTTATAAAAACTTATACACAAGCTCCAGCCAGAACTAATCTGGATTGACTGTCTGTAAGCCAACATCAGTCCTAATTCTGGCATCAGCAAAACCAAATTACTCGTAGTGAATGTAACACTAACCTTTAGTAAATGAAGAAAAGTGTCAGTACGTCCACAAGATGTGCTACCAGCTAAGCTTGTTGGTGCCTAAACACACAATGCTATGTCAACTCAGTGGTGTGGCAGTTTAATGTGTAGTGTACTGAAATCCTATTGTCAACTTTAATAGAGGTGTGAAAGCACAGATGATATTTGAAAACAATATTTATTAGTATTACTGTACTGTATGCACTATGGTACACAGTAGAAACTTCTTTGTTAAAGGCAAAGGTTCAAATTTTGAAGGGTTTGTAAAGCTGCAAGGCCCATTTAGGTCACAAATATGGATTTGCACAGGGGAGTTTTTAACTGTTTTGTTGCATTCTCCACCCTTTTTCTGCTCACAGAGTTTATGCACTTCCATGGCTTTTCTAAAACAGTTTGTGGTTCAAAGGAGTCAGTTCTGATCTGGCTGAGTGGTATGGAGGGCTGATGCACTGTGCACCTTATCTCCTGCCACACTAGCGACCCGGGGTCAGGAACAGATTAGGGTTGCTTGGCAGCCTGGCAGGGAGAGGAAGGATTGAGCATCCCAGGACAGCTCGCCTTCCTTGGGGAGATGGGAAGATGTGATCCGCTACTTGCCCGCCACCCAGCGATGGCTGGATGGCAGCTCATGTGGCTCCACTAAGAAGGGAAGGAAACCCCATGTTCAGGTCACCAGGGATATCTCAACGGAGGGGGAGCATGTACGTTGTGGCCATTGCATATCGTGTGGGTCCTGGGGAAAAAATGGTGGAAAAATACCCTAGCGGGGGGGATGAAGTTGAACCTTTTGCAGGCCCTGCACCAGCAACCAAGCACAACCGTAGTCCTTTGGCAGGACAATGGTGAAGGTAAGTCCCGGGAAGCTGGGTGACAGCACTGGGGCAGACTATCAGATAGAGACCACTAGGGAGGAACAGAAGGACAAAATGTATTTGAAAAAAGGAGTCAGTTTTGCAACCCCAAGACACAGATATTGATTCACCTATTCACCTTTTTTAACTTTTGTGTTTTAAAAGACACAAAGTGATTTGAAAAAAACCCCCCACAAAACTCCTCCTTTCATTTTCTTTTGGACGGATACAAATACTGTATTTTTTTTTAATACTTGTGAAAGTAAAGAGTATCATTTTAAAAGCCATTGATTTTTTTGTAGGGAATTTGCCTAAATGTGACCAGCTTCCATGCATACAGTTTTACTACAAATAACTCCACTAAATATTCAAATATACCATACCACAGCAACAACATCATTGTTGACATCCGGCACAGTGACAGGCACAATGCTGACAGTTGGCATTGTACCATCAGGAATAAAATAATTTTTTTGTGAGGAGCTCTGCTCCCCGCATCCCCTCTTCTTTAAATAACTAACTCTGAGTTGGAGTTGTTTTGGTTGGGGGCAAAACACCGGGAGAAACAGTGCCAGTGTACATCGGGACCATCACAGCGACCTAGCGATATTTATCACTGTGATGGTCTTTGCTATGGTAGTTTCATTGTGCTGACAGTATACCTAAATATTCTGAGCTAATGCCCACCAACAGGATAATTCTAGATTTTTAAACTGAAACGCTCAAATGATGCATTTTGAAAATATTGCACTTAGTCTTTGAAGACTGTGGTTCTGGTTTTTCAGTTTTGATATGCCAGGATGGGTCAGACTGGACAAATTTAAACCAGAATTGAAATCGGAATCAAAAATATAGTATAGTGTAAAATACAACGGTGCGATATGTTCAAAAACACCCAGTAATGTCATAATGACTTTTGGTCTGCTGCACTGAAAAGGCAAATATGAAACAATGGCATAATGTTCTCCCGCTATTTGTTCTATCCCACCCATCCTGTTCCACTGGTTCACTCAGGCAGGTGTACTATTTTGTATGTTAATACAGCTGTGGTGACCACAATTATGCTTCTAAGCGTGGGCTCATGTGCATTCATAGGGTATGAGAACTGCAAACTGAAAGTGAACAGTATTGATACCCTAAGAACGTGAGTGAGACCACTACTACGACCGTTAGAGTTGTCTCCATGGCTGCATTCATGTATTGTTGATTGAGATCGACCAATATTACAATAAAATTTAATAAAACAGCCTGAACATGCCCCTTTCTAGGGCAGCTGCGCATAAGACACTCTTCACAGAATAAGAGTGTCTCAAGTGCAGAGAAAGGAAAGTGTTACGATTGACTGGAAGAACTCCTTCAATTATTAATGGCCTTATCAGCTGAACAGATTGAATATTCGTAAGGGGAAAATGCATGACTTCTGTACAGCAGCCACACCTACTATGTTTCTCTCTCAACAAATGACTAAAAGGAAACTCCTGCACCTGGTTGCCTTAGTGGTTTTGTTGACAGTGGCGTGACACCAACAGATTGCTGAAGAAGAAGATTCACATGGGGATGAATGGAATGTGCATGTACACACACACACACACACACACATATACAGACACACACACTCAACACCCATAGTATCTAACTAAATTAGAGGCTGTTAAATCATCATCACTGCAGTGTGCCAATTTCTGGTTATAATTCATTCATCATAATTCATCAGTCATGACTGTTTTTATAGGGGATAGGGGATATGCAACATAAACAAGAAAACATAAACATTAACATGCACATCAGCAGCATACACTGAAGCTAAATCATCACCACTGCAGTTTGTAAATTTTTGGTTATAATTCATCAATCATGACTGGTTACATAAAGGATATGCAAATAAACAAGCAAGCAACCATGGTATATGAGAGTACTTATACAAAATAAGGATCATGTTAAAGTAGGAAAAATAATTTTAATAAGTACAGTTTTTTCATATTTTCAAATTGGTCTATTTTGTGATATTCATTAAAGGGGCATGGTAGCACCTCTATAGTTATGGTTGAGTGTCAGGTTCTATATTAATCCCCTAACTGTGCACCTTAATAGCTTTAGCAGCATTTCACAAAATTAGCTGACATTTTGCCTGTGCTTTCTAGGAGGCAAGTTCTAAATCTGTGGAATACTTTATGATGGCAGCTTGTGTGGTTTCTCTTCTGAGATCCACATTATTTTCTTGTAGACATCTAATTTTTTTTCTATATTTAACTTAGGATTTGGGTTTGCTCTTCCGTACAGCCTACATTGAATGGAATTTTTCCCTATACTTTCAGGGTAGAAATGTACTGTGCCAAGGTAATGCCTTTGGAAGGTTTCATGAAATAAATACAAAACGCTTTCAGAATAATGAAGATCTAAAGTTTTTTTTCTGTTCTAAGCATGCTCAGTAGGGTTTTTTGGATAACATTCTGATATGACATATAAAATTCTGTGTCACAAGACCGTTTTTGGTTTCTCACGACTTGCTTCTCACGGCACAAAAAAACAAATTCTGGTCAGCTCCACCATGGCTGCATAATGAAGTTAGTGAAGTTGTATGGAATTGTTAAGGAGGTGTGAAGAAACAACACAATGATTTGTAAGTAGTAAGATTTGTTTTAGTTTCTATTCTAAGGAAGGCATACCCATTATTAGGAAAATATATGGAGGTGTACATTTTAATGGAAGGAATAGGAAGCAATATAGGTTTTCAAAAGAACCCCAGAGCAAATGCCACTGAGGTATGTGTTATCCCGGACTACATTGGCCAGAAAACCAAATTTTAAAGAAAACACAATTGCACATATCCCAATAATGCAAAGCATCATGAGAAACATATGCAAATCCCCATGATGGTACAGAAGGTGGCAGTACTTGAAAAAGTAATAGCTGGCATATGTTCAGCCTTGGGATTATTTACACAGTTTGTTTTTATTTGTTAGAGAAACAGGGTTTTTGTCCATGAGGTGATGTTAGTTATATTTAAGCAATGTGTCGATGACAGGGAGTCAGGTGTTATGATGAACTGTTAGCAGAGAAAATGTGATAGTAACATTCAGATGGGGTCACTTTTGATAAGGGTAAGGCAGTTATGCTTGTGATAATGGGAATATTAGAAAAGTATGAGATCTATGCAGAAGTGGAGTACACATATGTATAGTTTCATAAGTATGTACTTAGAGTGCAGGCAAATGTGATATGCAGGATTGTTTTAGAAATAAGTAAAAATAGCGATACATGCAGTTGATAGAAAGATAGATAATTACATAGACATATATATATATATATATATATATATATATACACACACACAGAGAGAGAGAGAGAGAGAGAGAGAGAGCATTTATATATTGAAACTTCAAAGCACTAAAACTATTCAAATGCAGAAAATACAAGACTTTATTCTCTTCACACATCACTGTTAAACTTCAGGTCCCAGAATGGCCAAAAAACAATTGTTCGCTCATGCATGCCACTGTCATGCCCACTTCTCATGTAAACAACAATCAATAAGGCAAACCCCTTTCACTTCTATGCAATGCACTCTTACATCAGAGAGGCACAAATCTTACAGAACTGCTAAAAAAGCAAATTTATCAAGACTGGATTTCTGAATTAAAACCTGTTATTTACACACCCCTTCCCACCCTCACTCACCTGAACATATCCCATGGCATAGAGCCACTCTCCAATCGAAGACATGTCTTGCTGCTGGAACTGGTGACTGCGATATATGATTTTTTTAAGATTCATAACATATTTGGACCCTAAATTTATATAGGACCATTTAAGACCCCACCTCATAACCAATGGTGGTGAAATTATGCAAATCTGGCCTGCGAGGTGATTTCACAGTCGCTTTATGAAATCACCTTTTGGGTGGGATTTGAACATTTTGATCAGCCTTGTTCATGAGAAGGCAAAGATAAAAATGTGGGGTCAAAACCTGTAAAAAAAACTTATGAGTGTATATTGACATTTTTCTATGCTCACTCATAACTTTGATAGTCTTGAAATATTTGGGCCCCAAATTTTCAACATTGCCATTCTTTGTCAGACCCCCTCATGAACATGATAGCTATAATTTTTCAAATCCTGGCCAAAATGTGATATGACACGCATAGCATGGAATGTCTTTTCACTAGCACAGAATAACATTTTGGCAGGGATTTTAAAATTTTCACTGAGTTCATGAGGTGGGGTAACAAGAAGGCTATGCACATATAGGACTGCTCAACTTGGATTGCAGAATCCGATACCAAACATGCCTAATTGCCAAAAAATCCACCACCCCGGGCTACTCAGTCTCTTACTTCCCAGCAATTGTAACAGGAGTACCAGAAGTGAGCGCAATCGGGCTCTAAAAATCCTTTTTTGCCAGACCTCACAAGGTCAATGGTCCTTTGTCTATCGGGCCCCTAAATGGTTAAACTCTCTTAGCCCTGAATTCTTGTCCTGTACCAATACTGGTCAATTTAAGTGAAACCTGAAGATTCACCTAGAGAACAACCATGCCAAGTGTGACTGTGGCATTTAACCTTCCCCCCCTTTGCCCTGACAACACTAATCTTTAGCTGCTCCATACCCCTTCCCTGCTGTGCAGAACCTTTCAATGGCCAGTCTCAAGCTGCGCCCTGCTACAGTAACCTCTTCTCCCCTGAATAACTGATTAACAAACTTCCTGTTGCTTCTACTCACAATCTAATTGAATAAACTGTTATCTAAAATCTTTGTTCCATGAGTTACTAATATGTATTTTAGCCAAATATTGCTACTGTTTTTCGATATTTTACCTGTACTCTACAGTGGAACCTCTGTATCTGTACTGCCAGCTGCTTCAACTTACAAATATGTATTGAATGGAAACTAAAGTATATACTACTACTTACACATCAGTTTTGAATATAATCTAAGAATGCTGTCACTGTGTTACTGTTATGTATAACTATGTACAACTTATTGTCTGTAATTATGTTCACTTTGTCTGTTCTCTGTCGCGGAACCTATGTAAATGAGCTTCTAGCTCATAGGTTGTTTAATCCTAGCCATCGATAAGTAAAATAAATAAATGCTGAACATTTGGTGTACGAATATGGTAAAATGCCCTAATTACGAGTGAACATTGAAGTATTTCAATGCTAACTAATAACTTGGCTAATTTTCAATATTTTGCCTCCAAACTTTGAACATAGCCATTTTTCCACATCACCTCATAAACATGACAGCTGCCATTTTTTTTAAATCCTGGATGAGATGTGTTTTTGCACTTCTGGTGTGAAATGATATTTTGACCAACATACTATAAATGTTGAAAAAAAAGGGTTGGGAATTGGCTTTTCAGACCTCAGGGTTGCTATCAATGTAAATGGCGTGCAGTTTGTCCCCATATTTCTCCACAGATGAATTTTATTACTTGTCATTCGAGGAAAGAGTACCAGATTAGACAGTGCATAACATGTGATACAGAGGGGGCTATATATTTGGCCACCTGCACATGTTCTCCCTTTTATGTTGGGAAAACAAGGAGAACCCTAAAGGTCAGAGAGAGGGAATATTTAAAGGCTATCCTTAAAAAAGATGATACGTATGCTACTGCAGTACACATTATGGATAGTCCTGATTCTAGCCGACATTGTTTTAAATTTGTAGCCATCTCTAAGGTCTGCAGAAACCCCAGGGGAGGAGATTTTGAACATGAGATACTAACAAGAGAGAACTTTTGGATCATCACATTGGGAGCCATTACTAAACCAGGCCTCAATTCAAATTTGGACATCAGACCATACTTGAAAAATAGAAGAAGTAATATAAAGGTTTAAACTAGTTTTGTTAAATAGTTTCATGAGACTTAACATAATGGTATGTATTACAAAAAAAAAAAAACAGTCATCTTTTTGAAAACATTTCGATAAGACCAAGCATACAAGGTTCGAATCCCCCCAAGCTGGGACAGGAATTGGAGTTGTTTGTAGCCGTCTATTTATTTATCATATTTTCTGAACAATGAAATAGCCCAGTCACAGCTTACTGTTCAATCCCTCCTTATAAGTGGAGAAGCAAGCACCGTCCCCCCTCTTGCTCAATTTAGCGCCATCTACTCTTTTTAGAAGTGGATAAGTGAGCACTTTTCACTTTTTTGCCTAATTTAGTGCTCCAAGTTACAATGAATCCTCCTCTCTTAAAGTAAACTTGGTTCTCCGTAGTAAGAATGAGTACATATGCATTATGGTATGTTACTTTTTCGTATGTATAGGGTTTGTACTCAGGAAGGCATAAGTTGCAATTACAAAATCTATACCCTATATTCATTTCTGAATGAAAGTTTGGGATATTAGATATGTGAGTTTTGCACTTTTTAGAGAATGTTCTCTTTAGGAAGAGCTGTTTATGAAATTCACTTTGGATTACAATTCAGAGTGTTGTACTGTAATGTTTATATTTTCTGTATACAACATGCATTTATGAATGTGTTAATTGACTTCATTGTGGGAAGCTAAGTGTTGTTCTCTTTTTTCCCTTCTTTCCCCTTGTTCCTTTCCCATCTTTCCACATTCCCTTCCCTTTCTTTCCTTTCTTTCCCCCATTCTCAAATACTTTATATATTTAAGTATTCATAGATTTTTTCATATTATTGTTTTTAAAAATACATTTAAGACACAATTTATATGAACTTGATGCAAGGTTATATTCAATAATCTTAACAACAGGTGTCATTTATACAGAACTGTGACCTGTAATGATTGTGGTTTTAAATGAGGGCATATTGACCAATCACTGTGAGTCAGATTAATGGGTGCTTTATGTGAATACATGTCATAGGAGCCTTATTTAAGTGATGGTTCACTAACCAAGATTTTTAGTCTCTGAAAAAGAACCGTTGTAGGTTTGAAACATGTTAGGCATTTGTCTGCACTGTTTGCCTATTTTAATGTAATAAACTTAATTGTGCACGTAAATGCTGTGGCGTCCCTTCTTGGATTGGTGTGTGCAGGAAACCTTGAGTAGATGATACTATAAATGTTACACTCAAGAAGGGATAAAGGAGATGAGGGAGGACCTAGCCAATTGGAGAGATGGGCAGGGAAATGGCAGCTCAGGTTCAATGCCAAAAAATGCAAAGTGATGCACATTGGGGCGAAGAACCCAAGAACAGAGTACTACATTGGAAAAGTCCAGGTTACACCATCGAAGGAGGAAAAAGATCTGGGGTGTCATAATTTCTAGTGACCTGAAACACTCAACTCAATGCAAAAAGGCTGTAGCTAGGGCTAACAGGATGTTGGGTTGTATCACTAGGGGAATTAGCAGTAGGAGGAGGGAGGTCATTCTGCCACTATATACTGTAGGTCATTGGTCAGACCTCACTTGATGTACGAAGTAAGATGCTGGCACCCACACCTAAAGAAAGACATAGACATGATGGAAAGGGTACAGAGTAGAGCAACTAAAATAAAAGGACAGCAGGATAGATTATATACAGAGAGGTTGGAGGACCTGAGGATGTACACTCTGGAGATGAGGAGGCAGGGGGGGGATATGATGAGATGTTCAGGTACTTGACGGGAATTAACAGAGTGGACTGTGAGAGCCTATTCAATAGGAGGGCCACCATCACCACCAGAGGGCACAGCCTTAAACTGGTGGGGGATAGATTCAAGAGGGATATAAGGAAGCATTTTTATACCGAAAGAGTGGTGATGGCATGGAATGAGCTGTCACAGGAGGTGGTGGATTCAAAGTCAGTGGGAACCTTCAAAAGAGCCTGGGACAGGCATAAAAGAATGTCAGGAGGCATTATAAGGGGAGACTGAAAGTTAGAAATAACCCTTATTATTACAAGCAGATCCGATAGACCAAGAGGTCTTCTTCTACAGGCCATTTTCTTATGTTCTTATGTTACATGTCATGTGTACAAGTGAAGTCATAAAATGATGATCTTGAAAATTTTGGTTAAAAATAAAAAAATATGTAATTGTTAAGAAACTTTGTGTTTAGTGTCAGTCTTGACCCAAAAGGGTATGCTTTTTGATCCTGTGCTGGTGCACTGAGTTTGAGGGCAAGCTTAGTGACCCAGCTGGAAGGGATGAGGGTGGGGGAGTGCACTGTTATATGTCACCTCAGCCCAAGCAATGTAAGCTACAGGGTTGTCTACACAGGCCTGGGTACCATTCAGTGAAGACAGCTGTTGTCATGATGTAAGGCTCTGGACCTTATACACGTGTGTGGCAGAGGGCCCTGTGCACTGGCTGACATACAGACTCTTTGCTCTGTGCATCTCTACCTGTGACCACATGGAAGTGGGACCAGAGGGCTCTGTGCTTCTGTAGCTCACCAGACAGCTCTATGAATTGTTGATATCTGTTACTGCACAGTCAGAACTGCAGGGCCTAAAGGGCCCTGCACTTCTGTAGGCAGACTGAGTCTTCCCTGCATATCTGCATCTGTTCACACAGGTCCTGAAAGGACCTGCATGAATGAGGATACAATTCCACTATCTCAAAAAGAAAGGAAATTCTTTGAAAAAAAATTCATTAATGCACCAGTTAGGAATCAAGTTAATATCATAAAAATTGGAAAATGTGGCACTAGGGATTCTGACCCTTACTCACCGCCTCCACCCACCAGCAGCAAAAGAAAAAAAAACATTAGGGTTTTGGATATCTGGAATCTTGACAAATCAGTGGTGGGTCTTTATTGGGGTATCAACACTAATACTCCCCCTCCCCACCAGCACATATCACTTCTGTCCAAAGTACAAGGAATTGCTCTAAGCCAGTGTCTCATACTGATACACTTTTCAAAGGTACAGAAGTATATCTCTCCACATGTTGCTAACAAAATTTATTGTAGCTGAGGAAAGATGGTTGACGTTTACTCAGGGAACAGTGTGGGCATTGGGGTTGACAACCCCAAGGAAGACCCCACCACTAATTTGCCAAGGCTACAGAGACTTAAAACACTAACGTTTTTTCTTGTTGCTGCTTGGGGTGGGGGTGGGAGTGGGGAGTTAGGGTTGGAAATCCTAATGCCATATTTCCCTACTTTTGTGGAGTTAACCTGAACCCTAACTGGTACATTAATGAAATTTTTTGCCAAGTATATGAATTATTAATAGCAATCCTTCCGTATGTGTCACACATTTACATATTTAACCTGTCAATACTATCTGATATTTTCTGTAAACATGTTTACTGTCCCATTAACAAAAACAATTTATCTCAAAGACTGAAAAGGTAGATTGCTTGTACTGGGGTAAACACCACTGCTTTTAGTGACAGTGATGGCATAGCACAGAATGATGAAGAATCCCGCAGCAGTAGTGGGGCTTTAAATTAATGCAGTAAAAAGGGAACTCTGTACATTTCTCCTGTTTCAACCAGAAAACATGGAGAAGGAGCTGAGTTGGGCAACTTAACATAATGAGTATGCAAAGTAGTTATGAATAGAGGTGGGTGAAGCTGCCAAAATGAGCTCTGCAAAATATTTCATGATTTGTGCTCAATTTGCAAAGCACAATTTGTGAAATTCACCAATTTGCAGCGCATAGATCAAAGGCAAAAGTGTGGGATTTCACATGCAAAATTCCACACTTTGCCCCCCCCACACTACCCAACCCAATACAAAACAAAATAATGGAAATCCAGGTGTCTACTATCTAGTGGACCTCTCCTCACCGACAGCTGGCCCCAATAAAAAAATCCCTGATGTCTAGTACAACCCCCCACCCCTGCCAATTACCAACCCCAATAAAAAATCCTTGGTGTCTAGTGGACCCCCCACCCCACCGATCACAGGCCTCATTAATAAAAATCCTTGGTAGCTAGTGCTACCCCCACCCTGCTGATTGCTTGCCCCACCCCATCAGGCAGTGCCCCCAGTCACTGGTCCACTCTACCCTGGCTCCCACCCAGTCTCCGACCTTGAGCGGGCCACCGGAACAGCCTCCACTCACCTCTGCTGCCGACAGCCTGACTGATGTGTTCTGATTCTGACCCCTCTGGGGTCCACAAAATCCATTCCCCCCTCCCATCCCACCCCACCTCCCTTGGAAGCGAGACAGCCCCCCCTCCATTATCTAACTCCTGGAGAAATGTCCACTACAATGAGGAGCTGACTGGTGACTGAATGAATGAGCACATGCTTGTACAAGTATGCACTCATTCATTCAGAATCAGAGCATGTCAGTCAAGCTGCCGGACATGGAAGTGAGTGGGGGGCTGTACTGGTGGCCCACTTGGGGTGAGGGTGGGGGGATGGAGTGGTGTCTGGGGGTGCACTACCTGATGGTGTGGAGGGGTGGGGGGTTCACTAGACACCAGGGATTTATATTACTGGGCTGGCAATCAGCGGGTTGGGGGTTCCACTACACACTGTGGATTTTTTATTATTGAGTTCAGAGATCAGTGGGGTGGGGGGTTCCACTAGACACCAGGAACTTTTGTTTATATATATATATATATATATATATATATATATATATATATATATATATAATATGTATTTTTAAACTGGGGCTGGTGATCATCGAGGGGACCACAGAGCACCAGGGATAGATTAGAATTAGTCTTGAGGGGATTCCCTACTTGCCAACCTCTGCCTTTGGGTTTTAAGTGCAATGTGCACTTAAAACCCCCAAAAGCAAAGCAAAGTCACAAATGGTGAATTTTGGATCATTTTTAAAAATTATGTGAAGTGCTGCATGAGGCGAATTTGGTAACTTCACTGCATATTCGCTTTCGGAGTAAAACTTCGCTGCATCTCTATTTATAAAGAGTCTCTTTTAACCCAGCTAACTAGCATAACAGGCTCCCCCAAAGATTTCCCTGATAGATGTTTTTTTTCAATCCCTCTGCCCCCCTCAAAAATATTTCAGTCCTCAGTAGGGCTTTTTATTTTCAATCTGATTGTCCCAAAAATTAGATCTAAAGGCCTGTATCATTTTATCTAGTTCCAATAATTTGCCCTTACAAGTGCTTCATTTCAGTCTGGTTTCTCAAAACAAATTAGCCCTGAGGGCTCAGGTTCAGTCTCCATCTGCTGCCACTGAGCAGATACCTGCTACGCAGTTCACTTGCTTTCTTGCTCCACCCCCTCAATCCTACATATGCTTCAGCCTGTTGATTGGCCGTGGCAGGGAGGAGGGCTCATACAATGACACAATGCATGCTTTTAAAAAAAATTAAATATACTTTATTGAATTTTAACAATAAAACACAAAAGCAGCAAACAAATGACAAAAGAACCAGTGAAACAATAGAATCAAAAGGCATAACACATACTGAATTCACCTCTGCAGGGTGACATTTTTTTTTGTCTTAATTTTTTCCAGCTGTGGCCACTGGTCGGTCCTCACCTCCACTCCTCCTCCGGGCACTGGCCACCCACATCGTTCCCAGGCCACCACCTTATACTTCCCCCAAGGCTTACCCCCCATGGTGGGGTGACAAGGGACTCCCTAATCCCTCACCCAGCATGGATCCAGAGCAGGTGGTAGGCCCAACAAACAGTGCATGTGGGTTGACAGCCATCAAGCCGCGTGATCTGGAACCACAATTTTCACATTTTTTCTCCATGTGGGAGTGTGGCATGCTATGACACCAGTGACAGCATTCATGCATGCTCCTGTGCACAACCACATCTGGTGTCTGCCACATCTCCCACCCCCCTCTTTCATGCAGCGCCGTGCCATGCCATTGAACCCTTACCTCTGCTAGGGGTCAGGTGTGCACTAGCCACTGTACCTCCCCACCCCAGAGATGGAGAGCAGTCCATTGCATGCTCAGTCCATCTCCTGCCTGTGAACCCATGGTGACACATGCTCATTCCTGAACATGGGTCGCCAGCATGGTGCGAGGTGTGGCAGGGGAACATTTAGTGTCATTTTGCAACAGTTCTGGAAGAACAGGTCACAGCAGCAAATATGCAATTTCAGGCAGCCCCAGTCAGCCCAGACAAGAACCTCTTGACCTGAATCTCCAGCCTGGTCTGATACACGCCCTTAATTGCTGGCTATTAAGATACATGTTTTTAATTGCCATTTGCTTTTATTGTGTGGTTTAATTGCTAAAAGAGCTTCTCTTTGAGAGTTTTGTACAGTATAATGTATATACAGCAAAAGCCCAGTAGAGTTCTGGGCTCTTTGGGCAGACTGGGTGGGCCTGGCGGTCCTTTTCTGCCGTCACATTCCTATGTTCCTATATATATTGTGATGGCCCAAGTTGCTGGATGGCTCCCTTAAACTGACTGTGTTCCTTGTAAAGCATTATAAAATACCCACATGAAAGGTTATAAATAAATGCAGACTGTATAGTATGGTATTGTGTAAATTACAGTGAAGAGCTAACACAAAGCATTTCGTGCTTCAATATTTCAACTTTCAATAAAGTTTTAAATTTCAATTTCTAACTTGGAAGAGTTTCAAAACATTACACATTGTTCAAAATGTAACTTTATAGTCTTATGTAATTTTTTGTAAATAATATTTTCTTTCCTGTAGCAGCCAACTCGGTACTAGAGTTGAACACATATATAGTATTAGACTACAGGTATTTCTTAATACAAACACTTAAATTTCATTTTGAGTGCAAATATATTTTCAAATTATATTTTCAGCAAAATTATTTTCTTGCTTTTACATGAGTTCAGTGTAAAATGATGTCCATGTTATTTTGTGGTAAACAGAGAAACATACCTTTCAGATGTTATGACAGTTTGAAGCTTTTAACTGGTAACTAATGCTTGACTATTTTGTTAGTCATTATATCACTGTGTAAAAGTCTGGCTACTTGAAAATGCCTTCAGACAATAATAGACTGCAGTGTCACTTGCTTCTGCTGTTTTAATGATCAACTGATATTCAGTCCCTGCACTGTTGATAGTGCCTGTAAACCGAGGGGCTGAAAATCCAGGTCCATAGGAAGGAGAACTGTAGGAATGATGGTTGGTGAAAATCATCTGCGGAGCTTCACCTGGTACCTGCTTTAAAAAACACATACCCCAGCTATCCTTGACTCCAACATTACAGGTGAGAGTAACAGTTTCTCCAGGACTAGGAGATACAGCTGGAGGCTGTAGTGTCACTGTTTGACACAAGATATCTGTTAAAAGAAGAAAGTAAGAGTTAATGCAACATCAAACAAGTATTTTGTCATTTTTACAAAAAAAAATGTCCGGCATGTCATACATACAATTTATCCAAGTTATAAAACAGTAGATAAAGCCCAACATATATCTCATTGTTGAAAGTGAGTTTCTTCCCCTTTCAGCTCAAGTCTGTGAGAGTATCAGAGCTAATGCCATGCTGTTCTGCATTATATCCCCCAGAAATCTCTATGGTAATTCATGCAAATTTTGGGTGCATTGAATGTCAATCAAAGTACTACTGGCAGGTTACTGAACTAAAGCATAACCCATAATAGTTAAAGCAATAAGTAATAATTGAGAAGTCAGAATTGGAGGCAGTATAGCACAGTGGTTTAAGGCTCTGAGCTGCAAATCAGGTGACATCCGGCAGACCAGACCTGTGTTTGAATCCCACAGCTTCCACTTGCATACTGTGTGACCCTGAGTAAGTCACTTAACTTCCCTGTGCTCCCAAGTCACTCCTGTAAAAAAGCTTTCAGCTTAGTGTGCTACTCCTGGTTAAACAACTAAATAAAAAAAAAGAAGAAGTGATGCAACAAATGTTACTATATATACATTTCCATAGTATCCCATAGCACACTGAAGAGATCTTAAAGTAGATGTTTATAATACTAAAAACTTAAACAAATCTTTTGTGTAGCTCAAACAGGAACATGTAAGTTATATCAGTCAGTTCTGTGATTTCATTCCCAAGACAAGTGTTTTTGGAGTTTTTAAAAGCTCAGGTACCCTTGTCTGGCCCACTCTGACAAATTCATTTATTTATTTAAAAGTTTCACCAGAAAGGCATACTAAGCAGTGACTGCTTGTTTCCTGATGCATCCTGAGGGAAAGGGAATGAGTATACAGATACAGAGATACAGCAGCAAAATAAAAGTACAACAACAATGGAATAATAGGTACAAACATCAAACAGGATTACAATATAGAATTAAATAGTGCAACAAAGTCAGTAAGTGCTAGGAGGCTAAACAACCAATTAATTGCATGATTACTACAAGATAAGTGCTAGCCTGTAGGTGAAAGTAAAGGTAAAAAATGTGGAGAATGGAATATAATTACTCAGAACTACAAGAAGGGGAGAAGAGGTCCTTAAGGAGGGAGGTGAGGATCTGATGGGAGGCAACATGATGGACGGGAGGTGGGAGAGTACTCCAGATTTTTGGGAAATGATGTGAGAATGCTATCTGGACAACCGAGGTAGACCTGGGTGGGATAGTAAGTGTACGGTGGTCATGGTTTGAAAGTGAGTGTGAAGAAGGAGGTTTGAGGGGAAATAGAGGACCTGAGATGGGGGGAAGAGAAACCAGAATTTACCAAGACAGTTGATGCAATGAATATGGCACCTACCTGAAAGGGAAGGAAAGGAGAGAGTCTAGTATAGGGTGCAGTGATGGGTATGTGGTGGGTGGGGTGGGGGGTAAGACAGTCAAGAGCAAAATGACAGGAGTGGAAAAGAGAATTCAGCCTGGTTAGGGAAGATTTGACAGTGGTACTCTAGACTACATCACCATAGTCAAAAATAGGTAGGATCATTTTCTAGATCAGTACTCTACAAGCCGGCAAAGGAATACTTTCATGATTTCTGTATAGGGCAACCAATTTGGGGTGCAGCCTTTTGTAGATGGTGTCAATTTGTCCAGAAAAAGAGAAGTTCTGGTCAAGCCAGACCCTGAGGTACCTGAAGGAGGAGTTGTCCTCTAGTAAAGTTCTACACATAGAAAGTTGGACTACTGTAATACTGTAGCTCACTGTCAAACACCATATACATGAGCTTACATCACCAAGGCATGCTCAAATTATGAACACAGATTTACAGCAGAAAGGGGACTACTGAGAAGGCTAGTTTTCAACTGTGCTAGGACGTTCCGTCTTTTTTTGTGGAGCCACAATGATTACAGAGCTAACAATGCAATTCAAAAAATGCTCACCTGAACAAACAATATTGCAGAATTGAGTTCCAGGATATCAGAATATATAGGTGCTAAAAACGGAATTGAGATAAAGTGTTCCCGACTTACATGATCTGTCGCTTTGCAAAGTGCTGCAATGAGCACCGGATATGGAAGACAATTTGCAGGAAGTTGCACAGCATGGAACAATAATACAGATCTCAGGAAAACTAATTAAATAAAATGCTTTTCAAATAATTGAATAGGGATTATTATTCTTGCCAGCTGCTCTGATTGTATAATTAGATTTTTTTAGTGCCTCGGACCCTTTTTGCTCAAAAGTGGCAGAGCCACAAGTGTGTAATTAGACTTGGAGGAATAAGTGAAATTTAATCTGATTATATAATCAGCGCAAATGTAATAACTGGTTTGTACAACACAAAGCTGTATTGTTAAACCGCTACTCCTGACTGGCTAAATGGCTGATGACATACATAGAAATAAACATTAGTTTTTTTTATTTTTTCGGCTTGTGTACATATTCTGGTGGTAAACACATTTACTGTATGTCTATTTCACCACATTCAAGACATGACGCTGCCCCACTTTTCACATTATTTTAGTCCCTGTACCCTGTTTTCACATTACATATTACCTGTGCCCCAATGTTCTCAATATTTATCTCCTTTGTGACTGGTGTAATCCTGAATAGTGCCTGATGCTTCTGAAGAGTGTTGTTCTTACCATGCACCAACTGAAGTTATGCACTGCCTCCCATTTCTAGTGCCCGTCCATTGAAGAGAGTTTCAGAAAGTGAGGAAGGTTCAATTAGAGAAGATCTAGTACCTGACTAGCCAAAGTAGCAAGCAGCCAAGTGGACCAATTATTAAAGCGCTGAAGCCCAAACTACACGGTCACACAGACATGCTACTGTTGTAGAATCTGTTCCTGCCGCAACATCACTGCTCCTCTGTACTCCTCTGAGTGTGCTGCCAAACGCTAAGTCTGGAGCTTAAACAGCCACTTTATTTGTAGCTTTTGAGCTTCTGAGATGTTAAAATATGACATCATATGACTAGATAGATTAGATTTAGTACTGAAGTTCAGCCAGCTTCAGCTACAAATGCCTATACTATTCACCTGCCCGCCTCCCCTGATTACAACTCAGCTGTGACTGTGGCATCACTCTCTTCCTTCCCCTGACTGCACAGTCCCTTACTGTCTCATGGCAGTTTATTTCCTATGATAGTAAAAAGTTTATTTCTTATGTCTTCGGCATGTCTTTTCTTTACTGTCAGCATCAACGAGGAGTTGCAGTTGTTGAACCTGAAAGTCAGTTAATCAGTATGTGAGATGAGTCTAAGCACCGAGCATGCTGAGAGTAAAGAAAGAACCAAAAATAGAAGAAATAAACTTTTTAACTAACCTACTGCAAACCAACTGTTACAAGGTGAGGGGATGTGTGCAGTTTGTAAGTGAGAAATGTCAGCCACAGCTAAACTGCAGTTGGAGAGTGCAGGCAGGTGAACAAACAAGGCTTTTGTAGCTGAGACTGAACTGTGCTGGCTACAGCTAGATATCAAGATATAACTTGAAATTGATTTTTAATTTAGAAATGAAATAAAAGTGAATGGACTGGTAAAGATTCAGAGCCTTGGGACTGGGACTGTTGTTTAATACAGCACACATACTAAGTGCCTGACTGCTTTTTCAGTATCACTCAATGTAATGAACAGGGAGATATAACAGAGCACATGTTATAGCTCCTCTTCTGTTCATTATAGCAAGGAGGCATTGTATATAAATAAAATACAGTACCGTATATCAGATTTACTATATAACAGAAATAAATGAGGCTCAGGAGATGTCACTTAGCTGATCAACAGCATACCTTCATCATGACTTCTAAAAGTTGTGGAACCCTAAAAAGTCACAATTAGATGCTCTTAATCAGCTAAACGATATGTCTAAAATTTCATTTACTTTTTACTAAGTATTTTTTCAACCCAAATTTGATTCCAATTGGAAATGTGAACTCTTTGGAGTAGACAACAATGCATGAGGAGTGTGTTGAGTGCTGATTAACAAGGTTGGTGAGCTTTAACGATAAACATAACAATCATAAACTGGCGAGCACACAGGGCTTCTATGGTTCTGTATTATTGGTCTCACTACACATCAACTACTGCCAGTGGAAGGGAAGTGTGCAGTCAGGAGGGGAGGAATATCTCAGCCACAGCTGAGCTGCAGTCGGGGAGCGAAGGTGGGTGAACAGAAATGGCTTTTGCAGCTGATGCTGAACTGTGCTGAACATAATATATTTATATATAACTGTCAAATTAAGTTTTAATTTAGAAATAAAATAAAAGTGAAGGTACTGGTAAAGATTCATTGTCTTGGTGCTTGGATGGCTGTCAGTTCAGCACACATGCCAAGTGCCTGACTGCTTTTTCAGTGTCCACTGATGTAACAAACAGAGAACTATAATGAGCACATATTATGGCCCCCTTCTGCTCATTGTAGTGAGGAAGAATTGTATATAAATAAAAAACAGTACAGCAAATCTGACTTGCGTTATAATAAAAGTAAATGGATCTCAGGGGACGTCACTTAGCTAATCAAGAGTGCCCCATCCTGACTTCTAAAGGTTGAGGAACCCTAAAAGTTACAATTAGATAGATAGATAAAATGAGAGATAAAAAACTTTTATTTTTTGACAGGAGAATAACTTTTAGGACCAAACTGGCCCTGTTTATCAAACTTGTCTTGTTTTAGATCACAGTTTCACAGATCCAAACCATCATGTCCTGTAATAATATATTACAGGAACAATCTTAAATACAACACTCACATAAATTCACACAATTCATATAAAAACATAACACACAATATACCATAGATCAAGGTATGGAATCTTATACTAAGATTGGGTGTTCTCTATAAAATGGACAAAGAAATATATAGGAACTTTAATACAGAATAATTTTCCTAAGATACAGGTTAGTGGAGAGGAAACATCAAAAGGGGGGGGGGGAAAGAAAGGAGGAGAAAAAATAACACATACAATTTTCTAGAGCTATAGTGATTCATCCCCTAATACAACCAGATTATCCCTTTGCTTTTAATTAGCTAAGAGACATATCTGGAGTCTCACTTCTTTTTATTTCTTTTTTTTTCAGCCCAAATTCAACTCCAATGGGAAACACGATCACTTGGGGTAAACAGCAAAGCCTGATGAGTGTGTTAAGTATGAAATAGCAAGTCTGTGAGTTTTATAGGATAAACATAATGGTCATAAACTGGCCAGCACATAGGGTTTCTATGGCTCTGTATTATCGGTCTCACTTCGGTGACGAGATCACATCCCACGTTGGTGCCATCTTATAGTAAGATCTTGGTATGGTTTTTGAAAACATTAGGAAGTTTGTTTGCAAAGTTCAAACCTGAAGAAAGCACTGAAAACACCATGAAGGAAGATAAACAATACTATATTCTAAAATATTACATAATCGTCTAGCTTGCTAAGGTCTCGGATATTTTACATAGTGGACTGGGAAAATATGGGTTTAGGTGTCCTTTAAGTATTTATTCCAGTTGGTGAAGAAAGTTAGATTCAGGCTCCCAGGCAAATAATTACATTGCTATTTCATGGTGTCAGCCAATGATTTCATTAGGATAAAGTTACATGAAGCAAATCATGGAATCCCATGTCACAGTCATTTAGCTTTTTTCTGTACCAGCTTACAGTCATTTTTTGCTATTTGCCCCAAAGTACAACTGATTTCATATAACGTATCTACTCATCTGTAGGCTGACCTCACATATGAGTGGACTCCCTTTTACCATGACAGCTTTAGCAAAACAATAGATATTTTTTTGGTACCCAAACTGGATGGAACATCTTGTTTTGCTACCAATGCCAGTCACATAATCCGACACTGTGGCCATAACTGAACAAAAATATTGGGCTACATAGTTGTAAAAGTGGTTTACTACTGTAAACCTCTCAGATAAGTCGAGTCTCCCTTCTTGGAGGCCTATTTTTAGCATCAAAAGCTAGCCTTGTATGTGAGTAATTTTCAATAAATCGTTCAATGTCTGGCCCTCACTGTGCTGTTCACTCCTTGTGCATTGTAATCTTTAGTGGGAGCCTATAAAAGTACTTAAAATGCATAATCATATTACCCTTGTACAGGTCATTGGTGAGACCTCATCTTAAATACTGTTAACAGTTCTGGAGGCCTTACCCCCATAAGGACATAGACAGGGTTGAAGGGGTTCAAAGATGGGTAACCAAGGTGTTGCAGGACGTATAACTGAAGCCTTACGAGGACAGACTCAGGGAATTAAACATGAACTCTCTAAATGAGAGGGGGAGAGGGGTGATATGCTACAGACATAAATATTTCAATGGTGTGAACAAGGTACGGGAAGAGAGTATTTTACAGTGAAAGAGTTGCACAAGAACTAGAGGGCACATGATGAAGCTGGAGGGGAGACTGAGGGGGAATGTCAGGATGTTTTTCTTAATGGAGAGGGTGGTGGGAGCTTGGAACAGACTCCCTGAGGAAGTGGTGGAGCTAAAATGATCACAGGCTTCAAGAACACTTGGAATAGGTATAAAGGAATCCTGGCACCAAGGCAAATGTGGGAAAAATCTGAGGACCTATAGGGGGCTAAGACAGGATTAGCAAGGCAGACCAGGTGGGCCTTATCCTCTGACAGCTTCTGTTTCTGTGTAAAAATTGAACTGGTGAGTGGGTCCATTTCTCCACTGGGATATGTGATGGTCCTATATACAGAGGCCTGCATACTAATGACCAATTATAGCATGCAAGGTGCTAAGGGTCCATTTACATATCATTATGCAGCCATTAACAGCTTTATGCAATACCTCCATGCATGTGTAAGCACAAAGGCATTGTGCAGAGCTTCAGCCTTTGCTCAGCCCTCTCCCAATCCCTGTGAACTAGCATATAATGCCCCTTCAGTCTAGTGGTATCCCACTCCTGCCCTGATTCCCACTGTGACATGAAATGACCTAGGTAGTTAAGTGATACCTCTCACACCCTGATTCTCATTGACCAAAGGAATTATGACTGTTGTCCATTGATACCCCTTCCTGCCCTGATCCCCACTGTGAAAATAAATTACCCTGGTAGTTCAGTTGCACTTCCCTCCTGCTCAGTCTCTGTTGTGCAAGGAATGTGTCATGCTGCTTCAAAGGTACCCCCCCACACACACCCTGATCTTTGTTGTAACATGATGTCCCCCTCAGACTGGCTCAGCCAGTTAGCATCCACCAGCCTCCAAACCTGTCAAGGCCTACCCACTAAGCACTCATCATCTTCCTCCCCACATCCAGCACCCCAGTCACCCTAAAACACCCATGGATAGAACAGGGAGAGGGTAGATGTGATTGACAGAGACCCTTCTCTCACCATGTAAGCTAGTAACCATCTGAATGACAGGGACTGAGGAAGCACGTTTCTGCAGTATGTGCACAGTTGGTTCCAGTCATTCAGCCAGTGGATGGCCAAGGTGGTGAGAGGAGAGTCTGTACCACTCACTGTCCATACTCTGTCACCATGTCCATAGGTATTTGAGAGTGAGTCAGGTGCCATACAGTGAGGGGGGGGAATCATAGATGGTAGTGGGCTGCTGAGTAGGTGGGCTTTGGTAGGGTGGATGTTATTTTATGGCATAGACTGGGGTGGGAGGGTGTACTACTGGACTACCAGGATTATGTCATTTCACAACACGGAATCAGGGTGGGAGTGGGACCACTGATCTACCAGGATTATTTTGTTCCATGAAAGGGATAAGGGCAGAAGTGGGATACAAAATGCTTTATGTTGACAAAAAGCTATGATAGGGCCTTAGTGTTTGCTGAATTAATGCACACCTTGACAGCGTAGTAAGGCAGGAAGCCAATGGCTGAGTGTCTGACACACCTAGGGAATGCATTAATTCAGCATAGGCCCATGGCCTGGAGTAGCTTCTTGCACTTATATAATGGATAGATGTTAATAGAATAAAGAAATAAAGACAGAAATGTTCTTAAGCTGCTACAAACCTGAAGTAATTGACACAAGTACATCCACTTGTTAAAGTAGGTCCTGCTGTTTTAATAGTTTTTACATTTTTAAACTACTGAACTGTTAAACTAATGAAAAGGAAAGTCTAGTTGGAAGAAAATTAAAGATGGCTTCCATTATAACTATCTTTACTTGATCAGGCTTTCGTTCTCTGTTTCTAGATTGATTGCTCCCTCCTAGCTTTTGTCTCTAGTGTTCTGGCAGATTTGTGTTTTCTTTTGTGGGTTGCAAATCCATGCTGCTGGAAATTATCTTGTTCTGCTTTTCTTTGTTGTGTATCAGCCTGTAATGCTTTTACTTGTCATCAAAGCACAGGTCAGGAAGGATGTATAGGAAAACCAGGAGCAGTTTCAAAATTCACAAATAGCGCTTTATTTTTCTCAATAACATTAAAATAAAAAATAAAAATGTGTTCAGTATAACTATTTACAAAGGCAGTACAAACAGAGAAAGCAAAGTCCTTCTTCTGAGGGTATTTCTTAATTCCAAGTTTCAGTCTCTCAATCTCTCACTCTCCTTGTCTCTCTAGCAAAAGCATTACTGTTCATTTTATGTCTTTGTCTGGGAACTCGTTAAGAGAGCCAACTTCACACAGAATGTTCTTGAAAGTTTACAGAATGTTCTTATCAGTTTTATTCCTTACAGGTGCTGCAAAACTGTACATGGTGTCCCAGAACTGACCTCTTGTTGACAACTCTTCAGAAGGCTTAAGAATTGCATCTCAGGTTACCCCTTGAGGGATTTGCCAGTAACCCTTGGTGAGATTGAGGGTACTGATATACTTGGCACTCCACAGTCTGTCTACCAAATCATCTATGCTGGGCATAGGATAACCGTCAAACTATGACACTTGATTAAGTTTCCTGAAATCAAGGCAGATTCTTACACCCCCTTCTTTTTTGTTAACAATCACCATTGGTGATGACGAAGCACTTTTTGACCCTTCTATGATACCCAATTCTTTAATTTTTTGTATTTCCTTAACCACTTCTGCTCTTAGCTGCTCTGGTAATCTGTATGTCTTTTGTCTAGTAGGACGAGCATTCCTTGTCACAATTACATAGAAACATAGACTTTGATGGCAGATAAGGACCACCTGGCCCACATAGTCTGTCCATTTCCCTACCTAATGGATAAGCTGCAGATCCAAACTACCAAATAAATAAATACATTTTATGTCAGTTTTCAACTATTCTGGGCCAAGAATGGGTCAGAGCAGTAACGATACAGTTCAGGCAGCACCAGTCAGACCAGATGACACCCTCTTGACCTGACTCTCTGGCTTTGTTTGATGCACACACATGACTCCTTGCTATTAAGATATTTGTTTAAAATGCTATTTGCACTTATTGCATGGTTTCATTTCCCAAAGAGACACTTTTGGGGAGTACTGTGCAGTATCAATATTTTGTTATGGCCCAAGATGTTTGATGGTGCTCTTAAACTGAGTGCGTTGCTTGTAAAGCACTATGAGATGCCCACACGAAAGGTCATACACAAATGCAGACTGTATACTATGGTACTGTGTAAATTATAGAGAACAACTGACACAAAGCAGTTAATGCTTCTGTAATATTTCAAACTTCAATTAAGTTTTAAATTTCAATGTCTAATTTGGAAGAGTTTTAGTATATCACAAATCATTCAAAATGTAACTGTAACGTTTTACAGATAATATTTTCTTACCTGTAGCACCCGACTTGACACCAGAGCTAAACACATATATAGTATTACACTGATTACTTCAAAATTATTATCTTGGTTTTACGTAAGTTTAATGTTAAATGATATCCATGTCATCCTGTGGTAAAGAGGAAAGGATACTCTTCAGATGTTATGACATTTTGAGGTTATTAATCAGTAACTAATGCTTGACTGTTTTGTCAGCCCTTATATCACTGTGTGAGTCTGACTACTCTGGAATCCATTTAGACAATAATAGACTGCAATGTCACTTGCTTCTGCTGTTTTAATGATCAACTGGTATTCTGTTCCTGCACTGTTTATAGTGCCTGTAAACCGGGGGGCTGAGAATCCAGATATGTACTTTGGAGAACTGTAGGAATGATGGTTGTAGAAAATCATCTGTGGAGCTTCACCTGGTACCTGCTTGAAAAACCACATAGCCAATCATACTTGACTCCAACATTGCAGCTGAGAGTCACAGTTTCTCCAGGACTGACATATACAGCTGGAGGCTGTAGTGTCACTATTTGACACAAGATATCTATTAAAAGAAGAAAGTAAGAGATAATGCAACATCAAACAGGTATTTTGTTACTTCTGTCACTTCTTAAAAAAAAAATCAGTCAGGAATGCCATACGTACAATTTATCCAAGTCATAAAACAGCAGAAAAAGCCCAGTGTATGTATCATTGTTGAAAGTGAATTTCTTCCCCTTTCAGCTCAAGTCTATAAGAGTATCAGAGCTAATGCCATGCTGTTCTGCATTATAAACCCCATAAATCTCTATGGTAATTCCTGCAAATTTGGAGTGACCTGAATATCAATCAAAGCACTGTTGGCAGGTCACTGAACTAAAGCTAAGCCCATAATAGTTAAAGAACTAAGTAAACTGAGAAATGATACAACAAATGTTACTTTATGTAGTTTTCCATACTATACCAAAGCACATTAAGGAGATCTCAAAGCAACTGTTCATAATACTAAAAAATGAACGGAAAATATTTTGCATAGTTCAACAGGCAAACATGTAAGTGTATTAGTTTGTCCTGCCATTTCATTCCCAAGACGAGTGTTTTTGAAGTTCTTAAAATGCTCGTGTTCCCTCGCCTGGCCTGCTCTGACTGCTCACTCTCCCATGCTTTACCCAGCCTGCACAGTGACTACATCAGAACAGAACTGTGCACCTTCAACATCGGTGCACAACTCTGCCATCTGAACGGGGGTTGGCCAGCATTTCAGAACTGCAAGAAACAATGGCTTCATCTGCAGTGCTGTTCCAAGCTGTCATGTGAACGAGCCTAAAATGAACAGAGCTTCACAGCAGAAGGGATACCACTGAGAATGGTATTTTTCAAATGTGTTAGGAGCTTCCTTTTTTTGTGTAACCAGCAGTGGCTCTAGCCACAAATGGTTACCAGGGCACTGCCGGGGCACAACAGATTGTTAATATGGGGGAATATCTGCACCATATGGGGCACCAACTGGAGCACAGCATTTTTTTACCAGGGCACGTGCCCTGGTGGGCCCTGTTGTAGAGCCACCACTGTGTGGAACCATAATGATTACAAAGCTAACAACAAAAACAAGTTTCAAAAGGCTTAAATGAACAAACAATATTACAGAATAGAGTCCCAGTATCTCAGGAGAATGCAGCTTCTAAAAACGGAATTGTGGTAAAATGTTCCCTGCTCACATCAACTGTTGCTCTGAAAAAGTGCTGCAGATACAGATGAGCGAGGAGCACTGGATATGTAGAGCCATTAACAAGAATTTGCCAAGTAATGAACAATAATACAAATCTGGGGAATACCGATTAAATAAAATGTTATTTGTAAAATAGCTGAACACAGATTTTTATACTTGCCAGTTGGCCTGATTGTATAATTAGATTTTTTAAGTACTTCAAAACCTTATTACTCAAGATCAGGATAGCATGAAAAAAATAAATGAAATGTAATCTGATTATGTAAACCCCCAAATGGCGCTTCACTTGTGGACTGCAGCCTTGGCACTGTTCCTCCAGTGTCCTGCAAGTGGCCCTGGTGGGATTCAGGCCTGTTGACCCCCTTGTGTCCCACGGCTGCAGCAGCCAATGTTTCGTTGCTCAGCCCCACCTGCTGAAAGGGGCTGAGATAAAAAAGATGTTCCCACACCTCTGGGCACTAAGGGGGATAGTCTACTGGTACAGGGAGCTGCCGAGAATTGGACAGGCGGATGCAAAATAGAAAAACATGGACATTGCACGCCTTGTGCAAATGCATGGCTTAGGGGAGCAGATATTTAAAGGAGATGCAGCTCTATTGAGAGAAGCAGCTAAAAAAGGGCATGATCAAGAGGAATATGTTTTGGGAAGCCAGTCGGCATTTAGGGGCTCCTACAACTAAAATAAAAGGTGTCCTGGCTTCATTACACAAATCAGAGCCAGGACAAATAACTCTCAGCTCCTGAAAGGGCTTAAATTCAAAGTATTGGGGCTGTGTTTGCAGGGGGGAAAATGTAAACAAGCATGGCAGCCCCCATGGGACTACTGCTGGCAAGAAGTCTTCTGGGAAAGTTCAGAGGGTGCTGAATAAGCCCAGGAACAGTGCAGCCAATCAGAAGCGGGACTCTTTGAAAACTACAAATAGGACTGCATGCCTGCCTGCCAAAGGGGTAGTTCAGCCTGAGGCTGGAGAGAGATATCAGACTGCAGGAAAGACTATTGTGTGCTGTCCAGCCCCAGCCCTGCACCTTGCCTCATCAGCCTGTTTGGTCTCCGAGGTAAAGAACAGGCAGAGTGTCTGAAAGAACAGTCTGCAAGGGAAAGACAGAAGAGCATTGCTGTAGTAGTGGACATTTGGAAGTTTGCTGCTGAAAGGGAAGCTGGAAGTGTGCAGAAGAGAAAGTGAAAGTGGCTGGGCTGCAGTGCGAGAGCAGGAACTGTAAGTGTGCAGCCAGTGAGGGAACAAAAGTCTGCAATCTTGAGAAAAGACTGAGCTACTGTGTCCCCTTCCCCCCAGTGGAGTAAGTGCTGTTGGAGACCGAATTTTGCTGCAAGCCTGATAGATACCAATGCCGAGGCTAAAGTCTGAGGTGAATCCCATCTTGTTTGTGCCAAAAAAGAGTGTGCAACAGAGGGGTCTGTGGCCTACGCTACTCAGTCCCTGGACTGAAGAGGATGGAGAGCAGAGGAGAAGATGGCAAGAGGCCTGCTTGGTGAACACTGTCTACAAAGGCCTCTAAGGCAAAGATTTAAAAGGCAAGACAGGTGAAGACCAGCATTCTTCACTGTCATCAGTCAGCTTTTCAGCCTTGTGGTGCTCCACCAACAAAATGCCTTCACGATACTGTAACACCTCTAGCCTGCTGAACCAACATTTGAACTGCTGAACTGTAAGTGCCCCGAGCTGTGGCTTTGGGGAGTCTTTATTTAGCTAGATAGCTAGGTTGAAATTAAAGGGGTTTAAATCCTGGGCAAGTGATTACTAGAAAATTGTGCCCAGGTCTGAAAGTAAAGTTAAGATTTGTGCATTTAAAGTTTGGGCCCCAACAAAAGATCCCCACATTGACTTCTGCACCACGGTAAGGTACCCGCCAAAAAGACTGCATAGACTTTCTGGACAGCTGCCGAGGGAATGACGGGTGCACCCACAGGTGGGAGGTGTGGACTGTTTGGGGCAGAATTGTTAGCCAGTTGTTGGTGTTTTATCCCAGTGTTTCCTCTTCCCTTACAATAAAATACTGTTGTTGTTCATGTTAATTGCTGTTATAGAGTGTTTCTGTAAAGAAGGGTGGTATTGTCAGTGTGTGTGGAACTGTTTGGAAGGCAGCTAAAATGTTTTCCTTGGGAGTGGTAACCTGCCATTTGACCACAGGTATTACCTACCACTTCCTCAGGTGGGGGCACAACACCACTCTACACTTACCTATCCTAAACCAGGCCAGGCACCTTGAAGGCAATTCATTGATGACCTCAAGAGCCCCAGAACAGCCAAAGGTAAGTCAAGGGGCTGTTACAATTATATAAACAGAGCAAATGTAGTAACTGGTTTGTACAACACAAAAAAGTGTCGTTATTTAACTGTAGCTCTTGAATGACTAAATGGTTGACAACATAGATATGTGATATGCCATGGGCTGGCTAAAAATATTAAATTTAATTTTTTGGCAGGGTTTGACCTCTGTGGCCTCATGAGTGGCAGAGTCACAAGTGAGGTCTCTAGAGGTCAAACCCTACACTTCAGATAAAAATAAATTTGACATTTTTAGCCAGTCCATAGGATATGTAATTTATACAATGATAGTGCCTCTTGGCAAGAATAGTTGTTTCAATAAAGATTTTTTTTTTTATCATTTAACATTATACTCCTCCTTCATTTTGGCCAGGCCCCAACGACTGCAGGTCGCCAACACTCGAGCCCCTGGGCCAGGTCTGGCATATGCTATGGCACCTGACACACACAGGTCCCAATGATATTAACAGAACACCCCCACCCCCCGGCGGCCCGTGACCGGGAACAAGCTGGCCATGCCTCTTGTGTCCGGGGGCTTGGGGCACAGCCATGAGCCACTGTGGTCATCCCACAATTTTCCACCATTACTTGCCCCTATGGAGCCAGACGTGCAATGACATCTGCTGCACCTTGCATGTAGATGTCCACCACGCTACCTCCCCTCAGAATGCACACCACTGACAGTGCACCCAGCCTCCGCTTGGTGCCACTGCAGTGTGCCACATACCCAGTACCCATTCCAGGGGAAGGAGAGTCAACTTGGGATGCTCAATCCTTCCTCTCCCCTGCCAGCCCCCGGTGCCCCAAGTCTGTTCCTGAACCCAGGTCACCGTTGAGGTGCGAGGTGTGACGTCCAGCACCTCAACTCTCCGCACCACTGGGCCAGCCTTTTAATAAAGATTTTACTCATTCTGTTTGATTTCGCTGCTGTGCTTTTTAACTGCAGCAGATGCCATTATGATGTCATCAGACACTGTTCAAGCCCTTCTTCCATTGGTTAAGAGCTCCTTTGTGACCAGCCTTGAGTAGAAATAAATGCTGACCCACCTAAGATTGAAATAAATGATTTAATTCCACTGTAGGCCTGTCATACATGAAAATAAATTTATTTATTTGCAAAATGTTGTTCTTACAGTCATTGTATAAATAGAAATAAACAGCTATTTATTTTTTATTTTGTCTGCTCATGTGCACGTTATTCCAGTGGTAAGCACATGTACGTCTGTGTCACCACATTCATAAGAGATCTCTGCCCTCATTTTTCACACTGAGTCCCTGTACCTTTTTCCACATTACCCGTGCCCTCATTCTCTCATTATGGTAGTCCCTGTGCGTGACTCAATTCTCTTTTGGTTTCTTTACATTACTGCGTGTAAGTCATTGCTGCTCCTTTGTGATTGATCTAATCCTGAATGGTGGCTGATGCTTCCGAAGTGTGTTGTTGATACTATGTGATGACTGAAGTTCTGCACTGCCTCCTGTTTCCAGTGCCCATCCATTTCAGAAAGTGAAGAAGGCCCACTAGGGGCCAATTAGTAACTGTCTAGGAAAAGGAGTCAGGAGACAAGTGGACCAATTATTTGGGCACTGAATCCTAAACAATGCAGACACACAGACATGTTAGTGTTGTGGAATCCGTTCCTGCCGCTGCATCACTGCTCACCTGTATTCCTCTGCGTGTGCTCTCAAATGCAAAGCCTGGTGATTGTACATACACATTATTTGTAGTTTTCCAGCTTTGAAATGCTGAATTGCTATATGATATCACTAGCTGGATTAGATTTAGCACTGAAGTTCAGCCAGCCTCAGCTACAAATGTCTTTACTGTTCACCCACCTGCCTCCCCGATTGTGGCTTGACTGTGTCTGAGACATCACTCCCTCCCCTTCCCCATCTGCACACTCCCTTACCTGTCTGGTGGCAGTTTATTTCCCTGTGTTAGTTACAAAGTTTATTTCCTCTGTTTTTGGTATTTCTTTTCTTTAGTCTCAGTGCTGATGTGGCATCGTGGTCATTGAACCCGGAAGTCAGTTACTCAGTCAGTGAGATGAGCCTAAGCACTGAGCATGCCGCGAGTAAAGAAAGAACCAAAAATAGAAGAAATAAACTTTTTAATTAACATACTGCAAATCAGCTGCTGTCAGGAGAAGGGATGTGTGCAGTCAGGAGGGAAGGAATATCTCAGCCATAGTTTGAGCTGCAGTTGGGGAGTGCAAGTGGGTGAACCGAAAAGGCTTTTGTAGCTGAGGCTGAACTGTGCAGAACATAATATATCTAGCTATAACTGTATATAAATAAATAAATACCTAGCTATAAATAATGATCACTATTATGGTGAGTGTGTATCGCCAAAAACCAAATCGTCGATATACACTTGCAGGTGATCCGACTTCTGGCACCCCCTGAATAAAGATTACTAACTCCTGTGGGGTGCATGTCAAGGAAAGGCAAAACCTGCATTTGCGGGAAAAACTAAGTGTCGCACACACAGGCAATGGCAAAATTATAACCCTTCTGGTCCCTAGCCCAAACCTCATACCTGTTCCACCAGAGCTAGCCACCCTTACCAGCGGGCCACAGGGCTAGCTCAGCTGGAGTGGGTACAGTGGTCCCCTATGGATCCTTCCCCTATCCCTCCCCTTACTTCACTATCCCCTCCCTTCCAGTCACTCTCCCTACAATAGTTTTCGCTGAAGGATTGCTACCCTTGCAGGGTAACCCTTGATGATATCACTGAAAATGAGTCACTGTTGTGGGCACGGGGGTCTTGATCTTGCATGATAGAATGCCGCATGGCAAAATCACGCTGCCAATACAGTGCGATTCTTGCCATGCGGCATATCTCTTTTTTCTGTGAGGGGCTCTGCCCACCCCCCCATTATGAAGGGCTGCACCCCCCCCCGAACCACCCCCACTATAGATTCTCAACTCCGGGGGGGGGGGGATTCAAGTCAGGGTGCACACAAAACTGTAAAAAAGAAAAGTTTCTGGGACTGGGATTCAAATCTGGTCCCAGAAGCACTGTCTGGGTTCCCTGCTGCTGTTGCTCAGTCCGAAGAGTCACAGCAGCTGATCAGCAGAACCCACTCCCAGCAGTGGTCTTATCCTCTGCCTGGGAGCATGAGAATGGTGCAATACTGCATACAGCAGTATACATGGTATTGCACCATTCGCACACTGGTGCTGCGCTGTACTGGGTAAGCCATAATGTCATATGCTATTAAGCGTGCGAGATTATGATCCAGTACCGCTGTTTTAGCAGTTGCTCATATTCCATTGCTATCATCACAGGATACTGAGAACTTAAGTTTTAATTTAGAAATCAAATAAAAGTGAAGGTACTGGTAAAGATTCAGTGCCTTGGGGACTTGGACTGCCATTTAGTTCAGCACACACTGAGTGCTTGACTGCTTTTTCAGAGTTCCCCTATGTAATGAACAAGGAGCTATAATGAACATATTATGGCTCTGCTTCTGCTTGTTATAGTGAGGAAGCACTGTATATAAATAAAAAACAGTACAGTATATCTGACTTGTGTTATAATAAAAGCAAATGGCGCTCAGAGGATGTCACTGGCTAATCAAGAGTGCCCTCTCATGACTTCTAAAGGTTGTGAAACCCTAAAAAGTTGCAACTAGATGCTTTTAATTCATCAAGAGACATCTCTGGAGCCTCATTTGCTTTTTCATTTCATTTATTTGTAATTGCAGGTTGGTAGACTGGAATATTAAAATTCCACTTTCAGGCACTTTCTGAGTAGGCTCACGCTGCACTCAGCAGTACTCCCTATACTGACCCTGAGATAAGTAATATAAAGATACAGACAGTACACCAAAGAACAAACTATTTTCTTTCAGCCCAGATTCAGTTCCAGTGGGAAACGTGATCACTTTGGAGTAAACAGTAATACCTGATGAGTGTGTTAAGTGCTGACCAGCAAGTCAGTGAGCTTCACAAGATAAGCATAACGGTCATAAACTGGCGAGCACATAGGGTTTCTATGGCTCTGTATTATTGGTCTCACTTCAGTGACGTGATCACGTCCCATGTTGGAGTCATCTTATGACATGATCATGGCATGGCTTTTACAAACATGGGGAAGTTTGTCTACAATGTTCAAACCTGATGAAACTACTGAAAACATCATCACTGAAAGTAAAGAATACTATAGTCTAAAATGACATATCATTATCTACATGGCTATGCTCTCAGATTTTTTACATAGCGACCTGGCAAAATATGGGTTTAGCATCCTTTAAGTACTTATTCCAGTTGGTAAAAAAAGTCAGATACAGGCTCTCAGACAAATAAATGCATTCATATTTTATGTTGTCAGATGACCACTTCGTCAGGGTAAATTTACATACCCAAAATCTCAGTGTCCCATGTAGCTATCACCTAGCTTTTTCTTGTACCAACTTACAGTCATATTTTGTTATTCACCTGGAAGCACACCTGATTTCATAAACTGTATCTACTTACTGATAGGTTTAGTTTACATATAAGTGGACTGCCCTTTACCCTGGCAAGTTTAGCAAAACAAAAAGTATTATTCTGCTTCCCAAACTGGATTGAACATTTGTTTTGCAACCAACACCAGTTCCAGAACCTATCTTTATGGGCAGAAGTGAACAGAAAATGTACACAAGTCAGACTGCAAGGTCCCTTCAAAAAAGCGGCGGACCGGGCCAGAAGCAATACCAATACATATATAGTCTCCCAACAGCTTGACTTCTCTGTCTCCTCTCTGAAAAAAAAATACCCACAAGTGCTGTGTTATGGCTAATGTACTTCGTTATGAATAAAAAGCAACAGCAGTTATATGCTGGACACACCCTCCCAAATGTTTTTCTCAAGGCTAACTGCAACCAGGTGGCTAGGATTTAAAAGGCACCAATTTAAAGTGACAACACACGTTTATAAAACCATATATATGTGATGCATGCACATATAATAGTAATGTCACCTATTACAAACATAAAACCAGACATAAAAATACAACAAACTAATAAATGCATGTCAAGGAATACTAATGTGCAATAAATATAATCTCAAAGATAAAAGTAAAGATTGGAAGTAATAGGGGAAGGGCAGAGGGACAGGAAGGGGGGGCTGAGTATACCCAAAGAATATATCTAACAGCAGTAAGAAGAACACAGTAATTAAAAGCAAATTCACATCAAACTCTGTCAAAACTTTATTCCATACCAATGCCAATGAAAATGAAAATAATCATAACCCCAAATCAGATATCTTTTAGATTTGACATGTTTTTAATACTGAACTGTTAAACTAATGAAAAGGAAAGATTAGCTTCAAGGAAATGAAAGATGGCTTACATTATCTCCATCTTTACTTATTCAGGCATTTGTTCTCAATTTCTAGATTGATTGCTCTCTCCTAGCTTGTGTCTGTAGTGTTCTGACAACTCACATTGTGTTTTTTTGTGTTACTTTTTCTTTTGAGGGCTGCAAAGTCATAGTGCAGGAAACAATCTTTCTTGTCCTGCATTTGTTTGCTGTGCATCAGCCTGTAGTATTTTAGCTTCCCACTGTAATTTCAGAGCCACAGTTCAGTATGTGAGTTATAACTCAGTGCAGATTCCCTTCCACTCCCCCTGATATTATAATTCTTGATTAGAATGCCTGCACAGATGGTATATAGCTCAGTAATTAGCAAGCTGTCACTGCAGTCTGAATGCCCCCTTCCTAAAATCGCATTTAGCTCAGTGATTTAGAAACAGACTAAGTTGCTAGAGAAACAGCACACACTGATTTTACATTTTGTCATGTGGTAACTACTAGCTTGAGAATGAAGCTTATTAACCAAACTGTTTACTAAATAGGCAATTAGTCAATGGGTAGCTGTAGGTGATATATTTAGGAAAATTAAGTTTCTAAGATTCTGAAATTAAAATGCCAGTAAAACTTCACCAGGAAAGTGTGCTTCATACACTAAAATTGAGTAATCACAAATGCTGAGATGTTCCAAAACACATTTGATGAAATACAAAAATCTGAGATTGATATTTAAAGGTTCAGGCACAGATCATGCAATGTTCTAACTTAATCTGAAGCCATATCAGCCACTAAAGAAGTGTTTTCAAACACAAAACACTGGAGGAACTGAACTAATTTTGGATATGGATGGTGGATAAGGAAAATGATCCTACAAAACTGAATGCTGAGTTGAGATTGGTTCCTCTCTTTTTTATTTGAGTAGAATTCTGAAATCTATTTTAGAGAAACCTATACATGCTGGTCCGGTGGCACTAAGGGTTGAGGCACTGGATGTCACACCTCATGCCTTGCCAGCAACCTGAGTTCAAGAGTGAGCTGAGGTGCCTGGGGTTGGCAGGGGAGGGATTGGATTGAGCATGCACTGGGCTGCTCTCCTATCCCGGGGGGAGGGTACTGGGGAGTCTGGTGCTCTGGCTGCCCCTGGTGGAGATTGGGGGTGCCACAGAGCACTGAGCTGCATGTACACAGCGTGGCCCAATGATGGCAGAGTGGGCATATGCTGAGAAGGTGGGGGAAAGCACCATGCATGGAAGTAGGGAGGAGTGCATAACAAGATGGGAAAAAACCCTCTCCTGCTGGATAGGTGATGGCTTTCTCCAGTGCCACCACCATATGTCCAATGCTGGTCTCCCATCACTGCTCCTTCGATCTCTCCAGGGCTGTGGGGCCCGCATCCCCGGAGAGTCATAATGTCCTGGAAGATGATGGGAGGCACTGCAGGTGGTGGAGTGGTCAGGCCAGTGGGTAGGCCTGAGAGAGTTCTGGCAAGGGGAGTGATTAAAGAGAATCTATAAAAAAAACTATACACAAGCCCCAGTCAGAACTAATTTAGATTGACTTTCTGCAAGCCAACATCAGTCCTAACTCTGACATAACCAAAACCAAATTACTCGTAGAGAATGTAACACTAACCTTTAGTAAATGAAGAAAAGTGTCAGTACGTCCACAAGATGCGCTACCAACTAAGCTTGTTGGTGCCTAAACACACAATGCTATGTCAACTCAGTGGTGTGGCAGTTTAATGTGTAGTGTACTGAAATCCTATTGCCAACTTTAATAGAGGTGTGAAAGCACAGATAATGTTTGAAAAAAATATTTATTAGTATTACTGTACTGTATGCGCTATGGGACACAGTAGAAACTTCTTTGTTAAAGGCAAAGGTTCAAATTTTGAAAGGTTTGTAAAGCTGCAAGGCCCATTTAGGTCACAAATATGGATTTGCACAGGGGAGTTTTTAACAGTTTTGTTGCATTCTCCACACTTTTTCTGCTCACAGAGTTTATGCACTTCCATGGCTTTTCTAAAACAGTTTGTGGTACAAAGGAGTCAGTTCTGAGCTGGCCCTGTGATGTGGAGGGCTGATGCACTGTGCACCTTGTCTCCTGCCACACTAGAGACCTGGGGATAGGAACAGATTGGGATTGCTTGGCAGCTGGTGGGGAGAGGAAGGATCGAGCATCCCAGGACAGCTCTCCTTCCTCGGGGAGATGGGAAGATATGATCCACTGCTTGCCCGCCACCCAGTGATGGTTGGATGGCAGCTCATGTGGCACCACTAAGAAGGGAAGGAAACCCCATGTTCAGGTCACCAGGGACATCTCAACAGAGGGGGAGCATGTACGTTACAGCCATTGCATGTTCTGTGGGTTCCCAGAAGAAAATGGTGGAAAAATACCCTGGCCGGGGATGAAGCCGAACCTTCTGCAGGCCCTGCACCAACAGCCAAGCACAACTGTAGTCCTTTGGCAGGACAATGGTGAAGGTAAGTCCCGAGAAGCTGGGTGACGGCACCGTGGAGGTCAATCGGAAGGGGATCACCAGGGAGGAACAGAACAACAAAATGAATTTGAAAAAATAAGTTAGTTTTGCAACCCCAAGACACAAATATTGATTCCTATTCACATTATTTAACTTTTGTGTTTTAAGATACATAAATTGATTTAAAAAAAAAAACTCTTCCTTTCATTTTCTTTTGGGCAGATACAAATACTGTAGTTTTTTTAATACTTGTGAAAATAAAGAGTACCATTTTAGAAGCCACTGATTTTTTGTAGGGAATTTGCCTAAACATGACCAGCTTCCATGCATACAGTTTTACTACAAATAACTCCACTAAATATTGGAATATACCATACCACAGCAACAACATCATTGTCGACATCCGGCACAGTGACAGGCACATTGCTGACAATCGGCATTGTGCCATCAGGAATAAAATATTTTTGTGAGGGGCTGTGCCCCTCGCATCCCCCCCCCTTCTTTAAATAACTCTGAGTTGGAGTTGTTTTGGGGTGGGGGCAAAACACTGGGAGAAACAGTGCCGGTGTACAGCGGGACCATCACAGCAACCTAACGATATTTGTTACTGTGGTGGTCTTTGCTGTGATAGTTTCATTGTGCTGACAGTATATCTAAGTATTCTGAGCTAATGTCCAGCAACAGGATAATTCTAGATTTTTAAACTGAAACCCTCAAATGATGCATTTTGAAAATATTGCACTTAGTCTTTGAAGACTGTGGTTCTGGTTTTTCAGTTTTGACATGTCAGGATGGGTCAGACTGGACACATTTAAACCAGAATCGAAATCAGAACCAAAAATATAGTATAGTGTAAAACACAAGGGTGCAATATGTGAAAAAAGACCCATTAATGTCACATAATGATTTTTGGTCTGCTGCACTGAAAAGGCAAACATGAAACACTGGCATAATGTTCTCTGCTATTTGTTCTATCCCACCCATCCTGCTCCGCTGGTTCACTCAGGCAGGTGTATTATTTTGTATGTTAATGCAGCTGTGGAGATCACTATTATGCTTCTAAGTGTCAGCTCATGTGCATTTGTAGGGTATGAGAACCGCAAACCAAAAGTGAACAGTTTTGATACCCTAAGAACGTAAATGAGACCACAACCGTTAGAGTTGCCTCCATGGCTGCATTAATGTATTGTTGATTTAGAGTGACCAATATTACAGTAACATTTAATAAAATAGCTTGAACATGCCAGTTTCTAGGGCAGCTGCGCATAAGACACTCTTCACAGAATAACAGTGTCTCACATGTAGAGAAAGGGAGTGTTACGATTGGCTGGAAGCACTCTCTGTTATTAACGGCCTTACCAGCTGAACAAATTGAATATTTGTAAGGGGAAAAATGCATGACTTCAGTAGAGCAGTCACACCCACTATGTTTCTCTCTCAACAAATAACTAAAGGGAAACTCCTGCACCTGGTTGCTTTGGTGGTTTGGTTGACAGTGGTGTGACACCAACAGATTGCTGAAGAAGAGGATTCACATGGGGATGAATGAAATGTGCATGTACACCCACACACACACACACACACACACACACACACACACACACACACTACACCCAAACTATCTAGTTAAATTAGAGGCTGTTAAATCATTAGCACTGCAATGTGCCAATTTCTGGTCATAATTCATTCATCATAATTCATCAGTCATGACCGGTTACATAAGGGATATGCGACATAAACAAGAAAACAGAAACATTAACACACACACCGGCAGCATACACTGAAGCTAAATAAATAAGTTAGAGGTTGTTACATCATCATCACTGCAGTATGTCAATTTTTGGTTATAATTCATCAGTCATGACTGGTTACATAAGGGATATGTAACATAAACAAGAAAACAGAAACATTAACACACACACCGGCAGCATACACTGAAGCTAAATAAATAAATTAGAGGTTGTTACGTCATCATCACTGCAGTATGTCAATTTTTGGTTATAATTTGTCACTCAGGACTGGTTGCATAAGGGGTATGCAACATAAACAAGCAAGCAACCATGGTATATGAGAGTACTTGTACAAAATAAGGATCATGTTAAAGTAGGAAAATAATTTTAATAAATACAGTTTTTTTCACATTTTCATGTTGGTCTATTTTGTGATATTCATTATAGGGGCATGGTCGCACCTCTATAGTTATGGTTGAGTGTCAGGTTCTATGTTAATCCCCTAACTGTGTACCTTAATAGCTTTGGCAGCATTTCACAAAATTAGCTGACATTTTACATGTGCTTTCTCAGAGGCAAGGTCTAAATCTGTGGAATGTTTTGTGGCCCCTAAATGGTAAAACTCTCTTAGTCCTGAATTCCTGGCCTGTACCAAAATTGGTAAATTTAAGTTAAACCTGAAGATACACCTAGAGAATAACCATGCCAAGTGTGACTGTGGGATTTAACCTTCCCCCCTCTTTGCACTGACAACACTAATTTTTATCTGTTCCATACCTCCTCCCTGCTGTGCAGAACATGTCAATGGCCAGTCTCAAGCTGCGCCCTGCTACAGTAACCTCTTCTCCCCTGAATAACTGATTAGCAAACTTCCTTTTTCTTCTATTCACAATCTAATTGAACAAACCATTATCTAAAATCTTTGTTCCATGAGTTACTAATATGTATTTTAGCCGAATATTGCTATTGTTTTTTGACATTTTACCTGTATTCTACAGTGGAACCTCTGTATCGGTACTTCCAGCTGCTTCAACTTACAACTATGTATTGAATGGATACTAAAGTATATACTACTACTTGCACATCAGTTTTGAATATAATCAAAGTATGCTCTCACTGTGTTACTGTTATGTATAACTATGTACAACTTGTCTGTAATTATGTCCACTTTGTCTGTTCTCTGACGTGGAACCTATGTAAATGAGCTTCTAGCTCATAGGTTGTTTAATCCTTGCCATCAGTAAATAAAATAAATAAATGCTGAAAATTTGGTGTACGAATATGGTAAAATGCCCTAGTTATGAGTGAACATTACAGTATTTCAGTGCTAACAAATAACTTGGCTAATTTTCAATATTTTGCCTCCAGACCTTGAACATGGCCATTTTTCCACATCACCTCATAAATATGGCAGCTGCCATTTTTTTCAATCCTGGATGAGATGTGTTTTTGCACTTCTGGTGTGAAATGGCATTATGACCAACGTAGTATAAATGTTACACTCAGGAAGGAATAAAGGAGATGAGGGAGGACCTAATCAAATTGGAGAGATGGGCAGGGAAATGGCAGCTCAGGTTCAACACCAAAAAAATGCAAAGCGATGCACCTAGGGGTGAAGAACCCGAGAACAGAGTACTACATTGGAAAAGTCCAGGTTACACCATCAGAGGAGGAAAAAGATCTGGGGGGGGGAGTGATAATTTCTAGTGACCAGAAACACTCAACTCAATGCAAAAAGGCTGTAGCTAGAGCTAATAGGATGTTTGGGTGTATTGCTAGGGGAATTAGTAGTAGGAGGAGGGAGGTCATTCTGCCACTGTATAGGTTATTGGTCAGACCTCACTAGGATTACGGAGTGAGATACTGGCACCCACACCTGAATAAAGACATAATGGGTGAGTGCCTAAGGAATGCACTAGCAAATGGGCAGGAAGGAGGGGTGGAAGAACAATGGGGAATAATTAAAACTGCCATCACAGAGGTAACGAGCCTTTGTGTGAAGCAAATAAACAAAACAAAATGATGTAAGAAACCACTATGGTTCTCAAAGGAAGTGGCAGTGAAGTTTCAAGAGAAAAGGAAAACATTCAGGAAGTACAAGGAATCACAGAAGGAACAGGACAGAGAACTGTATCAGTTAAAGCAAAAGGAGGCTGGGAAGGCAGTCAGAACAGCAAAGGCTCAAACCAAGGAAAAGATAGCCAACTCAGTTAAGAAGGGGGATAAAACCTTTTATAGGTACATCAGGGAGTGAAGGGAGACCAAGGGAGGGATAGTGAGGCTTAATAAAGGGAGGGAGGGTGGGCAGAGGGAGGCTGTGAAAAGGCAGAGATACTAAACAATTATTTTTGCTCAGTATTTACAAATGAAGAGGGGAAGGTACATAAAACAAACAGTAGAAACACTCTGGATACAGAAGTTGATACCAGCCCATTTACAGAAGAAAGGGTTCTGAAAGAACTCTTAAAACGGAAAGTGGACAAAGCAATGGGGCCTGATGGGATTCATCCCAGAATTCTAAAATAACTAAGGGTAGAACTAGTGACACCACTGACTACCCTTTTTAACAAATCATGGGAGGATGGGGTGGTACCCGAGGACTGGAGGAGGGCAGATGTGATTTCCCTTCACAAAAGTGGGAGCAAGGCAGAAGCAGGAAACTACAGACCTGTTAGTTTAACCTCAGTGATAGGGAAAATGATGGAATCACTTCTGAAGGAAAGAATTGTCGAGTATCTAGAGGCCAGAGGGGCACAGGACCCTAGGCAGCATGGATTCACAGTGGGAAGGTCATGCCAGACGAATCTGATAGATTTCTTTGACTGGGTGACCAAAGTAGTAGATCAGGGAGGGGCTGTGGACATGGCCTACCTAGACTTTAGCAAGGCATTTGACACAGTCCCACACAAAAGATTAATACACAAGTTAGCCAGCCTGGGAGTGGGTCCCAAGATGACAGCCTGGGTAAAGAATTGGCTGGAAAATAGGACACAGAGAGTAATAGTAAATGGAGTCCACTCAGAAGAAAGGAGGGTTACTAGTGGGGTACCGCAGGGTTCAGTATTAGGACCGGTCCTCTTCAATGTCTTTATAAGTGACATTGCAGAAGGACTGGAAGGAAAGGTATGTCTCTTTGTAGATGACACAAAGATCTGCAACAGAGTTGATGCACAGGGTGGGGTGGAAAGGATGAGAAGGGACTTGGCAAGGTTAGAGGATTGATCAAATGTATGGCAGCTTAGATTCAGTGCTAAGAAGTGCAAGGTAATGCACCTGGGAAATAAAAACCCTGGGGAAGAGTACACAATGTGGGGTGAGATACTAACAACAACAAAAATGGAAAGGGACCTGGGGTTAGTCATATCAGATGACCTAAAGGTGGGCATGCAATGTGAGAGGGCAGCAAGGAGGGCTGGGGGGATACTAGGATGTATAGGGAGAGGCATCACCAGTAGAAAACAGGAAGTTATTATCCCTCTGTACAGACAGCTGGTGAGACCCCATCTGGAGTACTGTGTGCAGTTCTGGAGACCCAATCTCCACAAAGACATAGACAGGATGGAAGCTGTCCAGAGGAGGCATTAAAATGGTGCAGGATCTGCACCGAAGACTTATGAAGAGAGACTAAAGGAGCTTAATATGTATAGCCTCGAGGAAAGGAGGGAGAGGGGGACATGATAGGAACGTCAAGTACCTCAAGGAATCAACAAAGTCCAAGAGGGTAGCATCTTTCAAAAAAAGAGGTGTGCAAGAACAAGAGGGCACAATTTGAAGATGGGGGGGCAGCTCAGAGGTAATTTAAGGAAGTATTTTTTCACAGAGGGGGTTGTGGATGCATGGAACGGCCTTCCGGAGGAGGTTGTGGAGTCAAAATCAGTGGTGGAATTCAAGCATGCATGGGACAGTCATAAGGCAATTCTAGGAGGTGGGAGTTGGAATAAGTAGGCTGCTGGTTAACTAGGATCTGCAGCTTATCCAGTAGGTTGGGAAATGGGCAAACAGGGTGGGCCAAGCGTTCCTTATCTGCCATCAAATTCTATGTTTCTATGTTTCTATAAACATGATGGAAAGGGTATAGAGGAGAGCAACTAAAATGATAAAAGGACAGCAGGATAGATCATATGCAGAGAAGTTGGAAGACCTGGGGATGCACACTCTGGAGATGAGGAGGCAGAGGGGGATATGACTGAGATGTTCAAGTACTTGAGGGGAATTAACAGAGTGAACTATGAGAGCCTATTCAATAGGAGGGCCACCATCTCCACCAGAGGGCACAGCCTTAAACTGGTGGGGGATAGATTCAAGAGGGATATAAGGAAGCATTTTTTTACAGAAAGAGTGGTGATTACATAGAATCAGCTGCCACATGAGGTGGTGGATTCAATGTCAGGGGCAGCCTTCAAAAGAGCCTGGGATGGGCATAAAGGAATATCAGGAGGCATTGTAAGGGGAGACTGAATTTCGGATACAATCCTTATTATTACAAGCAGACCCAATAGGCCGAGAGGTCTTCTTCTGCTGCCCATTTTCTTATGTTCTTATGTTCCATGTCATGTTTATAAGTGGAGTCATAAAATGATGATCTTGAAGATTTTGGTTAAAAACAAAAAATATGTAATTGTTAAGAAACTTTTTGTGTAGTGCCAGTCTTGACCCCACCGGGTATGCTTTTTGATCCTGTGCTAGTGTACAGACTCTTTGCTCTATGCATCTCTATGTGTGACCACATGGAAGTGGGACCAGAGGGCTCTGTGCTTCTGCAGCTCACCAGATAGCTCTATGAATTCTTGACATCTGTCGCTGCACAGAACTGCAGGGCCTGAAGGGCCCTGCATGTCTGTAGGCAGACTGAGTTTTCCCTGCACATCTGCTTGTGTTCATACAGGTTCTGAAAGGACCTGCATGAATGAGGATACAATTCCACTATCTCAGACAGGAAGGAAATTCTTTGAAAAAAAAAATCATTAATGCACCAGTTAGGATTCAAGTTAATATCATAAAAGTTGGGAAATATGGCATTAGGGTTTCTGACCCTAACTCCCCACCTCCACCCCCCAACAGCAAAAGGAAAAAACATTAGGGTTTTGGATCTCTGGAATTTTGGCAAATCAGTGGTGGGTCTTCCTTGTAGTATCAACACTAATCCCTCTCCACACACACCAGCACATATCCTCCTGTCCAAAGCACAAGGAATTGCTCCAAGCCAGTGTCTCATACTGATACACTTTTCAAAAGGTACAGAATAATCTCTCATGACATGTTGCCAACAAAATGTGTTGTAGCCGAAGAATGATGCTTGACATGGTTGACAACCCCAAGGAAGACCCCACCACTAATTTGCCAAGGCTACAGAGACTTAAAACACTAATGTTTTTTCCTGTTGCTACCTGGGGTGGGGTTGGGGGTGAGAGTGGGGAGTTAGGGTTGGAAATCCTAATGCCACCTTTCCCTACTTTTGTGGTGTTACCCTGAACCCTAACTGGTGCATTAATGAAATTTTTTGACAAGTATATAAATTATTAATAGCAATCCTTCCATATGTGTTACACATTTACATATTTAACCTGTCAATACTATCTGATATTTTCTGTAAACATGTCTACTGTCACATTAACAAAAACAATTTCTCTCAAAGATTGAAAAGGTAAATTGCTTGTGCTGGGGTAAACACCACAGCTTTTAGTGACAGTGATGGCACAGCACAGAATGATGAAGAATTACGCAGCAGTAGTGGGGCTTTAAATTAATGCAGTAAAAAGGGAACTCTGTACATTTCTCCTGTTTCAACCAGGAAACAAGGAGAAGGGGCTGAGTTGGACAACTTAACATAATGAGTGTGCAAATAGTTATGAATAGAGGTGGGTAAAGTTGACAAAGTGCGCTCCGTGAAATATTTCACAATTTGTGCTCAATTAGCAGAGTGCAATTTATGAAATTCTCCAATTCTCAGAGTATAGATCAAAGGCAAAAGTGTGGTATTTTGCAAGCAAAATACCACTCTTTGCCCCCCCACCCTGCCAACCCCAATATAAAAAAAAATAATGGAAATCCCTGGTGTCTATAGTCTAGTGGACCCCCTACCCCACCGATTGCTGGCACCAATAAAAAATCCTTGATGTCTAGTGGAACTCCCCACACGGATCACCAGCCCCAATAAACAAATATCCATGTGTCTAGTGGACCCCCACCGATCACCGGCCTCATCAACAAAAATCCTTGCTGGCTAGTGAACCCCCACCCTGCCGATTGCCTGCCCCACCCATTCAGGTAGTGCCCCCTAGTCGTCACTGGTCCACCCCCCAGGTTCCCACCCAGTCCCCAACCCTGAGCAGGCCACCAGAACAGCCCTCCACTCACCTCTGCTGCTGGCTGCCTGACTGATGTGCTCTGATTCTGACCCTTCTGGGGTCCACAAAGCCATTCCCTTCCCATCTCACCCTCCCTCGGAAGCTCAGATCAGCCCCCCTCCCTTCTCTAACTCCTGGAAAAATGTCCACTACAATGAGGAGCTGGCTGAGTGACTGAATGAATGAGCACATGCTTGTACAAGCATGCACTGATTCATTCAGAATCAGAGCATGTCAGTCGAGCTACTGGACATGGAAGTGAGTGGAGGGCTGTGCTGGTGGCCCACTTGGGGTGTGGATGGGGGGGTGGAATGGTGTTTGGGGGCACTACCTGATGGGGTTGGGGCACTACCAGATGGGGTGGGGGGTTCCACTAGACACCAGGGATTTTTATTACTGGGCTGGCAATCAGCAGGGTGTTGATTCCACTAGACACCAGGAATTTTTTATTATTTAGTCCAGAGATCAGTGGGGTGGTGGGTTCCACTAGACACCAGAGGCTTTTGTTTTATGTATACAGTATATTTAAACTGAGGTTGGCGATCAGTGAGGGGGGGGGACCACTAGACAACAGGGATAGATCAGGGGTGGTCATGGGGGATTCCCTATTGATAACCTCTACTTACTTTGTTTTTGTTTTTTCCTCACCTTACTTGCCCCCTAGCCTACCACTCCTTCTGGCTGCTTATGGTTCCCCCAACCTCCTCGCCCCAACCCCTTCCACTCACCTCAGATCGCAGCCGACCCGGGGTGGCCCGGCGTAACCCTTCACCGGATGGGTCCCTCTCCTCCGAGGGGGAAGGCACAAGGAGGGTGATACAAGTGCGCTATTCAATCAGTCCCCATGTGCTGCTGAGGTGGATTCCAGGGCATCAGGGCATCTGAGATGGTGGGAGCTGGCAGCCATCATCCGGCAGACCAGGAGGCTAGGTTTTCTGCTTTCCTCCCCGGGCGCGTGGTGTGCCACAAACGTCTAGGCCAAGCTGATGTTCACCACGCCCCTTGTACAGTGGGGTTTGCTGGAGTTGTTGCTCTCCTGGCCTCCACCAGGGGGCAGCAGACTGCAAGCCATGTCCCCTCCCATCCCCCCGGAGAAGGTGAGCAGTCGCGGGATGCTCAAGGCTTCTCCTGATGGCCGGCTCTCCAGCAGCCTGAGTCCATTCCCAAACTTGGGTTGCCAGCATCACAAGTGGAAATTGAACTACTGCACTGATGAGCAAGCCCACTTTGGTTCTTTTAAGTGCAATGTGCACTTAAAACCACCCAAAGCAAGGCGAAGTCACAAGTGGTGGATTTTGGATAATTTTTTAAAATTACGCCAAGTGCTCCGTGAGGTGAATTTGGTGACTTCACCGCATATTCACCTGCAGAGTAAAACTTCGCTGCATCTCTAATTATAAACAGCTTCTTTTAACCCAGCTAAAGAGCATATCAGGCCCCCCCAAAGATTTCCCAGACAGATGTTTAATTTCAATCCCTCTGCCCAAAAAATATTTCAGCCCTAAATAGAGTTTTTTGTTTTCAATCTGATTGTCCCAAAAATTAGACCTAAAGGCTGGTATAATTTTATCTAGTTCCAAAAATCTGCCCTTACAAGAGCTTCATTTCAGTCTGGTTTCTCAAAACAAATTAGCCCTGAGGGCTCAGGTTCAGTCTCCATCTGCTGCCAGTGAGCAAATACCTACTACGCAGTTCACTTGCTTTCTTGCTCCACCCCCTGAATCCTACATATGCTTCAGCCTGTTGATTGGCAGTGGCAGGGAAGAGGGCACATACAATGACAGAATGCATGCTTTTTTTTAAAAATGAAATATACTTTACTGAATTTTAACAATAATACTCAAAAGCAGTAAACAAATAACAAAAGAACCAGTGAAACAACAGAATCAAAAGACATAACGCATGCTGAATTCACCTCTTCAGGGGAACATTTTTTTTTGTCTTACTTTTTTCCGGCTATGGCCACCGGTCGGCTCTCTCCTCCACTCATCCTCTGGCCACCGTCAACCTGCACTGTTCCCAGGCTACCACCCTACACTTCCTTCATGGCTCCCCCCCCATGGTGGGGTGACGAGGGACTCCCTAATCCCCCACCCAGCATGGATCCGGAACAGGTGGTGGGCCTGACGAATGGCACACGCAGGTGGACGGCCATCAAGTTGTGTGATCTGGAGCCACAATTTTAACATTTTCTCTCCTTGAGGGAGCACAGCATGTAATGACACCAGTGATGGTGTTCATGCACACTCCCGTGCACACCCACATCAGGCATCTGACGCATCCCTCGCCCCCTCTTTCATGCAGCATCATGCTGTTGAGCCCCAGCCTCCACTAGGGGTCAGGTGTGCACAGGCTGCTGCACTCCCCCCTCCCTAGAGATGGAGAGCAGTCCATTGGACACTCAATCCATCTCCTCCCTGCCGACCCACGGTGACCCATGCCCACTCCCAAACACGGGTCACTTGCAAGGTGCGAGGTGTGGCAGGGGAACATTTAGTGTAATTTTGCAACAGTTCTGGGCCAAGAACAGGTCACAGCAGCAAAGATGCAGTTCAGACAGCCCCAGTCTGATCAGACAAGAACCTCTTGACCTGAATGTTCAGCCTGGTCTGATACACGCACCTAATTGCTGGCTGTAAAGATACTTGTTTTTAATTGCCATTTGCTTTTATTGTGTGGTTTAATTGCCAAAAGAGCTTCTCTTTGAGAGTATTTTACAATATAATGTATATACAGCAAAAGCCCAGTAGAATTCTGGGCTCCTTGGGCAGACAGGGTGGGCCTGGTGGTCCTTTTCTGCCATCACATTCCTATGTTCCTATATATATTGTTATGGCCCAAGTTGCTTGATAGCTCCCTTAAATTGACTGTGTTCCTTGTAAAGCACTATAAAATACCCACATGAAAGGTTATAAATAAATGCAGACTGTATAGCATGGTATTGTGTAAATTACAGTGAACAGCTGACACAAAGCATTTCATGCTTCAATATTTCAACTTTCAATAAAGTTTTAAATTTCAATTTCTAACTTGGAAGAGTTTTAAAACATTACACATTGTTCAAAATGTAACTTTATAGTCTTTTGTAATTTTTTTGTAAATAATATTTTCTTTCCTGCAGCAGCCAACTCGGTACTAGAGTTGAACACATATATAGTATTAGACTACAGGTATTTCCTAATACAAACACTTAAATGGCATTTTGAGTGCAAATATATTTTCAAATTATATTTTCAGCAAAATTCTTTTCTTGGTTTTACAGGAGTTCAGTGTAAAATGATGTCCATGTCATTTTGTGGCAAACAGAGAAACATACCTTTCAGATGTTATGACAGTTTGAAGTTTAACTGGTTACTAATGCTTGACTATTTTGTTAGTCATTATATCACTGTGTAAAAGTCTGGCTACTTGCAAATCCCTTCAGACAATAATAGACTGCAGTGTCACTTGCTTCTGTTGTTTTAATGATCAACTGGTATTCAGTCCCTGCACTGTTTATAGTGCCTGTAAACCGAGGGGCTGAAAATCCAGGTCCGTACTTTGGAGAACTGTAGGAATGATGGTTGTAGAAAATCATCTGTGGAGCTTCACCTGGTACCTGCTTGAAAAACCACGTAGCCCAACCATCCTTGACTCCAACATTGCAGGTGAGAGTAGCAGTTTCTGTGGGACTGACAGATAGAGCTGGAGGCTGTAGTGTCACTGTTTGACACAATATATCTGTTAAAGGAAGAAAGTAAGAGTTAATGCAATATCAAACAAGTATTTTGTCATTTCTACAAAAAAAAATAGCCAGACATGTCATACATACGATTTATCCAAGTTATAAAACAATAGATAAAGCCCAACGTATATCTCATTGTTGAAAGTGAGTTTCTTCCCCTTTCAGCTCAAGTGTGTGAGAGTATCAGAGCCATGCTGTTCTGCATTATAACCCCCAGAAATCTCTATGGTAATTCATGCAAATTTTGGGTGCCCTGAATGTCAATCAAAGTACTGCTGGCAGGTCACTGAACTAAAGTGTAACCCATAATAGTTACAGAAATAAGGAATAATTGAGAAATATGCAGCAAATGTTACTTTATATACATTTTCATAGTGTCCCACAGCACACGGAAGAGATCTTAAAGTAGATGTTCATAATACTAAAAACTTAAACAAATCTTTTGTGTAGCTCAAACAGGAACACATGTAAGTTCTATCAGTCTATTCTGTGATGTCATTCCCAAGACAAGTGTTTTTGAAGTTTTTAAAAGCTCAGGTACCCTTGTCTGGCCCACTCTGACAAATGTATTTATTTATTTAAATGTTTCACCAGGAAGGCATACTAAGCAGTGAATGCTCACTTCCAGATGCATCCTGGGGGATGGGAATGAGGATACAGATACAGAGATACAGCAGCAAAACACAAGTACAGTAATAATGGAATAATAGGCACAAACATCAAACAGGATTACAATATAGAATTATATAGTGCAACAGTCAGTAAGTGCTACGATGCTAAACAACCAATTATTTGCATGAGTAATTCAGGATAAGTGCTAGCCTATAAATGAAAGTAAAGGTAAAATATGGAGAATGGAATATAATAACTCACAGCTACAAGAAGGGCAGAAGAGGTCCTTAAGAAGGGAAGTGAGGATCTGAGGGGAGGCAACGTGATGGACGAGAGTTGGGAAAGTACTCCAGATTTTTGTGAAACAATGTGAGAATGCTACCTGGCCAACCGAGGTGGACCTGGGTGGGATAGTAAGTGTGCGGTGGTCATGGTTTGAAACTAAGTGAGAAGATGGAGGTTTGAGTGGAAATAGAGGATCTGAGATGGGGGGGGGTGAAACCAGAATTTACCAAGAAAGTTGATGCAATAAATATGGCACCTATCTGATAGGAAAGGAAAGGAGAGAGTCTGGTATAGGGTGCAATGATGGGTACAGGGGTGGGGTGGGGGTGAGACAGTCAAGAGCAAAATGAAAGGAGTGGAAAGAGAGTCCAGCCTGGTTAGGGAAGATTTGACAGTGGTACTGTAGACTACATCACCATAGTCAAAAATAGGTAGGATCATTTTCTGGATCAGCACTTGACAAGCCAGCAAAGGAATACTCCCATGATTTCTGTATAGGGCACCCAGTTTGGGGGTGCAGCTTTTTGTAGATGGTGCCAATATGTCCAGAAAAGGAGAAGTTCTGGTCAAGCCAGACCCCGAGGTACCTGAAGGAGGAGTTGTCCTCTAGTGTAGTTCCATCTAGGGTGTGGAAAGAAGAGAGGGATTTGAGTCAAAACAGTCTACAAATATAAGAAAGTTGGAGCACTGTAATACTGTAGCTCACTGTCAAGCACCATAGACATGAGCTTACATCTCCAAAGCATGCTCAAATTAAGAACACATTTTTACAGCAGAAAGGGGACCACTGAGAAGGCTATTTTTCAACTGTGCTAGGAGCTTCTGTCTTTTTGTGTCGATGCAATGATTACAAAGCTAAAAATGCAATTCAAAAAATGCTCACCTGAACAAACTATATTGCAGAATTGAGTTCCAGGATATCAGAATATATAGGTGCTAAAAACTGAATTGAGATCAAGTGATCCCGACTTACATGATCTGTTGCTTTACAAAGTGCTGCAATGAGCACCGGATATGGAAGACAATTTGCAGGAATTTGCAGAGTATGGAACAATAATATAGATCTGGGGTAAACAAATAAAATGCTTTTAAAATAATTGAATAGGGATTATTACACTTGCCAGATGCCCTGACTGTATAATTAGATTTTTTTAGTGCCTCCGACCCTTTTTGCTCAAAGGTGGCATAGCCACAAGTGTGTAATTATACTTGGAGGAGCAAGTGAAATTTAATCTGATTATATAATCAGAGCAAATGTAATAACTGGTTTGTACAACACAAAGCTGTATTGTTAAATCGCTACTCCTGACTGGCTAAATGGTTGATGACATACATAGGAATAAACATTTATTTTTTATTTTTCGGCTTGTGTACATATGCTGGTGGTAAACACATTTACTGTATGTCTGTTTACCTCATTCAAGGCATGACGCTGCCCCATTTTTTACATTATTTTAGTCCCTGTACCCTGTTTTCACATTACCTATTACCTGTGCCCCAATATTCTCAATATTTAATGCCTTTGTGACTGGTGTAATCCTGAATAGTGGCTGATGCTTCTGAAGTGTGTTGTTCTTACCATGCACCGACTGAAGTTATGCACTGCCTCCCATTTCTAGTGCCCATCCATTGAAGAGAGTTTCAGAAAGTAAGGAAGGTTCAATTAGAGAATATCTAGTACCTGACTAGCCAAAGTACCAAGCAGCAAGTGGACCAATTATTAAGGCGCTGAAGCCTCAACCACATGGACACACAGACGTGCTACTGTTGTGGAATCAGTTCCTGCCACTACTTCACTGCTCCTCTCTACTCCTCTAAGTGTGCTCTCAAATGCTAAGTCTGGAGCTTAAACAGCCACTTTATCTGTAGAGTTTGAGCTTCTGCAATGTTAAAATACTTCATCATATGACTAGATAGATTAGATTTAGTACTGAATTTCAGCCAGCTTCAGCTACAAATGCCTATACTATTCACCTGCCCACCTCCCCTGATTACAACTCAACTGTGGCTGAGGAATCTCGCTCCCTTCCCCTGACTGCACAGTCCCTTACCTCTCTCATGGAAGTTTATTTCCTACGATAGTAAAAAGTTTATTTCTTATGTCTTCGGTATGTCTTTTCTTTACTCTCAGCATCGACGAAGAGTTGCAGTTGTTGAACCCGAAAGTCAGTTAATCAGTGAGTGAGATGAGCCTAAGCACCGACCATGCTGAGAGTAAAGAAAGAACCAAAAATAGAAGAAATAAACTTTTTAACTAACCTTCTGCAAATCAACTGTTACAAGGTGAGGGGATGTGTGCAGTTTGGAAGTGAGAAGTGTCTCAGCCACAGCTAAACTGCAGCTGGAGAGTGCAGGCAGGTGAACAAACAAGGCTTTTGTAGCTGAGACTGAACTGTGCTGACTATATCTAGATATCAAGATATAACTGTGAAATTAAGTTTTAATTTAGAAATAAAATAAAAGTGAAGGTACTGGTAAAGATTCAGAGCCTTGGGACTGGGACTGTTGTTTAATACAGCACACATGCTAAGTGCCTGACTACTTTTTCAGCATCCCTCGATGTAACAAACAGGAAGATATAACGAGCACATGTTATAGCTCTTCTTTTGTTCATTATAGCAAGGAAACATTGTATATAAATAAAATACAGTACCATATATCTGATTTACTTTATAATAGAAGTAAATGAGGCTCAGGAGGTGTCACTTAGCTGATCAACAGCGTTCCCTCATCATGACTTGTAAAGGTTATGGAACCCTAAAAAGTCACAATTAGATGCTCTTAATTAGCCAGGCAATATGTCTGGACTTTTATTTACTTTTTACTAAGTATATTTGCAACCCATATTTGATTCCAATGGGAAATGTGAACTCTTTGGAGTAAACAACAATGCATGAGGAGTGTATTGAGTGCTGATTAACAAGGTTGGTGAGCTTTAACGATAAACACAGTAGTCATAAACTGGCCAGCACACAGGGCTTCTATGATTCTGTATTATTGGTCTCACGACACATCAACTGCTGCCAGTGGAAGGGACGTGTGCAGTCAGGCGGGGAGGAATATCTCAGCCACAGCTGAGCTGCAGTCGGGGAGCAAAGGTAGGTGAACAGAAATGGCTTTTGCAGTTGAGGCTGAACTGTGCTGAATATAATATATTTAGATATAACTGTCAAATCAAGTTTTAATTTAGAAATAAAATAAAAGTGAAGGTACTGGTAAAGATTCATTGCCTTGGGGCCTGTATTGCTGTTCAATTCAGCACACATGCCAAGTGCCTGACTGCTTTTTCAGTGTCCATTGATGTAACAAACAGAGAGCTATAATGAGCACATATTATGGCCCCTTTCTGCTCATTGTAGTGAGGAAGAATTGTATATAAATAAAAAACAGTACAGCAAATCTGACGCATTATAATAAAAGTAAATGGATCTCAGGGGACATCACTTAGCTAATCAAGAGTGCGCCATCATGACTTCTAGGTTATGGAACCTTAAAAAGTTACAATTAGATGCTTTTAATTAGTTAAGAGACATATCTGGAGTCTCACTTTTTTTTATTTCTTTTTTGCAGCCCAAATTCAATTCCAATGGGAAACGTGATCACTAGGTGTAAACAAAGTGTGTTAAGTATGAGCTAGCAAGTCGGTAAGTTTTACAAGATAAACATAATGATCATAAACTGGCCAGCACATAGGGTTTCTATGGCTCTGTATAATCAGTCTCACTTCGGTGACAAGATCACATCCCACATCAGTGCCATCTTATAGCAAGATCGTGGTATGGTTTTTGCAAACATTGGGAAGTTTGCTTGCAAAGTTCAAACCTGATGAAAGCACTGAAAACACCATGAAGGAAGGTAAACAATACTATATTCTAAAATGTCACATAATCATCTAGCTTGCTAGGGTCTCAGCTATTTTACATAGTGGACTGGGAAAATATGGGTTTAGGTGTCCTTTAAGTATTTATTTCAGTTGGTAAAAGAAGTCAAATACAGGCTCCCAGGCAAAGAACTACATTGATATTTCATGGTGTCAGACAATGATTTCATCAGGATAAATTCACACAAAGCAAATCATGGCATCCCATGTCGCAGTCATGTAGCTTTTTTCTGTGCCAATTTACAGTAATTTTTTGCTATTTGCTCCAAAGTACAACTGATTTCATATAATGTATCTACTCATCTATAGCTTGACCTCACATATAAGTGGACTCCCCTTTACCATCACAACTTTTGCAAAACAATATATATTATTTTGGCACCCAAACTGGATTGAACATTTTGTTTTGCTACCAATGCCAGTCACATAATCTGACACTGTGGCCATGACTGAAGAAAAAAATTAGGTTGCACAGTTGCAAAAGTGATTTACTATTGTAAACCTGTGGATGGGTCAACCTCTCAGATAAGTTGAGTCTCCCTTCTTGGAGGCCTATTTTTAGCATCAAAAACTAGCCTTGTATGTGAGTAATTTTCATCAAATCTTTCAATGTGTGGCCCTCACTGTGCCTTTCACTGCATGTGCATTGTACTCTTTAGTGGGAGCCTATAAAAGTACTTAAAATACATCATCATAATACCCCTGTACAGGTCATTGGTGAGACCTCATCTTAAACACTGTTAACAGTTCTGGAGGCCTTACCCCCATAAGGACATAAACAGGGTTGAAGGGGTTTAAAGGCGGGTAACCAAGATGGTGCAGGACCTATGCATGAAGCCTTACGAGGACAGACCCAGGGAATTAAACATGAACTCTCTAGATTTGAGGGGGAGAGGGGTGATATGCTAGAGACAAATATTTCATGGGTGTGAACAAGGTACGGGAAGAGAGTATTTTACAGTGAAAGAGTTGCACAAGAACTAGAGGGCACATGATGAAACTGGGGGGAGGGAGACTGAGAGGGCATGTCAGGATGTTTTCTTTACGGAGAGGATGGTGGGAGCTTGGAACAGACTCCTTGAGGAAGTGGTGGAAGCTATGATGATCGCAGACTTCAAGAACATATGGAATAGGCATAAAGGGATCCTGGCACCAAGGCAAATGTGGGAACAACCTGAGGACCTATAGAGGGTTAAGACAGGATTAGCAGGGCAGACCAGGTGGACCTTATCCACTGACAACTTCTGTTTCTATGTAAAAATTGAGCTGGTGAGTGGGTCCATTTCTCCACTAGGATATGTGATTGCCCCATATTTAGAGGCCTGCATACTAATGACCAAACATAGCATGCAAAGTGCTAAGGGGCCATTTACATATCATTATGCATCCATTAACAGCTTTATGCAATACCTCCATGCATAAGTAAGCACAGAGGCATTGTGCAGAGCTTCAGCCTTTGCTCAACACTCTCCCAATCCCCATGCACTAGCATAATAATCCCCTGCAGTTTAGTGGTATCCCACACCTGCCCCAATCCCCACTGTGACACGATATGCCCTAGGTAGTTAAGTGATACCTCTCACACCCTGATTATCATTGACCAAAGAAATTATGACTGCAGTCTGTTGATACCCCTTCCTGCCCTGATCCCTACTGTGAGAATAAATCACCCTGGCAGTTCATTTGTACTCCTCTCCTGCCCAGTCTCTGTTGTGCAAAGATTGTACCATGGTATTCCAATGGTACCCCCCCCCACACACCCTGATGTCTGTTGTAACATGATGTCCCCCCAAGACTGGCTCAGCCAGTTAGCATCCACCAGCCTCCAAACCTGTCAAGGACTACCCACTAAGCACCCATCATCCTCCTCTCCGCATCCAGCACCCCAGTCACCCTAAAACACCCATGGATACAACAGGGAGGGGGTGGATGTGATTGACACAGACCCTCCTCTCACCACCTAAGCTAGCAACCATCTGAATGACAGGGACTGAGCAAGCACGTTTCTGCAGTATGTGCACAGTTGGTTCCAGTCATGCAGCCAGTGGATGGCCAAGGTGGTGAGAGGAGGTCTGTACCCTCACTGTCCATACTCTGTCACCATGTCCATAGGTATTTGAGTGAGTCAGGTGCCATACAGTGAGCGGGAATCATAGATGGTATGGGCTATGGAGTAGGTGGGCTTTGGTGGGGGGATGTTATTTTATGGCATAGACTGGAGTGGGAGGGTGTACTACTGGACTACCAGGATTATGTCATTTCACAACACGGAATCAGGGTGGGAGAGGGGCCACTGGTCTACCAGGGTAATTTTGTTCCATGAAAGGGATAAGGGCAGAAGTGGGATACAGAATTCTTTATGTTGACAAAAGGCTATGATAGAGCCATGGTGTTTGCTGAATTAATGAACACCTTGACAGCGTAGTAAGGCAGGAAGCCAATGGCTGAGTGTCTGACACACCTAGGGAATTCATTAATTCAGCATAAGCCCATGGCCTGGAGTAGCTTCTTGCACTTATATAATGGATAGATGTTAATAGAATAAAGAAATAAAGACAGAAATGTTCTTAAGCTGCTACAAACCTGACGTAATTGACACAAGTACACCCACTTGTTAAAGTAGGTCCTGCTGTTTTACTAGTTTTTACATTTTTAAACTATTAAACTATTAAACTAATGAAAAGGACAGTCTAGTTGGAAGAAAATGAAAGATGGCTTCCATTATCGCTATCTTTACTTGCTCAGACTTTCGTTCTCTGTTTCTAGATTGATTGCTCCCTCCTAGCTTTTGTCTCTAGTGTTCTGGCAGATTTACATTTTCTTTTTGTGAGTTGCAAATACATGCTGCAGGAAATTATCTTGTCCTGCTTTTCCTTCTTGTGTATCAGCCTGTAATGCTTTTACCTGTCATCAAGGCACAGGTCAGGAAGGAAGCATTGGAAAACTGGGAGCAGTTTCAAAATTGACAAATAGCGTTTTATTTTTTTCATTAACATCAAAATAAAAAAACATTTTTTTTCAGTATAACTATTTACAAAAGCAGTACGAACAGAGAAAGCAAAGTCCTTCTTCTGAGGGTATCTCTTAATTCCACGTTTCAGTCTCTCAATCCCTCACTGTCATTGTCTCTCTAGCAAAAGCATTACTGCTTATTTTATAAGCTTTTGTCTGGGATCTTGTTAAGAGAGCCTGTTTCTCACAGAATGTTCTTGAAAGTTTACAGAATGTTCTTATCAGTTTCATTCCTTATAGGTGCGGCAAAACTGTACATGGTGTCCCAGAACTGACTTCTTGTTGTCTACTCTTCAAAAGGCTTAAGACTTGGTTCTCAGGTTACCCCTTGAGTTCCAAATAGCTTTTTGTAATCATTTCAACCATATAACTATATACAGTTTTAAACAAAGGGATCCCAGTATCGCGTAGTGTTTTACACAGAGATTCACATAAATTTTTTTATAACAGCAGATAATGCAAGGGGAAAGAAAAAAGAGAACAACAAGGGAAGTTAGAGAGATAGTGAGATGCAGAGAACTGTGAAATCATCAGAGTGATCAGTTCCTAGGTCTCACAAGAAAATTTGGTTACGCAACCAGACGAGAAGAAACAGAAAAGGAGAGGACAGCACAGACCCTTGTGTTTAAACTCTTTCTGCATAACAAATGGGGCAGGGCCTTATTCAACCCTGTCACATGTCTCCCTGTTTAAAAGGGAACCTGTTTTACAAAAACAGGTTTTCAAAACTTTCTTTTAATTGTCTTCTAGCATTAGCCTATAACTTTTACAGTTCAGTGCGTATGCTGCATAGCAAACAGAAAAGTTTCAACTCACTATTTTCCACCCTTCGGAATGCTCAATTTCTGATCCATATCTTGACAGAAAATCAGCATTTACCTTCTCTTTCCCAGATGTGTGCATCACTGTAAATTTAAATGGCTGCACTGCCAGGTACCACCGTGTGATTCTAGAATGTTTATCCTTCATTTGGTTAAGGCAACAGAGAGGATTGTGATCAGTTGCAAGTACAAAGTCAGCTCCAAGTAAATAAAACTTTAGGGACTCCATGGCCCACTTTGCCACAAGGTATTCCTTTTCAATGGTGGAGTACCTTTTCTCTCTGTCATGCGATTTCCTACTTGTGTATATGATAGGATGTACTGTCTCATCTATATTTGGACCCAGGATGTCACCTAGGCCTACCTTTGATGCATCTGTCTGTAACAGATATTGTTTTTCATAGTCTAGGCTTCTTAAAATGGGCTGAACAAAATACAGCCTTAATGGCTTGAAAAGCCTTGTCATACTCTGGGGTCCAGTTCACATTATTCAGGAACTGTTTCTTTGTGAGTTCATTTAGGGGAGTAGCTAACTCAGCAAAGCTGAGAACAAATCTCTGATAATAACCCGCCTAAAAATGACCTGACATGTTTCTTTATTTTAGGGACAGGGCAGTTAGTTACAGATTCTAGCTTATAAACCTCTGACTTGACTTCTCCATTTCCCTAAACATAGTCTGAATATCTGGTTTCCTGCATGCCCAGTGCACACTTTGTAGGATTAATTGTAAGACCTGCCTTTTTCATTGATTGGATAACTGCTCATAGGTGTTCCAGGTGGCTTTTCCAGTCTGGACTGTACACCACAACATCATCCAGGTATGCAGCACAATAACTAGTGTGAGGGGATAACATTACATCCATGTACTGCTGGAATGTAGCCGGTGCACCATGTAAACCAAATGGCACAGTGGTGAACTGATAGAATCCTACAGGACTGACAAATGCAATTTTACCTCTGGATTCTTTAGCTAGAGAGATTTGTCAGTAACCCTTGGTGAGATTGAGTGTACTAATATACCTGGCACACCCCAGTCTGTCTACCAAATCATCTATTCTGGGCATAGGATAACTGTCAAATTCTGATACTTGATTAAGTTTTCTGAAATCAAGGCAGATTCTTACACCCCCTTCTTTTTTGTTAACAATCACCATTGGTGATGACCAAGTACTTTTTCACCTTTCTATGATACCCAATTTATTCATTTTTTGTATTTCCTTAACCACATCTGCTTTTAGCTGGTCTGGTAATCTGTATGTCTTTTGTCTAGTAGGATGAGCATTCCTTGTCACAATTACATAGAAACATAGACTTTGACGGTAGATAAGGACCACCTGGCCCACCCAGTCTGTCCATTTCCCTACCTATTGGATAAGCTGCAGATCCAAATTACCAAATAAATAAATAAATTTGGTGTCAGTTTTCAACTATTCTGGGCCAAGAATGGGTCAGAGCAGTAACGATGCAGTTTAAGCAGCACCAGTCATACCAGATGACACCCTCTTGACCTGACTCTCTGGCTTGGTCTGATGTACACACATGACTCCTTACTATTAAGATATTTGTTTAAAATGCTATTTGCACTTATTGCATGGTTTCATTTCCCAAAGCCCGCTTTTGGGGAGTACTGTACAATATCAATATTTTGATATGGTCCAAGATGTTTGATAGTGCTCTTAAACTGATTGTGTTGCTTGTAAAGCACTATGAAATGCCCACATGAAAGGTCATATATGAATGCAGACTGTATACTATGATATTATGTAAATTACAGTGAACAACTGACACAAAGCAGTTAATGTTTCTTTAATATTTCAAACTTCAATTAAGTTTTAAATTTCAGTGTCTAATTTGGAAGAGTTTTAGTATATCACAAATCAGTCAAAATGTAACTGTAATATTTTATAGATAATATTTTCTTACCTGTATCACCCAACTTGACACCAGAGCTAAACACATATATAGTATTACACTAATTACTACAAAATTATTATCTTGGTTTTACATATGTTCAATGTAAAATGATATCCATATCATCCTGTGGTAAAGAGGAAAGGATACTCTTCTGATGTTATAACATTTTGAGGTTACTAATCAGTAACTAATGCTTGACTGTTTTGTTAGCTCTTATATCACTGTGTGAGTCTGACTACTCTGGAATCCATTTAGACAATAATAGACTGCAGTGTCATTTGCTTTAATGATCAGCTGGTATTCAGTTCCTGCACCATTTATACTGCATGTAAACCGGGGGTCTGAAAATCCAGATCCGTACTTTGGAGAACTGTAGGAATGATGGTTGTAGAAAATCATCTGTGGAGCTTCACCTGGCACCTGTTTGAAAAACCACATAGCCAATCATCCTTGACTCCAACATTGCAGCTGAGAGTCACAGTTTCCCCAGGACTGACAGATACACCTGGAGGCTGTAGTGTCACTTTTTGACGCAAGAGATCTGTTAAAAGAAGAAAGTAAGAGTTAATGCAACATCAAACAGGTATTTTGTCACTTCTGTCACTTCTTAAAAAAAATCAGTCAGGAATGCCATACATACAATTTATCCAAGTCATAAAACAGCAGAAAAAGCCCAGCGTACTGTATGTCTCATTGTTGAAAGTGAATTTCTTCCCCTTTCAGCTCAAGTCTGTAACAGTATCAGAGCTAATGCCATGATGTTCTACATTATAAACCCCATAAATCTCTATGGTATTCACGCTAATTTGGAGTAACCCGAATGTTAATCAAAGCACTGTTGGCAGGTCATTGAACTAAAGCTAATCCCATAATAGTTAAAGAACTAAGTAAACTGAGAAATGATACAACAAATGTTATTTTATGTAGTTTTCCATACTATCCCAAAGCACATTAAGATCTCAAAGAAACTGTTCATAATACTAAAAACTGAAAGAACAATATTTTGTGTAGTTCAACAGGCAAACATGTAAGTGTATTAGTTTGTCCTGCCACTTCATTCCCTAGATGAGTGTTTTTGAAGTTCTTAAAATGCTCGTGTTCCCTCGCCTGGCCTGATCTGACTGCTCACTCTCCCATGCTTTATCCAGCCTGCACAGTGACTACATCAGAACAGAACTGTGCACCTTCAACATCGGTGCACAACACTGCCATCTGAACAGGGGTTGGCCAGCATTTCATAACTGCAAGAAACAACAGCTTCATCTGCAGTGCTGTTCCAAGCTGCCATGTGAACGAGCCTAAAATGAACAGAGCTTCACAGCAGAAGGGATACCACTGAGAACGGTATTTTTCAAATGTGTTAGGAGCTTCCTTTTTTTGTGGAACCATAATGATTATAAAGCTAACAATAAAAACAAGTTTCAAATGGCTTAAATGAACAAACAATATTACAGAATAGAGTCCCAGTATACCAGGAGAATACAGCTTCTAAAAACAGAATTGTGGTAAAATGTTCCCTGCTCACATCAACTGTTGTTCTGAAAAAGAGCTGCAGCTACAGATGAGCAAGGAGCACTGGATATGTAGAGCCATTAACAAGAATTTGCTGAGTATTGAACAATAATACAAATTTGGGGAAAACCGATTAAATAAAATGTTATTTGTAAAATAGCTGAACACAGATTTTTATACTTGCCAGGTGCCCTGATTGTATAATTAGATTTTTTTAAGTACTTCAAAATCTTGCTACTCAAGAGCAGCATAGCTTGAAAAAAAATAATGAAATTTAATCTGATTATGTAAGCATCCAAATGGTGCTTCCCTTGTGGACTGCAGCCCTGGCACTGTTCCTCCAGTGTCCTGCAAGTGGCCCTGGTGGGATTCAGGCCTGTTGACCCCCTTGTGTCCCACGGCTGCAGCAGCCAATGTTTTGTTGCTCAGCCCCACCTTCTGAAAGGGGCTGAGATTAAAAAAGACTTTCCCACACCTCAGGGCGCTAAGGGGGATAGTCTACTGGTACAGGGAGCTGCCGAGAATCAGACAGGAAGATGCAAAATAGAAAAACATGGCCATTGCTTGCCTTGGACAAGTACATGGCTTGGGGGAGCAAATATTTAAAGAAGATGCAGCTCCATTGAGAGAAGCAGCTAAAAAAGGGCATGATCAAGTGGAATATGTTTTGGGAAGCCAGTCGGCATTTAGGGGCTCCTACAAATAAAATGAAACGTGTCCTGGCTTCATTATGCAAATCAGAGCCAGGACAAATAACTCTCAGCTCCTGAAAGGGCTTAAATTCAAAGTATTGGGGCTCTGTTTGCAGGGGAGAAAATATAAAGAACCATGGCAGCCCTCATGGGACTACTGCTGGCAAGAAGTCTGCTTGGAAAGTTCAGAGGGTGCTGAATAAGCCCAGTAACAGTGCAGCCAATCAGAAGGGGACTCTTTGAAAACTACAAATAGGACTGCATGCCTTCCAAAGGGGTAGTTCAACCTGAGGCTGAAGACAGATCAGACTGCAGGAATGACTACTGAGAGCAGTCCAGCCCCAGGCCTGCACATTGCCTCATCTCCTGTTTGGCCTCTGAGCTAAAGAACAGGCAGAGTGTCTTATGCAGCCTGTGAGGGAACAAAAGTCTGCAATCTTGAGGAAGGACTGAGCTACTGTGTCCCCCTCCACCCAGTAGTGTAAGTGCTGTTGGAGACTGAATTTTGCTGCAAGCCTGATAGATACCAATGCCGAGGCTAAAGTCTGAGGTGAATCCCATCTTGTTTGTGCCAAAAAAGGGTGTGCAACAGAGGGGTCTGAGCCTAAGCTACTCAGTCTCTGGACTGGAGAGGACAGAGAGCAGAGGAGAAGATGGCAAGAGGCCTGCTTGGTGAACACTGTCTACAAAGGCCTCTGAGGCAAAGATTTAAAAGGCAAGATGGGTGAAGACCAGCATTCTTCACTGTCGTCAGTCAGCTCTTCAGTCTTGTGGCGCTCCACCAACAAAATACCTTCACGGTACTGTAAAACCTCCAGCCTGCTGAACCAATATTTGAACTGCTGAACTGTAAGTATCCCAAGCTGTTACTTTGGGAAGTCTTTATTTAGCTAGATAGCTAGGTTGAAATTAAATAGGTTTAAGTCTTGGGCAACCGATTACTAGAAAATTGTGCCCAAGCCTGGAAGTAAAGTTAAGATTTGTGCAACTAAAGTTTGGGCCTCAACAAAAGATTCCCACATTGACTTCTGCACCACGGTAAGGCACCCGCCAAAAAGACTGCATATACTTTCTGGACAGCTGCCAAGGGAATGACGGGTTCACCCACAGGTGGGAGGTTGGCACTGTTTGGGGCAGAATTGTTAGCCAGTTGTTGCTGCTTTATCCCAGTGTTTCCTCTTCCCTTACAATAAAATACTGTTGTTGCTCATGTTAATTGCTGCTATAGAGTGTTTCTGTAAAGAAGCGTGGTATTGTCAGTGTGTGTGTGGAACTGTTTGGAAGGCAGCTAAAATGTTTTCCTTGGGAGTGGTAACCTGCCATTTGCCCACAGGTATTATCTACCACATCCTGAGGTGGAGGCACCACACCACTCTACACCTACCTATCCTAAGCCAGGCCAGCCCCCCTTGAAGGCAATTCTTTGATAACCTCAAGAGCCCTAGAACAACTAAAGGTAAGTCAAGGGGCACGGCCATGAGCCGCCGCGGTCATCCCACAATTTTCCACCATTACTTGCCCCTATGGAGCCAGAAGTGCAATGACATCTGCTGCACCTTGCATGCAGATGTCTGCGCTCTACCTCCCCTCAGAATGCACACCATTGACAGTGCGCCCAGCCTCCGCTTGGTGCCACTGCAGCACACCACATACCCAGTACTCACTCAAGAGGAAGAAGAATCATCTTGGGAAGCTCAATCCTTCTTCTCCCCTGCCAGCCCCCAGTGCCCCGAGTCCATTCCTGAACCCAGGTTGCCGGCATGGTGCGAGGTGTGGCGGCCAGCACCTCAATCCTCACCACCACTGGGCCAGCCTTTCAATAAAGATTTTACTTGTTCTGTTTGATTTCACTGCTCTGTTTTTTAACTGCAGCAGATGCCATTGCGATGTCATCAGACACTGTTCAAGCCCTTCTCCCATTGGTTAAGAGCTCCTTTGTGACCAGCCTCGAATAGAAACAAATGCTGACCTGCCTGAGATTGAAAAAAATTATTTATTTCCAGTGTAGACCTGTCACACATGGAAATAAATGTATTTATTTGCAAAATTTTATTCTCACAGTCATTGTATAAATAGAAATAAACAGCAATATATTTTTTATTTTGTCTGCTCATGTGCACGTTATTCCAGTGGTAAGCACATGTATGTCTGTGTCACCACAATCATAAGAGAACTCTGACCTCATTTTTCACATTATTTTAGTCCCTGTACCTTTTTCCACATTACCTGTGCCCTCATTTTCTCATTATGGTAGTCCCTGTGCTTGACTTAATTCTCTTTTAGTTTCTTTACATTACTGCGTGTAAGTCATTGCTGCTCCTTTGTGATTGATCTAATCCTGAATGGTGGCTGATGCTTCCGAAGTGTGTTGTTGATACTATGTGGTGACTGAAGTTCTGCACTGCCTCCTGTTTCCAGTGCCCATCCAATTCAGAAAGTAAAGTAGGTCCACTAGGGACCAATTAGTAACTGTCTAGGAAAAGGAGTCAGGAGACAAGTGGACCAATTATTTGGGCACTGAATCCTAAACAATGCAGACACACAGACATGCTAGTGTTGTGGAGTCTGTTCCTGCCGCTGCATCACTGCTCCTCTGTATTCCTCTGCGTGTGCTCTCAAATGCAAAGTCTGGTGATTGTACATACAGATTATTTGTAGTTTTCGAGATTTGAAATGCTGAATTGCTATATGATATCACTAGCTAGATTAAATTTAGCACTGAAGTTCAGCCCGCCTCGGCTACAAATGTCTTTACTGTTCACCCACGTGCCTCCCCGATTGTGGCTTGACTGTGTCTGGGACATCACTCCCTCCCCTTCCCCATCTGCATACTCCCTTGCCTGTCTGGTGGCAGTTTATTTCCCTGTGTTAGTTACAAAGTTTATTTCCTCTGTCTTTGGTATTTCTTTTCTTTAGCCTCAGCGCTGATGTGGCATCGCGGTCATTGAACCCGGAAGTCAGTTAGTCAGTGAGTGAGACAAGCCTAAGCACTGAGCATGCCGAGAGTAAAGAACAATCCAAAAATGGAAGAAATAAACTTTTTAATTAACATGCTGCAAATCAGCTGCTGTCAGGAGAAGGGATGTGTGCAGTCAGGAGGGATGGGATATCTCAGCTATAGTTTGAGCTGCAGTTGGGGAGTGCAAGTGGGTGAACAGAAAAGGCTTTTGTAGCTGAGGCTGAACTGTGCAGAACATAGTATATCTAGATATAATTGTATATAAATAAATATCTAGCTATAAATAGCGATCACTATTATTGTCAGTGTATATCGCCTAAAAGCAAATCGGTGATATACACATGCCAGTGACCTGACTTCTGGCACCTCCCGAAATAAAGATTACTAACTCCAGTGGGGTGCATGTCAGGGAAAGGCAAAACCTGCATTTGCAGGAAAAATTAAGTGCCGCACACACAGGCAGCGGCAAAATTATAACCCTTCTGGTCCTGAGCCCTGTGCCTCCTACCTGTTCCCCCAGAGCTAGCCACCCTTACCACCGGGCCACAGGGCTAGCTCAGCTGGAGTGGGTGCAGCGGTCCCCTATGGATCCTTCCCCTTACCTTCACTATCCCCCCTTCCAGTCACTCTCCCTAAAATAGTTTTTGCTGAAGGATTGCTACCCTTGATGATATCACTGAAAATGAGTCGCTGTTGTGGGCACGGGGTCATAATCTTGCATGATAGAATGCCGCATGGCAAAATCACGCTGCCAATACAGTGCGATTCTTGCCATGTGGTGTATCTCTTTTTTCTGTGGGGGGCTCTGCCACCCCCCTGATATGGAGGCTGCACCCAGACCACCCCACTATTGATTCTCAACTCCGGTGAGGTTCAAGTTAGAGGCACAAAGCTATAAAAACCAAAAGTTTGTGGGACTGGGAATCAAATCCAGTCCCAGAAGCACTGCCTGGGCTCCCTGCTGCTGTGGCTCAGTCCGTTGAGCCACAGCTGCCGATTGGCAGAACCCACTCCCAGCAGAGGTCTTATCCTCTGGCTAGGAAAGTGAGAATGGTGCAATACTGCATACAGCAGTATATGTGGTATTGCACCATTCACTCACTGGTGCTGCGCTGTACTGGGTAAGCAATAATGTCATACGTTATTAAGTGTACGAGATTAAGACCCGGTACTGCTGTTTTAGCAGTCACTCATATTCCATTGCTATCATCACAGGATACCATGAACTTAAGTTTTAATTTAGAAATAAAATAAAAGTGAAGGCACTGGTAAAGATTCAGTGCCTTGGGTACTTGGGTTGCCATTTAATTCAGCACACACTGAGTGCCTGACTGCTTTTTCAGAGTTCCTCGATGTAATGAAAAAGGAGCTATAATGAACACGTTGTGGCTCTGCTTCTGTTTGTTATAGCGAGGAAGCACTGTATATAAATAAAAAACAGTACAGTATATCTGACTTATGTTATAATAAAAGCAAATGGCGCTCAGGGGATATCACATGGCTAATCAAGAGTGCCCTCTCATGACTTCTAAAGGTTGTGGAACCCTACAAAGTTACAGCTAGATGCATTTAATTCATCAAGAGACATCTCTGGAGCCTCATTTGTTTTTTCATTTCATTTATTTGTAATTGCAGGTTGGTACACTGGAATATTTAAATTCCACTTTCAGGCACAATCTGAGATCAATAATATAAAGATACAGACAGTACACCAAAGAACAAACTATTTTCTTTCAGCCCAGATTCAGTTCCAATGGGAAATGTGATCACTTTGGAGTAAACAGCAAAGCCTGATGAGTGTGTTAAGTGCTGACTAGCAAGTCGGTGAGCTTCACAAAATAAGCATTACGGTCATAAACTGGCCAGCAGATAAGGCTTCTATGGCTCTGTATTATCAGACTCACTTCAGTGACGTGATCACGTCACATGTTGGAGTCATCTTACAGCTTGATCATGGCACGGCTTTTACAAACATCAGGAAGTTTGTCTACAATGTTCAAACCTGATGAAACTACTGAAAACATCACCAATGAAGGTAAACACTACTATAGCCTAAAATGACATATCATTATCTACTTTATGATCTCAGATTTTTTACATAGCGACCTGGCAAATATGGGTTTAGTATCCTTTAAGTACTTTTTCCAGTTGGTAAAGAAAAGTCAGATACAGGCCCTCAGACAAAGGAATGCATTCATATTTCATGCTCTCAGGCGACCGCTTCATCAGGATAAATTTACATACCCCAAATCCCAGTGTCCCATTTAGCTATCACCTAGCTTTTTCTTGTACCAACTTGCAGTAATATTTTGTTATTCATCTGGAAGCACACCTGATTTCATATGCTGTATCTACTCACTGGTAGGTTGAGTTTACATATACGTGGACTCCCCTTTACCCAAGCATGTTTAGCAAAACAACAAATATTATTTTGCTTCCCAAACTGGATTGAACATTTGCTTTGCAACCAACACCAGTTCCACAATCTATCTTTATGGGTCGAAGTGAACAGAAAATTTACACAAGTCCGACTGCAAGGTCGCTTCAAAAAAGCTGCGGACCAGGGCCAGAACCAATACCAATACATATATAGTCTTCCAACAGCTTGGCTTCTCTGTCTCCTCTCTGAAAAAAAAAACACACAAGTGTTGTGTTATGGCTAACGTACTTTGTTATGGATAAAAAGCAACAGCAGTAAAATGCTGGACACACCCTCCCAAACAGCCGCCAAATGTTTTTGTGCTACACTAGCGCTTTCTCAAGGCTAACTGCAACCAGGTGGCTAGGATTTAAAAGGCACCAATTTAAAGTGACAGCACACATTTATAAAACCCTATATGTGATGCATGCACATATAATAGTAACGTCACCTATTACAAACATATAACCAGACTTAAAAATACAACAGACTAATAAATGCATGTCAAGGAATACTAATGTGTGATAAATATAATCTCAAAGATAAAAGTAAAGAATGGAATATTAGCGGAAGGGCAGAGAGACAGGAAGTGGGGGACTGAGTAATTCCAAAGAATAGATATAACAGCAGTAAGAAGAACATAGTAATTAAAAGCATATTCACATCAAACTCTGTCAAAACTTTATTCCATACCAATGCCAATGAAAATAATCATAACCCCAAATCAGATATCTTTTAGATTTAACATGTTTTTAATACTGAACTGTTAAACTAATGAAAAGGAAAGATTAGCTTCAAGGAAATGAAAGATGGCTTACATTATCTCTATCTTTACTTATTCAGGCATTTGTTCTCCATTTCTAGATTGATTGCTCTCTCCTAGCTTGTGCCTGTAGTGTTCTGACAGCTCACATTGAGTTTTTTTGTGTAACTTTTTCTTTTGAGGGCAGCAAAGTCATGCTGCAAGAAAGCATGGCCTGGATATTCAAACTGCACTCAAAACTGGCGCAACAGCAGGAGCAAGCGTAAACCAGTTGCGCAAATGCGCAACAGGTGCGATATTCAAACATGGAGCAGAGCAAATTGCGCAAGCAACCAACATCTGAATATCGCACATACTGCGCCATTGCACAACCAGGAAGGAGAAGCTGAGTCAAAATGTTGCGCTATGGCGAACCATGGAAGCTCAGCTGAGCATTCCAGAGCTGCCATAGCGCCAAGCACAGCCCCCCCCAGAGCAATGGAACTGCACATCCAGGGAGGCAGGCTGGGGCGCACCGCCAGCCATGCCACACATGGGCACAGGAACACACTGCAGAACCCACACCACACTGGCACACCCCAAGCACAGCATCACTGGGGGCGGGACAGATGATCCACGTGCCCATGGGGACAAGCCAACAAAGCATAGCAGAGCCCTGACACCCCAGCACAACCACTGGCAGGCGGAGAGTGCCACACACAGGGGGTTGACAACCACAGTGAACATCAGCCCCATGCACTGCACAGCTGCACTGTGACCCCAAGACACCACCCATGTGCAGTGACTGGCACTGCAGGAAACCATGCAGACCCCCCAGCACACGTCAGCCCCATGCAACACAGAAGCCTACAAGCCAGACACACCCTGTGCACCCAGCAGTGGGTGGCAGCAGATGGCAAGACCAACCGAAAGTTACTGCCATGCTGGAGATACCTCCCCATGCACACACGCACACACACACACACACATACCCAGGACCATACCAGCCCAGATGGCATGTACACACCTGCAACTGAGCACCCATAGCCAGCTGCAAATCAGAGACCAACACAGTATTCATATATCAAAATAGAAATGTATATTAAACATAGTGCAACAAGAACAATAAAAACTATTTACAAGGGGGGACGGGTACAAGGAAGGGGTGTTCAAGAGGGAGGGATTAAAAACTTGGAGAGGGAAGGCAGGGTGGTAGGGATGGAAGAAGTGGGAAGGGTACTGCGGGCTATGGCCCAGCCGGCTCCTGGTCCTCCCCCTGCTGGTGCCCCATTCCAGTCTGCCCCTGATGGCGTCCATGCCTCTGTATTGCTCGCAGGATCCTGTGGCTTGCCACACTGACCTCTGTGAGGCGACGGACATCCCACTGCATCCTCCTTAGAACCTCAAGGCCTAGGAAAATGGGAACACAGTCAATGGCTGTGACTGACCACAACCCTGAACACCACCCAACCTGCAAGCCATATAGCCCAATGTCCTGCACCTGTGATGGCATGCACCCACCCACAGTGAACATGCACATGGCCATCACAAACAGGCGGCACCAGCTATCGCACCACGCCCACACACACTGCCCACATCAATCACAGTACAAACTAGGCTGGCAAGTGATGTGGCAATGTGGTGCGATGCCAGTTACACAGCTATGTGCCCAGTGCATGCCTGGACCACCAGTGATGCATACACAGACGTGCCGTGATACTGCACTGTGATGCAGGTCACCTGTGTCATGCCTACATACATGGATACATAGACAGTGTCAGCAGATAAGGGCCTATGGGACACCCAGTCTGTCCATTTGACCTTGTAAGTTCACTCTGTTGTCCTATAAGTCTGTTGCCCCTTACCCCTGACCTCCAGAATTCCTTTATGGCTAACCCATGCATTCATAAATCCCGTGACCAAGTCAGCCCCCACCACTTCCTCTGGCAGGGTGTTCCACTTGTCCACCACCCGTTCTGTGAAGAAATACTTTCTCATGTTTCCTCTGAATCGTCCCCCCTCCAACTTCATCCCATGCCCTCTAGTCCTGGAACATCCTTTACGCTTAAAATACTGTTTTCCTGCACTCTGTTCCCCTGTAAGATACTTGTATGTCCCCATCATATCCCCACACCCTCCCCCTCCAGGGAGTACATGTTCAGTTCCATCAACCTGTCTGCATAGGACTTGTGATGCAATCCATGCACCATCTGTGTCGCCTCCTCTGAACCTCTCCACCCAGTCCATGTCCATACGTAGGTATGGTTTCGGAACTATACACTGCACTCCAGTGTGGGGACTCACTAGTGTTTTGTATAGTGGAATTATGACCTCCCCTTTGGTTGTGTCCCGCATGGCTGGTGGTCTTGCCCCCCCAGCATGCAATAGCATCCATGAAGTAATGATACTCACACTCCTCCAGCAGCTGGGTCTGACGCTGCTGCTGCTGCTGCTGCTGTTGGGGCACAACACCCCCTGGCACTGGGGCCCTGGCATGGCCCACGTCACCCTGGCCCTGTGTCCTCACAATCCGGCCTGTGGGAGACATATGTTGAGAAAAGCAGAGTGCCCCCTGCCCCAGTGAGAGTGCCTGCCCACACAGCCATAACCATCCATCGCACAGCTGCACACACTGACACAGCCCACCGTGTCTGAGCCGGCACCTATGCACAGCCACCCAAGCACACACACACCCCTACAGAGAATATAGGTGCATAGATGGTACACTCACCTGGCCTAGGCACCACGCCCTGCCTGGCACGTGAACGCAGCCGCGTCAAGAGTTCCGGCTCCTTCCGGCGGAGGTCACTGTCCCGGTGCCGGCACTGCTCAGCAGACCGGCCCCAGCCAGTGACCTCCACCAGGTCAGTGACCACTTGCTGCCACACATGGGTCCTAGGCATGGTGAGGGGGGCCTCACCATACAGTGCCTCACAGTGGGGCTCCACCAGGGCCACCAAGTTGGCCACTTCAAGATGGCTCCAGGACACTGCCCTCCTCCTAGCCATGGCACCAACTTTACAGCAGGCAATATGGCACCCCGCTGCGCCGTAACCCCACGTGGAGTTGTTGCACAATAGACCACCACAGGCTCCAATCGCGCTGTTCGAACAGCGCCATCACTTTACATGGCGCTGTCACCAGACAGTGCAATAGGGATGTACACATGGCATGCCAACAGTGCCAGGGGTCAGAGGGCATACACAAGGTCACGGCAATGACGCAAGGCTACGCACAGCGCCATAGGACATATAGGCATCCTTTGTGACTGCCAAGCTGAGCACCAGTGCCACAGTGGACTATCGCGCAGTAGTGCCACAGCGCCCATATAGTGCCCAGTGCTGTAGAGCCACTGGCACAATGGTGGCCATGGTCTGAATCGTCTATCGCGTCAGCAGGTCTGCAGCCACGATAGGCGCATCGCGTAGCTGTCTGGGCATGCGCAATGCAGTGTGGCACACAGCCACAAACCTGCGCCATTGGCTCAGCCGGACCTTCCGTATTGCGCAAAGCGCAAATACGCGATATTCAGCCGACATATGCAAATCATGCGATCAACTATTCAAAGGAGCAGTGGCGCGATTAGCATGTCATTAAAGTTGTGCCACACCTCAGTTGCATGTGTTGCACTATAAAAATGCGACAGTGGGTTGTGCTGACCAGATTTGGTTACTGCAGGTGAGAGGTGAGTTACATGCTGTGTGATGCTCAGGACAATGCTCATGGGCGGAGGATGATAAAGGCTGAGGGGGCTGAGCATGAAAAGGGCACTTAGAAAGGGACAAAGGGCACCCTTTCGATCAGTATCTGCCATGCGGAGTGGAAACGTGGGGGGCTTCCGCCCCCCCGGCCGGGCAGCTATGCTCATGGGGAAATGCTGTCGACTGCACAGTGACAGGTGTCCACTTCCACCCATACAGATCACCATGACTGACCAGAGCCAAGCTGAGGGTGTGGACAGTGGGTGTAGGAGGAGGCCGAACTTCACCGCGGCAGAGACGGAGGCCCTCTTCCAGGCCTACCTGGAGGATGAGCCACTAGTGAGTGGACGGAGGGGGCACCCCTCAGGAACATGCAGCTGCATGGGAGGGGGTAGCTCGGGCCGTCAACCTGCACGGAAGCCACCAGCGCTCCATGCAGGAATGCAAGAAGAAGATGGGGACTGACCGCAGGAGGCTGAAGGAGAAGGTGGCTGCCTTCAGGGTGGCACGTGCTGGCACTAGTGGGGGCCCACCAGTGGTGTTGCAGCTGACCGCTACAGAGGAGACACTGGTTGCGGCCATGCAGCCGAGTGCCATTGCGGACGTACCAGGTGGAGGATTCCAGACAGGTGGAAGCCCATCACTGCACGGTATGACATGGTGGTGTTGTTGGAGGGGGGCTGTTGTTCACATGCACTCACATGTACTCTCTTTCTGTTACAGGTCCTGTTCATCTTCAGGAGACGGTGGTGGTGGTGGGTCCAGACAGTGATGCAGACCTGCTGGACGTGGAGGAGGAACCATCCACCTCCGCCACCAGCCTGCAGGCACTGCAGCAGCACTGCACGCTGGGCCAACAACTCGTGTCAGTGATATGGGTGCAGGGGGTGCACAGCCTGTGTCACAGCAGTCAGGCATGCAGGTATGCCAGCATGCTGTGCCTATGGCAGTGGCACGCACCTGCACCATTGATGATAGCAGGCCTGCAATGGGCAGTGATAGGTGTGTGTCCCATGACGGACACATGGCAGGCCAGCACGTGCCCCTGGGCCTTCCTGGTTCACACCTGTGTACCAGCATGCTGGCTCAGTCCCAGGCTGTGCCTGTCAGCACCGGTGGGGCAGCACCGGTGGCTGTGCAGGTGTCTGGCACTGTTGTCAGCACGGAGGTGGAACAGGTGGACCTGGGGGCTCAGCAGTTGGAGGGGCGGCAGCAGTAGTCGCACACCAGGTCTGAGGGTACAGTGTCAAGCAGTGGCATGTCCACTGCCCTTGATCCGCCCATACCTGGTCTGAGACAACGCCACCCTCAAGGGTGCTGTGCACCAGGACCGTCCCCCCTGGGGTCACGATGCCATTGGGGCACAGTACCATTGGACGCGCACCCGCCTCGCTGCAGGACTCGTCACAGCTGCAGGGGTGGGTTGCAACATCCGTGGAGGCACTGTCTGTGTCCGTGGAGCGGCATAGCAGGGAGTGTGCTTGGGACCGAGCCGAGCTGGTCCTTATGTAGATGGATGTGACCGCTGCCATTGACAGGCTGACCCAGGCAGTGGTCTCTGTCGCGGATGCATTGGCCACACTGTCAGGTGCCCCTGTACCACACACCCCACTCAGTGCACTGACCACTCCCCATTCCCGGTGTTGTGCGACACCAGGCCTGTCAATGCCGGGTTCTGCTGTGGGCATCCTGAGCACCGCTGGTGCAAGTTTGTTTGGCAGGATGCAGACCCCTGTGCGGGCAAGGTCGCGTTCGCACAGTGGGACCCCTGGTGGTGCACCAGCACCACCCGATGTGGCCCCTGCTCAGCCTGCCAGTGCTGCTGGGCCACGGTGGGGCTGCCCACGCATCCGTGGTGGCCGTGGGATAGTGCTACCTGACTGAGCTGTCTCCCAGTGCAGGCCCTGTCTGGTGCTGCCCTGTGTGCAATGTGTGTCATGGTGGGCAGTGCACTGCTGGGTGCTCTGCTCACCAAGCTGACACATGGACCACCTGCACACTCTCCCAACTGCTGTCCACAGGTGCGTGTGCATGATGATGCCTGCATTGCACTGTACACCAAGGTGCAAGGGTGCCCAGGTCCTGACACACGTACGTGGACAGTCCAGGTGGTGGGGGTGGTTGGTGGTGCTGTGTGTTGGCAATGTCATTTCCGCAGTGCTGTGCTGCTGCCCATGTATGCTGCCTGGTGTGTGTGTGTGTGTCCATATGAGTACTCACCCCTCTCTGATGGTGTGTCGGTATGCCTGGAACCTTCAACTCCCCTGACCTTCATGCACGGTGTGTTCCCCTGTGTGCCTGTGGTTTGCGCATGGACAGTGTTGCCTGCACATGTCCCCTTGACTTACCTGTGTTGGGCTTAGTGCTCTTCTGCAATGGTGTCCCGGTGCAGCTGGGCCTGCCGGGTCAGTCGGGGGTCCCTCCGTCCTAGGGGAGGCTGCTCATCACTAACATCACCGGCACCACTGGCGTCCCCATCGCTGTCCCCCTCTTGGACCTGTACGGCTATCCCATGGTCTTTGGCCATGTTGTGCAGGATGCAACAGGCCAGGAATATCCCACAGGCCTTTTGGGGTCTGTACTGTAGGGCTCCGCCGGAGGTGTCCAGGCATCAGAAGCGTGCCTTGAGCATCCCAAACACCCGCTCTATGATGTGACATGTTGCGGCATGTGCCTCATTGAAGCATAGCTGCGCTGGGGTGCGTGGGGGCGCCCGTGCGGTGTGAGCAGCCAGGGACGGTGGGTATCCGCAGTCACCTGTGTGGAGATAGTGGAGATCAGTGTCATGTCAGGTCCATATTGCCCATATCCTTGTGTGCCACTACCATGGCACCTGTGTCATTCCCACCCTTGCCCAGAGTTTGCATTCCATACATGTGTACTCACCCACTAGATGACCCGTGGGGATGTCCCCACTCTCGAATCGATGGCACAGTGCAGACTGGTGCCATATGAAGGCATCATGTGCTCCTCCAGGGTGTGTGGTACAGACATTGAAAATGCGCCCAGTGGCATGACACACCACCTGGCAGTTGACACTGGAAAACCCCTTTCGGTTCTGATATGCCTGGCCGTCGGGGCCAGGTGGTGTGTGAATGGCCACATGGGTGCAGTCTATGGCCCCTAGCATGCCAGGCATACGTGCTACCCTGTGGAACTCCTGCATGTTTGTTGTACGCTCTGCCACGGTGCTGGGGAAATGGATGTACTCCACAGCATGTGGCAGCAGTGCGCTGAGGAATTGGGTGAGGATGCATGACGTGGCCGACTGTGTAATGCCTGTGGTGTCCCCTGTTGGCCTCTGGAAGGTGCCCGTGGTGAGCAGGCACATGCAGGCTGTCACCTTGGTCTCCACGGACAGGCGTGACTCCGTCGTGAGGTGCCTGCATCACATCACTGCACAGCTGCGTAGAGCCGTCTCAGTATGCCCTGTTCAGGTGGTACTGGCCCCAATCTCGGCGTCTGTGTACAGCTCGAAGCTGATGCGAGCACGATACCGCCTGTCGGGGCATGCCGCCCGGCGGGCTCCTCCAGCAGCCACGTCCCCCTGCAGCATGGTGTCTCACCCCCTCATTACAGCTTCCATGTGGAAGCTGGCACCATCCATCTCCTGGCTTCTGCCCCGCTGCTGTTCCTGTGTTACCCCGCTGCCCCCACTGCTGCTTCCACTGCACCGGCACCCCCACTGGCCTCTCTGTCCTCCTGGACCCACTGTCCCTCTCTGCCCTTCCAGCTCCTGTCTCTCTCTCTCTTTCTCTGTCTCTCTCCCCAGTTTGCGGCCTGCTTGGGTTCTTGCGCCACTTCCTTGAGCCTTTTATTTTGGCTCAATTCCGCTACTGCGCAACTTCCGGCTGAGCCACTCTTGCGCATTGCGCAAGTGTTCGATTATCGCATTGCGCACTTTATGCATGGACCCGCCCCCTTCGGTTGCGCATGCCTTCATTTCCATTGCGCTGTTGCTCAGCATGTTTTTGGTGGCGCAACTGGCCCCTTCTGAATATCGCAGAATGGCGCATTTTTGGAGTTGCGCACGCGCAACCCTGTTGCGCATGGCGCAACCCTTTTGAATATCTGGGCCCATCTGTCTTGTCCTGCATCTGTTTTCTGTGCATCAACCTGTAGTATTTTTAGCCTCCCACTGTAATTTCAGAGCCACAATTCAGTATGTGAGTTATAACTCAGTGCATATTCTCTTCCACTCCCTCTGATATTAGAATTCTTGATTAGAATGCCTGCACAGATGGTATATAGCTCAGTAATTAGCAAGCTGTCACTGCAGCCAGAATGCCCCCTTCTGAAAATTGCATTTAGCTCAGTGATTTAGAAACAGACTAATTTGCTAGAGAAACAGCTTGCACTGATTTTACATTTTGTCATGTGGTAACTACTAGCTTGAGAATGAAGCTTATTAACCAAACTGTTTACTAAATAGGAGATTAATCAATGGGTAGGTGTAATTGATATATTTAGGCAAATTAAGTTTCTAAGATTCTGAAATTAAAATGCCAGTAAAACGCCACCAGGAAAGTGTGCTTCATACACTAAAATTGAGTAATCACAAATGCTGAGATGTTCCAAAACACAGTTGAGGAAATACAGAAATCAGAGATTGATATTTAAGGGTTCAGGCATTGACCATGCGATGTTCTAACTTAATCTGAAGCCATATCAGCCACTAAAGAAGTGTTTTGAAACACAAAACACTGGAGGAGCTGAACTGATTTTGGATATGGATGGTGGATAAGGAAAATGGTCCTACAAAACTGAATGCTGAGTTGAGTTTGGGTCCTTTCTTTTTAATTTGAGTAGAATTCTGAAATCTATTTTATAAATCCTATACACGCTGGCTCAGTGGCACTGAGGCTTAAGGCACTGGACTTCACACCTCGTGCCTCGCCAGCGACCTGAGTTCAGGAATGAGCTCAGGCACCGGGGATCGGTAGGGGAGGGATTGGATTGAGCACCTGCTGTGCTGCTCTCCTATCCCTGGGGGAGGGTACTTGGGAGTCCGGTGCTCTGGCTGCCCCTGGTGGAGATTCGGGGTGCCACAGAGCACTGGGCTGCACATACACAGCATGGCCTGATGCTGGCAGGGTGGCCATGCACCAAGAAGGTGGGGGACATGTAACACACATGGAAGGGGGGGAGTGCACAACTAGAGGGGAAAAAACCCTCTCCTGCTCGATAGATGACAGCTTCCTCCAGTGCCGCTGCCACATGCCCAACGCTGGTCTCCCATCACTACCCCTTCGATCTCTCCAGGGCTGTGGGTCCTGCATCCCCGGAGACTCATAATGTCCTGGAATATGACGGGAGGCACTGTGGGTGGTAGAGTGGTCAGCCCAGTGGGTAGGCCTGAGAGAGTTATGGCAAGGGGAGAGATTAAAAAGAATCTATATATAAAAAAAAACTATACACAAGCCCCAGCCAGAACTAATTTGGATTGACTGTCTGCAAGCCAACATCAGTCCTAACTCTGATATCAGCAACACCGAATTACTCATAGTGAATGTAACACTAACCTTTAGTAAATGAAGAAAAGTGTCTATACATCCACAAGATGTGCTATCAGCTAAGCTTGTTGGTGCCTAAACACACAATGCTATATCAACTCAGTGGTGTGGCAGTTTAATGTGTAGTGTACTGAAATCCTATTGCCAACTTTAATAGCGGTGTTAAAGTACAGATGATGTTTGAAAAAAATATTTATTAGTATTACTGTATTGTATGCACTATGAGACACAGTAGAAACTTTGTTAAAGGCAAAGTTTAAAATTTTGAAGGGTTTACAAAGCTGCACGGCCCATTTAGGTCACAAATATGGATTTGCACAGGGGAGTTTTTAACTGTTTTGTTGCATTCTCCACACTTTTTCTGCTCACAGAGTTTATGCACTTCCATGGCTTTTCTAAAATAGTCTGTGGTACAAAGGAGTCAGTTCTGAGCTGGCCCTGTAGTGTGGAGGGCTGATGCACTGTGCACCTTATCTCCTGCCACACTAGCGACCCGGGGTCAGGAACAGATTAGGGTTGCTTGGCAGCTGGTGGGGAGAGGAAGGATCGAGTGTCCCAGGACAGCTCTCCTTCCTCAGGGAGATGGGAAGATGTGATCCATTGTTTGCCCGCCACCCAGTGATGGCTGGATGGCAGCTCATGTGGCACCACTAAGAAGGGAAGGAAACCCCATGTTCAGGTCACCAGGGACATCTCAGCAGAGGAGGAGCATGTACGTTGCGGCCATTGCATGTCCTGTGGTTCCCCAGGAGAAAATGGTGGAAAAATACCCTGGCGGGTGGGGGATGAAGCCGAACCTTCTGCAGGCCCTGCACCAGGCAGCAACCAAACACACTCATAGTCCTTTGGCAGGACAGTGGTGAAGGTAAGTCCCGGGAAGTTGGGTGACGGCACTGTGGAGGTCAATAGGAGGGGAACACCAGGGAGGAACAGAATGACAAAATGTATTTGAAAAAAGGAGTCAGTTTTGCAACCCTAAGACACAAATATTGATTCCTATTCACATTATTTAACTTTTGTGTTTTAAGAGACACAAATTGAAAAAAAAAAAACTCTTCCTTTCATTTTCTTTTGGGCAGATATAAATACTGTAGTTTTTTTAATATGTGTGAAAGTAAAGAATATCATTGTATTTATTTATTTATTTAGTTAGTTTTTATTGACTGGGTAAGTGCACTAGACAAATCCTGCCTATTTTCAGGCACGACCCAGAGGAGGGGATACTGACCTTGAACCAGATTAAGCTGTTGGTGGTATTTTTAGTGAATGAGGAAAATCTGGCCAGGGCACCAGGGAAATTCCCCTATTCTTTTCGACAAGTGCCTTGTGATCTTTAACATCCGCCTGAACTACAACCAATCCAGGCAGATGGGACCTCGGTTTAACGTCTCATCCGAAATAAGGAAATTTTTTATAGGGAATTTGCCTAAACATGACCAGCTTCCATGCATACAGTTTTACTAAAAATAACTCCTCTAAATATTGGAATATACCATACCACAGCAACAACATCGTTGTTGACATCTGGCACAGTGACAGACACAATGCTGACAGTCTGCACTGTGCCATCAAGAATAAAAAAAATTTTTGTGAGGGACTGTGCCTCCCGCATCCCCCCTTCTTTAAATAACTCTGAGTTGGAGTTGTTTTGGGGTGGGGGCAAAACACTGGGAGAAACAGTGCCAGTGTACAGTGGGACCATCACAGCAACCTAGCGATATTTGTTACTGTGATGGTCTATGCTGTGATTGTTTAATTGTGCTGACAGTATACCTAAATATTCTGAGCTAATGTCCACCAATTGGATAATTATAGAGTTTTAAACTGAAACCCTCAAATGTTGCATTTTGAAAATGTTGCACTTATTCTTTGAAGATTGTGGTTCTGATTTTTCAGTTTTGACGTGTTAGGATGGGTCAGACTGGACAAATTTAAACTAGAATCGAAATCAGAACCAAAAATATAGTACAGTATAAAATACAACAGTGCAATATGTTCAAAAACACCCAGTAATGTCACATAATGATTTTTGGTCTGCTGCACTGAAAAGGCAAATACGAAACACTGGCATAATGTTCTCCGCTATTTGTTCTACCCCACCCATCCTGCTCCGCTGGTACACTCAGGCAGGTGTACTATTTTGTATGTTAATAGAGCTGTGGAGACCACTATTATGCTTCTAAGAGTGGGCTCACGTGCATTCATAGGGTATGAGATCTGCAAACCAAAAGTGAACAGTTTTGATACGCTAAGAACGTAAGTGAGACCACTACTACAACCGTTAGAGTTGTCTCCATGGCTGCATTCATGTATTGTTGATTGAGATTGACCAATATTACAGTAACATTTAATAAAACAGCCTGAACACGCCCCTTTCTAGGGCAGCTGCGCATAAGACACTCTTCACACAATAAGAGTGTCTCACCTGCAGAGAAAGGGAGTGTTACGATTGGCTGGAAGCACTCAATCAGTTATTAATGGCCTTACCAGCTGAACAGATTGAATATTTGTGAGGGGAAAATACATGACTTTTGTAGAGCAGCCACACCCACTATGTTTCTCTCTCAACAAATAACGAAAGGGAAACTCCTGCACCTGGTTGTCTTGGTGGTTTGTTTGACAGTGGTGTGATACCAACAGATTGCTGAAGAAGATTCACATGGGGATGAATGGAATGTGCATGTACACACACACACACACACACCACTCAAACTATCTAATTAAATTAGAGGCTGTTAAATCATCAGCACAGCAGTGTGCCAATTTCTGGTTATAATTCTTTCATCATAATTCATCAGTCATGCCCGGTTACATAGGGGATAGGGGATATGCAACATAAACAAGAAAACATAAACATTAAAACACACACGCCAGCAGCATACACCGAAGCTAAATAAATAAATTAGAGGTTGTTACATCATCACCACTGCAGTATGTCAATTTCTGGTTATAATTCATCAATCATGACTAGTTACATAAGGGATATGCAACATAAACAAGCAAGCAACCATGGTATATGAGAGTACTTATACAAAATAAGGATCACGTTAAAGTAGGAAAAATAATTTTAATAAGTAGTTTTTTTCATATTTTAATATTGGTCTATCTTGTGCTATTCATTATAGGGGCATGGTAGCACATCAATAGTTATGGTTGAGTGTCAGGTTGTTTGTTAATCCCCTAACTGTGCATCTTAATAGCTTCGGCAGCATTTCACAAAATTAGCTGACATTTTGCATGTGTTTTCTAAGAAGCAAGTTCTAAATCTGTGAAATGTTTTGTGATGCCAGCTTGTGTGGTTTCTCTTCTGAGATCCACATATTATTTTCTTGTAGACGTCTAATTTTTTTTCTATACTTAATTTAGGATTTGGATTTGCTCTTGCATACAGCCTACACTGAATTGGACTTTTCCCTATACTTTCAGGGTAGAAATGTATTATGCCAAGGTAGTGCCTTTGGTAGGTTTCATGAAATAAATACTAAACAGTTTAAGAATAATGAAAATAAAATTTTGTTTTCCGTTCTAAGCATGCTCAGTAGGATTTTTTGCATAACATTCTGATATCACATATAAAATTCTGTGTCACAAGACCATTTTTGATTTCTCACCACTTGCTTCTCACGGCACAAAAAACAAGCTGAACGTTCGCTTGCGGTATTTGCAGTGGTATTTGGCAGTTGGACAGGGCTTAAAAAAATCAGTGACAAGGAAGTACAAGCATTTGTCAATGCCGAATGTTGCTTGCTTCTATGTGCTGTTTAGGTATTTGGAAGTCATTGGAGTGCGAATATTGAAAAATCGCGAACTTACGAGCGTCCGTAGGAACTGCGAAATGCACGCTTGTAAAACAGTCATTTTAAGGAATTTTTCACCAAATTTTCAACATAGACATTTTAAGAGCTCTGCTCATGAACAATATCACTGTGATTTTCTTACTGTGTCCCCATACATTGATTTAGCACACCATTTCGCCATTGTCATACATGAGAGGCGCCGAAATACGTTTTGGGCAGGATGTGAAAAATGACAGCTGTATTGCTCCATGAGGAGGTGTGGCAAAATGGCAATGTTGAAAATCTGAGTAATATTGAGAATTTACAAGCGTCTGACGTGCGTGAACTGCATAACCTTGCGTTAAATCAAACAATAATTTTAAGGATTTTTTTCACCAAATGTTCAACATAGCCATTTTAAGGCCTCTGCTCATGAACAATGTCACTGTGATTTTCTTAATATGTCCTATACATTGATTTTGCACAACAACTGCACCATTGTGCGCTACATGGGCGGAAACACGTTTTGGGTGAGATGTGAAAAATGACAGCTGTGCTACTCATAAGAAGGTGTGGTAGAATGGCAATGTTGAAACTCTGAAGTGGAAATATTGAAAATTCACAAACCTATGAGCGTGCGTAAGAACTGTGCAACGCAAGCTCTTAAAACAGTCATTTTTAGGAATTTTTTCACCACATTTTCAACATAGCCATTTTAAGACCTCTGCTCATGAACAGTGTCACTGTGATTTTCTTAATGTGTCCTATACATTGATTTCGCACACCGACTGCACCATTGTACGCTACATGGGCGGAAACATGTTTTGGGCAGGATGTGAAAAATGAAAGCCATACTGCTCATAAGGAGATGTGGTAAAATGGCAATGTTGAAAATCTGGAGTGGAAATATTGAAAATTCGTGCACTTACAAGCCTGCGTAGGAACTGCACAACGCATGCTCGTAAAACAGTCATTTTTTGGAATTTTTTCACCAAATTTTCAACATGAGGTTTTTGGGACCCCTTCTCATGAATGATGTCAATGTCATGGTGTTATTCAGGCCTGAAGGGTGATTTCGCGCAGTGACTACACAGTGACTGTGAAATCACCCGCCGAGACCAAATAATGCCATGACAGTGACATCATTCATGAGAAGGGTCCCAAAAACTGATGTTGAAATTTGGTGCAAAAATTCCAAATAATGCCTGAGATATACAATAAAGTTGAAAACCCCCTATCTAACCCATTATACAGCTTATCGGCATTTCCTCAGTTCGCAGTCGGCTTTGAAGAGTGCAGACGTGTTCCCGGTCCACCGATGATTGTTGCGCCGGGCTCCAGAGATGCCGGGGGCTTTGGTTTTATATATATATTTAAACTGGGGCTGGCGATCAGTGAAGGGGGGACCACTGGACAACAGAGATAGATAAGGGGCGGTCTTGGGGGATTACCTCTTTATAACCTCTACTTGCTTTGTTTTTTTTTAAGTGCAATGTGCACTTAAAACCCCCCAAAGCAAGGCAAAGTCTCAAATGGTGAAGTTTGGATCATTTTTAAAAATTACGCCAAGTGCTCCATGAGGCGAAGTTGGTGACTTCACTGTATATTCGCCAGGAGAGTAAAACCTCGCTGCATCTCTAATTATAAACAGTCTCTTTTAACCCAGCTAAATAGCACATCAGGCTCCCCCAGAGATTTCCCTGATAGATGTTTATTTTTAATCCCTCTGTCCAAAAAATATTTCAGCCCTAAATAGGGTTTTTTATTTTCAATCTGATTGTCCCAAAAATTAGACCTAAAGGCCTGTATAATTTTATCTAGTTCCAAAAATTTGCCCTTACAAGAGCTTTATTTCAGTCTGGTTTCCTGAAACAAATTAGCCCTGAGGGCTCAAGTTCAGTCTTCATCTGCTGCCACTGAGCAGATACCTGCTACGCAGTTCACTTGCTTTCTTGCTCCACCCCATGAATCCTACATATGCTTCAACCTGTTGATTGGCAGTGGCAGGGAGGAGGGGACATACATTGACAGAATGCATGCCTTTTTTTTAATTAAATATACTTTATTGAATTTTAACAATGATACTCAAAAGCAGCAAACAAATGACAAAAGAACCAGTGAAACAACAGAATCAAAAGACATAACACATGCTGAATTCACCTCTGCAGGGGAACAATTTTTTTTTTGTTTTACTTTTTCTGGCTATGGCTACCAGTCCATTCTCTCCTCCACTCATCCTCTGGCTGCTGTCAACCTGCACCGTTCCTAGGGCCACCACTCTATACTTCGCGCATGACCTCCCCCCATGGTGGTGAGATAAGGGACTCCCTAATCCCCCACCCAGCATGGATCTGGAAGAGGTGGTGGGTCCAATGAATGGCACATGTGATTGGATGGCCATCAAGCTGTGTCATCTGGAGCCACAATTTTAACATTTCCTCTCCATGTGGGAACACAGAGTGCAATGACACCAGTGATGATGTTCATGCATGCCCCCATGCATGCACACATCAGGCATCTGCCGCATCCCCCACCCCTTCTTTCGTGCAGCACCATGCTGTTGAGCCCCTGCCTCTACTAGAGGTCAGGTGTGCACTGGCTGCTGCACTCCCCTCCTCCCCAGAGATGGAGAGCAGTCCATTGGACATTCAATCCATCTCCTCCCTTATGACCCATGGTGACCCATGCTCATTCCTGAATACGGGTCACCTGCAAGATGAGAGGTGTGTCTAGGGAACATTTAGTGTAATTTTGCAACAATTCTGGGCCAAGAACAGGTCACAGCAGCAAAGCTTCAATTCAAGCAGCCCTAGTCAGACCAGACAAGACCCTCTTGACCTGAATGTCCAGCCAGGTCTGATACACGGCCCTAATTGCTGGCTGTTAAGTACCTGTTTTTAATTGCCATTTGCTTTCATTGTGTGGTTTAATTGCCAAAAGAGCTCTCTTTGAGAGTATTGTACAATATAATGTAAATACAGCAAAAGCCCAGTAGAATTCTGGGCCTCTTGGGCAGACAGGGTGGGCCTGGCAGTCCTTTTCTGCCGTCACATTCCTATGTTCCTATATATATATATTGCTATGGCCCAAGTTGCTGGATGGCTCCCTTAAACTGACTGTGTTCCTTGTAAAGCACTATATAATACCCACATGAAAGGTTATAAATAAATGCAGACTGTATAGTATGGTATTGTGTAAATTACAGTGAGCAGCTGACACAAAGCATTTCATGCTTCAATATTTCAACTTTCAATAAAGTTTTAAATTTCAATTTCTACTGTGGAAGAGTTTTAAAACATTAAACATTGTTCAAAATGTAACTTTATAGTCTTATGTAATTTTTTGTAAATAATATTTTATTTTCTGTAGCAGCCAACTTGGTACCAGAGTTGAACACATACATACTATTACACTACAGGTATTTCCTAATACAAACACTTAAAGGGCATTTTGAGTGAAAATATATTGTGATGTATCAATTACTTCAAAATTATTTTCTTGGTTTTACAGGAGTTCAGTGTAGAATAATATCCATGACATTTTGTGGCAAACAGAGAAACATACCTTTCAGATGTTATGACAGTTTGAAGTTATTAACCGGTAACTAATGCTTGAGTATTTTGTTAGTCATTATATCACTGTGTAAAAGTCTGGCTACTTGAAAATCCATCCAGACAATAATAGACTGCAGTGTCACTTGCTTCTGCTGTTTTAATGATCAACTGATATTGAGTTCCTGCACTGTTTATAGTGCCTGTAAACCGAGGGGCTGAATATCCAGGTCCGTACTTTGGAGAACTGTAGGAATGATGGTTGTAGAAAATCATCTACGGAGCTTCTCCTGGTACCTGCTTTAAAAAACACATACCCCAGTCATCCTTGACTCCAACATTACAGGTGAGAATAGCAGTTTCTCCAGGACTGACAGATAGAGCTGGAGGCTGTAGCGTCACTGTTTGACACAAGATATCTGTTAAAAGAAGAAAGTAAGAATTAATGCAACATCAGACAAGTATTTATCATTTCTACAAAAAAGAAAATAGTAAGGCATGTCATACATACAATTTATCCAAGTTATAAAACAGTAGATAAAGCCCAATGTATATCTCATTGTTGAAGGTGAGTTTCTTCCCCTTTCTGCTCAAGTCTATAAGAGTTTCAGAGCTAATGGCTTGCTGTTCTGCATTATAATCACCCAGAAATCTCCATGGTAATTTATGCAAATTTTGGGTGCCCTGAATGTCAATCAAAGTACTGTTGGCAGAACATTGAACTAAAGCTTAACCATAATAGTTAAAGAAATAAGTAATAATTGAGAAGTGATGCAACAAATGTTACTTTATATACATTTCCAAAGTGTTCCATGGCACAGTGAAGAGATCTGAAAGTAGATGTTTGTAATACTAAAAACTTAAACAAATCTTTTGTGTAACTCAAATAGGAGCTCATCTAAGTTACATCAGTCTATTCTGTGATTTCATTCCCAAGAAAAGTGTTTTTGAAGTTTTTAAAAGCTCAGGTACCCTTTTCTGGCCCAACTGACAAATGTATTTGTTTATTTAAATGTTTCACCTGGAAGGTATACTGAGCAGTGAATGCATATTCCCAGATGCATCCTGGGGGAAAGAGAATGAGGATACAGATACAGAGATAGAGCAGCAAAACACAAGTGCAGTAATAATGGAATAATAGGTACAAACATCAAACAGGATTACAATATAGAATTATAAGTGCAACAGTCAGTAAGTGCTAGGAGGCTAAACAACCAATTAATTGTATGAGTAATTCAGGATAAGTGCTAGCCTGTAAATGAAAGTAAATGTAACATATGGAGAATTGAATATAATTACTCACAGCTACAAGAAGGGGAGAAGAGGTCCTTAAGGAGGGAAGTGAGGATCTGAGGGGAGGCAACGTGACAGACGTGAGGTGGGAGAGTATTCCAGATTTTTGTGCAACAAATGTGAGAATGCTACCTGACCAAGCAAGGTGGACGTGGGAAGGATAGTAAGTGTGCGGTGGTCATGGTTTGAAACTGAGTGAGAAGAAGGAGGAGGTTGGAAGGAAAATAGAGGATCTGAGATGGGGGGGAGTGAAACCAGAACTTATCAAGAATATGGCACCTATCTGATAGGGATGGAAAGGAGAGAGTCTGGTATAGGGTGCAGTGATGGGTACAGGGGTGGGGTGGGGGTGAGACTGTCAAGAGCAAAATGACAGGAGTGGAAAAGAGAGTCCAGCCTGGTTAGGGAAAATTTGACAGTGGTACTGTAGACTACAACCTCATAGTCAAAAATAGGTAGGATCATTTTCTGGATCAGCACTCGACAAGCCAGCAAAGGAATACTTCCATGATTTCTGTATAGGGCACCCAGTTTGAGGTGCAGCATTTTGTAGATGGTGTCAATATGTCCGAGGTACCTGAAGGAGGAGTAGTCCTCTAGTTTAGTCCCATCTAGGGTGTGGAAAGAAGAGAGGGATTTGAGTCAAAACAGTCTACAAATATAAGAAAGTTGGAGTACTGTAATACTGTAGTTCTCTGTCAAGTACCATATGCATGACTTGATATTACCAAGGCATGCTCAAATTATGAACACAACTTTACAGCAGAAAGGGGACCACTGAGAAGGCTATTTCTCAACTGTGCTAGGGAGCTTCTGTCTTTTTTTGTGGAGCCGCAATGATTATAAAGCTAACAATGCAATTCAAAAAGAGCTTACCTGAACAAACAATATTACAGAATTGAGTTCCAGGATATCAGAATATATAGGGGTTTAAAACTGAATTGTGATAAATTGTTCCTGACTTACATGATCTGTCGCTTTACAAAGTGCTGCAATGAGCAACGGATATGGAAGACAATTTGCAGGAAGTTGCAGAACATAGAACTATAATACAGATCTGGGGAAAACTAATTAAATAAAATGCTTTTAAATAATTGAATAGGGAATATTATACTTGCCAGCTGCCCTGATTTTATAATTAGCTTTTTTTAGTGCCTCTGACCCTTTTTTGCTCAAAGGTGGCATAGCCACAAGTGTGTAATTAGGCTTGGAGGAACAAGAAAAATTTAATCTGATTATATAATCACAGCAAATGTAATAATTGGTTTGTACAACACAGGTATGCGTTGTTAAACCGCTACTCTTGACTGGCTAAATGGTTGATGACATACATAGAAATAAACATTTATATTTTATTTTTCAAGTTGTGTACATATTCTGGTGGTAAACACATTTACTGTATGTCTACTTCATCACATTCAAGACATGACGCTGCCCCACTTTTCACATTATTTTAGCCCCTGTACCCTGTTTTCACATTACCTATTACCTGTGCCCCAGTGTTCTCAATATTTAGCTCCTTTGTGACTGATCTAATCATGAACAGTGGCTGATGCTTCTGAAGTGTGTTGTTCGTACCATGCACTGACTGAAGTTATGCACTGCCTCCCATTTCTTGATTGCTCCCACCTAGCTTTTCTCTCTATTGTTCTGGCAGATTTGTGTTTTCTTTTGTGGGTTACACATCCATGCTGCAGGAAATTATCTTGTCCTGCTTTTCTTTGTTGTGTATCAGCCTGTAATGCTTTTACTTGTCATCAAGGCACAGGTCAGGAAGGAAGCATAGGAAAACCAGGAGCAGTTTCAAAATTCACAAATAGCATTTTATTTTTATCAATAACATCAAAATAAAAATTAAAAATGTGTTCAGTGTAGCTATTTACAAAGGCAGTACAAACAGAGAAAGCAAAGTCCTTCTTCTGAGGGTATCTCTTAACTCCAAGTTTCAGTCTCTCAATCTTTCACTCTCCTTGTTTCTCTAGCAAAAGCATTACTGTTCATTTTATAAGTCTTTGTCTGGGAACTCATTAAGAGAGCCAGCTTCACACAGAATGTTCTTGAAAGTTTACTGAATGTTCTTAGAAGTTTTATTCCTTACAGATGCAGCAAAACTGTACATGTTGTCCCAGAACTGACCTCTTGTTGACAACTCTTCAAAAGGCTTAAGAATTGCATCTCAGATTACCCCTTGAGTTCCAAATAGCTTTTTATAATCATTTCAACCGTATAACTATATACAGTTTTAAACATAGGGATCCCAGTATTGCATAATGTTTTACACAAAGATTCACATATATTTTTTATACCTGCAGATAATGCAAGGGGAAAGAAAAAACAAAATGGCAAGGGAAGTTAGAAAGACAGTGAGAGGCATAGAATTGCAAAACCATCAGAGTGATCAGTTCCTAGGTCTCACACGAAAATTTGGTTGTGCAACCAGACAGAGAAGAGACAGAAAAGGAGAGAATGGCACAGAGCCTTGTATTTAAACTCTTTCTGCATAACAAATGGGGCAAGGCCTTATTCAACCCTGTCACATACCCCCTATTTAAAGGAAACCTGTTTTACAAAAACATGTTTCCAAAACTTTATTTTAAATATCCTCTAGCATTAGCCTATAACTTTTACAGTTCAGTGCATATGCAGCATAGCAAATAGAAATGTTTCAATTCACTTTTTTTTACCTTCAGAATTCTCAATTTCTGATCCATATCTTGACAGAAAATCAGCATTTACATTATCTTTCCCAGATTTGTGCATCACTGTAAATTTAAATGGCTGCAGTGCCAGGTACCACCGTGTGATTCTAGAATGTTTATCCTTTATTTGGTTAAGACAACAGAGAGGATTATGATCTGTTACAAGTACAAAGTCAGCTCTTAGTAAGTAAAACTTAAGGGACTCCATGGCCCACTACGCCGCAAGGCATTCCTTTTCAATGGTAGAGTACCTTTTCTCTCTGTCATGCGATTTCCTACTTATGTATATAATAAGATGTTCTGTCCCATCTATATTTTGACCCAGGATGTCACCTAGGCCTACCTTTAATGCATCTGTCTGTAAAAGATATTGTTTTTCATAGTCTGGGCTTCTTAAAATGGGCTGAACATAATGCAGCCTTAATGGCTTGAAAAGTCTTGTCACACTCTGGGATCCAGTTCACATTATTCAGGAACCATTTCTTTGTGAGTTCAGTTAGGTGAGTAGCTAACTCAGCAAAGCTGGGAACAAATCTCCGATAATAACCAACCTAAAAATGACCTGACATGTTTCTTTGTTTTGGGGACAGGGCTGTTAGCTACAGCTTCTAGCTTAGAAACCTCTGACTTAACTTCTCCATTTCCCTAAACATAGCCTGAATATCTGGTTTCCTGCATTCCCAGTGCACACTTGGTAGGATTAATTGCCAGACCTGCCTTTTTCATTGATTGGATAACTGCTCGTAGGTGTTCCAGGTGGCTTTTCCAGTCTGGACTGTACACCATGACATCATCCAGATATGCAGCACAATAACCAGTGTGAGGGGATAACATTTCATCCATGTACCACTGGAATGTAGCCGGTGCACCATGTAAACCAAATGGCACAGTGGTGAACTGATAGAATCCTACAAGACAGGCAAATGCAATTTTATCTCTGGATTCTTTAGCTAGAGGGATTTGCCAGTAACCCTTGGTGAGATTGAGGTTACTGATATACCTGGCACTTCCCAGTCTGTTTACCAAATCATCTATTCTGGGCACAGGATAACTGTCAAATTCTGACACTTGATTAAGTTTCCTGAAATCAGGGCAGATTCTTACTCCCCCTTCTTTTTTGTTAACAATCACCATTGGTGATGGCCAAGCACTTTTTGACCCTTCTATGATACCCAATTCTTTCATTTTTTTGTATTTCCTGAACCACATCTGCTCTTAGCTGCTCTGATAATCTGTATGTCTTTTGTCTAGTATGACGAGCATTCCTTGTCACAATTACATAGAAACATAGACTTTGATGGCAGATAAGGACCACCTGGTCCAATCAGTCTGTCCATTTCCCTACCTATTGGATAAGCTTTTGTTGCAACTTTTGGTGGGGCTGTGTGATTCAAAATAGCAAAAGCTGCAGTTTGTAATTGGATGCCAGACATAGCCTGAGGTGGAGATAATTGTCTTCACAAGTCAGAGGTCTGTATCACAGCCATTTGTTTAGCTAGACCATTTCAGCATTGTTCAATTACTTTAAACTAGTGGTGTGATCCTGTTTGAGGCAGAAGTCCATCTTCTTCCAAGTTGTGTACAGGGTGTGCTTGGAAACAAATGAGAAGCTGCGTGGGAAATACTATTTTGGACTAAATATCTGTAACTAATCTCTCTCTCTCTCTCTCTCTTGCTTGCATCTGAGAGAAGTTTTCCTCACTTTTAAAGTGGTATTGCTTTGTGTTTGTTTTAGTTTTTAATTCAGGAAGGTTTTTTTTAAAACTGCTTATCTTGTCAACAGCCTCAGAAGGGCTGAAATAACTGCATATTTGATTTTCCTTTGTGGTTAACTGGACTGATTACTAGAATTCTGTGAGAATCTGCATCAATGTATTTTGCAACTTTTGGTGGGGTTGTGTGATTCAAATAGCAAAAGCTGCAGTTTGTAATTGGATGCTAGACATAGCCTGAGGTGGGGGTAATTGTCTTCACAAGTCAGGGGTCTGTATCACAGCCATTTGTCTAGCTAGACCATTTCAGCATTGTTCAATTACTATAAACTACTGGTGTGATCCTGTTTGAGGCAGAAGTCCATCTTCTTCCAAGTTGTGTACAGGGTGTGCTTGGAAACAACTGAGAAGCTGCGTGGGATATACTATTTTGGACTAAATATCTGTAACTAATCTCTCTCTCTCTCTCTCTTGCTTGCATCTGAGAGAAGTTTTCCTCACTTTTAAAGTGGTATTGCTTTGTGTTTGTTTTAGTTTTTAATTCAGGAAGGTTTTTTTTAAAACTGCTTATCTTGTCAGCAGCCTCAGAAGGACTGAAATAACTGCATATTTGATTTTCTTTTGTGGCTAACAAACCACCAGGCTGTTTTGGGGCTGGAGAGGTTTAACTGCATCTGACTTGGATGTCTGGATTTTTCTTTGATTAGCAGGGTACTTTCTCTGTCAAATTGTTGTGTAGGGTATCTTGCTGACAGGAAGGCACTCATCGCAGCAGTGGGTGAGAGCTTTTAGCTGATTGTTTTGTGAGGGCACAGTTTAGGCCCAACCCCTTCCCACCCTCACCCCACCCACCCCTGGAAATAGTCCCTTTATACCTGAGGTTCTGACGTCATTTCCTCAAGTGCAAGGTGCATTTCACTGTCATATCCTCTCTAGCACACTGCACTGACAACATAAGCATACACATTGTATAATATATATATTTCTATATAACAAGTCACACACACATGCGCACACACAAATACAAAAAAAAACTAGATAAACATGTGAGGAGTAGTGCAATGTAATGGCTGTGGGGCAGCAGTCTTCTGGGAGTCTTTCTGGAGGCTGAGATGCTGCCCTATTTTCAGACAACTATCTGCCCTGAGGGAGGAAGTTACCCATATTCAGGCTGCACTGGACAGTAGTAAGGAAACCTTCCCCCAGGCCACACTGGTCAGTAGGAAGGGAACCTCCCTCTTCCAGAGAGCACTAGCACCACCACCACTACCTCAGAGGTTGTGAAGAAAGCACAGCAGTTGGACCACAGTGGGCTCAGGGAGGGTGAGGAGGGTGGAACAGAGGCACACCCAGTCAATTGTTCCACTCCACAATCCATACACCATTCTGGGGGAGCATAGCTCCCCTATGGAAGCACCCACAGAGAATACTGATGACAACTGTCACAAGGGAGGCCCACAGGAAGGAGGCAGAGACACACCACAGGGAAAAGGAAGCAGCTCCCTGGTGGGGACCCAATTATTAGGAGTATAGAACTGGGGGGAGCTGGGAAAACTGAAGTAAGGTGCCTGCCTGGTGCCATGGGTTGGAGGGACAGGAAGCGCATCCTCAGGATCACTAGAACAGCTGCAAGGGATTCTGAGCTGGACATAATTGTCCACCTAGGGACAAATGACTTGGCTCATCATGAGATTAGAGCAGTGCAGGAGGACATGTAGCACACACAGTATCCTTCTCAGAGGTGCTGCCTGTCAAAGGCATGGGGGAGGAGAGGGTAATTGGCACCATGCAGTTTAATGAATGGTTGAAAAAATGGTGTGGAGCACAGGGGTTTGGCTTCACTGGGGACTGGGGTTCCACCCGGAGGGACACCAGCTTATACTGGCAGGATGGTCTGCATCTGTCCAGGAAAGGAACAAGTCTTTTGAGCAATCGGTTTAAATGCTTCATTTGCAAGCTTTTAAACTAGTCAAAGGGGGAGGCACTAATAAGCAGCAAGAAAATCCCAGCCTCTCCCTACAAAACAGGGTACTAAATGAGAAAAAGACTGAGGTAGAACGGTCAGTGGGGGATGCTGCAACAGAAGGTAAAGCCATCAAAAAATGGAGAGCAATGAGTACCAATGCCCGTAGTCTGGGTAACAAGCTTCCTGAATTAGTGGCCTTGATGGAGGAGGAACATCTGGATATCATGGCAGTCACAGAAACATGGTACACGCAAAACCATGACTGGGACATAAACATACCAGGATACACTGTCTACAGGAGGGACAGGGAGGGTAAAAGAGGAGGAGGAGGAGTTCTTTATATAAGGGAAGGAATAAAAGCAACAGAACAAAAGGGTAAACAGGGAGGAGAAGAAGCACTGTGGGTAAATTTGGAGACAGGCAATGGCACCACAATATGCACAGGGGTTGTATAAAGACCCCCTTCTCAGGGGGAGGAAATGGAGAGGGAAATGATAGAAGGTATACTTAGAATGGCAGGAAAAGGGGAGATATTGCTGATGGGTGATCTGAATATGCCAGATGTTAACTGGAGTGCAGTTGCAGCTGCCACTTGAAGAGTGCAGTTATTCTAGATGCCCTACAGAGGGCATGCCTTAGACAACTAGTACTGAGCCCACTCGAGAGGGAGCAATATTAGACTTGATTCTCTCAAATGGAGATGGAGAGAGGATCATAGATGTAGAAGTGGTAGCCATCTGAGAACTAGCGACCATCAAACAGTATGGTTCACAATAAACACAGCAATAGAGTCAGCTCATACAAAGACAAAAGCACTGGACTTTAGGAGGGCTGACTTTGCCAAATGGGTGAGTGCCTAAGGAATGCACTAGCAAATGGGCAGGAAAGAGGGGTGGAAGAACAATGGGGAATAATAAATCTGCCATCACAGAGGTAACGAGCCTTGTGTGAAGCAAATAAAGAAAACAAGATGATGTAAGAAACCACTATGGTTCTCAAAGGAAGTGGCAGTGAAGGTTCAAGAGAAAAAGAAAGCATTCTAGAAGTACAAAGAATCGCAGAAGGAGCAGGACAGAGAACTGTATCAGTTAAAGCAAAAGGAGGATGGGAAGGCAGTCAGAACAGCAAAGGCCCAAACCGAGAAAAAGATAGCCAACTCAGTTGAGAAGGGGGATAAAACCTTTTATAGGTACATCAGGGAGCAAAGGAAGACCAAGGGAGGGATAGTGAGGCTTAATAAAGGGGAGGGAGGGTGGGCAGAGGGAGATTGTGAAAAGGCAGAGATACTAAACAAATATTTTTGCTCAGTATTTACAAATGAAGAGGGGAGGTACATAAAACAAACAGTAGTAACACTCTGGATACAGAGTTGATACCAGCCCATTTACAGAAGAAAGGGTTCTGAAAGAACTCTTAAAACTGAAGGTGGACAAAGCAATGGGCCCTGATGGGATTCATCCCAGAATTCTAAAATAGCTAAGGGTAGAACTAGTGACACCACTGACTACCCCTTTTAACAAATCATGGGAGGATGGGGTGGTACTCGAGGACTGGAGGAGGGCAGATGTGATTCCCCTTCACAAAAGTGGGAGCAAGGCAGAAGCAGGAAACTACAGACCTATTAGTTTAATCTCAGTGATAGGGAAAATGATGTAATCATTTCTGAAGGAAAGAATTGTCGAGTATCTAGAGGCCAGAGGGGCACAGGACCCTAGGCAGCATGGATTCACAGCGGGAAGGTCATGCCAGGCAAATCTGATAGATTTCTTTGACTGGGTGATCAAAGTAGTAGATCAGGGAGGGGCTGTGGACATGGCCTACCTAGACTTTAGCAAGGCATTTGACACAGTCCCACACAAAAGATTAATATACAAGTTAGCCAGCCTGGGAGTGGGTCCCAAGATGACAGCCTGGGTAAAGAATTGGCTGGAGAATAGGACACAGAGAGTAATAGTAAATGGAGTCCACTCAGAAGAAAAGAGGGTTACTAGTGGGGTACTGCAGGGTTCAGTATTAGGACTGATCTTCTTCAATGTCTTTATAAGCGACATTGCGGAAGGACTGGAAGGAAAAGTATGTCATTTGCAGATTACACTAAGATCTGCAACAGAGTTGATGCACAGGGTGGGGTGGAAAGGATGAGAAGGGACGTGGCAAGGTTAGAGGAATGGTCAAATGTATGGCAGCTTAGATTCAATGCTAACAAGTGCAAGGTAATGCACCTGGGAAACAAAAACCCAGGGGAAGAGTACACAATGGGGGGTGAGATACTAACAACAACAAAAATGGAAAGGGACCTGGGGGTAGTCATATCAGATGACCTAAAGGTGGGCAAGCAATATGAGAGGGCAGCAAGGAGGGCTGGGGGATACTGGGATGCATAGGGAGAGGCATCGCCAGTAGAAAACAGGAAGTTATTATCCCTCTGTACAGACAGCTAATGAGACCCCATCTGGAGTACTGTGTGCAGTTCTGGAGACCCAATCTCTGCAAAGACATAGACAGGATGGAAACTGTCCAGAGGAGGGCAACTAAAATGGTGCAGGGTCTTCACGGAAGACATATGAACAGAGACTTAAGGAGCTTAATATGTATAGCCTCGAGGAAAGGAGGAGGGGACATGATAAAACTTTCAAGTACCTCAAGGAATCAACAAAGTCCAAGAGGGTAGCATCTTTCAAAAAGAGGTGTGCAAGAACAAGAGGGCACAATTTGAAGATGGGGAGGCTCAGAGGTAATTTAAGGAAGTATTTTTCACAGAGAGGGTTGTGGATGCATGGAATGGCCTTCCGGAGGAGGTTGTGGAGTCAAAATCAGTGGTGGAATTCAAGCATGCATGGGACAGTCATAAGGCAATTCTGGGGGGTGGGGGTAAGAAGAAGCAGGCTGCTGTTTAACTAGGATCTGCAGCTTATCCAGTAGGTAGGGAAATGGGTAGACTGGGTGGGTCAAGCGGTCCTTATCTGCCGTCAAATTCTATGTTTCTATGTAAGCTGCAGATCCAAATTACCAAATAAATAAATATATTTTATGTCAGTTTTCAACTATTCTGGGTCAAGAATGGGACAGAGCAGTAATTATACAGTTCAGGCAGCACCAGTTAGACCAGATGATACCCTCTTGACCTGACTCTCTGGCTTGGTCTGATGCACACACATGACTGCTTGCTATTAAGATATTTGTTTAAAATGCTATTTGCACTTATTGCATGGCTTCATTTCCCAAAGAGCCGCTTTTGGGGAGTACTGTACAATATCAATATTTTGTTATGGCCCAAGATGTTTGATAGTGCTCTTAAACTGAGTGTTTTGCTTGTAAAGCACTATGAGATGCTCACACAAAAGGTCATACACAAATGCAGACTGTATACTATGATATTGTGTAAATTACAGAGAACAACTGACACAAAGCAGTTAATGCTTCTTTAATATATCAAATTTCAATTAAGTTTTAAATTTCAATGTCTAATTTGGAAGAGTTTTAGTATATCACAAATCATTCAAAATGTAACTGTAATGTTTTACAGATAATATTTTCTTACCTGTAGCACCCGACTTGACATCAGAGCTAAATACATACATAGTATTACAGTAATTACTACAAAATTATTATTTTGGTTTTACATAAGTTCAATGTAAACTGATATCCATATCATTCTGTGGTAAAGAGGAAATGATACTCTTCTGATGTTATAACATTTTGAGGTTATTAATCAGTAACTAATGCTTGACTGTTTTGTCTGCCCTTATATCACTGTGTGAGTCTGACTACTCTGGAATCTATTTAGACAATAATAGACTGCAGTGTCACTTGCTTCTGCTGTTCTAATGATCAACTGGTATTCAGTTCATGCATCGTTTATAGTGCCTGTAAACAGGGGGGCTGAAAATCCAGGTCCATACTTTGGAGTACTGTAGGAATGATGGCTGTAGAAAATCATCTGTGGAGCTTCACCTGGTACCTGCTTGAAAAACCACATAGCCAATCATCCTTGACTCCAACATTGCAGGTGAGAGTAGCAGTTTCCCCAGGACTGACAGATACAGATGGAGGCTGTAGTGTCACTATTAGGCATAAGAGATCAGTTAAAAGAAGAAAGTAAGAGGTAATGCAACATCAAACAGGTATTTTGTCACTTCTGTCACTTAAAAGAAAATCAGTCAGGAATGCCATACCTACAATTTATCCAAGTCATAAAACAGCAGAAAAAGACCAACATATGTCTCATTGTTGAAAGTGAATTTCTTCCCCCTTTTAGATCAAGTCTATGAGAGTATCAGAGCTAATGCCATGCTGATCTGCATTATAACCCCCATAAATCTCTATGGTAAGTCATGCAAATTTGGAGTGACCTGGATATCAATCAAAGCGCTGTTGGCAGGTCTTTGAACTCAAGCTAAGCCATAATAGTTAAAGAACTAAGTAAACTGAGAAATCGTGCAACAAATGTTACTTTATGTAGTTTTCCATACTATCCCAAAGCACATTATGGCGATCTCAAAGTAGCAGTCCATAATACTAAAAACTGAAAGAAAAATATTTTGTGTAGTTCAACAGGCAAACATCTAAGTGTATTAGTTTGTCCTGCCATTTCATTCCCAAGACAAATGTTTTTGAAGTTCTTAAAATGCTCGTGTTCCCTCGCCAGGCCTGCTCTGACTGCTCACTCTCCCATGCTTTATCCAGCCTGCACAGTGACTACATCAGAACAGAATTGTGCACCTTCAACATCGGTGCACAACACTGCCATCTGAATGGGGGTTGGCCAGCATTTCAGAGTTGCAAGAAACAACAGCTTCATCTGCAGTGCTGTTCGGAGCTGCCTTGTGAACGAGCCTAAAATGAACAGAGCGTCACTGCAGAAGGGATACCACTGAGAACGGTATTTTTCAAATGTGTTAGGAGCTTCCTTTTTTTGTGGAACCATAATGATTACAAAGCTAACAATAAAAACAAGTTTCAAATGGCTTAAATGAGCAAACAATATTACAGAACAGAGTCCCAGTATATCAGGAGTATGCAGCTTCTAAAAATGGAATTGTGGTAAAATGTTCCCTGCTCACATCAACTGTTGCTCTGAAAAAGTGCTGCAGATACAGACGAGCGAGGAGTGCTGGATATGTAGAGCCGTTAACAAGAATTTGCTGAGTATTGAACAATAATACAAATCTGGGGAATTCCGATTAAATAAAATGTTATTTGTGAAATAGCTGAATACAGATTTTTACACTTGCCAGTTGCACAGATTGTATAATTAGATTTTTTAAGTACTTCAAAATCTTGCTACTTAAGAGCAGCATAGCTTGAAAAAATTAAAGAAATGTAATCTGATTATGTAAGCCCCCAAATGGTGCTTCCCTTGTGGACTGCTGCCCTGGCACTGTTCCTGCAGTGTCCTGCAAGTGGCCCTGGTGGGATTCAGGCCTGGTGGCCTCCGTGTGTCCCACGGCTGCAGCAGCCAATGCTTCATTGCTCAGCCCCACCTTCTGAAAGGGGCTGAGATTAAAAAAGATGTTCCCACACCTCTGGGTGCTAAGGGGGATAGTCTACTGGTACAGGGAGCTGCCAAGAATCGGACAGGCAGATGCAAAATAGAAGAACATGGCCATTGCTTGCCTTGTGCAAATACATGGCTTGGGGGAGCAAATATTTAAAGAAGATGCAGCTCCATTGAGAGAAGCAGCTAAAAAAGGACATGATCAAGCGGAATATGTTTTGGGAACCCAGTCGGCATTTAGGGGCTCCTACAAATAAAATAAAAGGTGTCCTGGCTTCATTGTGCAAATCAGAGCCAGGACAAATAACTCTCAGGTCCTGAAAGGGCTTAAATTCGAAGTATTGGGGCTGTGTTTGCAGGGGGGGAAATGTAAACAAGCATGGCAGCCCCCATGGGACTACTGCTGGCAAGGAGTCTGCTGGGAAAGTTCAGAGGGTGCTGAATAAGCCCAGTAGCAGTGCAGCCAATCAGAAGGGGGACTCTTTAAAAACTACAAATACAACTGCATGACTGGCCAAAGGGGTAGTTCAACCTGAGGCTGGAGAGATATCAGACTGCAGGAAAGACTATTGTTTGCTGTCCAGCCCCAGGCCTGCACCTTGCCTCATCGGCCTGTGTGGTCTCCGAGCTAAAGAACAGGCAGAGTGTCTGAAAGAGCAGTCTGCAAGGGAAAGACAGAAGAGCATTGCTGCAGTAGTGGACATTTGGAAGTTTGCTGCAGAAAGGGAAGCTGGAAGTGTGCTGAAGAGAAAGTGAAAGTGGCTGGGCTGCAGTGCAAGAGCAGGAACTGTAAGTGTGCAGCCTGTGAGGGAACAAAGGTCTGCAAACTTGAGAAAAGACTGAGCTACTGTGTCCCCCTCCCCCCAGTGGAGTAAGTGCTGTTGGAGACTGAATTTTGCTGCAAGTCTGATAGATATTAATGCTGAGGCTAAAGTCTGAGGTGAATCCCATCTTGTTTGTGCCAAAAAAGGGTGTGCAACAGTGGGATCTGAGGCCTACGCTACTCAGACCCTGGACTGAAGAGGACAGAGAGCAGAGAAGAAGATGGGAAGAGGCCTGATTGGTGAGCACTGTCTACAAAGGCCTCTAAGGCAAAGATTTAAAAGGCAAGACAGGTGAAAACTAGCATTCTTCACTGTCGTCAGTCAGCTCTTCAGCCCTGTGGCGCTCCACCAACAAAATATCTTCATGGTACTGTAAAACCTCCAGCCTGCTGAACCTACATTTGAACTGCTGAACTGTAAGTACCCCGAGCTGTGACTTTGGGCAGTCTTTTATTTAGCTAGATAGTTAGGTTGAAATTAATGGGATTTAAGTCCTGGGTAAGCAATTACTAGAAAATTGTGCCCAGGCCTGAAAGTAAAGTTAAGATTTGTGCATTTAAAGTGAGGGCCCCAACAAAAGATCCTCACGTTGACTTCTGCACCACGGTAAGGTACCCACCAGAAAGACTGTATAGACTTTCTGGACAGCTGCCAAGGGAAAGACGGGTGCACCCACAGGTGGGAGGTGGGTACTGTTTGGGTCAGAATTGTTTGCCAGTTGTTGCTGTTTTATCCCAGTGTTTCCTCTTCCCTTACAATAAAATACTGTTGTTGTTCATGTTAATTGCTGCTATAGAGTGTTTCTGTTAAGAAGGGTGGTATTGTCAGTGTGTGTGGAACTGTTTGGAAGGCAGCTAAAATGTTTTCCTTGGGAGTGGTAACCTGCCATTTGCCCACAGGTATTATCTACCACTTCCTCAGGTGGAGGCACCACATCACTCTACACCTACCTATCCTAAACCAGGCCAGCCCTCTTGAAGGCAATTCCAGTGATGACCTCGAGGGCCCCTGAACAGCCAAAGGTAAGTCAAGGGGCTGTTACAATTATATAAACAGAGCAAATGTAGTAACTGGTTTGTACAACACAAAAATGTGTTGCTATTTAACTGTAGCTCTTGAGTGACTAAATGGTTGACATCATAGTAATGAGATATGCAGTGGGCTGGCTGAAAATATTACATTTATTTTTTTGGCAGGGTTTGACCTCTGTGGCCTCATGAGTGGCTGAGCCACAAGTGAGGTCTGTAGAGGTCAAACCCTGCACTTCAGATAAAAATAAATTTGACATTTTTAGCCAGGCCATGGATATGTCCTTTATACAATGATAGTGCCTTTAGGCAAGAATAGTTATTTCAATAAAGATTTTTTTTTCATTTAACATTTTACTCCTCCTTTGTTGTGGTGCGGGCCCCAATGACTGCCGGCTGCTGACATCCGGGTCCCTGGACCAGGTCTGGCGTATGCTATGGCACCTGACACACACAGGTCTCAATGAAATTAATGGGGCACCCTCCCTCTGAGGGCCCATGACCAGGAACAAAGTGGCCACACCTCTTGTGTCCAGGGGCCCGGGGCATGACCATGGGCTGCTGTGGTCGTCCCATAATTTTCCACCATTACTTGCCCCTAGGGAGCCGGACATGCAATGATGTCTACTGCACCTTGCGTCCAGATATACGCCACGCTCCCTCCCCTTGGAATGCATGCCACTGACAGTGTGCCCAGCCTTCGCTAGGTGCCACTGCAGCACGCCACATACCCAGTACCCACTCCAGGGGAAGGAGAGTGGTCTTGAGGTGCTCAATCCTTTCTCTCCCCTGCCAGCCCCCGGCACCCCGAGTCCGTTCCCAAACCTGGGTCACCGGCATGGTGTGAGGTGCGGCCTCCAGCACCTCAACCCTCAGCACCACCGGGCCAGCCTTTCGATAAAGATTTTACTCATTCTGTTTAATTTCACTGCTCTGTTTTTTAACTGCAGCAGATACCATTGTGATGTCATCAGACACTGTTCAAGCCCTGCTCCCATTGGTTAAGAGCTCCTTTGTGACCAGCCTCGAGTAGAAATATATACTGACCCACCTAAGATTGAAAAAAATGATTTATTTCCACTGCAGGCCTGTCACACATGAAAATAAATGTATTTATTTGCAAAATTCTGCTCTCACAGTCATTGTATAAATAGAAATAAGCAGCTATTTATTTTTTATTTTGTCCGCTCGTGTGTGTGTGTTATTCCGGTGGAAAGCACATGTATGTCTGTCTCACCACATTCATAAGAGAACTCTGCTCCAATTTTTCACATTATTTGAGTCCCTGTACCTTTTTTCACATTACCTGTGCCCTCAGTTTCTCATTATGGTAGTCCTTGTACTTGACTTAATTCTTTTAGCTTCTTTACATTACTGCATGTAAGTCATTGCTGCTTCTTTGTGATTGATCTAATCCTGAATAGTGGCAGATGCTTCTGAAGTGTTTTGTTGATACTATGTGATGACTGAAGTTCTGCACTGCCTTCTGTTTCCAGTGCCCATCCATTTAAGAAAGTGAAGAAGGCCCACTAGGGGCCAGTTAGTAACTGTCTAGGAAAAGGAGTCAGGAGACAAGTGGACCAATTATTTGGGCACTGAATCCTAAACAATGCAGACACACAGACATGCTAGTGTTGTGGAATCCGTTCCTGCTGCTGCATCACTGCTCATCTATATTCCTCTGCCTGTGCTCTCAAATGCAAAGTCTGTTGATTGTACATACATATTATTTGTAGTTTTCAAGCTTTGAAATGCTGAATTGCTATATGATTTCATTAGCCTGATTATATTTAGCACTGAAGTTCAGCCCGCCTCGGCTACAAATGCCTTTACTGTTCACTCACCTGCCTCACCGATTGTGGCTTGACTGTGTCTGGGACATCACTCCCTCCCCTTCCCCATCTGCATACTCCCTTACCTCTCTGGTGGCAGTTTATTTTCCTGTGTTAGTTAAAAAGTTTATTTCCTCTGTCTTTGGTATTTCTTTTCTTTAGCCTCAGCGCTGATGTGGCATCGCGGTCATTGAACCCAGAAGTCAGTTAGTCAGTGAGCGAGACGAGCCTAAGCACTGAACATGCTAAGAGTAAAGAACAATCCAAAAATGGAAGAAATAAACTTTTTAATTAACATACTGCAAATCAGCTGCTGTCAGGAGAAGGGATGTGTGCAGTCAGGAGGGAAGGAATATCTCAGCCATAGTTTGAGCTGCAGTTGGGGAGTGCAAGTGGGTGAACAGAAAGGGCTTTTGTAGCTGAAGTTGAACTGTGCAGAACATAATATATCTAGCTATAACTGTATATAAATAAATAAATACCCAGCTATAAATAGCGATCACTATTATGGTGAGTGTATATCGCCGAAAAGCAAATCAGCGATATACACTTGCCAGTGACCCAACTTCTGGCACTCCCTGAATCAAGATTACTAACTCCTGTGAGGTGCATGTCAGGGAAAGGCAAAACCTGCATTTGCCTTATCCTCTGGCTGGGAGAGTAAAATGGTGCAATACTACGTACAGTATCATTAATGCGCCATTCACTCACTGGTGCTGCGCTGTACTGGGTAAGCAATAATGTCAAACGCTATTAAGTTTACGAGATTATGACCCGCTACTGCTATTTTAACAGTCACTCATATTCCATTGCTATCATCACAGGATACCGTGAACTTAAGTTTTAATTTAGAAATAAAATAAAAGTGAAGGTATTGGTAAAGATTCAGTGCCTTGGGTACTTGGGTTGCCATTTAATTCAGCACACACACTGAGTGCCTGACTGCTTTTTCAGAGTTCCTCGATGTAATGAACAAGGAGCTATAATGAACACGATGTGGCTCTGCTTCTGTTTGTTATAGCGAGGAAGCACTGTATATAAATAAGAAAAAACAGTACAGTATATCTGACTTCTGTTATAATAAAAGCGAATGGCGCTCAGGGGATATCACGTGGCTAATCAAGAGTGCCCTCTCATGACTTCTAAAGGTTGTGGAACCCTAAAAAGTTACAACTAGATGCTTTTAATTCATCAAGAGACATCTCTGGAGCCTCATTTTTTTCCATTTATTTGTAATTGCAAGTTGGTACACTGGAATATTAAAATTCCACTTTCAGGCACAACCTGAGATCAATAATATAAAGATATAGACAGTACACCAAAAAACAAACTATTTTCTTTCAGCCCAAATTCAGTTCGAATAGGAAATGTGATCCCTTTGGAGTAAACAACGAAGCCTGATGAGTGTGTTAAGTGCTGACTAGCAAGTCGGTGAGCTTCACAAGATAAGCATTACGGTCATAAACTGGCCAGCAGATAGGGCTTCTATGGCTCTGTATTATCATTCTCACTTCAGTGATGTGATCAAGTCCCATGTTGGAGTCAGTCATCTTATGGCATGATCATGGCACGGCTTTTACAAACATCGGGAAGTTGTCTACAATGTTCAAACCTGGTGAAACTACTGAAAACATCACCAATGCAGGTTAAGAATACTATAGCCTAAAATGACATATCATTATCTACTTTATGATCTCAGATTTTTTACATAGCGACCTGGCAAATATGGGTTTAGTATCCTTTAAGTACTTATTCCAGTTGGTAAAAAAAAAGTCAGATACAGGCTCTCAGACAAAGAAATGCATTCATATTTCATGCTCTCAGAGGACCGCTTCATAAGGATAAATTTACATGCCCAGAATCCCAGTGTCCCATGTAGCTATCACCTGGCTTTTTCTTGTACCAACCTAAAGTAATATTTTGTTATTCACCAGGAAGCAGACCTGATTTCATATACTGTATTTACTCACTGGTAGGCTGAGTTTACATATAAGTGGACTCCCCTTTACCCTAGCAAGTTTAGCAAAACAGAAAGTATTATTTTGCTTCCCAAACTGGTTTGAACATTTGTCTTGCAACCAACACCAGTTCCAGAATCTATCTTTATGGGGAGAAGTGAACAGAAAATTTACACAAGTCAGACTGCAAGGTCACTTCAAAAAAGCTACGGACCGGGGCCAGAAGCAATACCAATACCTATATAGTCTCCCAACAGCTTGCCTTCTCTGTCTCCTCTCTGAAAAATAAAACACACAAGTGCTGTGTTATGGCTAACATACTTTGTTATGAAGAAAAAGCAACAGCAGTTAAATGCTGGACACACCCTCCCAAACAGTAGCCAAACGTTTTTCACAAGGTTAACTGCAACCAGGTGGATAAGATTTAAAAAGCACCTATTTAAAGTGACAGCACACATTTATAGAACCATATATGTGTTGCATGCACATATGATAGTAATGTCACCTATTGCAAACATAAAACCAGACATAAAAATACAACAGACTAATAAATACATGTCAAGGAATATTGATGTGCGATAAATATCATCTCAAAGATAAAAGGAAAGAATGGAAGTAATAGGGGAAAGGCAGAGGGACAGAAAGGCAGGGGGTGGGGACTGAATATACCCAAAGACTAGATATAACAGCAGCAAGAAGAACACAGTAATTAAAAGCATATTCACATCAAACTGTGTCAAAACTTTATTCTATACCAATGCCAATGAAAATGAAAATAATCATAACCCCAAATCATATATCTTTTAGATTTAACATGTTTTTAATATTGAACTGTTAAACTAATGAAAAGGAAAGATTAGCTTCAAGGAAATGAAAGATGGCTTACATTATCTCTATCTTTACTTATTCAAGTGTTTGCTCTCCATTTCTAGATTGATTGCTCTCTCCTAGCTTGTGTCTGTAGTGTTCTGGCAGCTCACATTGTGTTTTTTTTTGTGTTACTTTTTCTCTTGAGGGGTGCAAAGTCATACTGCAGGAAACTATCTGTCTTGTCCTGAATTTGTTTGATGTGCATCAACCTGTAGTATTTTTAGCCTCCCACTGTAATTTCAGAGCCACAATTCGGTATGTGAGTTATAACTCAGTACAGATTCCCTTCCACTCCACCTGATATTAGATTTCTTGATTATAATGACTGCACAGATGGTATATAGCTCAGTAATTAGCAAGCTGTCACTGCAGTCTGAATGCCCTCTTCCTAAAATTGCTTTTAGCTCAGTGATTTAGAAACAGACTAAGTTGCTAGAGAAACAGCGTGCACTGATTTTACATTTTGTCATGTGGTAACTACTAGCTTGCGAATGAAGCTTATTAACCAAACTGTTTACTAAATAGGCGATTAGTCAATGGGTAGCTGTAGGTGATATATTTAGGCAAATTAAGCTTCTGCGATTCTGAAATTAAAATGCCAGTAAAACACCACCAAGAAAGTGTGCTTCATACATTAAAACTGAGTAATCACAAATGCTGAGATGTTCCAAAACACGTTTGAGGAAATACAAAAATCAGAAATTGATATTTAAGGGTTCAGGCATTGACCATATGATGTTCTCACTTAATTTGTCACCTATTTTGAAGCCATATCATCCACTGAAGAAGTGTTTTCAAACTCAAAACACTGGAGAAACTGAACTGATTTTGGATATGGATGGTGGATAAGGAAAATGATCCTACAAAACTGAATGCTAAGTTGAGTTTGGTTATTTGAGTAGAATTCTGAAATCTATTTTATAAAAACCTATACATGCTGGTCCGGTGGCACTGAGGGTTGAGGTGCTGGACATCACACCTCGTGCCTCGCTAGCAACCTGAGTTCGGGAGCGACCCAGGTGCCAGGGGTCAGCAGGGGAAGGGATTGGATTGAGCACCCGGTGGGCTGCTCTCCTATCCCTGGGGGAGGGTACTCGGGAGTCCGGTGCTCTGGCTGCCCCTGGTAGAGATTGGGGGTGCTACAGAGCACTGCGCTGCATGTACACAGCGTGGCCCGATGCTGGCAGGGTGGCCATGCACTGAGAAGGTGGGGGACATGCACCACGCATGGAAGGGGGGAGGAGTGCACAACTAGAGGGGAAAAAACCCTCTCCTGCCGGATAGATGACAGCTTCCTCCAGTGCCGCCATCACATGCCCAACGCTGGTCTCCCATCACTGCCCCTTCGATCTCTCCAGGGCTGTGGGGCCTGCATTCCCAGAGATTCATAACGTTCTGGAAGATGACAGGAGGCACTGTGGGTGATAAAGTGGTCAGGCCAGTGGGTAGGCCTGAGAGAGTTCTGACAAGTGGAGAGATTAAAGAGAATCTATATATAAAAAAAAACTTTACACAAGCCCCAGCCAGAACTAATTTGGATTGACTGTCTGCAAGCCAACATCAGTCCTAACTCTGACATCACCAAAACCGAATTACTCATAGTGAATGTAACACTAGCCTTTAGTAAATGAAGAAAAGTGTTAGTACGTCCACAAGAGGTGCTACCAGCTAAGCTTGTTGGTGCCTAAACACACAATGCTTTGTCAACTCAGTGGTGTGGCAGTTTAATGTGTAGTGTACTGAAATCCTATTGCCAATTTACATAGTGGTGTGAAAGCACAGATGATGTTTGAAAACAATATTTATTAGTATTACTGTACTGTATGCGCTATGAGACACAGTAGAAACTTCTTTGTTAAAGGCAAAGGTTCAAATTTTGAATAGTTTGTAAAGCTTCAAGGCCCAGTTACAGTAGGTCACAAACATGGATTTGCACAGGGGAATTTTTAACTATTTTGTTGCATTATCCACCCTTTTTCTGCTCACAGAGTTTATGCACTTCCATGATTTTTCTAAAACAGTTTGTGGTACAAAGGAGTCAGTTCTGAGCTGGCCCTGTGATGTGGATGGCTGATGCACTGTGCACCTTATCTCCTGCCACACTAGAGACCTGGGGTCAGGAACAGATTAGGGTTGCTTGGCAGCTGGTAGGGAGAGGAAGGATCAAGCATCCCAGGACAGCTCTCTTTCCTTGGGGACATGGGAAGATGTGATCCACTGCTTGCCCATCACCCAGTAATGGCTAGATGGCAGCTCATGTGGCACCACTAAGAAGGGAAGGAAACCCCATGTTTAGGTCAGCAGGGACATCTCGACAGAGGGGGAGCATGTACGTTACAGCCATTGCATGTCCTGTGGGTTCCCAGGAGAAAATGGTGAAAAAATACCCTGGTGGGGGGCCGGGATGAAGCCACACCTTCTGCAGGCCCTGCACCTGCAACCAAGCACAGCCGTAGTCCTTTGGCAGGACAATGGTGAAGAGAGGAGAGGGTCAGAAGGGAAGCAGAGACAAAGGGGCCCAGACCAGGAAGAACAATTGCCGGGAAACCAGGTCAGGAGACAAAAGACAAATGGAAGGAGGAGATAGGGACTTGTGAGGGGAGGTGAAGAAGTGACAAAAGTCATGGAGTGGAAAGGAGAGAACAGGTTACTACGAAGAGAGAGGGAGCGGCATTTGTGAAGGGCCTTCAGAAAATAGTTGTGCACTGCTAGAGAGGAAGAAGGCGGAGGAGGAAATGATGAACTTAGAGGAGTAATTGATAAATGCCTGGACCAAACTGGAGCAGGGGAAGTTCTGCTGGGAGAATTGCAACAGGGTAAAGGGAAATAATGTGCAGGAGGAAGAAGGAGCTGGAAATGAGAGAGGAGATGAATGGAAGCAAGCAGGGAGTAAGAGGGTGGAATCTTAGTGCTGGGGGACTCAATACTAAGAGGAGTTAGGTGGGGTAGCAAGGGGGAGAGGCATAGTCACATTTGGGTGGAGGCCATGCCAGGAATGACAGCGGAAAGGGTGGGACAGTCTGTTCTGAAATATGCTAGAAGGGGTAGGAACAAGCCTCATTTAATTATACATCTTGGGACAAATGACCTGGCTGATGAGACAGTAGATATAGTCCAGAGGAGGTTTGAGGAACTAGGACAATTATGTGAGGGGGCAGGAAGATCAGTAACTTTTTCAGAGATACTTCCGGTGCCAACGGCAAGCACAACAAGAAAGCTGAGAATAGAGGAATTTAACAGATGGCTAAGAACCTGGTGTTGTGCTAAAGGGTATGGGCTGTTGGGGGTTGGGGAGCGACCTGGGAAGACAGTAGTCTCTATGCCAAGGACAGACTACACTTGAGTGAGGAGGGAAAGAAAGTGTTGAAACAGAGGATGGAGGAGTACATAGAGGAAGTTAGGAATTTAAACTAGGAGTTCGGGGTGGCAGTTGGGGAAGAGTTATGCAGAGACCACAGGTTGGGAAACCATATGAAGCTTACCCTCCTAACAGTGACAAAGGACAAATGCAGGCAAAGTACTGTTGGTGATGCTAGGAAAGAAGGGCAGGATGTGGGGGGGGGAGGGTGGAAGGTGGTTAACCTTAATGCTAGGAGCCTTGGGAGGAAAACTGCAGAATTACAGGTTCTCATGGCAGAGGGAGTGGTGGACATTGCAGCCATCATGGAAACATGGGCCACCCAATACAATGACTGGGACCTGTCTGTACCAGGGTACAGGTTATTTCGTAGGGACAGGGTGATTGGGAAAGGGGGGGGGTTGCACTATATGTGAAGGAAGGACTGAAGTGTGTAAGGGAGAAAGGGGAGGAGGGTAGTATGAAGTCACTTTGGATGCAAATCCAGGATTCCAAGAATAGGATTCTTAGAATGGGAGTGGTGTACAGGCCACCATCTTAGACGGAGGAGTTAGACAGGGAACTAGTGGGACAGATCAGGAGGACCTGTGAGAAGGGTAGTGTGGTGATTGTGGGGAACTTCAACATGCAAGGAGTGGACTGGAGCACCCCAACAACCAGGAACAGAAGGGAGCAGGTACTGCTGGATACCTTCCAGGACAGCATCCTGCTGCAAATGGTTAGTGAACCAACCAGGTTAGGGAATACCCTTGACCTTGTGCTGGCAAATGGGGACTTTGTGAGGGAACTTACAGTTGAGGAACCGCTGTCAGGGAGTGACCACCACTCAGTATGGCTCACATTGGATGTGGGCAAAGAAGGAGTGGAATCTGGCACAATAGTGCTGGACTTCAGGAGGGCCGGCTTTGGGAGGATGGGGGAAGTGATAAAAGGGTACCTGGCCAGAATTCAATCTAGTATGGACACTAACCAGAGGTGGGAGCTCATAAAGCTGGGGATAGTGGATGCTACCAAAACCTGCTGCAAAGCCCAGAGCAAGAAGGCTAGGGCTAAGAAACCAATCTGGTTGAGCAAGGAGGTCATAGAAAAGTTAAGGAGGAAAAAAGCTGCCTTTAGGAAGTACAAGAAAACAGGGAGGAAGGAGGACAGGGAGGAGTACGTGACAGAATCGAAGGAGGTGACAAAGGCAGTAAGGGAGCCAAAGCATTTACGGAACTCAGGCTGGCACAAGGCATTAAGAAGGTGGAGAAGAACTTCTTTAAGTACATCAGGGAGAAAAGGAGCTGTAAGGACCACATAGTAAGGATTAGGAAGGAGGGGGGTTGGGTGGAAGCAGGCTGCGATAAGGCGGAAGCACTAAACGAGTACTTCTGCTCAGTATTTACTAAAGAGAGGAGGGGGGTGACACTCAAGGTGGGAGAAATGGCAGAAGCAGGGTGGGAAGTGGTGACAGATGGGGAAATCATGGAGAGCAGAGTTCGAGAGGGTTTGAAGGCACTGAGGGTTGACAAGGTGCCAGGCCCAGATGGCATCCACCCCAGGGTACTGAAGGAGCTGGCGGAAGTCCTTGCAGGACCTTTGGCAGACCTATTTAATGCCTCACTACATTTGGAATGTGTACCTTAGGACTGGAGGACTGGCTCATGTGGTGTCTCTCCACAAAAGTGGCCCCAAGGATGAACCGGGAAACTACAGACCAGTGAGCCTCACATCCATCGTGGGTAAGCTAATGGAGACTATCCTGAAGGAGAGGCTGGTGGCCCTCCTAGAGGCCAAACGACTACAGGACAGCAGACAGCATGGCTTCATATGTGGCAGATCCTGCTAAATCAACCTGGTGGAGTTCTATGACTGGGTATCTAGGCAACTGGACAGGGGCCATGCAGTGGATGTCCTGTATCTGGACTTCAGTAAGACATTTGACTCAGTGCCACATGGAAGACTGGGAAGGAAGTTAGTAGGCACAGGGGGGTGCAAAGCTGGCGAGATGGGTAGGAAACTGGCTGCAGGAAGGCAACAAAGGGTGGTGGTGGGTGGGAGCTCACACCCAAGGGCAGTGACGAGCGGTGTTCCACAGGGCTCGAGCGTTGGGACCAGTGTTGTTTGGGATATTCATTGCAGACATATTATGGGACATCAAGAGCAAGATCAGTCTGTTTGCTGATGATACCAAGGTAGACGCGGTGGTGGATGACCTAGGGGGATGGCAGGGGTTGCAGGATGATGTGGCAAAGCTTGAAACCTGGTCAGACACCTGGCAACTGGGCTTTAATGCCAAAAAGTGCAAGGTGCTGCATTTTGGGATGAAGAAGCATGAGGAGGAGTTACCAGCTAGGGGCAGTGCAGCTAGCCCAGACAGAGGAGGAGAAGGATCTGGGTGTGCTTGTTCAGGGTCAATGAACAACTTGGCACAATGTGGAAGGCAGCTGCAAAGGCCAACAAAATGCTGGGTTGTATTGCAAGGGTATATACTGAGGAGGGAGGAGGTGATTCTGCCACTGTATAGGTCATTAGTTAGACCACACCTGGAGTACTGCATGCTGTACTGGTGTCCGTATCTGAAGAGGGACATTAAGTTACTGGAGGGGGTGCAGCGCAGAGCAACAAAGATGATCAAGGGGCTGGGGGACTTATCATACGAGAGGAGGTTGAAGGAGTTGACCATGTACTCACTGGAGGAGAGGAGATACACGGGTGACATGATTGAAACCTTTAAATACATGAAAGGAATAAACAAAACAGGTACAGGGGGCTGTTCAAAGTAAAGGAGTGGAGGGCCACCAGGGTCCACGATATGAGACTGAAGCGAGGAAGGTTCAGGAGGGAGATGAGGAGACACTTTTTTACAGAGAGGGTGGTGGCTGGGTGGAATGCATTACCTGCTGAAGTGGTATGCAGTAGAAAACAGTGGACTGCTTCAAACGAGGATGGGACAGGACAAGGAGGAGGGTTAATGAAGGGGAAGGGTGGAAGGGAGGGGCAGCTGCAGAATAAGGGGTGCTAGCTGCACATTCGAGCAGACTTGATAGACCTCTAGGCCTTTATCTGCTGGCAAATTTCATATGTTTGTATGTAAGTCCCGGGAAGCTGGGTGACGGCACTGTGGAGGTTGATCAGAAGGGGACCACCAGGGATGAACAGAAGGACAAAATGTATATGAAAAAAGGAGTCAGTTTTGCAACCCCAAGACACAAATATCGATTCCTGTTCACATTATTTAACTTTTGTGTTTTAAGATACACAAATTGATTTAAAAAAAAAATTCTTCCTTTCATTTTCTTTTGGGCAGATACAAATACTGTAGTTTTTTAAACTTGTGAAAGTTAAGAGTACCATTTTAGAAACCATTGATTTTTTTATAGGGAATTGCCTAAACATGACTAGCTTCCATGCATACAGTTTTACTACAAATAACTCCATTAAATATTGAAATATACCATATCACAGCAACACCATTGTTGCCGACATCCGGCACAGCGACAAACACAATGCTGACAGTCGGCATTGTGCCATCAGGAAAAAAAACATTTTTTACAAGGGGCTGTGCCTCTCGCATCCCCCCTTCTTTAAATAACTCTGAGTCAGGGTTGTTTTGAGGTGGGGGCAAAATACCGGGAGAAACAGTGCTGGTGTACAGTGGGACCATCACAGCAACCTAGTGATATTTGTTACTGTGATGGTCAATGCTGTGATAATTTCATTGTGCTGACAGTATACATACCTAAATACTCTGAGCTAATTCCTACCAACAGGATAATTCTAGATTTTTAAACAGAAACCCTCAAATATTGCACTTAGTCTTTGAAGACCGTGGTTCTGGTTTTTAAGTTTTGACGTATCAGGATGGGTCTAACTGGGCAAATTTAAACCAGAATCAAAATCAGAACCAAAAATATAGTATAGTGTAAAATACAATAGTGCAATATGTTCAAAAACACCCAGTAATGTCACATAATGACGTTTGGTCTGCTGCACTGAAAAGGCAAACATGAAACACTGGCATAATTTTCTCCACTATTTGTTCTATTCCACCCATCCTGCTCTGCTGGTACTTTCAGGCAGGTGTACTATTTTGTATGTTAATACAGCTGTGGAGACCACCATTATGCTTCTAAGAGTGGGCTCACGTGCATTCATAGGGTGTGAGAACCGCAGACCAAAAGTGAACAGTTTTGATACGCTAAGAACGTAAGTGAGACCACTACTACAACCGTTAGAGTTGTCTCCATGGCTGCATTCATGTATTGTTGATTAAGATCGACCAATATTACAGTAAAATTTAATAAAACAGCCTGAACACGCCCCTTTCTAGGGCAGCTGTGCATAAGACACTCTTCACACAATAAGAGTGTCTCACCTGCAGAGAAAGGGAGTGTTATGATTGGCTGGAAGCACTCCCTCAGTTATTAATGGCCTTACCAGCTGAACAGATTGAATATCTGTAAGGGGAATATGCATGACTTCTGTAGAGCAGTCACACCCACTATGTTTCTCTCTCAACAAAATAACTAAAGGGAAACTCCTGCACCTGGGTGCCTTGGTGGTTTGGTTGACAGTGGTGTAACACCAACAGATTGCTGAAGAAGAAGCTTCACATGGGGATGAATGGAATGTGCATGCACACACACACACACACACACACTCAAACTATCTAATTAAATTAGAGGCTGTTAAATCATCAGCACTGCAGTGTGCTAATTTCTGGTTATAATTCATTCATCATAATTCATCAGTCATGACCGGTTACATAAGGGATATGCAACATAAACAAGAAAACATAAACATTAACACACACACCAGCAGCATACACTGAAGCTAAATAAATAAATTAGAGGTTGTTACATCATCATCACTGCAGTATGTCAATTTCTGATTATAATTCATCAATTATAACTGGCTACATAAGGGATATGCAACATAAACAAGCAAGCAACCATGGTATATGGGAGTACTTATACAAAATAAGGATCATGTTAAAGTAGGAAAATAATTTTAATAAGTAGTTTTTTTCATATTTTCATGTTGGTCTATTTTGTGCTATTCATTAAAGGGGCATGGTAGCATATCAATAGTTATGGTTGAGTGTCAGGTTCTATGTTAATCCCCTAACTGTGCACCCTAATAGGTTTGGCAGCATTTCACAAAATTAGCTGACATTTTGCATGTGCTTTCTCAGAGGCAAGTTCTAAATCTGTGGAATGTTTTGTGATGCCAGCTTGTGCGGTTTCTCTTCTGAGATCCACATGTTATTTTCTTGTAGTCATCTAATTTTTTTTCTATACTTAATTTAGGATTTGGGGTTGCTCTTACATACAGCCTACTCTGAATGGGATTTTTCCCTATACTTTCAGGGTAGAAATGTACTATGCCAAGGTAGTGCCTTTGGAAGATTTCATGAAATAAATACTAAACGGTTTCAGAAAAATGAAGATTACATTTATTTTCTGTTCTAAGCATACTTAGTAGGGTTTTTTGGATAACATTCTGATATCACATATAAAATTCGGTGTCACAAGACCATTTTTGGTTTCTCACCACTTGCTTCTCACAGCACAAAAAACAGGAAAATACCTAAACATGGTGTGTGTTTAAAAAACAAGCACTAGAATCTAGCTAAATGGATCTGTTAAGCTAGGTTCTGATGTTTGTTTTTTTAAAATAGTGACCGGAAATATATTTTCTGGGCACCGGAAAATCCAGAGTGCTCAGCTTAGTGAGAGAAGCTGTTCACATGTGCTTTCTGTATGAGAACAGGAGTACTTTCTTGTATGCTGAAGTTGCAGCTGGAAGTCAGGGTCAGTGAATTAGTCTGTCTGTCTGTCTATCCATCCATCTGTCTATATCTGTGAGTCTTTCTGTCTGTCTGTCTGTCTATCTATCTATCTATCTATCTATCTATCTATCTATCTATCTATCTATCTAGCTATCTGTTTCTTTAAATACATTTTAAGTGGACCAGGTTTTGTATGTATGTATGTTTTAAGTGGTCCAGGGTGCCCACCTCTACTACCACTTCCTTCTTCCCATCTCCTCCAGGTGACTTGCCCCACACTTCCCAATGTTATCTTTTTCATTTATAAAACAAGCGAACTAGGCTGCTTACACTGTTACTGTTTCTCTTGACCCCCCATGCAGGCTGCTGGTTGCCTTCCCTGAATGTACATGGTGTCACCAGATTGACTACCACTGGTGCTGTCAAACAGTAGCCTGGCACTGGGATGCCCAGTCCCCAGTCTCAAAAATGTATCCCCAGAAAAAAAGAAAACCATACCTCAATTTTTTTTGATTACTCTGTAAAACAGAAAATGATCCCTTACCGATCTGCCCCACCACACCCCTACCCAACTCATCCTCACCTCCCACTCAGCACCCACTACTCCCATCCCCCACACCCCCACCCACCCTCACTCACCTGAACATGTCCCATGGCATGGAGCCACTCTCCAATTGAAGACATGTCTTGCTGCTAGAACTGGTGACTGCGATATAAGAAAATCAGGTAAGCACGGTTTAATCTATTTCAGTGGGGATTTTGAACTTCGATTCATAACTTTGTCATTTTTACATATTTGGACCTTAAATTTAAATGGGGTAATTTAAGACCCCACCTCATTACCAACGGTGGTAGAATTATGCAAATCTGGCCTGAAAGGTGATTTTATAGTCACTTTATGAAATCACCTTTTGGGTGGGATTTGAACATTTTCATCAGCCTTGTTCATGAGAAGGCAAAGCTAAAAATGTGGGGTCAAAGCCTGTAAAAAGGAAAAAGTTATGCATGTATATTGACATTTTTCTATGCTTACTCATAACTTCGATAGTTTTAAATATTTTGACCCCTAATTTTCAACATTGCCATTTTTGCCACACCACCTCTTGAACGTGATATCTATCATTTTTAAAATCCTGGGTGAAATGGGATATAGCACCTGTGGAATGGAATGACTTTTCACTAGCATAGAATAACATTTTGGCAGGGATTTGAAAATGTTCACTGAGTTCATGAAGTGGGGTAATAAGAAGGCTATGCATGTACAGGACTGCTGAACTTGGATTGCAGAATCCGATACCAAACATGCCTAATCGCCAAAAAATCCACATGGGCCTCACCACCCCTGGGGTACTCGGTCTTTTAGTTCCCAACAACTGTAACAGGAGTACCAGAAGTGAGTGTAGTTGGGCTCTAAAAATCCCTTTTTGACAGATCTCACAAGGTCAAAGATCCTTCGGCTATCGGGCCCCTAAATGGCTAAACTATCTTAGCCCTGAATTCCTGTCCTGTACCAAAATTAGTCAATTTAAGTCAAACCTGAAGATGCACCTAGAAAATAACCATGCCAAGTGTGACTGTTGCATTTAACCCTCCCCCCATTCGCCCTGACAACACTAATCTTTAGCTGCTCCATACTCCCTCCCTGCTATGCGGAACCTGTCAATGGCCAGTCTGAAGCTACGCCCTGCTGCAGTAACCTCTTCTCCCCTGAATAACTGATTAGCAAACTTCCTGTTGCTTCTATTCACAATCTAATTGAATAAATTATCTAAAATCGTTTATTCTGTGAGTTACTAATATGTATTTTAGCTGACTATTGCTTTCGTTTTTTGACATTTTACCTGAACTCTACAGTGGAACCTCTGTATCTGTACTTCCAGCTACTTCAACTTACAACTATGTATTGAATGGGTACTAAAGTATATACTATTACTTGCACATCAGTTCTGCATAAAATCTAAGTATGCTGTCACTGTGTTACTGTTATGTATAAGTGTGTACAACATATTGTCTGTAATTATGTTCACTTTGTCTGTTCTCTGACGCAGAGCCTATGTAATTGAGCTTCTAGCTCATAGGTTGTTTAATCCTAGCCATCGATAAATAAAATAAATAAATGCTGAAAATTTGATGTACGAATATTGTAAAATGCCCTAGTTATGAGTGAACATTGCAGTATTTCAATGCTAACAAATAACTAGGCTAATTTTCAATATTTTGCCTCCAGACCTTGGACATGGTCATTTTTCCAACATCACCTCATAAACATGACAGCTGCCATTTTTTTTAATCCTGGATGAGATGTGTTTTTGCACTTCTGGTGTGAAATGACATTTTGACCAACATGCTATAAATGTCACACTCAGGAAGGGAAAAAGGAGATGAGAGAGGACCTAGCCAAACTGGAGAGATGGGCAGGGAAATGGCAGCTCAGGTTCAATGCCAAAAAATGCAAAGTAATGCATATAGGGGTGAAGAACCTGAGATTGGGGTACTACATTGGAAAAGTCCAGGTTACACCATTGGAGGGGGGAAAAGATCTGGGGGATGATAATTTCTAGTGACCTGAAACACTCAACTCAATGCAAAAAGGCTGTAACAAGGGCTAATAGGATGTTGGGGTGTATCACTAGGGGAATTAGCAGTAGGAGGAGGGAGGTCATTCTGCCACTGTGTAGGTCATTGGTCAGACCTCACTTGGATTATGGAGTGAGATACTGGCACCCACACCTGAATAAAGACATAAACATGAAGGAAAGGGTACATAGGAGAGCAACTAAAATGATAAAAGACAGCAGGATAAATCATATGCAGAGAGGTTGGAGGACCTGGGGATGTACACTCTGGGGTTGAGGAGGCAGAGGGGGATTATGATTGAGATGTTCAAGTACTTGAGGGGAATTAACAGAGTGAACTGTGAGAGCCTATTCAATAGGAGGGCTTCCATCGCTACCAAAGGGCACAGCCTTAAACTGGTGAGGGATACATTAAAGAGGGATACAAGGAAGCACTTTTTTACAGAAAGAGTGGTGATGACATGGAATGAGCTGCCACAGGAGGTGGTGGATTCAAAGTCAGTGGTAACCTTCAAAAGAGCCTGGGATGGGCATAAAGGAATATCAGGAGGCATTGCATGGGGAGACTGAAAGGAGGAAACAACCCTCATTATTACAGGCAGACCCAACAGACCGAGTGGTCTTCTTCTGCTGGCCATTTTCTTGTGTTCTTATGTTACATGTCATGTTTATAAATGGAGTTATAAAATGATGATCTTGAAAATTTTGGTTAAAAACAAATAAATATGCAATTGTTAAGAAACTTTGAGTGTAGTGTCAGTCTTGACCCCAACGGGTATGCTTTTTAATCCTGTGCTAGTGCACTGAGTTTGGGGGGCAAGCTCAGTGATCCAGCTGGATGGGATGAGGGTGGGGGAGTGCTCTGTTATATGAAACCTCAGCCAAGAAATGAAAGCTATAGGGTTGTCTACACAGGCCCAGGTACCATTCAGTGAAGACAGCTGTTGTCTTGATATAATGCCCTGCACCTTTATACTCATGTGTGGCAGAGGGCCCTCTGCGCTGGCTGAGACACAGACACTTTGCTCTGTGCATCTCTATTTGTGACCACATGGGAGTGGGACCAGAGGGCTCTGTGCTTCTGTAGCTCCCTAGACAGCTGTATGAATTCTTGATATCTGTCGCTGCACAGAACTGCAGGGCCTAAAGGGCCCTGCACTTCTGTAGGTAGACTGAGTCTTCCCTGCACATCTGCATCTGTTCACACAGGTTCTGACAGGACCTGCATGAATGAGGATACAATTCCACTATCTCAGAAAGAAAGGAACTTCTTTGAAGAAAAATTCATTAATGCACCACTTAGGATTCAAGCTAATATCATAAAAGTTGGGAAATGTGGCATTAGGGTTTCCGACCCTAACTCCCCACCTCCACCCCCAAGCAGCAAAAGGAAAAAATATTAGGGTTTTTTGGATCTCTGGAATCTTGGCAAATCAGTGGTGGGTCTTCCTTGTAGTATCAACACTAACCCCCCCCACACCAGCACATATCCTCCTTTTCAAAGCACAAGGAATTGCTCCAAGCCAGTGTCTCATACTGATACACTTTTCAAAAGGTACAGAAGTATATCTCACCACATGTTGCCAACAATATGTGCTGTAGCTGAAGAATGAAGCTTGACATTGTTTGCTCAGGGAATAGTGTGGGCATTAGAGTTGACAACCCCAAGGAATACCCCACCACTAATTTGCCAAGGCTACAGAGACTTAAAACACTAATGTTTTTCCTGTTGCTGCCTGGGGTGGGGGTGGGGGTATGGGGATTGGGGTTGAAATCCTAATGCCACCTTTCCCTACTTTTGTGGTGTTAACCTGAACCTTAACTGGTGCACTAATGATATTTTTGCCAAGTATATATATTATTAATAGCAATCCTTCCATATGTGTTACACATTTACATATTTAACCTATCAATACTATCTGATATTTTCTGTAAACATGTCCACTGTCACATTAACAAATACAATTTCTCTCAAAGACTGAAAAGGTAAATTGCTGGTACTGGGGTAAACACCACAGCTTTTAGTGACAGTGATGGCATAGCACAGAATGACGAAGAATCCCACAGCAGTAGTGGGGCTTTAAATTAATGCAGTAAAAAGGCAACACTGTACATTTCTCCTGTTTCAACCAGAAAACATGGAGAAGGGGTTGAGTTGGGCAACTTAACATAATGAGTGTGCAAATAGTTATGAATAGAGGTGCGTGAAGTTGACAAAATGCACTCCATGAAATATTTCACGATTTGCGCTCAATTCACAGAGCACAATTTGTGAAATTCACCAACTCACAGAGCATAGATCAAAGGCAAAAGCATGGAATTTTGCATGCAGAATTTCACTCTTTGCTTCCACTCCACCCAGCCAACCCCAATATAAAAAAAAGATAATGGAAATCCCTAGTGTCTGCTATCTAGTGGACCCCCACCCCTCTGATTGCTGTCCCCAATAAAATAAATCCCTGATGTCTAGTGAAACCCCCCACCCCACCAATCACCGGCCCCAATAAAAAAATCCTTGATGCCTAGTGTTTCCCCCACCCCACCGATCACTGGCCTCATTAATAAAAAATCCCTGGTGGCTAGTGCAACACCCTGCTGATTGTCTGCCATGCCTCTTCAAGTAGTGCCCCCCAGTCACTGGTCCAGCCCCCCTGGCTCCCACCCAGTCCTTGACCTTGAACAGGCCACTGGAACAGCCCTCCACTCACCTCCATTGCCGGCAGCTTGACTGATGTGCTCTGATTCTGACCCCTCTGGAATCCACAAAGCCATTCCTCTCCCATCCCACCCTCCCTCAGAAGCCTAGAGCAGCCACCCTCCCTACTCTAACCCATGGAAAAATGTCCACTACAATGGGGAGCAGAGTTGAGGACTGAATGAATGAGCACATGCTTATACAAGCATGCACTCATTCATTCAGAATCAAGCATGTCAGTCAAGCTTCTGGACATGGAAGTGAGTGGAGGGCTGTGCTGGGTGGCCCACTTGGGGTGTGGGTGGGGTTGAAGTGGTGTCTGGGGCACTACCTGACAGAGTTGGAGGGCACTACTTGATGGGGTGGGTGGGCGTGGGGGGTTCCACTAGACACCAGGGATTTTATTACTGGGCTGGCAATCAGCAGGGTGTTGGTTCCATTAGACACTAGGAATTTTTTATTATTTAGTCCAGAGATCAGTGGGGTGGGGGTTCCACTAGACACCAGGAACTTTTGTTTTATATATATATATATATATATATATATATATATATATATATATATATATATTTTAAACTGGGGCTGGTGATCAGCGAGGGGGGACCACTAGACAACAGAGATAGATACGGGGAGGTCTTGGGGGATTCCCTATTTATAACCTCTACTTGCTTTGGGTTTTTTAAGTGCAATGTGCACTTAAAACCCCCCAAAGGAAGGCAAAGTCTCAAATGGTGAATTTTAGATCATTTTTAAAAATTACGCCAAGTGCTCCATGAGGCGAATTTGGTGACTTCACTGCATATTCGCCTGCAGAATAAAACTTCGCTGCATCTCTAATTATAAACAGTTTCTTTTAACTCAGCTAAGTAGCATATCAGGCTTCCCCAAAGATTTCCCTGATAGATGTTTATTTTCAATCCCTCTGCCCCCCAAAATTTTAGCCCTCAATAGGGTTTTTTATTTTCAATCTGATTGTCCCAAAAATTAGACCTAAAGGCCTGTATAATTTTATCCAGTTCCAAAAATGTGCCCTTGCAAGAGCTTCTTTTCAGTCTGGTTTCCCCAAAACAAATTAGCCCTGAGGGCTCAAGTTCAGTCTCCGTCTGCTGCCACTGAGCAGATACCTGCAATGCAGTTCACTTGCTTTCTTGCTCCACCCCCTCAATCCTACATATGCTTCAGCCTGTTGATTGGCAGTGGCAGGGAGGAGGGCACATACAATGACAGAATGCAAGCTTTTTTTTAAATGAAATATACTTTATTGAATTTAAACAATAATACTTAAAAGCAGCAAACAAATGACAAAAGAACCAGAGAAACAACAGAATCAAAAGACATAACGCATACTGAATTCACCTCTGCAGAGGAACATTTTTTTTTTTGTCTTACTTTTTTCCGGCTATGGCCACGAGTGACTCTCTCCACTCATCCTCCATCACCACTTTAACCTGCACTGTTCCCAGGCCACCACTTTATACTTGCCCCATGGCTTCCCCCCCATGGGGGGAGGTGAGGAACTCCCTAATTCCCCACCCAGCACGGATACAGAACAGGTGGTGGGCCCGACAAATGGCACACACGGTTGGATGGCCATCAAGCTGTGTGATCTGGAGCCACAATTTTAACATTTCCTGTCCATGTGGGAGTGCAGCATGCAATGACACCAGCGATGGTGTTCTCACATGCTCCCATGCATGCCCACATCAGGCATCTGCAGCATCCCCAACCCCCTCTTTCATGCAGCACCACGCCATTGAGATCCAGCCTCCACTAGGGGTCAGGTGTGCACAGGCTGCTGCACTCCCCCCCCAGAGATGGAAAGCAGTCTCTTGGACACCCAGTCCATCTCCTCCCTGCTGACCCATGGTGACCCATGCTCATTCCCGAGCACGGGTTGCCTGCAAGGTGCGAGGTGTGGCAGGGGAACATTTAGTTTCATTTTGCAACAGTTCTGGGCCAAGAACAGATTACAGCACCAAAATGCAATTCAGGCAGCCCCAGTCAGACTAGACAAGACCTTCTTGACCTGAATGTCCAGCCTGGTCTGATACATGCTCTAATTGCTGGCTGTTAAGATACTTCTTTTTAATTGCCATTTGCTTTTATTATGTGGCTTAATTGCCAAAAGAGCTTCTCTTTGAGCATATTGTAGAATGTAATGTATATACAGCAAAAGCCCAGTAGAATTCTGGGCTGTTTGGGCAGACTGAGTGGGTCTAGTGGTCCTTCTCTGCCGTCACATTCCTATGTTCCTATATATATTGTTATGGCCCAAGTTGCTGGATGGCTCCCTTAAACTGACTGTGTTCCTTTTAAAGCACAATAAAATACCCACATGAAAGGTTATAAATAAATGCAGACTGTATAGTATGGTATTGTATAGTTATAGTGAACAGCTGACACACAGCATTTCATGCTTCAATATTTCAAATTTCAATAAAGTTTTAAATTTAAATTTCTAACTTGGAAGAGTTTTAAAACATTCCACATTGTTCAAAATGTAACTTTATAGTCTTATGTAATTTTTTGTAAATAATATTTTCTTTCCTGTAGCAGCCAACTTGGTACTAGAGTTGAACACATATATAGTATTACACTACAGGTATTTCCTAATACAAACACTTAAATGGCATTTTGAGTGCAAATATATTGTGATATATCAGTTACTACAAAATTATTTTCTTGGTTTTACTTCAGTGTAAAAGGATGTCCATGTTATTTTGTGGCAAACAGAGAAACATACCTTTCAGACGTTATGAAAGTTTGAAGTTTAACTGGTAACTAATGCTTGACTATTTTGTTAGTCATTATATCACTGTGTAAAAGTCTGGCTACTTGAAAATCCATTCAGACAATAATAGACTGCAGTGTCACTTGCTTCTGCTGTTTTAATGATCAACTGGTATTCAGTCCCTGCACTGTTTATAGTGCCTGTAAACCGAGGGGCTGAAAATCCAGGTCCATAGTAAGGAGAACTGTAGGAATGATGGTTGTGCAAAATCATCTGTGGAGCTTCACCTGGTACCTGCTTTAAAAAACACATAGCCCAACCACTTTTGACTCCAACATTACAGGTGAGAGTAGCAGTTTCTCCAGGACTGATTGATAAAGTTGGAGGCTGTAGTGTCACTGTTTGACACAAGATATCTGTTAAAAAGAAGAAAGTAAGAATTAATGCAACATCAAACAAATATTTTGTCATTTCCACACAAAAAAAAAGTCAGGCATGTCATACATACAATTTATCCAAGTTATAAAACAATAGATAAAGCCCAACGTATATCTCATTATTGAAAGTGAATTTCTTCCCCTTTCAGCTCAAGTCTGTGAGAGTATCAGAGCTAATGGCTTGCTGTTCTGCATTATAATCCCCCAGAAAACTCTATGATAATTCATGCAAATTTTTGGTGCCCTGAATGTCAATCAAAGTACTGCTGGCAGAACACTGAACTAATGTTTGACACATAATAGTTAAAGAAATAAGTAATAATTGAGAAATGATACAGCAAATGTTACTTGATATACGTTTCCATAGTGTCCCATAGCACACTGAAGAGATCTTAAAGTAGATGCCCATAATACTAAAAACGTAAACAAATCTTTTGTGTAACTCAAATAGGAACTCATGTAAGTTATATCAGTCTATTCTGTGATTTCATTCCCAAGGAAATTGTCTTTTAAGTTTTTAAAAGCTCAGGTACCCTTGTCTGGCCCACCCTGACAAATGTATTTATTTATTTAAATGTTTCACCAGGAAAGCATATTGAGCAGTGAAAGCTCATTTCCAGATGCATCCTGGGGGAAAGGGAATGAGGATACAGATACAGATACAGAGATACAGCAGCAAAACACAAGTGCAGTAATAATGGAATAATAGGTACAAACATCAAATAGGATTACAATATAGAATTATACAGTGTAGTGGACAGTAAGTGTTAGGAGGCTAAACAACCTTTTAATTGCATGAGGAAATTCAGGATAAGTGGTAGCCTGTAAAGGTAAAATATGGAGAATGGAATATAATAACTCACAGCTACAAGAAGGGCAGAAGAGGTCCTTAAGGAGGGAAGTGAGGATCTGAGGGGAGGCAACATGATGGAGGAGAGGTAGGAGAGTATTCCAGATTTTTGTGAAACAATGTGAGAATGTTACCTGGTCAACTGAGGTGGACTTGGGAGGGATAGTAATTGTGCGGTGGTCATGGTTTGAAACTGAGTAAGAAGAAGGAGGTTTGAGGGGAAGTAAAGGATCTGAGATGGGGGGAGTGAAACCAGAATTTACCAAGAAAGTTGATGCAATGAATATGGCACCTATCTGATACGGAAGGAAAGGAGAGAATCTGGTATAGGGTGCAGTGATGGGTACAAGGTGGGGTGGGGGTGAGACAGTCAAGAGCAAAATGGCAGGAGTGGAAAAGAGAGTCAAGCCTGGTTAGGGAAGATTTGACAGTGGTACTGTAGACTACATCGCCATAGTCAAAAATTGGTAGGATCATTTTCTGGATCAGCACTCGACAAGCCATCAAAGGAATACTTCCATGATTTCTGTATAGAGCACCCAATTTGGGGTGCAGCTTTTTGTAGATGGTGTCAATATGTCCAGAAAAAGGAGAAGTTCTGGTCAAGCCAGACCCTGAGGTACCTGAAGGAGGAGTCGTCCTCTAGTGTAGTCCCATCTAGGGTGTGGAAAGAAGAGAGGGATTTGAGTCAAAACAGTCTACAAGTATAAGAAAGTTGGAGTACTGTAATACTGTAGCTCACTGTCAAGCACCATAGACATGTGCTTACATCACCAAGGCATGCTCAAATTATGAACACAGCTTTACCGCAGAAAGGAGACTACTGGGAAGGCTATTTTTCAACTGTGCTAGGAGCTTCCATCTTTTTTTGTGGAGCTGCAATGATTACAAAGCTAACAATGCAATTCAAAAATGCTTACCTGAACAAACAATGTTGCAGAATTGAGTTCCGGGATATCAGAATATATAGATGCTAAAACCGGAATTGAGATAAAGTGTTCCTGACTTACATGATCTGTCGCTTTGCAAAGTGTTATAATGAGCACCGGATATGGAAGATAATTTGCAGGAATTTGCAGAGCATGGAACAATAATACAGATCTGGGGAAAACGAATTAAATAAAATGCTTTTAAATAATTGAATAGGGATTATTACACTTGCCAGCTGCCTTGATTGTATAATTAGAATTTTTTTAGTGCCTCCGACCCTTTGTGCTCAAATGTGGCCTAGCCACAAGTGTGTACTTAGGCTTGGAGGAACAAGAGAAATTTAATCTGATTATATAATCAGAGCAAATGTAATAACTGGTTTGTACAACACAAACTGTATTGTTAAATCGCTACTCTTGACTGGCTAAATGGTTGATGACATACATAGAAATAAACATTTATTTTTTAATTTTTTCGGCTTTTGTACGTATTCTGATGGTAAACACATTTACTGTATGTCTGCGTCACCACATTAAAGACACGACGCTGCCCCATTTTTCACATTATTTTAGTCCCTGTACCCTGTTTTCACGTTACCTATTACCTGTGCCCCAGTGTTCTCAATATTTAGCTCCTTTGTGACTGATCTAATCATGAATAGTGGCTGATGCTTCTGAAGTGTGTTGTTCTTGCCATGCACCAACTGAAGTTATGCACTGCCTCCCATTTCTAGTGCCCATCCATTGAAGAGAGTTTCAGAAAGTGAGGAAGGTTCAATTAGAGAACATCTAGTACCTGACTAGTCAAAGTACCAAGCAGCAAGTGGACCAATTATTAAGGCGCTGAAGCCTAAACCACATGGACACACAGACATGCTACTGTTGTAGAATTTGTGCCTGCCACTACATCACTGCTCCTCTGTACTCCTCTGAGTGTGCTGTCAAATGCTAAGTCTGGAGCTTAAACAGCCACTTTATCTGTAGCTTTTGAGCTTTGAAATGTTAAAATACTACATCATATGACTAGATAGATTCGATTTAGTACTGAAGTTCAGCCAGCTTCAGCTACAAATGCCTATACTATTCACCTGCCCGCCTCCCCTGATCACGACTCAACTGTGACTGAGGCATCACTCTCTCCCTTCCCCTGACTGCACAGTCCCTTACCTGTGTCATGGCAGTTTATTTCCCTATGATAGTAAAAAGTTTATTTCTTATGTCTTCAGTATGTCTTTTCTTTACTCTCAGCATTGACGAAGAGTTGCAGTTGTTGAACCCGAAAGTCAGTTAATCAGTATGTGAGATGAGCCTAAGCACCGACCATGCTGAGAGTAAAGAAAGAACCAAAAATAGAAGAAATAAACTTTTTAACTAACCTTCTGCAAATCAGCTGTTACAAGGTGAGAGGATGTGTGCAGTTTGGAAGTGAGAAATGTCTCAGCCACAGCTAAACTGCAGTTGGAGAGTGCAGGAAGGTGAACAGACAAGGCTTTTGTAGCTGAGACTGAACTGTGCTGACTATATCTAGCTATCAAGATATAACTGTGAAATCAAGTTTTAATTTAGAAATAAAATAAAAGTGAATGGACTGGTAAAACTTCAGAGCCTTGGGACCAGGACTGTTGTTTAATACAGCACACATACTAAGTGCCTGACTGCTTTTTCAGTGTCACTCAGTGTAACGAACAGAGAGGTATAACAAGCACACATTATAGCTCCTCTTCTGTTCATTATAGCAAGGAAGCATTGTATATAAATGAAATACTGTACCATATATCTGATTTACTTTATAATAGAAGTAAATGAGGCTGAGGAGGTGTCACTTAGCTGATCAACATCATGCCTTCATCATGACTTCTAAAAGTCGTGGAACCCTAAAAAGTTTCAATTAGATGCTCTTAATCTGCCAAACGATATGTCTGGAATTTCATTTACTTTTTGCTAAGTATATTTTCAACCCAAATTTGATTCCAGTGGGAAATGTGAACTCTTTGGAGTAGACTACAATGCATGAGGAGTGTGTTGAGTGCTGATTAACAAGGTTGGTGAGCTTTAACGATAAACATAACAATCATAAACTGGCGAGCACACAGGATTTCTATCGTTCTATATTATTGGTCTCACTACACATCAGCTGCTGCCAGTGGAAGGGAAGTGTGCAGTCAGGAGGGGAGGAATATCTCAGCCACAGCTGAGCTGCAGTCGGGGAGCGAAGGTGGGTGAACAGGAATGGCTTTTGCTGCTGAGGCTGAACTGTGCTAAACATCATATATTTAGATATAACTGTCAAATTAAGTTTTAATTTAGAAATAAAATAAAAGTGAAGGTACTGGTAAAGATTTATTGTCTTGGGGCCTGGATGGCTGTTCAATTCAGCACACATGCCAAGTGCCTGACTGCTTTTTCAGTGTCCATTGATGTAACAAACAGAGTATAATGAGCACATATTATAGCCCCCTTCTGCTCATTGTAGTGAGGAACAATTGTAAATATATAAATAAAAAACAGTACAGCAAATCTGACTTGCATTATAATTAAAGTAAATGGATCTCAGGGGACGTCACTTAGCTAATCAAGAGTGTCCCATCATGACTTCTAAAGGCTGTGGAACCCTAAAAAGTTACAATTAGATGCCTTTAATTAGCTAAGAGACATATCTGGAGTTTCTCTTCTTTTTATTTCTTTTTTTTAGCTCAAATTCAATTCCAATGGGAAACACTAACACTAGGGGTAACCAGCAAAGCCTGATGAGTGTGTTAAGCATGAGATAGCAAGTCTGTGAGTTTTATAGGATAAACATAATGATCATAAACTGGCCAGCACATTGGGTTTCTGTGGTTCTGTATTATCGGTCTCACTTCGGTGATGAGATCACATCCCACATTAGTGCCATCTTATAACAAGATCGTGGCATGAGTTTTACAAACACTGGGAAGTTTGTTTGCAAAGCTTAAACCTGATGAAAGCACTGAAAACACCATGAAGGAAGGTAAACAATACTATATTCTAAAATGTCACATAATCATCTAGCTGGCTATGGTCTCAGGTATTTTACATAGTGGACTGGGAAAATATGGGTTTAGGTGTCCTTTAAGTATTTATTCCAGTTGGTAAAAGAAGTCAGATACAGGGTCCCAGGCAAAGAACTACATTGATATTTCATGGTGTCAGCCAGTGATTTCATCAGGATAAATTTACATAAAGCAATTCATGGCATCCCATGTTGCAGTCATGTAGCTTTTTTCTGTACCAACTTACAGTAATTTTTTGCTCTTTGCCCCAAATTATAACTGATTTCATATAACGTATCTACTCATCTGTAGGTTGATCTCACATATAAGTAGACTCCCCTTTACCATGACAACTTTAGCAAAACAATAGATAATATTTTGGTACCCAAACTGGATGGAACATTTTGTTTTGCTACCAATGCCAGTCATAGAATCTGACACTGTGGCCATAACTGAAAAAAAAAATTAGGTTGCACAGTTGCAAAATTGATTTACTATTGTAAACCCTGTGGATGGGTTAACCTCTCAGATAAGTTGAGTCTTCCTTCTTGGAGACCTATTTTTAGCATCAAAAACTAGCCTAGTATGTGAGTAATTTTCAATAAATCTTTCAATGTCTGGCAGTCGCTGTGCCTTTTACTGCATGTACATTGTAATCTTTAGTGGGAGCCTCTAAAAGTACTTAAAATACATAAGCATAATACCCCTGTACAGGTCATTGGTGAGACCTCACCTTGAATACTGTTTACAGTTCTGGAGACCTTACCCCCATAAGGACATAGACATGGTTGAAGGGGTTCAAAGGTGGGTAACCAAGATGATGCAGGCTATGCATGAAGCCTTATGAGGACAGACTCAGGGAATTAAACATGAACTCTCTAGATGACAGGGGAAGAGGAGTGATATGCTAGACACATAAATAATTCATGGGTGTGAGTGAGGTACGGGAAGAGTGCATTTTACAGTGAAAGAGTCACACAAGAACTAGAGGGCACGTGATGAAGCTGGGGGGAGGGAGACTGAAGGGGCATGTCAGGATGTTTTTCTTTATGGAGAGGGTGGTGGGAGCTTCAAACAGATTCCCTGAGGAAGTGGTGGAAGCTATAATGATCGCAGGCTTCAAGAACACATGGAATAGGCATAAAGGAATCCTGTCACCAAGGCAAATGTGAGAAAAATCTGAGGACCGATGGGGAGCTAAGAGAGGATTAGCAGGGCAGACCATGTGGGCCTTATCCACTGACTACTTGTATTTCAGTGTAAACATTGAACTGGTGAGTGGGTTCATTTCTCCACTGGGATATGTGATTGTCCCATATTCAGAGGACTGCATACTAATGATCAAATATAGCATGCAAGATGCTAAGGGTCCATTTACATATCATTATGCAGCCATTAACAGCTTTATGAAATACCTCCATGCATATGTAAGCACACAGCCATTGTGCAGAGCTTCAGCCTTTGCTCAACCCTCTCCCAATCCCCATGCACTAGCATATAAATCCCCTGCAGTCTAGTGGTATCCCACTCCTGCCCTGATCCCCACTGTGACATGAAATGCCCTAAGTAGTTAAGTGATATCTCTCACACCCTGATTCTCATTGACCAAAGAAATTATGACTGTAGTCCATTGATACCCCTTCCTGCCCTGATCCCTACTGTGAAAATAAATTACCCTGGTAGTTCAGTTGTATTCCCCTCCTGCCCAGTCTCTGTTGTGCAAAGAATGTGCCATGGCATTCCAATGGTACCCCCTCCCCACACACCCTGATCTCTGTTGTAACATGATGTCCGCCCCAGACTGGCTCAGACAGTTAGCATCCACTAGCCTCCAAACCTGTCAAGACCTACCCACTAAGCACCCATCATCCTCCCCACATCCAGCACTCCAGTCATCCTAAAACATCCATGGATACAACAGGGAAGGGGTGGATGTGATTGACAGAGACTCTCCTCTCACTACCTAAGCTAGCAACCATCTGAATGACAGGGTCTGAGCAAGCATGTTTAAGCAGTATGTGTACTGTTGGTTCCAGTCATTCAGCCAATGAATGGCCAAGGTGGTGAGAGGAGAGTCTGTACCACTCACTGTCCATACTCTGTCACCATGTCCAGTGATTTTTGAGAGTGAGTTTGGTGCCATACAGTGAGGGGGGAAGCATAGATGGTAGTGGGCTGATGAGTAGGTGGGCTGAGGTGGGAGGATGTTATTTTACAGCATAGACTGGGTTGGGAGGGTGTACTACTGGGCTAACAGGATTATGTCATTTGACAACACGGAATCAGGGTAGGAGGGGGACCACTGGTCTACCAGGGTAATTTTGTTTCATTAAGGGGATAAGGGCAGGAGTGAGATACAAAATGCTTTATGTTGACGAAACGCTATGGTAGGGCCTTAGTGTTTTCTGAATTAATGCATACCTTCACAGCTTAGTAAGGCAGGAAGCCAATGACTGAGAGTCTGGCACACCTAGGGAATGCATTAATTCAGCATAGGCCTATGGCCTGGAGTAGCTTCTTGCACTTGTATAATGGACAGATGTTAATAAAATAAAGACAGAAATGTTCTTAAGCTGCTACAAACCTGAAGTAATTGGCAAAAGTACATCCACTTGCTAAAGTAGGTCCTGCTATTTTAATAGTTTTTATATTTTTAAACTACTGAAAGGTTAAACTAATGAAAAGGAAGGTCTAGTTGGAAGAAAATGAAAGATGGCTTCCATTATCGCTATCTTTACTTGCTCAGACTTTCGTTCTCTGTTTCTAGATTGATGGCTCCTTCCTAACTTTTGTCTCTAGTGTTCTGGCAGATTTGTGTTTTCTTCTGTGGGTTGCAAATCCATGCTGCAGGAAATTATCTTGTCCTGATTTTCTTTGTTGTGTATCAGCCTGTTATGCTTTTACCTGCCATCAAGGCACAGGTCAGGAAGGAAGCATAGGAAAACCAGGAGCAGTTTCAAAATTCACAAATAGCGTTTTATTTTTCTCAATAACATCAAAATAAAAAATAAAAATGTCTTCATTATAACTATTTACAAAGGCAGTACAAACAGAGAAAGCAAAGTCCCACTTCTGAGGGCATACCTCTCAACCTTTCTTTACCAAAATGTGTGATAAGATGTGTGACAAATGAGCAAAATGTGTGACATATCATCAAACACGGCACTGCAAGCTCAGAACACTATGGCTATCAGTGCACTAGTGTTCATAGTGTTTGCTGATAATTGAACACAATAGATAATTATGAATTTCTGCTTTAAAACCTCTGTGAGAAATGTGGAATATCACTACCTCGATGTGGAGCAAAGGATTTCTGAGGGTTAAAATGAGTGACATACCTCGTAATGTGTGACAGTTGAGAGGTATGTATTAGGGTATCTCTTAATTCCATGTTTCAGTCTCTCAATCTCTCACTTTCCTCGTCTCTCTAGTAAAAGCATTACTGTTCGTTTTATAAGTCTTTGTCTGGGAACTCGTTAAGAGAGCCAGCTTCACACAGAATGTTCTTGAAAGTTCACAGAATGTTCTTATCAGTTTTATTCCTTACAGGTGCAGGAAAACTGTATATGGTGCCCCAGAACTGACCTCTTGCTGACAACTCTTTAAAAGGCTTAAGAATTGCATCTCAGGTGACCCCTTGAATTCCAAATAGCTTTTTATAATCATTTCAACCGTGTAACTATATACAGTTTTAAACATAGGGATCCCAGTATCGCATAGTGTTTTACATAGAGATTCACATATATTTTTTATACCTGCAGATAATGCAAGGGGGAAGAGAAAAACAGAACAGCAAGGGAAATTGGAGAGACAGTGAGAGGCATAGAATTGCAAAACTGTCAGAGTGATCAGTTCCTAGGTCTCACAAGAAGATTTGGTTGCGTAACCAGACAGAGAAGAGACAGAAAAGGAGAGAATGGCACAGAACCTTGTATTTAAACTCTTTCTGCATAACAAATGGGGCAGGGCCTTATTCAACCCTGTCATATACCCCCCTGTTTAAAAGGGAACCTGTATTACAAAAACATGTTTCAGCAGAAGGGCAGACCGCTAGGAGAACCAGGGATAAATGACAACCAAGAAAGGGGCTGGAGTAGAACAGTGAAACAGTCTAGGGAGGTCAAATCATGGAAAGCCATGTGTAAATGCCAGGAGCCTTAGCAACAAGATGGAAGATCTGGAGGCTGTCATGGTACAGTCAGACCTGGACATTGTGGCCATCAGTGAAACCTGGTGTAATGATAATCATGACTGGGAGAGGGCAATACCTGGCTACAACATATTCAGAAGAGACAGAGCAGGGAGGAAGGGAGGAGAAGTGGCACTGTATGTGAAAAATGACATAAGGGCCACAGAGATCCAGGAGGAACAAAATGGGGGAGAGATACTGTGGGTTAAGCTGGAAAGGAAAATGGGGACAACCATCCGCACAGGTGTGGTCTATAGATCACCAGCCCAGGAGGAAGAAACAGATAGAGTTGATGCTAGCCATCCAAAGGATGGCAGACAAGGGTGAGGTAGTACTGGTTGGAGACTTCAATATTCCAGACATGGACTGGAGCATCCCAGCAGCAGCATCAACTAGGAGCAGATTTATCCTGGACTCCCTTCAGGGTGCCTTCCTCAAGCAACTGGTCATGGAACCAACTCAGCAGAAGGCAATACTGGACCTTGTGCTCACAAACAGGGACAGTGTTATGGGGGTAACAGTGGGGGAGCACCTGGGAAACAGTGACCACCAGTCATTGTGGTTTGAAATCACAGAAAGAGCAGAACCGAACCACACAAAAACATGTATCCTGGATTTTAGGGGGCAGACTTTGGAAAAATGGGGAGATATTTGAAAGAGGCATTAAGGGAATGGGACAGGAATCAGGGTTGAGGAACAGTGGGCAGTATTTAAAATGGGGATTACAAGAACAACAGAATTATGCATTAAGCAGGTTAGCAAGAAGAAAAGGAAGAGGAGACCATTATGGTTTTCCAAAGAGGTATCAAAGAAAGTGAAAGCCAAAAGATTGCATTCAGGCAATACAAAAAAGACAGGCAGAAGGGGATAGGAGAAGTACCAGGAGAAGCAAAGGGAGGCAGGGAGGTCAGTAAGGGAAGCCAAAGCTCAGACAGAAGAACACATTGCAAAATCAGTGGGTAGAGGGTACAAAACCTTTTACAGGTACATAAGTGAAAAAAGAAAGACAAAGGGAGGGATAGTGAGACTGAAGGGGGAGGATGGGAGCCGCGTGGAGGATGACAACAGAAAAGCTGACATATTGAACAGGTATTTCTGCTCAGTCTTTACTGAGGAAGAGGAGGGTAATGGGTCTGAAGGGAGTACAAGGGGTGAGAATGGTGCAGAAATGGACACAAGTCCCTTTACACGAGAAAGGGTCCTGAAGGAACTGGAAGTAATAAGAGTTGATAAAGCAATGGGGCCAGAAGGGTGTACCCAGGTCCTTAAAGAACTAAGAGGGGTGGTGGCTGAACCTCTGGCTATCTTGTTTAGCCGATCACTGGAAACAGGGGAGGTACCCAAAGACTGGAGGACAGCAGATGTAGTCCCCTTATACAAAAGTGGGAACAAAGAGGAAGCAGCAGAACTACAGACCAGTCAGCCTCACCTCGGTAGTGGGGAAGATCATGGAAGCACTACTGAAGGAGAGATTGGTGGAACATCTGGTTATCAATGGACTACAGGACCCAAGGCAGCATGGTTTCACCAGGGGGAGGTCATGTCAGACCAACCTCATTGAATTTTTTGACTGGGTGTCTAGGGAGGTGGATCAGGGGAGGCAGGGACATGGTCTATCTGGACTTCAGCAAGGCCTTTGACACTGTGCCACATAGAAGACTATTACACAAACTGGGGAATATGGGTGTGGGCAGGACAGTAGTGTGGTGGTAGGTAACTGGCTGGGTGGCAGGACACAGAGGGTGGTGGTAAATGGCTGTCACTCCACAGAGGGAAGAGTGACCAGCGGGGTACCACAGGGATCAGTGCTGGGACTGGTTCTATTCAACATCTTCATCAGTGACATTGCAGGATCTAGAAGGCAGAATTTCACTGTTCGCTGATGACACAAAGCTCTGTAACATCGAGACACACCAGAGGGTGTAGACAGAATGAGAAGCGACCTGCAGAAACTTGAAGAATGGTTAGGGTTTGGCAGTTGAAATTCAATGCAAAGAAGCAAGATAATGCATATGGCACAAAACCCTGGCACAATATATCAGTTGGGGGTGAGGATATAGCATGCACCAAGCAGGAAAGGGATCTTGGGGTTGTCATCTCTGATAACCTCAAGGTAGGGAAACAGTGTGACAAGGCAGCAGGTAAAGCAAATAGGATGCTGGGATATATAGGCAGGGCATCACCAGCAGGAAAGGGAGGTCATAATTCCGCTATACAAGACACTAGTGAGGCCCCACCTGAGTACAGTGTACAGTTCTGGAGACCACACCTACATAGGGACATAGGGTAGAGAAGGTTCAGAGGAGGGCAACAAAGATGGTACATGGATTGCATCACAAGTCCTATGAAGACAGGTTGAAGGAACTGAACATGTACTCCCTGGAGGAGAGGAGGGAGAGAGGGGATATGATAGAGACATACAAGTATCTTACAGGGAGGAACAGGGTGCAGGAAAACACTATTTTTAAGCGAAAAAGATGTTCCAGGACTAGAGGGCATGGGATGAAGTTGGAGGGAGGACGATTCAGAGGAAACATGAGAAAGGATTTCTTCACAGAATGGGTGGTGGACAAGTGGAACACCCTGCCAGAGGAAGTGGTGGGGGCTGAAACAATCACGGGATTTAAGAATGCATGGGATAGACATAAAGGAATTCTAGAGGTCAGCGGTAAGGGGCAACAGACTTCTAGGAAAACAAACTGAACTTACAAGTTCAAATGGGCAGACTGGGAGGGCCATAGGCCCTTATCTGCCGACACTGTCTATGTATTTATGTATCTATGTATCAAAAATGTTATTTTAATTATCTTCTAGCATTAGCCTATAACTTTTACAGTTCAGTGCATATGCAGCATAACAAACAGAAAAGTTTCAACTCACTTTTTTTCAGCTTTTGGAATTCTCAATTTCTGATCCATGTCTTGACAAAAAATCAGAATTTACATTCTCTTTCCCAGATTTGTGCATCACTGTAAATTTAAATGGCTGTAGTGCCCAGGTACCACCATGTGAGTGTGGCAGGTTCCATCAGTATGCTACAAAATTCTTTGCTGCAGTGTGATATCTAAATCCATCCAAACTGGCAACGGTTGCTGTGACCGAAACGGATATCTCAAATTGCATTCCCTAGTTTGAGGCTGACTTAACTGCAAAAGCAGAACTGAGAGCGTACATAAATGAAACACAGATAAACGATAATGACCGAGACAGAGATATTTTAAAGTACTGGCTAGATGGCAGGGATCGATTCCCGAACCTGTCGAATATTGCACTCTCTTGCCTCAGTGTTCCGGTACATAGTGCCAGCGTGGAGAGATCATTCTCTTGCTACAGTGCGATGCTCCAAGACAACAGACACAGCATCAAATCTTCTAACTTGTGCATGTATTCTATGCTTCAACAAAATTGACATTTTAAAATACTTTGTTTATTTGTTCTAATGGTAGTTAATGCAGTATTGGAAGAACGTTTCTCATTTAGTGGATCACCTGATTTTAAATTAAATAAAAAATTTGTTACTTCATATATATCTGTGTATGTTTTTTTCATGAAATCGGCATTTTAAGCTATGAAGAAGCTGTGAAAAATGCAATTTTCCAGCGTGAAAAATGTACTGCCCTACACATAACCAATGGTGGTAGAATTATGCAAATCTGGTCTGTAAGGTGATTTCATAGTCACTTTATGAAATCACATTTTGGGTGGGATTTGGACATTTTCATTAGCCTAGTTCATGAGAAGGCAAAGCTAAAAATGTGGGGTCAAAGCCTGTAAAAACAAAAGTTATGAGTGTATATTGACATTTTTCTATGCTCGCTCATAACTTTGATAGTTTGAAATATTTTGGCCCCAAATTTTCAACATTGCCATTTTTGTCTCACCACCTCATGAACATGATACCTATCAATTTTCAAATCCTGGGTAAAATGGGATATAGCACCCATGACATGGAATGGCTTTTCAGTAGTACAAAAAAACATTTTGGCAGGGATTTTAAAATTTTCACTGAGTTCATGAGGTAGGGTAACAAGAAGGCTATGCACGTACAAGACTGCTCAGCTTGGATTTCAGAATCCGATACCAAACATGCCTAATCACCAAAAAATACACCATGGGCCTCACCACCCCTGGGGTACTCAGTCTCTTACTTCCCAACAACTGTAACAGGAGTACCAGAAGTGAGTGCAATCGGTCTCTAAACATCCCTTTTTGCCAGACCTCACAAGGTAAGTGATCCTTCGGCTATCGGGATCCTAAATGGTTAAACTCTCTTAGCCATGAATTCCTGTCCTGTACCTAAATTAGTCAATTTAAGTTAAACCCGAAGATACACCTAGAGAATAACCATGCCAGTTGTGACTGTGGCATTTAAACTTCCCCCCGCTTCGCCCTGACAACACTAATTTTTATCTGCTCCATACCTCCTCCCTGCTATGCAGAACATGTCAATGGCCAGTCTCAAGCTGCGCCCTGCTACAGTAACCTCTTCTCCCCTGAATAACTGATTAGCAAACTTCCTGTTGCTTCTATTCGCAATCTAATTGAATAAACTGTTATCTAAAATCTTTGTTCTGTGAGTTACTAATATGTATTTTAGCTGAATATTGCTATTGTTTTTTGACATTTTACCTGTACTCTACAGTGGAACTTACACATATGTATTGAACGGATACTAAAGTATATACTACTACTTGCACATCAGTTTTAAATATAATCTAAGTATGCTCTCCCTGCGTTACTGTTATGTGTGACTATGTACAACTTATTGTCTGTAATTATGTTCACTTTGTCTGTTCTCTGACACGGAACCTATGTAAATGAGCTTCTAGCTCATAGTTTGTTTAATCCTAGTCATCAATAAATAAAATAAAGAAATGCTGAACATTTGGTGTATGAATACGGTAAAATGCTCTAGTTATGAGAGAACACTGAAGTATTTCAATGCTAACTAATAACTTGACTAATTTTCAATATTTTGCCCCCAAACTTTGAACATAGCCTTTTTTCCACATCACCTCATAAACATGACAGCTGCCTTTTTTTTTATCCTGGATGAGATGTGTTTTTGCACTTCTGGTGTGAAATGACATTTTGACCAACATAGTATAAATGTTACACTCAGGAAGGGATAAAGGAGATTAAGGAGGACCTAGCCAAATTGGAGAGATGGGCAGGAAAATGGCAGCTCAGGTTCAATGCCAAAAAATGCAAAGTGATGCACATAAGGCCAAGAACAGAGTACTACATTGGAAAAATCCAGGTTACACCATTGGAGGAGGAAAAAGATCTGGTCGGTGATAATTTCTAGTGACCTGAAACACTCAACTCAGTGCAAAAAGGCTGTAGCTAGGGCTAATAGGATGTTGGGGTGTATCACTAGGGAAATTAGCAGTAGGAGGAGGGAGGTCATTCTGCCACTGTGTAGGTCATTGGTCAGAACTCACTTGGATTACGGAGTGAGATACTGGCACCCACACCTGAATAAAGACATAAACATGAAGGAAAGGGTACATAGGAGAGCAACTAAAATGATAAAAGACAGCAGGATAAATCATATGCAGAGAGGTTGGAGGACCTGGGGATGTACACTCTGGGGATGAGGAGGCAGATGGGGGATATGACTGAGATGTTCAAGTACTTGAGGGGAATTAACAGAGTGAACTGTGAGAGCCTATTAAATAGGAGGGATTCCATCACCACCAGAGGGCACAGCCTTAAACTGGTGGTGGATAGATTCAAGAGGGATATAAGGAAGCATTTTTTTGCAGAAAGAGTGCTGATGGTGTGGAATGAGTTGCCACAGGAGGTGGTGGATTTAAAGTCAGTGGGAACCTTCAAAAGAGCCTGGTATGGGCATAAAGGAAAATCAGGAGGTACTGTAAGAGGAGAATGAAAGTCAGAAATAACCCTTATTATTATAAGCAGACCCAAAAGACCGAGAGGTCTTCTTCTGCTGGCCATTTTCTTATGTTCTTATGTTACATGTCATGTTTATAAGTGGAGTTATAAAATGATGATCTTGAAAATTTTGGTTAAAACCAAAAAAAATATGTAATTGTTAAGAAACTTTGAGTGTAGTGTCAGTCTTGACCTCAACGGGTATGCTTTTAGATCCTGTGCTAGTGTACTGAGTTTGGGGGCAAGCTCAGTGACCCAGCTAGATGGGATGAGGGTGGGGAAGTGCTCTGTTATATGTCACCTCAGCCCAAGCAATGAAAGCTACAGGGTTGTCTACACAGGCCCAGGTACCATTCAGTGAAGACAGCTGTTGTCTTGATATAAGGCCCTGCACCTTTATACCTGTGCATGGCAGAGGGCACTATGCACTGGCTGACAGATAGACTCTTTGCTCTGTGCATCTCTATCTGTGACCATGTGGAAGTGGGACCAGAGGGCTCTGTGCTTCTGTAGCTCACCAGACAGCTCTATGAATTCTTGACATCTGTCACTGCATAGTACTGCAGGGCCTGATGGGTCCTGCACTTCTGTAGGCAGACTGAGATTTCCCTGCACATCTGCATCTATTCATACAAGTTCTGAAAGGACCTCATGAATGAGGATACAATTCCACTATGTCAGTCAGAAAGGAAATTCTTTGAAAAAAAATTCATTAATGCACCAATTAGGATTCAAGTTAATATCATAAAAGTTGGGAAATGTGGCATTAGGGTTTCTGACCCTAACTCCCACCTCCACCCCCAGCAGCAAAAGGAAAAGACATTAAAGTTTTGGATCTCTGGGATCTTGGCAAATCAGTGGTGGGTCTTCCTTGTGGTATCAACACTAATCCCCCCACCCACACCAGCACATATCCTCCTGTCCAAAGCACAAGGAATCACTCCAGTGTCTCATACTGCTACACTTTTCAAAAGGTACAGAAGAACCTCTGACAACATGTTGCCAACAATATGTGTTGTAGCTGAAGAATGATGCTTGACATTGTTTGCTCAGGGAACAGTGTGGGCATTAGGGTTGACAACCCCAAGGAAGACCCCACCACTAATTTGCCAAGGCTACAGAGACTTAAAACACTATTTTTTTCCCTGTTGCTGCCTGGGGTGGGGGTGGGGGTAAGTGTGGGGATGCCACCTTACCCTACTTTTGTGGTGTTAACCTGAACCTTAACTGGTGCACTAATGATATTTTTGCCAAGTATATATATTATTAATAGCAATCCTTCCATGTGTGTTACACAGTTACATATTTAACCTGTCAGTACTATCTGATATTTTCTGTAAACATGTCTACTGTCACATTAACAAAAACAATTGCTCTCAAAGACTGAAAAGGTAAGCTGCTTGTACTGGGGTAAACACCACAGCTTTTAGAGACAGTGATGGCGCAGCAGAGAATGATGAAGAATCCCACAGCAGTAGTGGGGCTTTAAATTAATTCTTTTAAAAGGGAACTCTGTACATTTCTCCTGTTTCAACCAGGAAACAAGGAGAAGGGGCTGAGTTGGGCAACATAACATAATGAGTATGCAAATAGTTATGAATAGAAGTGGGTGAAGTTGACAAAATGTGCTCCGCAAAATATTTCACAATTTGCACTCAATTCGCAGAGCACAATTTCGGAAATTCACCAAATAGCAGACCATAGATCAAAGGCAAAAGTGTGGAATTTTGCATGCAAAATACCACACTTTGCCCCCCTCCACCCAGCCAACCCCAATATATAAAAATAATGGAAATCCCTGGTGTCTACTGTTTAGTGGACCCCCCACCCCACTGATTGCTGGCCCCAGTAAAAAAAATCCCTGATGTTCAGTGGACCCTCATCCCACCGATCACCAGCCCCAATAAAAAGGTGTCTAGTCTAGTGGACCCCCCACCCCACCGATCACCGGCCTCATCAATAAAAAATCTCTGGTGGCCATTGCTACACCCCCACCCTTCTAATTGCCTGCTCCACCCCTTCAGGTAATCCCCCCAGTCACTTGTCCACTCCCGGCTCCCATCCAGTCCCCGCCCCTGAGTGGGCCACCGGAACAGCCCTCCACTCACCTCCGTTGCCGGCAGTCTGACTGATGTGCTCTGATTCTGACCCCTTTGGGGTCCACAAAGCCATTCCCCTCCCATCCCACCCTTCCTCAGAAGCCTAGAGCAGTCCCTCCCCCTTCTCTAACCCCTAGAAAAATGGCCACTACAATGAGGAACTGGCTGAGTGACTGAATGAATGAGCACATGCTTGTACAAGCATGCACTCATTCATTCAGAATCAGAGCATGTCAGTCAAGCTGCTGGACATAGAAGTGAGTGGAGGGCTGTGCTGGTGGCCCACTTGGGGTGTGGGTTGGGGGTGAAGTGGTGTCTGGGGGCACTACCTGATTGGGTTGGGGGGCACTACCTGATGGAGGGGGGGCAGGGGGTTCCACTAGACACCAGGGATTTTTATTACTGGGCTGGCAATTAGCAGGGTGTTGGTTCCACAAGACACCAGGGATTTTTTATTGTTTAGTCCATAGATCAGTGGGGTGGGGGTTCCATTAGACACCAGGGACTTTTGTTTTATATCTACAGTATATTTAAACTGAGGCTGGCAATCAGTGGGGGGACCACTAGACAACAGGGATAGATCAGGGGTGGTCTTGGGGGATTCCCTATTTATAACTTCTACTCTCTTTGGGTTTTTTAAGTGCAATGTGCACTTAAAACCCCCAAGGCAAGGTGAAGTCACAAATGGTGAATTTTGGATAATTTTTTTAAATTACACCAGGTGCTCCGTGAGGTGAATTTGGTGATTTCACTGCATATTCACCTGCAGAGTAAAACTTTGTTGCATCTCTAATTATAAACAGCCTCTTTTAACCCAGCTAAATAGTATATCAGGCTCTCCCAAAGATTTCCCTGATAGGTGTTTATTTTCAATCCCTCTGCCCCCCAAACATATTTTAGCCTTCAATAGGGTTTTTTATTTTCAATCTGATTGTCCCAAAAATTAGACCTAAAGGCCTGTATAATTTTATCTAGTTCCAAAAATTTGCCCTTAAAAGAGCTTCATTTCAGTCTGGTTTCCTGAAACAAATTAGCTCTGAGGGCTCAAGTTCAGTCTCAGTTTGCTGCCACTGAGCAGATACCTGCTACGCAGTTCACTTGCTTCTTGCTCCACCCCTTCAATCCTATATATGCTTCAACCTGTTGATTGGCTGTGGCAGGGAGGAGAGCACATACAATGACAGAATGCATGCTTTTTTTTAATTAAATATACTTTATTGAATTTTAACAATAATACTCAAAAGCAACAAACAAATGACAAAAGAACTAGTGAAACAACAGAATCAAAAGACATAGAAACATAAAAACATAGAAACATAGAATTTGACGGCAGATAAGGACCGCTTGGCCCACCCAGTCTGCCTATTTCCCTGCCTACTGGATAAGCTGCAGATCCTAGTTAACCAGCAGCCTACTTCTTCCTACCTCCACCCCCTAGAATTGCCTCATGACTGTCCCATGCATGCTTGAATTCCACCACTGTTTTTCACTCCATGACCTCCTCCGGAAGGCCGCTCCATGCATCCACAACCCTCTTTGTGAAAAAATACTTCCTTAAATTACCTCTGAACCGCCCACCCATCTTCAAATTGTGCCCCCTTGTTCTTGCACACCTCTTTTTTTGAAAGATGCTACCCTCTTGGACTTTGTTGATTCCCTTGAGGTACTTGAAAGTTTCTATCATGTCCCCCCTCTCCCTCCTTTCCTCGAGGCCATACATATTAAGCTCCTTAAGTCTCTCTTCATATGTCTTCCGGTGCAGACCCTGCACCATTTTAGTTGCCCTTCTCTGGACAACTTCCATCCTGTCTATGTCTTTGCGAAGACTGGGTCTCCAGAACTGCATGCAGTACTCCAGATGGGGTCTGACCAGCTGTCTGTACAGATGGATAATAACTTACTGTTTTCTACTGGTGATGCCTCTTCCTATGCATCCCAGTATCCCCCCAGCCCTCCTTGCTGCCCTCTCACATTGCTTGCCCACCTTTAGGTCATCAGATGTGACTACCCCCAGGTCCCTTTCCATTTTTGTTGTTCTTAGTATCTCACCCCCCCCATTGTGTACTCTTCCCCTGGGTTTTTGTTTCCCAGGTGCATTACCTTGCACTTCTTAACATTGACTCTAAGCTGCCATACAGTTGACCATTCCTCTAGCCTTGCCAAGTCCCTTTTCATCCTTTCCACTACACCTTGTGCATCAACTCTGTTGCAGATCTTTGTGTCATCTGCAAAGAGACATACTTTTCCTTCCAGTCCCTCTGCAATGTCGCTTATAAAGACATTGAAGAAGACCAGTCCTAATACTGAACCCTGCAGTACCCCACTAGTAACCCTCCTTTCTTCAGAGTGGATTCCATTTACTATTACTCTCTGTGTCCTAATTTCCAGCCAATTTTTTTTACCCAGGCTGTCATCTTGGGACCCACTCCCAGGCTAGCTAACTTGTATATTAATTTTTTGTGTGGGACTGTGTCAAATGCCTTGCTAAAGTCTAGGTAGGCCATGTCCACAGCCCCTCCCTGATCTAATACTACTTTGGTCACCCAGCCAAAGAAATATATCAGATTTGTCTGGCATGACCTTCCTGCTGTGAATCCATGCTGCCTTGGGTCCTGTGCCCCTCTGGCCTCTAGATACTCGACAATTCTTTCCTTCAGAAAGTGAGTCCATCATTTTCCCTACCACTGAGGTTAAACTAACAGGTCTGTAGTTTCCTGCTTCTGCCTTGCTCCCACTTTTGTGAAGGGGAATCACATCTGCCCTCCTCCAGTCCTCGGGTACCACCCCATCCTCCCATGATTTGTTAAACAGGGTAGTCAGTGGTGTCACTAATTCTACCCTTAGTTCTTTTAGAATTCTGGGATGAATCCCATCAGGCCCCATTGCTTTGTCCACCTTCAGTTTTAAGAGTTCTTTCAGAACCCTTTCTTCTGTAAATGGGCTGGTATCAACTTCTGTATCCAGAGTGTTTCTACTGTTTGTTTTAGGTACCTCCCCCTCTTCCTTTGTAAATACTGAGCAAAAATATTTGTATAGTATCTCTGCCTTTTCACAGTCACCCTCTGCCCACCCTCCCCTCCTTTTATTAAGCCTCACAATCCCTCCCTTGGTCTTCCTTCGCTCCCTGATGTACCTATAAAAGGTTTTATCCCCCTCCTTAACTGAACTGGCTATCTTTTCCTCGGTTTGGGCCTTTGCTGTTCTGACTGCCTTCCCAGCTTCCTTTTGCTTTAACTGATACAGTTCTCTGTCCTGCTCCTTCTGTGATTCCTTGTACTTCCTGAAAGCTTTCTTTCTTGAACCTTCACTGCCATTTCCTTTGAGAACCATAGTGGTTTCTTACATCGTTTAGTTTTGTTTATTTGCTTCACACAAAGGCTTGTTACCTATGTGATGGCAGTTTTTATTATTCCCCATTGTTCTTCCACCCCTCCTTCCTGCCCATTTGCTAGTGCATTCCTTAGGCACTCACCCATTTTGGCAAAGTCAGCCCTCCTAAAGTCCAGTACCTTTGCATGGCTTGACTCTATTGCTGTGTTTATTGTGAACCATACTGTTCAATGGTCGCTGGTTCCCAGATGGCTACCCACTTTTACATCTGTGATCCTCTCTTCATCTTCAGTTGAGAGAACCAGGTCTAAGATTTCTCCCTCTTGAGTGGGCTCCAATACTAGTTATCTAAGGCATGCCCCCTTTAGGGCATCTAGAATAACCCCACTCTTCAAAGTGGCTGCTGGAACTGCACTCCAGCTAACATCTGGCATATTCAGATCGCCCATCAGCAATATCTCCCCTTTTTCTGCCATACTAAGTATACTTTCTATCATTTCCTTGTCCATTTACTCCCCCTGAGAAGGGGGTCTGTATACAACCCCTGTGCGGATTGTGGTGCCATTGCTGGTCTCCAAATTTACCCACATTGCTTCTTCTCCTCCTCCTCCTCCTCCCTGTTTTCCCTTTTGTTCTGTTGCTTTGATTCCTTCCCTTATGTAAAGAGCTATTCCTCCTCCTCTTTTACCCTCTCTGTCCCTCCTGTAGATAGGGTACCCTGGTATGTTTTTGTCCCAGTCATGGTTTTGTGTGAACCATGTTCTCTGTGACTGCCACGATATCCAGATGTTCCTCCTCCATCAAGGCCACTAATTCAGGAAGCTTGTTACTCAGACTACGGGCATTGGTACTCATTGCTTTCCATTTTTTGATGGCTTTACCTTCTGTTGCAGCACCCCCCACTAAACTTTCTACCTCGGTCTTTTTCACATTTAGTACCCTGTTTTGTAGGGAGAGGCTGGAATTTTCCTGCTGCTTATCAGTGCCTCCACCCTTGACTAGTTTAAAAGCTTGCCAATGAAGCATTTAAACCAATTGCTCAAAAGACTTGTTCCCTTCCTGGACAGATGCAGAGCATCCTGCCAGTGTAGGTTGGTGTCCCTCCAGGTGGAACCCCAGTCCCCAGTGAAGCCAAACCCCTGTGCTCCACACCATTTTTTCAACCATTCATTAAACTGCATGGTACAAAGTACCCTTGCCTCACTCATGCCATTGACAGGCAGCAGCTCTGAGAAGAATACTGTGTGTGCTACTTGTCTTAGGCTCCTCCCCAGTTCTACAAAGTTTTTCTGCACTGCTCTAATCTCATGTTGAGCCAAGTCATTTGTCCCTAGGTGGACAATGACGTCCAGCTCAGACTCCCGTGCAGCTGTTCTCATGATTCTGAGGATGCGCTTCCTGTCCCTCCAAGCCATGGCACCAGGCAGGCACCTTACTTCAGTTTTCCCTGCTCTCCCCAGTTCTATCCCCCTAATAATTGAGTCCCCCACCAGGAGCTGCTTCCTTTCCTTGTGGTGTCCTCTGCCTCCTTCCTGTGGGCCTCCCTTGTGACAGATGTTCTCAGCCTCCTTAATCTCCTCTGTGAGTGCATCCATAGGGGAGCTGTGCTCCCCTAGAATGGTGTATGGATTGTGGAGTGGAACAACTGACTGGGTATGCCTCTGTTTCACCATCCTCACCCTCCCTGAACCCACTGTGGTCCAACTGCTGCACTTTTTTTTCAACCTGTGAGGTAGTGGTGGTGGTGGTGGTGGCTCTGGTGCTCTCTGGATGGGGGAGGTTTCCTTCCTACCATCCAGTCTGGCCTGGGGGAAGGTTCTCTTACTGCTGTCCACTGTGGCCTGAAGACAGGCAAATTCCTCCCTCAGGGCAGAGAGTTGTCTGCAAATAGGGCAGCATCTCAGCCTCCAGAAAGACTCCCAGAAGACTGCTGCCCCACAGCCATTACATTGCACTACTCCCCACATGATCCCACATGATTATGTACTTTTTTGTGTGTGTGTATGTGATTGGTTTGTTATATAGAAATATATATATTATACAATGTGTATGCTTATATTTTCAATGCTGTGTGCTAGAGAGGATATGACATTGATATGCACCTTGCACTCTTGAGGAAATGATATCAGAACCCCAGGTATAAAGGAACTATTTCCAGGGGTGGGTGGAATGAGAGGTGGGAAGGGGTTGGGCCTAAACTATGCCTTCACAAAACAATCAGCCAAGAGCTCTGACCCACCGCTGAGATGAGTGCCTTCCTGTCAGCAAGATACCATACACAACAATTTGACAGAGAAAATCCCCTGCTAACCAAACAGAGAAAAATCCAGACATCCAAGTCAGACACAGGTAAACCTCCCCAGCCCCAACACAGCCTGGTGGTTTGTGCTCTGGAAGCAGTCAGCCCCAAAATAAGTCAGCTGTGCTTTAAACTCTTCCTGCACTGACAATCTTAAGAATTGTAACAAGACTGTCTTTTCCTGATAATTCTAAGTTCCAGTTAGAAGTAGCCTCCACCTGCAGAATATCTGCTACAAACCAAAGACAATTGTAAGGTTCACCTCCCTCTGTTGTGAGCACAACTCACTTTCTTGCAAATCCTGTGTTCAGTATTGCAGCTTCCAGCAAGAGGTAGTTTGACCTGAAAAATATTAGCTGTTCTGACATAACGCATGCTGAATTCACCTCTGCAGGGGAACATTTTTTTTTGTCTTACTTTTTTCCGGCTATGGCCACCGGTCAGCTCTCTCCTCCACTCATCCTCTGGCTGATGTCAACCTGCACCATTCCCAGGCTACCACCTTATACTTCCCCCATGGCTCCCCCCCCATGGTGGGGAGGCAAGGGACTCCCTAATCCCCCACCCAGCATGGATCCAGAACAGGTGGTGGGCCCGATGAATGGCATACATGGGTGGATGGCCATCAAGCTGTGTGATCTGCAGCCACAATTTTAACATTTCCTCTCCATGTGGGAGCATAGCATGCAATGACACCAGTGATGGTATTCACATGTGCTCCGATGCACACCCACATCAGGCATCTGTTGCATCCCCCTCCTCCTCTTTCATGCAGCACCATGCTGTTGAGCCCCAGCCTCCACTAGGGGTCAGGTGCACACAGGCCACTGCACTCTCCCCTCCCCAGAGATGGACAGCAGTCCATTGGACACTCAATCCATCTCCTCCCTGCCAACCCATGGTGACCTATGCTCATTCCCGAACAGGAATCGCCTGCAAGGTGCGAGGTGAGGCGGGGAACATTTAGTGTCATTTTTGCAACAGTTCTGTGCCAAGAACAGGACACAGCAGCAAAGATGCAATTCAGGCAGCCCCAGTCAGACCAGACAAGACCCTCTTGACCTGAATGTCCAGTCAGGTCTGATACACACCCTTAATTGCTGGCTGTTAAGATACTTGTTTTTAATTGCTATTTGCTTTTATTGTGTGGTTTAATTGCCAAAAGAGCTTCTCTTTGATAGTATTGTACAATATAATGTATATACAGCAAAAGCCCAGTAGAGTTCTGGGCTCTTTGGGCAGACTGGGTGTGCCTAGGGTCCTTTTCTGCCGTCACATTCATATGTTCATATCTGTATTGTTTTTGCCCAAATTTCTTGATGGCTCCCTTAAACTGACTGTGTTCCTTGTTAAGCACTGTAAAATACCCACATGAAAGGTTATAAATAAATGCAGACTCTATAGTATGGTATTGTGTAAATTACAGTGAACAGCTGACACAAATCATTCATGCTTCAATATTTCAACTTTCAATAAAGTTTTAAATTTCAATTTCTAACTTGGAAGAGTTTTAAAACATTACACATTGTTCAAAATGTAACTTTATAGTCTTATGTAGCTTTTTGTAAATAATATTTTCTTTTCTGTAGCAGCCAACTTTGTACTAGAGTTGAACACATACTGTATATAGTATTACACTGCAGGTATTTCCTAATACAAACACTTAAATGACATTTTGAGTGCAAATATATTGTGATATATCAATTACTGCAAAATTATTTTCTTGGTTTTACAGGAATTCAGTGTAAAATGATGTCCATGTCATTCTGTGGCAAACAGAAAAACATACCTTTCAGATGTTATGACAGTTTGAAGTTTTTAACTGGTAACTAATGCTTGACTATTTTATTAGTCATTATATCACTGTGTAAAAGTCTGGCTACTTGAAAATCCATTCAGACAATAATAGACTGCAGTGTCACTTGCTTCTGCTGTTTTAATGATCAACTGATATTCAGTTCCTGCACTGTTTATAGTGCCTGTAAACCGGGGGGCTGAAAATCCAGGTCCATAGTAAGGAGAACTGTAGGAATGATGGTTGTAGAAAATCATCTGTGGAGCTTCTCCTGGTACTTGCTTTAAAAAATACATAGCCCAACCACTTTTGACTCCTACATTACAGGTGAGAGTCACAGTTTCTCCAGGACTAGGAGATACAGCTGGAGGCTGTAGTGTCACTGTTTGACACAATATATCTGTTAAAGGAAGAAAGTGAGAATTAATGCAACATCAAACAAGTATTTTTTCATTTCTACAAAAAAAAAAATAGTCAGGTATGTCATACATACAATTTATCCAAGTTATAAAACAATAGATGAAGCCCAACGTATATCTCATTGTTGAAAGTGAGTTTCTTCCCTTTTCAGCTCAAATCTGTGAGAGTATCAGAGCTAATGGCTTGCTGTTCTGCATTATAATTCCCCAGAAATCTCTATGGTAATTCATGCAAATTTTGGGTGCCCTGAATGTCAATCGAAGTATTACTGGCAGAACACTGAACTAAAGTTTAACCCATAATAGTTAAAGAAATAAGGAATAATTGAGAAGTGATGCAACAAATGTTACTTCATATACATTTCCATAGTGTCCCATAGCACACTGAAGAGATCTAAAAGTAGCTTTTCATAATACTAAAAACTTAAACAATTTTTTTGTGTAGCTCAAACAGGAACACATGTAAGTTATATCAGTCTGTTATGTGATTTCATTCCCAAGACAAGTGTTTTTGAAGTTTTTAAAAGCTCAGGTACCCTTGTCTTGCCCACCCTGACAAATGTATTTATTTATTTAAAGGTTTGACCAGGAAGGCATACTGACCAGTGAATGCTCAATTCCAGATGCATCCTAGGGAAAAGGGAATGAGGATACAGATACAGAGATATAGCAGCAAAACACAAGCACAGTAATAATGAAATAATAGGCACAAACATCAAACAGGATTACAATATAGAATTACTGTATATAGTGCAACAGTCAGTAAGTGCTAGGAGGCTAAACAACCAATTAATTGCATGAGTAATTCAGGATAAGTGGTAGCCTGTAAGGTTAAGTAAAGGTAAAATATGGAGAATGGAATATAATTACTCACAACTACAAGAAAGGGAGAATAGGTCCTTAAGGAGTGAAGTGAGGATCTGAGGGGAGGCAACATGATGGATGAGAGGTGGGAGAGTATTCCAGATTTTTGTGAAACAATGTGAGAATGCTACCTGGCCAACTGAGGTGGACCTGGGTGGGATAGTAAGTGTGTGATGGTCATGGTTTGAAAGTGAGTGAGAAGAAGGAAGTTTGAGGGGAAAGAGGGGACCTGAGATGGGGGTGTGAACCCAGAATTTACCAAGAAAGTTGATGCAATGAATATGACACCTATCTGATAGGGAAGGAAAGGAGAGAGTTTGGTATAGGGTGCAGTGATTGGTATGGGGGGTGGGGTGTGAGACATTCAAGAGCAAAATGACAGGAGTGGAAAAGAGAGTCCAGCCTGGTTAGGGAAGATTTGACAGTGGTACTGTAGACTAAATCACCATAGTCAAAAATAGGTAGGACCATTTTCTGGATCAGCACTTGACAAGCCACCAAAGGAATACTTCCATGATTTCTGTATAGGGCATCCAGTTTGGGATGCAGCTTTTTGTAGACAGTGTCAATATGTCCAGAAAAGGAGAAGTTCTGGTCAAGCCAGACCCCGAGGCACCTGAAGGAGGAGTTGTCCTCCAGTGTAGTCCCATCTAGGGTGTGGAATGAAGAGAGGGATTTGAGTAAAAGCAGTCTTCAAATATAAGAAAGTTGGAGTACTGTAATACTGTAGTTCTCTGTCAAACACCATATACATGTGCTTACATCACCAAGGCACGCTCAAATTATGAACAGAACTTTACTGCAGAAAGGGGACCACTGAGAAGGCTATTTTTCAACTGTGCTAGAAGCTTCCATCTTTTTGTGGAGACGCAATGATTACAAAGCTAACAATGCAATTCAACAAATGCTCACCTGAACAAACAATATTGCAGAATTGAGTTCCAGGATATCAGAATATATAAGTGCCAAAAACTGAATTGAGATAAAGTGTTCTGGACTTACATGATCTGTCGCTCTGCAAAGTGCTGTAATGAGCATTGGATATGTAAGACAATTTGCAGGAATTTGCAGAGCATGGAACAATAATACAGATCTGGGGAAAACTAATTAAATAAAATGCTTTTAAAATAATTGAATAGGGATCAGTATACTTGCCAGCTGCCCTGATTGTATAATTAGATTATTTTTTAGTGCCTCCGACCCTTTTTGCTCAAAGGTGTCATAGCCACAAGTGAGTAATTAGGCTTGGAGGAACAAGTGAAATTTAATCTGATTATATAATCACAGCAAATGTAATAATTGGTTTGTACAACACAGATATGTATTGTTAAACTGCTACTCTTGATTGGCTAAATGGTTGATGACATACATAGAAATAAACATTTATTTTTTATTTTTTCGGCTTTTGTACATAGTCTGATGGTAAACACATTTACTGTATGTCTGCTTCACCACATTCAAGACATGACGCTGCCCCATTTTTCACATTATTTTAGTCCCTGTACCCTGTTTTCACATTACCTATTACCTGTGCCTCAATGTTCACAATATTTAGCTCCTTTGTGACTGGTGTAATCCTGAATAGTGACTGATGCTTCCAAAGTGTGTTTTTCTTACCATGCACCGACTGAAGTTATGCACTGCCTTCCATTTCTAGTGCCCGTCCATTGGAGAGAGTTTCAGAAAGTGAGGAAGGTTCAATTAGAGAACATCTAGTACCTGACTAGCCAAAGTAGCAAGGAGCCAAGTGGACCAATTATTAAGGCGCTGAAGCCCAAACCAAACGGACACACAGATATGCTACTGTTGTGGAATCAGTTCCTGCCACTACATCACTGCTCCTCTGTACTCCTCTGAGTGTGCTGTCAAATGTTAAGTCTGGAGCTTAAACAGCCACTTTATCTGTAGAGTTTGAGCTTCTGCAATGTTAAAATATTTCATCATATGACTAGATAGATTCGATTTAGTACTGAAGTTCAGCCAGCTTCAGCTACAAATGCCTATACTATTCACCTGCCCGCCTCCCCTGATCACGACTCAACTGTGACTGAGGCATCACTCTCTCCCTTCCCCTGACTGCACAGTCCCTTACCTGTCTCATGTCAGTTTATTTCCCTATAATAGTAAAACGTTTATTTCTTATGTCTTCGATATGTCTTTTCTTTACTCTCAGCATCGATGAAGAGTTGCAGTTGTTGAACTCGAAAGTCAGTTAATCAGTATGTGAGATGAGCCTAAGCACCGACCATGCTGAGAGTAAAGAAAGAACCAAAAATAGAAGAAATAAACTTTTTAACTAACCTACTGCAAACCAACTGTTACACGGTGAGGGAATGTGTGCAGTTTGGAAGTGAGAAGTGTCTCAGCCACAGCTAAACTTCAGTTGGAGAGTGCAGGCAGGTGAACAGACAATGCTCTTGTAGATGAGACTGAACTGTGCTGACTATATCTAGCTAGCAAGATATAACTGTGAAATCAAGTTTTAATTTAGAAATAAAATAAAAGTGAAGGTACTGGTAAAGATTCAGAGCCTTGGGACCGGGACTGTTGTTTAATACAGCACACATACTAAGTGCCTGACTACTTTTTCAGTGTCCCTCGATGTAACAAACAGGAAGATATAATGAGCACATGTTATAGCTCCTCTTCTGTTCATTATAGCAAGGAAGCATTGTATATAAATAAAATACAGTACCATATATCTGATTTACTTTATAACAGAAGTAAATGAGGCTCAGGAGATTCCACTTAACTGATCAACAGTGTACCCTCATCATGACTTCCAAAAGTTGTGGAACCCTAAAAAGTTTAATTAGATGCTCTTAATTAGCCAAGCGATATGTCTAGAATTTCATTTACTTTTTACTAACTATATTTTCAACCCAAATTTGATTCCAATGGGAAATGTGAACTCTTTGGAGTAGACAACAATGCATGAGGAGTGTGTTGAGTGCTGATTAACAAGATTGGTGAGCTTTAACGATAAACATAACAATCATAAACTGGCGAGCACACAGGGCTTCTATCGTTCTGTATTATTGGTCTCACTACACATCAGCTGCTGCCAGTGGAAGGGAAGTGTGCAGTCAGGAGGGGAGAAATGTCTCAGCCACAGCTGAGCTGCAGTCGGGGAGCGAAGGTGGGTGAACAGGAATGGCTTTTGCTACTGAGGCTGAACTGTGCTAAACATCATATATTTAGATATAACTGTCAAATTAAGTTTTAATTTAGAAATAAAATAAAAGTGAAGGTACTGGCAAGGATTCATTGCCTTGAGGCCTGGATGGCTGTTCAATTCAGCACACATGCCAAGTGCCTGATTGCTTTTTCAGTGTCCATTGATGTAACAAACAGAGAACTATAATGAGCACATATTATGGTCTCCTCCTGCTCATTGTAGTGGGGGAGAATTGCATAAAATTAAAAAACAGTACAGCAAATCTGACTTGCGTTATAATAAAAGTAAATGGATCTCAGGGGACGTCGCTTAGCTAATCAAGAGTGCGCCATCATGACTTCTTTGTTATGGAACCCTAAAAAGTTAGAATTAATGCTTTTAATTAGCTAAGATACATATCTGGAGTCTCACTTTTTTTATTTCTTTTTTGTAGCCCAAATTCAATTCCAATGGGAAACGTGATCACTAGGTGTAAACAACAAAGTGTGTTAAGTATGAACAAGCAAGTCTGTGAGTTTTACAGGATAAACACAATGATCATAAACTGGCCAGCACATAGGGTTTCTACGGTTCTGTATTATCAGTCTCACTTCGGTGACAAGATCACATCCCACATCAGTGCCATCTTATAGCAAGATCGTGGTATGGTTTTTGCAAACATTGGGAAGTTTGTTTGCAAAGTTCAAACCTGATGAAAGCACTGAAAACACCATGAAGGAAGGCAGACAACACTATATTCTAAAATGTCACATAATCATCCAGCTTGCTATGGTCTTGGATATTTTACACCGTGGACTGGGAAAATATGGGTTTAGGTGTCCTTTAAGTATTTATTCCAGTTGAAAAAAGAAGTCAGATACAGACTCCCAGGCAAAGAACTACATTGATATTTCATGGTGTCAGACAATGATTTCATCAGGATAAATTTACATGAAGCAAATCATGGCATCCCATGTTGCAGTCATGTAGCTTTTTTTCTGTACCAACTTACAGTAATGTTTTGCTATTTGCCCCAAAGTACAACTGATTTCATATAATGTATCTACTCATCTATAGGTTGACCTCACATATAAGTGGACTCCCCTTTACCATCACAACTTTAGCAAAACAATAGATATTATTTTGGCACCCAAACTGGATTGAACATTTTGTTTTGCTACCAATGCCAGTCACAGAATCTGACACTGTGGCAATAACTGAACAAAAAAATTAGGTTGCACAGTTGCAAAAGTGATTTACTATTGTAAACCCTGTGGATGGGTTAACCTCTCAGAAAAGTTGAGTCTCCCTTCTTGGAGGCCTATTTTTAGCATCAAAAACTAGCCTTGTATGTGAGTAATTTTCAATAAATCTTTCAATGTCTGGCCCTCACTGTGCCTTTCACTGCATGTGCATTGTAGTCTTTGGTAGGAGCCTCTAAAAGTACTTAAAATACATAATTATAATACCCCTGCACAGGTCATTGGTGAGGCCTCACCTTGAATACGGTTAACAGTTCTGGAGGCCTTACCACCATAAGGACATAGACAGGGTTGAAGGGGTTCAAAGGTGGGTAATCAGAATGGTGCAGGACCTATGCCTGAAGCATTATGAGGACAGACCCAGGGAATTAAACATGACCTCTCTAGATGAGAAAGGGAGAGAGGTGATATGCTAGAGACATAAATAATTCATGGATGTGAACAAGGTATGGGAAGAGAGTATTTTACAGTGAAAGAGTTGCACAAGAACTAGAGGGCATGTGATGAAGCTGGGGGGAGGGAGATTGAAGGGGCATGTCAGGATGTTTTTCTTTATGGAGAGGGTGGTGGGAGCTTGGAACAGACTCCCTGAGGAAGTGGTGGAAGCTAAAATGATCGCAGGCTTCAAGAACACATGGAATAGGCATAAAGGGATCCTGGCACCAAGGCAAATGTGGGAACAATCTGAGGACCTATAGGGGGCTAAGACAGGATTAGCAGGGCAGACCAGGTGGGCCTTATCCACTTACAAATTCTGTTTCAATGTAAAAATTGAACTGGTGAGTGGGTCCATTTCTCCACTGGGATATGTGATTGCCCCATATTCAGAGGCCTGCATACTAATGATCAAATATAACATGCAAGGTGGTAAGGGGCCATTTACATATCATTATGCAACCATTAATAGCTTTATGCAATACCTCCATGCATATGTAAGCACAGAAGCGTTGTGCAGAGCTTCAGCTTTTGCTCAACCCTCTCCCAATCTCTGTGAACTAGCATATAATGCCCCTGCTGTCTAGTGGTATCCTACACCTGCCCTGATCCCCACTGTGACATGAAATGATCTAGGTAGTTAAGTGATACCTCTCACACCCTGATTCTCATTGACCAAAGAAATTATGACCATAGTCCTTTGATACCTCTTCCTGCCCTGATCCCTACTGTGAAAATAAATCATCCTGGTAGTCCAGTTGCACTCCCCTCTTGGCCAGTACTCCAATGGTATCCCCCACACACCCTGATGTCTGTTGTAACATGATGTCCCCCTAAGACTGGCTCAGCCAGTTAGCATCCACCAGCCTCCAAACCTGTCAAGGCCTACCCACTAAGCACCCATCATCCTCCTCTCCGCATCCAGCACCCCAGTCACCCTAAAACACCCATGGATACAACAGGGAGGGGGTGGATGTGATTGACAGAGACCCTCCTCTCACCACCTAAGCTAGCAACCATCTGAATGACAGGGACTGAGCAAGCACGTTTCTGCAGTATGTGCACAGTTGGTTCCAGTCATGCAGCCAGTGGATGGCCGAGGTGGTGAGAGGAGGGTCTGTACCACTCACTGTCCATACTCTGTCACCATGTCCATAGGTATTTGAGAGTGAGTCAGGTGCCATACAGTGAAGGGAGAAGCATAGATGGTAGTGGGCTGCTGAGTAGGTGGGCTTTGGTGGGGGGGATGTTATTTTATGGCATAGACTGGGGTGGGAGGGTGTACTACTGGACTACCAGGATTATTTCATTTCACAACACGGAATCAGGGTGGGAGAGGGGCCACTGGTCTACCAGGGTAATTTTGTTCCATGAAAGGGATAAGGGCAGAAGTGGGATACAAAATGCTTTATGTTGACAAAAGCCTATGCTATGGCCTTGGTGTTTGCTGAATTAATGCACACCTTGACAGAGTAGTAATGCTGGACGCCAATGGCTGAGTATTTGACACACCTTGGGAATGCATTAATTCAGCATAGGCCTATGGCCTGATGTAGCTTCTTGTACTTATATAATGGACATATGTTAATAAAATAAAAAAATAAAGACAGAAATGTTCTTAAGCTGTTACAAATCTGAAGTAATTGACACAAGTACATCCACTTGTTAAAGCAGGTCCTGCTGTATTAGTAGTTTTACATTTTTAAACTACTAAACTGTTAAACTAATGAAAAGGAAAGTCAAGTTGGAAGAAAATGAAAGATGGCTTCCATTATCGCTATCTTTACTTGCTCAGACTTTCATTCTCTGTTTTCTAGATTGATTGCTCCCTCCTAGCTTTTGTCTCTAGTGTTCTGGCAGATTTACATTTTCTTTTTGTGAGTTGCAAATCCATGCTGCAGGAAATTATCTTGTCCTGCTTTTCTTTGTTGTGTATCAGCCTGTTATGCTTTTACCTGTCATCAAGGCACAGGTCAGGAAGGAAACATAGGAAAACCAGGAGCAGTTTCAAAATTCACAAATAGCGTTTTATTTTTCTCAGTAACATCAAAATAAAATATATTTTATTTTCAGTATAACTATTTACAAAAGCAGTACAAACAGAGGAAGCAAAGTCCTTCTTCTGAGGGTATCTCTTAATTCCAGGTTTCAGACTTTCAATCCCTCACTGTCCTTGTCTCTCTAGCAATAGCATTACTGTTTGTTTTATAAATCTTTGTCTTGGAACTTGTTAAGAGAGTCTGCTTCTCACAGAATGTTCTTGAAAGTTTAGAGAATGTTCTTATCAGTTGTATTCCTTACAGATGCAGCAAAACTGTACATGGTGTCCCAGAACTGACCTCTTGTTCACTACTCTTCAAAAGGCTTAAGAATTACTTCTCATGTTACCCCTTGAGTTCCATATAGCTTTTTGTAATCATTTCAACCATATAACGATATACAGTTTTAAACAAAGGGATCCCAGTATTACATAGTGTTTTACACAGAGATTCACATATATTTTTTATAACTGCAGATAATGCAAGGGGAAAGAAAAAACAGAACAGCAAGGGAAGTTAGAGAGATCGTGAGAGGCAGAGAACTGCAAAACTGTCAGAGTGATCAGTTCCTAGATCTCACAAGAAAATTTGGTTGTGCAACCAGACAGAGAAGAGGCAGAAAAGGAGAGGATAGCACAGACCCCTGTGTTTAAACTCTTTCTGCATAACAAATGGGGCAGGGCCTTATTCAACCCTGTCACATACCTCCCTCCCTCTTTAAAAGGAAACCTGTTAGGTATGCAGCACAATGACTAGTGTGGGGATAAAATTACATCCACGGGGTCTCCAAAACTGCACATCATAATCCAGATGGGGTCTCACCAACTGGTACAGAGAGATAACAATCTCCTGTTTTCTACTAGTGATGCCTCTCCCTATGCATCCCAGTATCCTCCCAGCCCTCCTTACTGCATTTTCACATTGCTTGCCTTCTTTTAGATCATCTGATATGACTACCCTGGTCCCTTTCTATTTTAGCTGTTGTTAGTGACACACCACCCATTGTGTATGCTTCCCCTGGGTTTTTGTTTCCCAGGTGCATTATTTTGCACTTCTTTGCATTGAATCTAAGGTGCCATACATTTGACCAGTCCTCCAACCTTGCCAAGTCCCTTTTCATCCTTCTCACCCATTCTTGAGTATCAACCCTGTTGCAGATGTTTGTGTCATCTGCAAAGAGGCATACTTTTCCTTTCAATCCCTCTGCAATGTCACTTATAAAGACATTAAAGAAGACCGGTCCCAGTACTAAACCCTGCGGTACCCCACTACTAACCCTCCTTTCTTCAGAGTGGACTTTATTTACTATTACTCTCTGTATCCAGTTGTCCAATCAATTTTTTACCCAGGCTACCACCCTGGGACCCACTCCAAGTTTGGCTAACTTGTTTATTAATCTTTTGTGTGGGACTATGTTAAATGCCTTGCTAAAGTCTAGGTAGGCCACATTCACAGCCCCTCCCAGGTCTACTACCTTGGTCATCCAGTCAAAGAAAGCTATTAGAATTGTCTGACATGACCTCCCTACTGTAAATCCATGCTGCCTTGTGTCCTGTACCCCTCTTACCTCTAGGAACTCAGCAGTTCTTTCCTTCAGAAGTGATTCAATCATTTTCCCTACCATGGAGGTCAAACTAGCATGATTGACCCCCTTTGCTCTGCCTGGTACTGTGGTAAAAGTACTGTTAAATGCCTTTAGCAAGTTACATGTTTCTGGGGGTTGTTTGGAGGTGAAGGAAACCTTCACCGTTACAGCATCAGCAGTTGCACTTTGTTCCAGTCTGTCATGAGCTACATCAGTATCTTCTTTATCAGTTCTGGTAAAACCAGCAAACAGCTTTTGGTGTTTTTTCAACCAATTTCTTGAGGAGGTTAGCGTGGTATAGCTTAGTAGGATTTTTCCTATCAGGGGTCTCAGTCTCATAGTTAACTGTGCCAGTACGACTATGCACTTTATAAGGCCATTGCCACTTCATTAACAGTTTATTTTCTGTAGTGGCTAACAGTAGCAAGACCTTTTCCCATGGTTTAAAACCCTTTTCTTTTACCCCATGGTCATAATACACCATCTGCTGGTTTGGGGTCTCTTCCTGATTACCATGGGTGATTTCAACACATTTTGCCAGCTTCTTTCTCAGGGCGCACACATTAGATGTAATAGATTGTTTCTTTTATCACATCTAGTGGCCCTCTAGGTTATCTACCATACAGCACTTCAAATGGTAAAAAATCTGTCGATGCCTGTGGCACTTCTCTGTAAGCAAAAAGCAGGTAAGGTAAGTATTGGTCCCAGTCTTTCCCTTCCCATTTACATCCCTTTTTAACAAGTATTTAGGATGTGATTAAAATGCTCAACAAGACCATCTCTCTGAGGGTGATAAGGGGAGTTTCTTATGGCACTGATACCTAGTAGTCAGTACAGCTCCTTCAGTAATGCAGCAACAAAATTATTACCCTGATCAGAAATAATTTCTTTATGTATGCTCACCCTGCTAAACATTTTGGAAAGATTTGCTGCCACTTTTGGAGCTGTGACAATATGCTTTGGAACTGCCTCTTGGTATTGAGTAGCATAGACTACAGTCACATACTACAAAAATCAATCAATTACTCTTTTTACATTTGTCTAAAGAGCCAACCACATCCATTGCAATTCTCTCAAAAGGTACTTCTATCAAGGGTAGAGGCACCAGAGGCATCTATAACTATTTACAAAGGCAGTACAAACAGACAAAACAAAGTCCTTCTTCTGAGGGTATTTCTTAATTCAAAGTTTCAGTCTCCTAATCTCTCACACTCCTTGTCTCTCTAGCAAAAACATTGCTACTCTTTTTATAAGTTTTTGTCTGTGAACTCATTAAGAGAGCCTGCTTCTCACAGAATGTTCTTGTACGTTTACAGAATGTTCATGTCAGTTTTGTTCCTTGCAGGTGCAGCAAAACAGTACATGGTGACCCAGTACTGACAACTTAAAATTGCATCACAGGTTAATCCCTTGAGTTCCAAATAGCTTTTTGCAATCATTTCAACAGTATGACTATATAGAGCTTTAAACAAAGTGATCCCAGTATCACATACGGTTTTACACAAAGATCCACATATATTTTGTATAACTGCAGATATGCAAGGGAAAATGGAAAAACAGAACAGCAAGGGAAGGTAGAGAGAGATAGTGAGAGGTGCAGAACTGTGAAGCTGTCAGAGTGAACAGTTCCTAGGTCTCACAAGAAAATGTGGTTGCGTAACCAGACAGAGAAGAGACAGAAAAGGAGAGGACAGCACAGACTCTTGAGTTTAAATTCTTTCTACATAATAAATGGGGAGGGTCTTATTCAAGCCTGTTACATTAACCTTCCACTATAATTTCAGAACCCCAGTTCTGTATGTGAGTTCTGACTCAGTGCAGATTCCATCCCACTCCCCCAATATTAGAATCCTTGATTAGAATGCCTGCACAGATGGTATGTAGCTGTGTAATCAGCAAGTTCTCACTGCAGTCTGAATGCTCATTACATAACATGGCATTTAGCTCAGTAAGTTAGGAACACACTGAGTTGCTAGAGAAATAGTAGTATACTTATTTTATGTTTGTCATATGGTAACTACTGCAGTAGCTTGAGAATGGAGCTTAGTAACTGATCTTTTGATTAAAATGGGGATTCATCAATGGTTAAGTGATATATTTAGACAAATGACATTTCTACGATTCTGAAATTAGAACACCAGTAAATCACCACAATGAAAGTATGCTTCATACACTAAATTCAATGACCCACAAGCACTGCATGTTTCAGCACACGTCTGAGGAGATGAAAATTCCAAGATTAATATTTAAGGGTTGAGACGTTGACCATATGATTGTGTCACCTATTTAGAATTGATATCTGTCACTGAAGAGTGTTTTCAAACAAGAAATGCTGGAACTGAAGTGAGATTGGATATGGATGGTGGATAATAGAAATGATCTTAGAAAACTGAATGCTGAGTTGAATTTGATTCTTTTCTTTTTTATTTGAGTAAGATTACAAAATCTGTTTTTTTGGGGTTGAATGTCTGCAAGCCAACACCACTCCTATTACTGACATCAGGAAAACTGAATTGCTTAGAGTGAATGTAGCACCAATCTTCCATAAATGCAAAAAGAGTATGTATGACTACAAGATGTGCTACAAGTTAAGTTTGTTGGTGCTTAAACACACAATGCTAATCCAACTCAGTGGTGTGGCAGTTTGATGTGCCCAGTACTGTAATCGCAATACCCCCACACTGGAAAATTGGCATAAATCCCAATACCCAATACTGACACTGTAGTGCATCATGAGGGGGGTGCTGCACTTCTGAGGTGCCGTCTGTCAGATGAGACATTAAACCGAGGTCCTGTCTGCTTGCTCTGGTGGTGGTTTAGGTGGCATTAAATATCCCATGGCACTTCTCGAAATCGAACTGTTGTTGCATTATGATCTGGGGAGCCTTTCTCTCCTCAGCAGTACTGCTGTTTATTTCATCTGAGGGGAGCTTTCATTAAGCATTTTTGTCTTTCAGCTGGACAACAGGACTAGAGATATCTGGGAGCTATAAGGAGAGCTTTAATTTGTCTTAACTCACTGAATTATTGTTGTTTTTGTCCAGGGAAGCTCTTATCTCCTAGACAGGACTGCTGTTTGTTTCATCTGAGGGAAACTTTCGTTAAACATTCTTGTCTTTTGGATGAACAGCAAGCTGCAGCGCAGACCTTCTGGCACAAGGGAGGCAGCCAACCAGATTTTGCAGAAAATACACCACTTTTATATCTCCCCAGCCAACTCTTTAAATACCAGCCAAGCTTGGTGCTTTGCCAGTCAGCTTCTGACAATGAACCAGTTGGAGAAAGCTGACAGATTAACTACTATTTGTTGTGGTTTTGTTTTGCTGGATTAAAGATATCTGGGAGCTGCAAGGTGAGCATTACTTTGTCTTAAATCACCAAACTGTTGTTTTTTCATCCAGGGAACTCTCATCTCCTAGACAGGACTGCTATTTGTTTCCTCAGAGAGGAACTTTCTTTAACCATTTTTGTCTTTCAAATGGACAACAGGACTAGAGATATCTGGGAGCTACAAGGGGAGCTTTAGTTTGTCTAAACTCACTGAACAGTTGTTTTCATCCAGGGGAGCTTTCATTTCCTAGGCAGGGCTACTGTTAGTTTCATCTGAGAGGTGCTTTCTTGAAGTATATTTGTTTTTGGCCTGGCTGCAAGTTGCAGTGCAGACTTTCGCATGCAACATGCTACCCACCCACCCATCCCCTCCCACCCACACAGGTGTTACCTAATATAGGGGCCACTGGTGACTGACAGAAGGACTTCCTTTGAAAGAAGAGATTAGGAAACCTACAGGTGCATTCAGCTGGGCCCTAACTACAGGAAGAGAAATAAACTACAGCTAAGAAGGGGCAAAGTCTTCCAGTGCAAGCCTAAGAAAGAAAGAGAACAGCAGGAAGTTGAGTAAAAACTACTGCACTCACAAGAGGAGGACCACAGAGCAGTGACAGCTCCAAAAATCTGAGAGAGAGTGGTGCACTCCTATTCCTTGCATCAGAAATCCAACTTGGGAAGACAGTAGTATACTACAATTTGGAATGGATATTGTCAGTTGCCCTGGGTGTGGGGCACTCATCCCCAGAGAATGTCTCTGGAGGGTGGGGCTCTGCTCCATATGTAGGACCCTAAATGAACTCAGTTGACTACAGCATGGAAGGAGATATCTCAGCTACAGCACCTACTATAGTGGAATTCATACCTGCAAATTCTGCTCCCTCAGAACCCCCCTCCAAGTCCACTCCCACAGAGATGCGCTGGTCCGGTGGGATGGAAGGTGGTGAGGAGTGGAGGAGGTAAATCAGGCAGAATGGACCAGAGAAACCTTGTCCATGACAAAGCAATCCCGATCACAAATGTTTTACACCCCTAACAGAGCTAAAGAATCAAAGCCACATGAAAGACAACAAGCCAGATGAGGAGCCAAGACAGCAAGCAAAAGTAGCAACCAGTGGCAGCACAATCAACTGCAATAGGAAAAAGACTAAGAAAATACTCATAGTGGGGGACTCCATAATAAGGGGAGTTGAGACCCAACTAAGTGACAGTGCACAAGCAAATGTGCTAGTCAAGTGCCTCCTGGGTGATGGCCCAAAGTACAGCGAAACCAAAAAAAAGACCATTACAGTGAAAGTCACTCTGATGATCTGCAGTTCACCAATGTGGCTTCTCCTGGTGTTGTGCTCCCTCCCTGAAACAAGGGGTGCAGGGAGTGCAGCCCCTGCAAAAACATATTAGTTACTGATGGCACAGTACCAGGTGTCAGCATTGTGCCATTGCTGTGCTGGATGTCGGCAGATTTATTGCCGGCAAAATGTAGTGCTTCCCCTCCCGGATGTCTCAGCAAAATGTGACACTGATTACATCAGGAGGATAGTGGAGAGAGTGGGGGATGGCCTTAACATCCTGGTATACCTTAGAATGAATGACCTGATGAATCAGTCAGTAGAGGAAACCAACACTACCTGGTACAATTAGGAGAATGATTGGCCACTCAGTCTACCTCCCTGACCTTCTCTGAGTTTTTTCCAGTGTGAGGCAAAGGAGGAAGTAAAGACAAGGTCAGAAGCAAGGAAACAGAAGATTTTAATGCATGACTGAAGAGCTGGTTTTGAGGAAATTGGTATCATTTTGTTGGTGCTTGGGGAGACTTCTGAGAGAGGATGTTCTTGAAGTAAGATGGACTACATCTCACTAAGGAATGGGTGAGAGCTCAGGGAAAGAAGTATTATGTCTGGACTGGTTGTTTAAACTAGGAGAGGGGGAGGTTGAGGCAAAGAAACCCATCATGGACATCATAAAAGATGGGAACTTAGCTTTCACTCCCTCACAAATGGGATATACACACAGGAATTGGAAGAGATCATAAAGGAGGGGCAAGGTGAGAGTAAATTAGCAAGAGAAAGAAGAGGGCAAGAAAAGCACTACACCTACTGATACATGGTGGGAAACAAGAAGGGGTATAAAGGAAGACAGGAGGATAGGACGGAAGATATTAAGGGGGGGAGGTAGCAAAACTTGGAGGTCCATGTGCACAAATGCCCACAGCCAGCAACATGAAATCCCAGACTTGGTGGCCTTGATGGCAGAGGCAGACCTGGACATTGTCGCTGTTACCGAGACATGGTGCACAGAACCATGACTGGGACACAGCCATACTGGGGCATTCTATATTCAGGATGGACAGGGTGGGTAAAAAGGGAGGTGGAGTGGCTAACTATGTCAGGTAGGGAATTAAAGCTACTGAGGTTCGTGGAATGCAGAAGGAGGCGGAGGTACTGTGGGTCACCCTAGAGATGGGAAATGGTACCACCATCTGCACAGGCATGATCGACAGACCACCAGCACAAGGGGAAGAGCTGGACCACATAATAGTGGAAGCCATTCACAAAATGTCAACTAAAGCGGAAGTACTACTAATGGGTGACTTCAATCTGACTAAAGTTGATTGGAGCACCCAATTGTAGCCACAGCAAGGAGAAGAGACATCCTGAATGCCTTACAGGGGGCATGCCTCAAACAGCTAATGGCAGAGCTCAGCCATGAGGGAGTGACTTTAGACTTGCTACTCACTAACAGGGACAGAGTTACAGATGTAAAGGTAGGAAGCCATCTGTGGTCCAGTGATCACCATATGGTGTGGTTCAATGTGAGAGCAATGGAGGAGTAAAATCACACTACAACAAGGGTCCTGGAATTCAGATGGGCCAACTTTGCAAAAATAAGGGAATGTCTCCAAAATGCCCTGACAGGAGAGGGGCAAGGGAAGGTGAAGAGGAACAGTGGGAGAATCTTAAGGGAGCTATAGCACAGGCACAAATATTTGTGTTTGGTAATTAAGAAAATCAAAGAGAAAGAAAAAACAATATGGTTCACAAAGGAAGTAGCTGGGAAGGTAAGAGTGTAAAGGTTGGCATTCAGGAGGTACACGGAAGCACAGAGGGAGGAAGAAAAGGAACTACATCTGGAAAAACAGAGGGGAGGCGGGGAGAGCAATCAGAAGTGCAAAGGTGCAAATGGAGGAAAAAATAGCCCAGGCAATAAAGAAAGGAGATAAAACCTTCTTTAGATACATTACTGAAAGAAAAAAGACCAGAGGAGGGGTTGTGAGGATAAAAAGGGAAGAAGGGTTGTGTACGGAGAGTGACCTAGAGAAAGCAGAATATTTTTGCTTAGTAATCACAGAAGAAGGGGGAGGGGAGGGACCACAGTTAGGCATTAGAAGGAGGGGGGTTGGACACCGGTCCTTTTACGGAGGTGTCTGGAAGGAACTTGCAAATCTGAAAGTGGATAAAGCAGTAGGGCCAGGCACAGGGTCATTATGTCGCACTGCAGAATGCCGTGAGGCACAATCACGTTGCGCAATTTCTTGTATTTCATTATTCTGTGGGGGGCTCTGCCCTCACACCCCCATTATGGGGGGCTGTGCCCCCTGAATCCTCCCCACTAAAGATTCCAACTCCAGGGGGTCCAACTCAGACAGTGCACAGGTCTGTGTTTCACCATAATGCCGTATGCTATTGAGCATACAACATTATGACCTGGTGTGATAGGGGCCAGACAGGATACATCCCAAAATATTAAAAGAATTTAAAATGGTGCTGGCAGCACCACTGATGGCCCTGTTCAACAAATCACTGGAAGCAGATGTGGTTCTGGGAGACTGGAGAAGGGAGGATGTAGTCCTCACCACAAAAGTGAGAGCAGGGAAGACACTGGAAATTACAGGCCAGTCAGCCTGACTCTAGTGGTGGGGAAATTAATGGAATCACTGCTAAAAGAAAGGATTGCAGTATGTCTTGAATTCAGCAGAGCATGGGATCCAAGGTAGCATGAATTCACAGCAGGAAGGTCATGCCAAACAAATTTAATAGAGTTCTTTGACTGAGTGACCAGGAAAGTAGACCAGGGAGGGGTGGTGCATGTGACCTATCTGGATTTCAGCGAGGTCTTCAACACTGTCCTACACGTGAGACTCATAAACAAGTTTGGGCAGCCTGAGAGTGGGTCCCAGGGCGGTAAACTGGGTCAAAAATTGGTTTAGTGGTCGGACACAGAGGGTGTGGTAAATGGAGTTCAATCCAAAGAAAGGGGGGCAACCAGCAGGGTGCCACAGGGATCAGTGCTGGGTCTATTCCTCTTTAACATCTTCATAAATAGCATTGCAGAAGGCCTGGAAGGAAAAGTATGCCTCTTTGCAGATGACACTAAGATCTGCAACAGGGTTGACTCTCTAGGGGGCATGGAGAAAATGAGAAGGGACCTAGGTAAGCTTGAGGAATAGTCAAGAGTGTGGTAGCTGAGATTCAATGCAAAGAAATGCTAGAGGATGCATTTGGGGCACAGAAATTCTTAGGAGGAGTACATGATGGTGGGGGGAGGTACTGGCGACTACCAAACAGGAAGAGGACTTGAGGTAATCATATCTGATGACCTAAAGATGACAAAGCAGTGTGAGAAAGCTATGGGGAGAGTCAGAGGAATGCTGGGTTGCATAGGGAGAGGGATCACCAGCAGAAAAAAGAAAGTGGTGATGCCATTGTACAGATCTTTGGTGAGACCGCTTCTGGAGTGCTGTATCCTGTTCTGGAGGCAGCATCTCTGGAAGGACATAGACAGAGTGGAGGTGGTTCAGACAAGGGCAACAAAAATGGTGCAAGGATTGCACCAGAAGACATATGAGGAAAAACTACAGGACATCTATATGTGTTCACTGGAAGAGAGAAGAGAGAGGGGGGATATGATAGAGATGTTTAAATATTTCAAGGGTATAAATAAGGTACAGGAGGGTAGTATCTTTGAGAAAAGAAGATGTTCTAGAACAAGGGATCATGATATGAGACCGGGGGGTAGACTCTGGGGTAATGTCAGGAAGTCAGGAAGTACTTCTTCATGGAAAGAATGGTGGATGCATGAAACAACCTCCCTGTGGAGGTGGTGGGATCAAAAATGATGGGAGAAATGAAAAATGCATGGGATAGACATAAGGAAACCCTAGTGAAAGGAAAAAATGTGTAAGCAGCAGATCAACTAGGGACTGTGGTGTATGCAGTAGGTAGGGAAAATGGGCAGACTGGGTTGGCCAAGCAGTCCCTATCTGCTGTCAAATTCTATGAGTAGGTGAAAATTTCCCCACTGTCCTTGCCAGATTTCTCCCCATTCACTATAATACCACCAACAGCTTAATCTGGTTCTGTATGTCAGTATGCATCTTTGTCTTCACCCTCTCCCCGGGACGAGGCTGAAAATAAGACAATTGTCTAGTCCTCCTTTCCCAGTCAACAAAAACTAAATAAAAAAACATAGTGCCAACTTATATAGATTTGTTAAAGCATAGATATTGTTGAAGAAATTATTTATTTATTAGTGTTACCATATTGTATGTATTGTATGCGCTATGGGACACAATACAAGCTTCTTTGTTAAAGGCAAAGGGTTACATTTTGAAAGGTTTGCAGAGTTGTAAGGCCCCTTTAGGTCACAAATATGGATTTTCAGAATGGCGTTTCTGTTATGTAGCATTCTCCACCCTTTTTCTGCCCACGGAATTTATGCACGTACATGGCATTTCTAAAACACTTTGTGGTACAAAGAGTCAATTTGCAACCCCAGAACACAGACGTGTGCTCACCCTTCACATTATTTAACTTTTGTGTTTAAAGAGACGCAAATGGATTTGAAAAAAGTAAAACTCTTCCTTCCCTTTTATTGTGGGTGGATAAAAATACCGTAGTTTTTAAATTCCTTGTGAAAGTAAAGTGTACAATTTTAAAAGCCATTGATTGTGTTTAGGGATTTTCCCTAAATCAGTATCATTGGCTCAGCAGGTAGCATACTCGCCTCTGAGACCAGGAGATCAGAAGGCTGTAGGTTCTAGCCCCACACCAGGCACTTAGGTTAATATCCCAATACTGACTCTGCAGTGCAGCATGAGAGGGGTGCTGCACTCCTGAGGTGCTGTCTTTCAGAGGAGATGTTAAACCGAGGTCCCATCTGCCTCTTCTGGTGGTAGTTCAGGTGGATGTTAAAGATCCCATGGCCCATTTGGAAAAAAGTGTAGGGGAATTTCCCCAATGCCCTGGCCAAATTTCCCTCCATTCACTAAAAAACACTAACAGCTTAATCTGGTTCAAAGTCAGTTGGCATTCATCTGTATTCCCCCCCGGTAGCGCCTGAAAATAGGCAGAATTTGTCTAGTGCACTTACCCAGTCAACAAAAACTAATAAAATGTGAGCAGCTTACACAGATACAATTTTCCTACAAATGACTCCACTAAACATTCTGAGCTGATGCTCACTGACAGGATAATTCTAGATTTTTAAACTGAAACCCTCAAATGATGCATTTTAAAAATATTGCACCTAGTCTTTGAGGGTTGTGGTTCTGGTTTTCCAGTTTTGTTGTGTCAGGATGGGTCCGACTGGGCAAATTTTTACCAGAACCAAAACCAGAACCCAGACTATAGTACAATGCAAAATTCAATGGTGCAATATGTTCAAAAACATCCAGCAATGTCACATAATGACTTTTGGTCTGATGCGCTGAAAAGGCAAATATGAAACACTGGCATAATGTTCTCTGCTATTTGTTCTATCCCACCCATCCTGCTCCGCTGGTACACTCAAGTAGGTGTGCTATTTTATATGTTAGTACAGCTGAGGAGGCCACTCTTTTGGTTGTAAGAGTGGTCTCACATGCATTCACAGGGCATGAGAACCACAAACCCAAAGTGAACGGTTTTCATACCCTAAGGATGTAACTGAGACCACTACTGCGACTATTAGAATGGTCTCCATGACTGTATTAATATATTATTGACTGAGATCAGTCAATATTATATTAAAATTTAATACAACAGTCCGCTTCCAGGGCAGCTGTTCATGAGACACTCTTCACAAAATAAGAGTGTCTCACACGCAGAGGAAAGGAGTGCTTTGGTTGGTTTGAAGTACTCCCTCGACCTATAATGGCCTAACCAGCTGAAAACGTTGAATATGTGTAAGGGAAAAATACATGACTTGCAAAGAGAAGTCAATTACACTATGTTTCTCTCTCTACAAATCACTAAAGGGCAACTCCTGCAGCTGGTTACCTTGATGTTTTTGTTGACAGTGGTGTGGTACCAAAAGATTGATGAATTGATGAAGACGACAAGTCACATGGGGATAAATGGAAAGTGCACACACACACACACACACACACAGCAGCAGAATACACAAAGCTAACTAAACAAGTTCTAGCCAGAACCGACATGGCTGTAGTGAGCTGCCAAATGACCAAAAGTTTAAATGACTGGGTGTAATGCGATCATTTTTTGGAGTTGTTTCACCGAATTTTCAACATGGCCTTTTTGGGACCACACCTCATAAAGAGTGTCACTGTCATTTTGTTCACTTGTCCCGAAAAATGAGTTCACAGAGTGACTGTGCCATTCTGTGTCACAGGTGTGAAAACATGTTTCAGGCAGGATATGAAAAATGACAGCTGCACTGTTAATAAGAAGGTGCGCAAAAATGGCAATATTGAAAATCTGGAGTGAAAATATTAAAAATTGGTGAAGTTAGTCGCGTGTGTAGAAACTGTGCAACACACACCCCCACAATGCAGTCATTTTTGGAATCTTTCACCAAATTTGCAACATGGGCTTTTGGAATCCACCTCATGAACAGTGGCACTCTCATTCGTATGAACCAGTCCTGAAAGGTGATTCCGCAGTGACCGCAAAATCACTTTTCAGGACCGAGTAATGAAATGACATTGACAATGTTCACGAGGTGGGGTCCTAAGAACCCCATGTTGAAAATTTTGGGACAAAATTCCTAAAAATAGCTGAGATATCAACATAAGTTGAAAACCCCATTGACAGCCATTATACCATGCTTACCTTTGATTCTTCAGTTTGCAGTTTGGCTTTGAAGAATGCAGACATATCCTGGTCCAGAGAGGATGACAGCACTGACGTCCAGAGGTAAGTATGGGGTAAGGGGGAGGGTGTGGACAGGTGGGTGCTAGAGTGGGAGGGTGGGGATGAGGACTGGGGCAACGATGAGGGACTGTTTTATTTTTTACAGGTAAAAAAAACGAGGCCGGGGATGGTCTTCTTTATTTACATGGAAAAAAACAAAACATAAATTTGTGTGCACTTGGGTGGGCTCCCAGTGTGCCACATGAGTTGGGGGGGTATGTGATGCCAACATGGGTATTGGGCACCCCAATGTCAGTGCGGGGACATAGAACAGAAAGAGTGGGGAGGTCAGCAGCAGTGGAAGGGAGCAAAAAAGCAACATAAATTTGGGCACACTGAGGTGGGCTCCCAGTGTGCCACATAAGTTGGGAAGGTACATGATGCCGACACGGGGATTGGGCACCCTGATGTCAGTGTGGGGATGGGGAACATAGGGAGCAGGGAAAACAAGAGCAATGGGAGGGACCAGGAGGGTTTTATTTGCTGCCAGGGCTGGGATGGAATGGAGGGAGCAGGGAGAACAGCAGCAGTGGGAGGGAGCTGGAGGAGTGCCAGTCACAAGATGGCCGTAGTGACTCAGCTGCACATGTATGGCATTCACGCATGCTTAGTTCCGGTGAATAGAATTCTGCCATTCCCAAGATGGTGGTACCAGTGGAACTGCACCTGCACATGAGGTGTGCATGCGCAGTTCTTGTACCGAAATGCAGAAGTAACAGCCAAAATAGATCGGCTGTTACTCCATAGCAGCTGACCATGACAGAGTGCTCCCAGCTCTATTGGACTTTTGGAAGGATACTTCCAAAAGTCCAATGGAAGCATGCCACGACTGTCCATTTTCAGGTTACAAATTGCAAAACAGCTGTAGGCTCCACCCACAGCCATAATAAATTAGAGGCTGCTAAATCATCGGCACTACAGGATGACAATTTTGTTTATAATTCATCAGTCATGACTGGTTACATAAGTCATATGCAGCATAAACAAGAAAACATAAACATGTCATATGAAAGCATTTCTACAAAATAAGGAACATGTTAAAATAGGTAAAATAATTTTAATAAGCACAGCTTCATATTTGTCCATACATAATACTAATCTTTCCATATGTGTTACACAATTTAAATATTTACCATATCAGTACTATCTGATATTTCCTGTAAAAGTGAGTACTGTCACAACAAAAATAATCTTGCAAAATAAAGGCTGAAAAGGTACCTCATTTGTACTAGGGTCAACACCACAACTTTTAATAACACTGATAGTATAGCACAGAATGAAGAACAGTATAACCAACAGCAGCAGTGGGGTTTACATTAGTGCAGTAAAAAGGGAACTCTGTGCATTTTCTCCTGTTTCAACCAGGAAAGAATAAGGCAGGGTTGAGCTGGGTGACTTAATTTAATGAGTGCACAAAGCAGTAATGAACTGTCTGTTTTAACCCTGTTAAACAGTTTATCAGGTTCCCTAAAAAGTTTGCCCTGACAGATGTTTATTTTCTATCTTGCCACTCTCCCAACCCCCACAACTCAGTCCTCCGTAGGGTGTCTTATTTTCATCCTGATTGTCACAAAAAGTAGGCATAATATTATAACTGGTTCCAAAGTATGCCCTGTCAAGAATTTAATTTCAGTCTGGTTTCCCTTTCCCTGAAACAAATTAGCCCCAAGGGCTCAAATTCAATCTCCATCTGCTGCCACTGACCAAATACCTGCTGTGCAGTTCACTTGATTTTTTGCTCCTCCTCCTTAATCCTGCATATGGTTCAGCCTACTGATTGGGAAGGAAGAGCCAATGCAAAGACAGTAGGCATGCTGATTTCACCTCTGAAGGGCACATTTTCTGTCAGTTTGCAACAGTTCTGAGGCAAGAACAGGTCAGACCAGCAAAGATGCAATTCAGGAAGCCCTAGTCAGACCAGACAAAACCCTGCTGACATGAATCTTTGGCCTGGTATGATGCACATCTAGTTGATGGCTACCAAGATATTTAAGCAAAAAAGCATGCCAAGGGGTTAGATTAACAGTCTGTTACTCAACTCCTAAGGGTGTAATGTGGCATGAGGTGCAGCCAAGTGCCATATTGCCCCTGGGGGTGATTAACTGACTGTTAATCTGACGCCTGGGAGTGCCTTATTGTTATTATAAAGTTTATTTCAAAAGAAAAGTGTTAAAGGTATAATTTTTGAATGTTTTCCTCATTCAGAGGGAGATTTTTTAATAAAATAGTTCTTCCACCAACAGTTTAAGAATGCTGGTTCAAAATCAGAATGCAGTGTTCCAGTCCTTCAGCAGTGCTAGAGGATGGAATGCTGATAGGAAGATTCTATGTGATATGGTGATCAGGCTGTACATGACAGTGTAACAGGAATTAATGTAAGGCTGTTGGAATCCCGACAGCCAATCAGATTACAGCATTTCTGAGACCCTTTTTATAATTGTTTTTAACTGCTATTGGATTCTAGTAAGTACTGTATGTGTGACATTGTTTGTTTTTTTTTGTGTGGGTTTGTTGCCCAAAGAGCTGCTGTTTGAGAATACTGTACAATATATATGGAGGGATTAACCCATGACAGGGTATGGGTTTACTGAGCATTAATCCACGCCTGGGGGGGTTGGAATCACGAGGCGAAGCCAAGTAATTTCAACCACCCAGGCGTGGATTAGTGCTCAGTAAACCCATTCCCTGGAGTGGGTTAATCCTTTTATAACATGGGCAATATTTTGTTAGCTTTATTTCACTGTTTCTTCAGGTAAAATTCTATGTGAACATGCAACTGTGGGTATATCAGACATTAATCCACAGTCAGGTGACTTGTTTGGATGAATCAGAAGACAGTATTTTAGAAACCATGTTATAAACTTTGTTTTTGACCAAGTTGTTTGACATCTCTTTTGAACAGATTGTGTTGATTGTAAAGCACTATGAGATGCCCACATTATAGGCTACACATGAATGCAGACGTTATAGTATGATATTATGTAAATTATAATGAACAACTGATACAAAGCACTTCGTGCTTCTTTAGTACTTCAACTGTCAATAAAGTTTTAAATTTAAATTTCTTACTTAGGAGAGTTTTATACCATTAGAAATTGTTCAAAATGTAAACTTTATATTGTTATGAAATGTTTTATAGACATTTTCTTACCTGTAGCAGCCAACCTGTCACCAGAGCTGAACACACACATATAGTATTACACTATAAGTATTTCCTAATACAATGACCTTAGCGGGCATTTTGAGTGCAACAATACTATGAAATATCAATTATTACAAAATTATTATCTTGGTTTTACATAAATTCAGTTTAAAATGATATCCATGTCATTTTTGCTTTAAAGAGGAAAGCATACCCTTCAGATATTATGACAGTTTGAAGATATTAATATGTAACTACTGTAATGCTTGACTATTTTGTTAGCCATTATATCACTGTGTGAATATCTTACTACTCTCGAATTGCTTCAGACAGTAATAGACTGCAGTGTCACTTGCTTCTGCTGTTTTAATGATCAACTGATATTCAGTTCCTGCACTGTTTATAGTGCCTGTAAACCGAGGGGCTGAAAATCCAGGTCCATAGGAAGGAGAACTGTAGGAATGATGGTTTCTGAAAATCATCTGTGGAGCTTCACCTGGTACCTGCTTTAAAAAACTCATAGCCCAACCATCCTTGACTCCGACATTACAGGTGAGAGTAGCAGTTTCTCCAGGACTGACAGATAAAGCTGGAGGCTGTAGTGTCACTGTTTGACACAAGATATCTGTTAAAAGAAGAAAGTAAGAATTAATGCAACATCAGACAAGTATTTTGTCATTTCTACAAAAAAATGTCAGGCAGGAATGTCATACAGTACAGTACATACAATTTATCCAAGTTATAAAACAGTAGATAAAGCCCAACGTATGTCTCATTGTTGAAGGTGAGTTTCTTCCCCTTTCAGCTAATGGATTGCTGTTCTGCATTATAACCCCCAGAAATCTCTATGGTAATTCATGCAAATTTTGGGTGCCCTGAATGTCAATCAGAGTACTGCTGGCAGGTCACTGAACTAAAGCTTAACTCATAGCAGTTATAGAAATAAGTAAAACTTGAGAAGTGATGCAAAAAAGTGTTACTTTATATATGTTTCCATAGTATCCCATAGCACACTGAAGAGATCTTAAGGTAGCTATTGATAATACTAAAAACTGAAACAAATCTTTTCTGTAGCTCAAACAGGAACACATGTAAGTCATATCAGTCAGTTCTGTGATTTCATTCCCAAGACAAGTGTTTTTGAAGGTTTTAAAAGCTCAGGTTCCCTTGCATGGCCCGCCCTGACTAATATAAGAAAGCTGGAGTACTGTAATACTGTAGTATGCTGTCAAGAACCATATACATGAGCCTACATCACCAAGGCATGGTTAAATTAGGAATACAGCTTTACAGCAGAAGGGAGACCATGGGGATGGCTATTTTTCTAATGTGTTAGGAGCTTCCATCTTTTTGTGGAGCTGCAATGATTATAAAGCTAACAGTAAAAACTATTTAGAAAATGCTTGAATGAACAAACAATATTGCAAAACAGTCCCAGGAATTTATTTATTTATTGAAACGTTTCACCAGGAAGGCACATTGAGCGACAAGTCGCTCATCTTCCAGTGCGACCTAGGGAGAAGGGGTACAAAAGGAATGAGACATTAAACATTCAAGTTATAAATTTAACATTAACATACAGTTGTAAGATAGGTATTACAAACAGTGTTACAACAGTGTTGCACATGATAGATAGAAAGAGTGGACAATAATAAGTGCCTGGTTAATAAGTAAACAACTGCTTATGTGAAAGAAAATGGGAAAAGAGAGGCAGGGGTGAGGTGGGGAGGGGGAAAAGTAATATCCCTGGAGACCCCTTCAGGATGTGAGGAACCCTGCAAGGGGAATGAAGGAACCAGAGAGAAGGGGATCAGAAAGTGTCCCTGAGAGACCCCTTCAGGATGGTGGTGGAATGGAGTAGATGAAAAATACAAGCCTCTCAAGGGGATAGAAGAGGAACCTATGATGTGCATTCGGGGTCCCTTACATTCTGTGAGAGATCAAGGGAGGCCAGTAAGGGGAAGCAATTTGGGGGAAGGGGAGGAGAGCTAGAAATTTGTGGGGGTGAGTGTGCACAGGGTAAGAAGAAGGTGACAGTAGAGGGGTAGACTTTGTCTAGGGCTTAGAGGAGGCAGTTAGGGAGGGATATGGCAGGAGCAAGGTAATTATTGAGGGCAGGGCAGAGCTGATGGAGTAAGCAGAGAATGAGTGCCAGATTTGAGGAGCAAATGTAATGTAACTGAAATCTGTATTGCCGTATCTTCAAACACCTCTGGTTTGGAGTATACTTGTGTCCATGATATACCAAGACCAGGTACCAACTGGCAGGGTGTCTGTCAGCTGGTACATGATCTTATTATACCACCTAAACACTCAGGCTCCAAATCAGAGCTGTTTGCACCTTCCCTTTTACTGTTAGCCTTTGGACGCGCCCCGGCTGCTCCCTGTAGGATACGTCATCATAGGGACAGCTACAGGTGCTTGTAGGTGCACCGGGGAGGGCGTGGTGTTCTAAACTGCCAGCGGGGAGGGCACAGGATGAACCAGATAGAATTTAACATAAAATAAAAAATGGCACAGTAAGTAACAAAATGTGCATATTTATTAAACTGTTAATGGGGCCCTGCTGCACACATAGGTGGGGCCCGTCAGGAGGTGGACATTTTCCCTCTAAGAGTGGCATAGTTACTGGTGTGTAATCTGACTTGGAAAAATTAGTGACATTTGATCTGATTATATAAACATGGCAAATGTAATAACTGGTTAGTACAACATAAAGATGTGTTGCTGAAATAAACTGCTACTCTTGATTGGCTAAATGGTTGACAACATGCATAGAAATAAACATTTATTTGTGTTTTTTATTTTGCCCACTTGTGTGCAAATGTTATTCAGGTAGTAAGCATATTTATGTCTGTTTCATCACATTCAATGACCTGCGCAGCCAGTATAGTGTTATACTTGTGCAACTGTGTTAGTTTGGTTTTGGCCATTCGCACTCTCTATTCAAGAGGAATTACCACCCTGTAGGGGTACAAAAGGCAAAGGACTCTCAGAGAGGGTTCCACCCCCAGAGGTGCCACGGGACAATTCCCGTGGCTAAAGGTACCTTAGGAATCCCCTAAGGAGAATGTCTACCACTGGAGGAGGAGAGGAGGATGGTGGGGCAAAGAAAAGTGCTTCACAATGAGGCTGAGAGGAACTGCTTATATAGCTCAGAAAGTGGGTGGCTGGCTGCTTGGCCATTGAACTACAGGCATAGCCTTTCCAATTCAATGTCCTGCACAGCCAGTATAGTGTTATACTTGTGCAACTGTGTTAGTTTGGTTTTGGCCATTCGCACTCTCTATTCAAGAGGGATTACCACCCTGTAGGGGTAGGAAAGGCAAGGAACTCTCGGAGAGGGTTCCACCCCTAGAGGTGCCGTGGGATGATTCCCATGGCTAATGGTACCTTAGGAATCCCCAAAAGAAATGTCGTACAATCATATCCCAAAGAATGAGGCAACACAAAGCTTATGGGCAAGCAGTAACTGTGACATAGGAGCAATTACTGTAACATAGTAGTAGAGAAGCATAGACAGTTTGATAATGTAATGGGATGCTCAGTTGGATAACGTAATGAAATGCCCAGGTTTGCATAGCATGATACTAATGGTTTGCATTGAGAATAAGGGGATCGTCTAAGGAGAGAGGGAACGGCAGGACATCCTCCACCTCCATCCAACAGCAGAATCTACCTAAAGAAACTAGGAGACACTACTATGCTAACTAACAGTTATGACCTGAGGCAATGGTGGAGAGAAAAAAAGAACCCAATGAGGAGGAAATCTCTGGCGATCCAAGGCCTAGGTTGCCTTCCCTCCAGGCTTGGGATAGTTTATTTATTGACGGCTCTGCAGCTGCAATTTGGAAAACCCAATTAAAGGGAGGTGGAAAATATTTCAATTTGGAGGAAGGCTGTCAGTCAAACCCTCTAGCAGGAACACTGTGGAAGGTTGCGAGAAAACTCTGCAACAATATGTGCAACCAAAGCCTAGGAGGAGAGCAATGACTGCTGAGTCACTCACCTGGCCTACCTGCCCTAAACTCAAACCAGGTGAACCAGAGGCAGTCGTAGGGAGAATGCGGTGAAGGTGCCTTGCTAGGAAACCACTAAAGTCAATGGCTAACCATTATAGTGGAACACTAGAGCCAAAGGAGATCATCGTAACCACCCTTCACTGCTAGTCTTAAATTCTACACCAGGAGCTGCTGTCGCATAGCAGGCAGCTAAAGCCAAGCCCGTGGTGAGGACATTCCCAGCTATGGGCCAGGTGAGAAGGATCCTGCCCCAAGTTGGACATGCTCAAGATGTGGACTAAATGCAGAGTGAGTCCATTGGCTGCAGGAACCCCACACCAGAACAGAATGGCTGACATGCCCCAGAATTAGATTGAGAGCTGAGAAGCTGACGAGCTGAGTGAGCACAGTGTGCTGATCATAATAAGCAGTGAGTGCTGAGACCTTGCAAGGTTGAAAGCAGATTGAGTGCAGCAGACATCCCAGAGGCTGAAGTCGAGAGGATGCAGTAGGCATGAGCAATCAATTGCTTAAGCAAGCGTGGACCTGTATGTAGGTCAGTAAAGAGAGTAGTAAGTGGACCTGCATGTGGGTCTGCATAACGTAGTAGCATGAAACAGCACTGAATAGTGGGGCAAGCTAGCCAGACATTTAAAAGTCAAATCAAGGTGACAAATACTCTGAGGATTTTTGGTGGAGAAGGCAGAATTTAGAACAGAAATGATGAGCCACATGGGGCCACGACTCCCCAAACCCTTTCCAGTCTCTGCTGTAGGACAAACAAGAAAATGATGGAAGGACCGAGAACAACATGCAGATATAAAGCCAATTTAACAGCTTCAGCAGGAGCTTTTTAGCTGAACTCAGAGTATAACAGAGTGAATAAATATAAAAGCAACATCCATATGGAGTACACTGAGTTGTAACTGCAATAAATGTAAATAAGGAGACACACTGTTCTGAAAGCAGGTGTAGCCAGGCAGTGCAATGAAGCTGTTATAATGAGGCAAGTAGAATGAGAGAACATGATTGAGCTGCATAGCTAGGTTCAGTGTAAGCCTTAGTCAGGTGAAATCAATTGGGTATGCAACATGGAGCAGTTATGGTTGAGGTGAAACACACAAATAATGATTGCAGTTGCATTGCAGTAGTTTGAGTCTCGAGTGACTGACAGCAAGTAGGAGCTCTGGAACAATATGCTAGGAGTTTCAAACAAAGCCCCCACAAAAAAAAACAACCTAAAGACACACAAACACAGAACAGGAAACAAAGAAAGAAGAAGCACACATGCAGCGAAGGCAAAATACAAACCAGAAGCAGGAAAAGAAACACAGAAATGCAGCAAAGACAAGTAGGAGCAATGGTGGGGGGACTCAGCCAGCCCCACAGGCCCCAACCAGCTCAGAGAACATAGCCTTTGGCTGCAAAGAAAAAGTGCTTCACAATGAGGCTGAGAGGAACTGCTTATATAGCTCAGGAAGTGGGAGTGACTGTCTGCTTGGCCAGCCTACTCCAGGCATAGTCTTTCCAATATAAGATATGACTCTGCCTCCCCATTTTCCCATTATTTTAGTCTCTGTACCTTATTGTCATATTATATATCACCTGTGCCCCAATTTTCTCAATATTATAGTACCTGTGCCTGGTTTAATTCTCTTTTACTGTATTTACATTGCTACATGTAAGTCATTGCTGCCCCTTTGTGACAGATCTAATCCAGAATAGTGGCTGATGCTTCCAAAGTGTGTTGCTGTTACCATGTTCAGGCTGACATTATGCACTGCCTTCTGTTTCTGGTGCCTGTTCATTTAAGAAAGTTTCAGAAAGTGAGGAAGGCCCACTGGGGCCACTTAGTAACTGGCTACCAAAAGGAGCCAGGAGCCAAGTGGACCATTATTAGGGTACTGAATCCTAAAACATGCGGACACACAGACATGCAACTGTTTCAGAATGTGTTCCCATCCTATTTTAACAGCTACAGTATGAATATAAAAATGGCAGTGACTACAGTGATTAAATCAAAGTATTAATGGTACAGGGTGGTACCAAGATTTGAATGACAGGAAATCCAAATCACACATATTTATTTATTGATTGATTCAGTTATTTATTATTTTGTTTATGTTTACTTGTCTGTTTGTTTCCTGTGAAAGGATGGATAGACACTGCTGCCTCCTTCTTCTGTGGAGGGGGTGATGCAGATGAAACAAACTGAAAAAGTGTAACTTTGGTCAGGAGCCAGGGAAATTCCCCTACTCTTCAGTAGGAGGTGCTGTTATCTATTTTAACAAGCCAGTCAAGATGGCCAACCCTGGTGGAGCTCGAGAGGAAGGTGATGTGGCAGGAAAATTGACCTCCATCCACGCCATTCTTTCTAGTGAGGCTACAAAGATCATGATGTGCATTGTGGATGCAGGAAATGTTCCCGATGTAGAAATGAGACTGACCTGGTGGGCGAGAGCCTATGTCAGGAGGATATGAAGCTGTGTGCTGCTATGGAGGTGAGGAAGAAGAAGCTGATGGACATGATGGCTGCAGAGGAGGCCAGGTCCAGGAGACAGATCACCTCCTCAGCATGTAGAAGATCAAACAAACTGCTGATGAGTCAGTGGTGACACTGACAGATGTGGCTGTGTCAAGGACAGCTTTTCCTGAAATGGCATTTGCTGGTTAAAAAAAATACTGGGTGCCTGAAGAAGCACAGCTCTCACAAGCTCTCAAGAAGGCACCAAAAATCTAAAATGCAGTGGTCCTCAGAAAGAGCCCTTGCAAATGCTGGCTGGATCCAGAAGGAGACAGGTGAGTGGGTCACCAATCCAGTGAACCCGACTGTTCAGCGGTATCTGTGGGAGTTCACTCTGCAACACCCTGTTATGCAAAGCGGTAGTCGGAGGAGCATGGTGCTGATGTCAGAGCAACAGTTAAGTTCTACTGATGTAGAGGACTTGCAACCCACACAGAATGATACAGCAGGTGAGTAAGGTGAAAGGGGAGAATCTGATTGCGGATATAGATCAGTCTACTGAAATAACTCCTGCTGAATTGATGCTGGTGTTTCTTACAGAGCAGGTCTTACCTAAAGCCATGAAACTGTAACAGCTGAGGACAGATGTCAGAAAATGGACATAGATTCGAACTTTCCAGACTTATCCTGACCATTCAACATGATGACTGCAACAAGCTCTGTTGTTAATGACTCCCTGCCCGCTGAAACACCCACTGCAGGACCTTTAGAACTTACCCAAAAAGGACTCCCCTCCACATTTTCCAAATAGATCCAGTCGTTTCTGAACCCCTTCTCATAACCAAGGAGTCACTTAGTTACCACCTCAGGTGCCACCTGTGAGAGATGCAGATTTGCTTTCAAATAAAGGTGAAGCAGCTCCACAGAAGAATGCAGTGTGGTTGGTATACAAAGGTGGCTTGGAGATGTCTCCAGATAGAGTTTACGTTGCACAGACTTTATTGAAAGACTCTGTCAAGTTCTTTGCATCTGAAAAATGCACTCAGATACACCCTGGAGACTCGAACTAAGATACAAGTTTCAAACAGATTCCTGACCTAGGTTTTGGGTACAGTATCACAAACTGAAGGATCATGGTCCCTGTTTTCCAGCAATCCCTTAGGCTTGACCAGCTCTCAGGACTATAACAGTCCTTTTCAGAAATGAGGGTGTAAACATCTGAGACATCCTCTTCTAGCTCAGACAGAGATGAGAGGTACTGGATAAGACAGTGCCTAGTATAGATGCAGAACAAGTTTAGACTGGGGGGTGGAATATATGAGGAAAGCTCATTTAAATTAGTTCAGGTGTCATGCATTTACCCAACAGTGTTTTCTTGGGTGAAGACGGAGGCACCCTGTTTTATCAGGGCAGCCTAGGTCCTGACACACATGGTGATCATGCATGCATTTCAGAAATGCCTGTGACAATGCCAGGTGTCACCATTGTGTAGAATACGCCCATACATCCCAGGCCTGTAAGAACACCTTTAGGTGCAACCTCTGTGAAAGCTGAGGGCACTATTATGTTTAATGCCCATGGGCCTCCTTCAACAGGACAACAGCCTGCCCCAGGAGAATATTGTAAGTCAAGCCCAACAGAAAGGTGCAGCTCAGGCGCGTGAGAAAATATTTGTGTCTTTACGAAAAGATCAACAGTTGGTTAGCACTGGTCCCTCCGTCTCTTCTCCTACCCCCCCCCCAGCAGAAGAGCCTGTTTAATGTTAAACCCCAAATTTTGCACATTAGTATCTTTGCCTCTCTTTGAAGCAATGAGCTGAAATTTTGCATGTGTTGTCTAGGAGGCAAAGCGTTGATGTGTGGACATTTTTGTGATGGCAGCTTGTGTGGTTTCTGAGATCTGCATGTATCATTTTTAGAGAAAAATGTTTTTTTCCTATACTTAACATTGTTTTTTCCTTTTTTGCTCTCACCTACAGCCTACATGAAAAGGAACTGTTGCCCCAGACATGCAGGGTACATGTGTTACATCCCAAGGTAGTGCCTTTGATAGGTCTGGTAAAAAAATATAACATGGTTCCCGAGTTATAAGGTTTTAAAGTTTAGTGTTTTCCAACTTGCGCATGCGCAGTAGAGGTTTTAAGATAATGTTCTGTGGCGAAAGGTAAATTTTAATGCTGCAAATGCACATTTTGCTTTCACACCACTTGTTTGGCATGGCATCAAACATTTTTTTGTGCCGTGCCAACCACCATCTTACTGACCTTTTCCATGAACCAACAAATGTTGCAAATACATAAAATTGCTGAGATTTTTAAAAACAAACATCAGAACCTAGCTAAACGGCACCTGTTTAGTTAGAGTCTGATGTTTATTTTTGAAACCTGTTCCCACAAATACCTTTTCAGGGCACCCAAAATCCCAGATGCTCAGTGTAGCATGAGAAGTGCTTCCCTGGCATTGTCTGTATGAGAACACCAGGAATTTCTTGACTTCTACAGCCACCGCTGCAGTCGTGCTCCTGGCTTCAGTGTTAGCTGTGAGCCTCCCTTTTCTCTGATGTCTAGTGGCACTCCACACCTGCAGATCATTGTCCCTGGTGTCTAGTGGCACCCTGGTACCCATTGATCACTGTCTCTGGTGTCTAGAGGCACCCCCACCCACCTATTATTGTCCCTGGCATCTAGTGGCACCTGCCACCCACAGATCGCTGTCCCTGGTGTCTAATGGCACTCCCAACCCTCCAATCATCATCCCCATATTTTTATTTTATTCCCCCTGCCCCACAGCCCATTGTTTTATGTATAGTGCTGACATCGGGGGGCCCAATACCTGTGTCAGCACTACAAGCCCCCTCCCAGTGGTCTGGGACACTGAGGAGCCCACCCCCAGTGTCCCAAAATATTTATTTGTATGTGTTGTGACTGCAAAAAGAAAACAGACCCTCAATGTATTTTCTTTTATTTAAACCTGAAAAAGAGAAAATAGATCTTGTCATCTCTGCCATCCACCTCCTCCATCCTGACCCTTCCACTGAGCACCCACCACCCCCTTACCTTATACTTATGATTAGAGATAGAACATTGCCATCTTCTGTGGATCAAAACATGTCTGCACTCTTCAAAGCTGAAATGTGAACTGACAAAGATAAGTGATGTACAATGTATTTCAATGGTGTTTTGAACTTATGTTTATAACTTTGCCATTTTGTTGCCATTTTCTCACCAAATTTTCAACATGGCCTTTTCAGGACCCCACTTCATGAACACTGCAAATGTAATTTAATTAGTCGGGCCCCGAAGGTGGTTTTGTGGTCACTGCACATGATGAAAGTAGTATGACTGACGACCCCAAGGCACCCCCTAGACGTCTGTTGGTGTTTGCAGTGTGGGGGTGGCGTGTTAGCTTTGAAAAACCCTAACGTCACATTTCCATACTTTTGTGGCTTTATCCTTAACTTGAACATTAACGCAGTTTTTATGCACACTGCACCCTTGTGAATAAAAGCAAAAATAAATATAATCAATGAACAAAATTGTGAAAAAAAAACTTACAAAATCAACTAAAAAAAATTCATGGGTCAAGAAAAGCATCCCAAAACAGAGCTGCCATCAGTCAGGACTGAAAATACTGCAGTATTGTAGCTGGGCAGGCATCAACTGGAGACTATTTCATGGAGCCGGACTGCCACAGAAAAAGCTCTGTCCCTTGAAGACTTTAGCCTTCGGTGGAGATTGACTAGCAGCCCAAACTCAGCAGAGCACAGGACATGCCCTGCGATATATGGAGTGAAAAATTTGCAGAACTAGTAGGATTCTCGACTGTTGATGGCCTTATACTAAGAATACATTTCTTGATAACGGCTCATCAGCGTAGGGAAAGAGCTGCTGCTAGGGACATGAACAGCCTTGGTTCAGGAATGTGCCTTGGATGTTAAGGGCTGTCTGGTGGTGGTGCGGAGGATAGAGCATCCCACAGGAATCTCTCCTTCTCCAGGGAGGGAGGCAGCATCCACTGCTCTATTGCTACCTGGGTGACCACATGTGGTGGTGGTGCAGTGATAGCAAGGGCAGGTGGGTTGCAGACAGGCTCCTCTATGCTGAGCTCACTTTGCATGCACATGCACACAACTGAGTCATTTCTCTCAATGTCCTGAGAACACAGGGAGAAAGCATGGGCCAGTCCTAAATGCCAGCAGTATGATGTCAGCACTCTTAGGCCCCAGGCAGTCAAGTGACTTCTTCACAACCCAGAACCTGGAGTGATGTGGCAGCACCCAAAGACCCCAACGCAGAGCAGAAAGTTAATAGTGAGAGGTGGTGAGTATAAGTGACAGAGATGGCAGAATGGGTCTGGGATGCCATCAGGCTAAACAGGGCCAATCTGGAGGGAAGGAGAAAAAAAAAGACAATATTTCTTACCAGCAAACAAGCAGCCAGTCCAGTGCAGCTTAGGCAGCACAGATGTGACATGTTCTTTAATGCATGTAGCAGTAATAAACCATGCTAATATGTTCAGCACTACCTGCAGTCAATGCATTAATCCCCCTAGTAGGATGTGATAAAGTGTACTGTAATAGTCCAGGTGGGACCTCATGAAAGCATGCATCAAGATCATCAACTCCTTTCTCGACAGATATGGTATTAACCTGCTGATGTTCTTCAGATGGAAAAAAGTGCCCCTCACTGCAGCTGATATCTAGATTTCCAAGGTCAACCTGTGGACAAGTGCAACCCCAGGGTTTTTAACTACACTGATGATTCTCAATGTAATTCCATCCATAGATGGTCCCATGGTGTTTCTATTGGTCAAGGTTCATGGGTGAGGACTTTGGCTGACTATGAATTCCTCTATCTTATAAGGATAGAGCCTAAGCCAGCTTACTGCCAAAATACACATTAAATGTATTACAGGTTCAAAAGTTGAACAGTAGCTGTTCCATTCCTGTTTTTGTCAAGACTCATACCACAGTGGTATGCAGAACTACAGAACCACTTTGCACAATAATAGACTGCCATGTCACTCACTTGAACATTTTGAATAATTAGCTGGTATTGAGTCCCTGCACTATTGAAATTTGCAGTAAACCGGGGAGCTGAATATCCAGGGGCATACTTTGGAGCGCTCCAGCCATGATAGTGAGCAAGAATACCCATCGGAGCTTCACCTGGTACCTGCTTAACAAATGTCATATGACAATTATCCTTGACCCCAACATTACAAGTGAGTGTGGCTGTTTCTCCAGGATTTAAAGATATAACAGGAGGCTGCAGTACCACTGTTTGAGGCTGGATACCTGTAAAACAACAAGAAAGTAATTAGTAAAAACTTCAATAATATTTATATTGCCTACAGCTAGCAATGGTATATACATATACATATACATATACATATACATATACATATACATATACATATACATATACATACTTGCTATCCACGTCATAAACCAGCAGAAGAACCACAGCATATGTTTCATTTCGGAGAGTAAAGTTCTTCCCTGTTCAGCTCCAGTTTGTAACAGTGTCAGAGCTAATGCCTTGTAACTGTGCTATATAACCACCTGAAATCACTTCATGCAAATTTAATCTTCCCTGCATGTCACTGTTGGCAACCACATTGTTGCAACAGATATGTAATAAATGCCATTTGTGTTCCACAGAAGATGAGCAAAAACCATGATACCTGGCAGCTAGGCATATGAACACTATAGGAATTAAATGTATTTGTTAATAAATGAAAAGGGCTTCCATTATCCCTCTAATGGCATCTCTAAATAGGATTTGTAAAGATACTGCTGCACAGAAGTAAAAGTTGTGGTTCAAAACAGATAGTTTATTGAAAAGGTTCTACCTGCTTGTTGTTTTTTTTTTTTTTAAAAAGTGACAGGTTTCAGTAATGTAGTACAAAGGTACAGAGGCCCGGATATTCAGACTGCGCCAGGCAGTGGCGCAAGCCTGGGTACAGCATAACTGTGATGCACCGGGGCCGGGTCCAGGCGATATTCAATGGGGATGCACCATGGTGCAGGACTGTTGAATATGGCACAGTCAGCGCACATACTGTGCATGGCGCAAGCCATAGATAGGGAGCAGGCGGATGCACCAGCGTAAGTGCAGTTGTGCTAGGTGCATTACCTGCACTATTCAGCAGGGGGCATGCAAATGAGGCCATAATATATGCAATGTACAAATGGGGCCATTTGCATGTCATTATGGCCACATTTGCATGCCTTGTGCAGGGCAGCCCGGTGGCTTGCGCCAGGCGCCCTGCACAGCATGACATGAGCACAGTGGGGGCCCCGGGGCATCCCCTGCCCTGGAGCTGCAATCGTAGTACAGCCCCATACTGTACATCCCTGGCAGTCTAGTGGCACCCCCACCATCCCGAATCCATGATACATGGCACTGTAATCACACCCTGGTGGTCTAGTGGACCCCCCTTCCCCCGATCACTAGTAACTGGTGAATGAAGCAACCCCTAGTGGTCTAGTGGACCCCCCCAATTGCCTGATCACCAGTAAAAGTAGTAGGATGCATTCCCTGGTAGTCTAGTGGACTCCCCTCCATCCCGATCGCTGGTAACTGTAGTATGACTCAGGTCCTTGTGGTCTAGTGGAACCCCCCCACCCTCCTGCATCCCCGATCACCGGTGATCCACTGTAGTAATTGTCTCTGGTAGTCTGGTGGTACCTCAGCCCATTGCTGCAATCATGGCAAACCCCATAATACAAATCCCTGGTGATCCAGAGGCACCCCACCCCTCCCACCACAGACCCCCCTTGCCCACCCGCTCCCCATTCACATATTTGGGACTGTCTAGTACAGTATGCCCTGCAAGCCCACTGGTCACTGTGGATCAATGGGCTTCCAATATACTGTACCTGTCATTCAGTGGTAGGCTGGGTGGTATGTGGGTGGTTGCAGCCACCTGCCAAAGATGGCGGGAGAGGGTAAGTGCTGGGGGTCTGTGGGAGGGTGGGAGGGGGGTGCCCTGGATCACCAGGGATTCATATTACGGGCTTTGCTGTGATCGCAGCAATGGGCAGGGGGGCACCACTGAACTACCAGGGACAATCACTACAGTGGATCACCAACGATCGGGGACATGGGAGGTGGGGGTTCCGCTAGACCACCAGGGCCTGAGTCATTCTACAAATACAGCGATCGGGAGGAAGGGGGTCCACTACACTACCAGGGAATGTGTCTTACTACATTTACCGGCAATTGGGCGATGGGGGGGGCACTAGACTGCCAGGGTTTGCTTCATTCATCATTCACCAGTGATTGGGAGGGAGGGAAGGTGCCACTTGACCACCAAGGTGCTGTGGGTCCTTGTGGACGATGTTCTGGGTGGGTGGGTGGCCACCCATGGCTGGCAGCTGCTGTGTTACACCCTGCAATACAGCAGCCCACCTGTGGGTGGCCAGGATTTGTTCCCACTTTCCACGGGCTCAACTTTGAGCCCCCCCCAGTGCGGCACAATGCAGGGTTGCACCAACAGATACACTGCACATCCAGGGCTGAATATCGAGATGTGCCGCTTATGCATGGGCATGCCCCCTGCATCTGCACCGCATGCGATTACACTGCATACTGGTGCATCGGGATTTGCACTGCGCTGGGCAGCCTTTTCAATATCCCACTGGGGTGCAATGCAGGGTTGCACCTGCGCAACTCTGTTGCACCATGCACAACCCCCTTGAATATCTGGGCCAGAGTGTCTTTCTGATGGTCTGATATTCCATCTGGACTGACAGAAACATTTAAAGGAGAGGCATGCTGTGTTGAGTTGGACTTTTTCTACTTCCATAATTTCATGTGTTCTTTGGAGTATTAGGCTAAACTGCCTTTCATTTTGTTAGAGCTAGCAAAATCCCTGAAAAGAGATACATTTTAAAATAAGTTCAATAAATTCCTTCACAGAATATATCTTCTTAATTAATCAATCCATCTTTTTCTGCTGACATAAGTGATCTTATAAAATGGCAGGGAAAACCCCTGAAACCTCATTGACTGAGAGATAGCACCTGACCGCGCATTAAAAAGCTAGTGATGCACAGTCAGTTACTGAAGCTCACATTATCAAAAAAAAAAAAAAGGCAACATTACCAACAAAATCAATGTCTATTTTATGTATACATTTTTGTTATTTGAAATGTATTTAAACTAGTTACTTTATATAAAAAAATCTGATTCAAATGCTTCACTTTACACGTAATTAATAAACACAGCAAGCCATTTTATAAATAGAATATGCTACTCCAGGGTGTGTAATTAAGGATTTGTACGCACTTCCCAGTGGTGTAAGGATGCTCTGCTTTTGGCCTTGTGCCTCATATCTCTGAGGCATGCATTTAGATATTTTATTTCACACCCTATTGTTGCTTATTGCTTCCATATTCCAAACTATTGCAGAGCAGTTAGTTAAGAGAATATAATACTGTATATCTACAGTACATACAGTGCATGCAGCATGGCCATTACTCCACTAATGGAGTGTATTGATTTATTTAGTGACCAGGATAGGCACACTGAGACGGGACTCATTTCCAGGTGTGACCCCAGGAGAGGGGATAGGGCAGGAAGTGCAAACAGTAATAACAAGATTACAACACTAGGTATATGAACATGTGCAATCAAATCATAGTACATGTAATGAATGTTAAAGAAAGGCAAGTACAATGTAAAAAGTATACATATAAAGATTAAAATGATTCCTTTAGTTATTACATGCTTCTCATATTCCTGGCCAGCACATATTGCCAACTTTTCACAGCTGAAAATCCGTGGCTACAGAGAGGTGTAACAACTGTAATTTTTATAGTATTACGAATGTTTTTATTTATGTGTTTATTTGCTTATTTATTTCAGTGTTCCTGTCCAAGGTTCCTGATCTGACCTGGGACCTTTTGTCTATACAGGCTTTTACCCTCCTGGTCCACCAACCTGCTCCCCTCCTACTGCTACCAAGCTGAGCAACCTCCAAACCCTTCACTCTGCCAGGTGCCAGCCATACTTGAAATCATTTACTGTCTTGGCACCCAGCACCTCTAGTGGCAGACTGTTCCCCTGGCTCCACAGCCCTTTCCATAAAATAGAACTTCCTAAAACTGTTCTCAAACCTCCCCTCCCTCCCATAGCCAGCCCAGTGGTTTGGAGGGTGAAGGTGCCTAGTGCCTTACCTCCTGCTACACTGGCAACCTGAGTTCAGGAACAGAGTTGGATCATTAAGGGGTTGGCCGAGGGAGGGAGCATCAAGCGTCCCACTGGATGGCTCTCCTCCCTCAGGGGAAGGGGGCTGTGTGACACACTGCTTGCCTGCCACCTGGAGGTGTCCAAGTGATAGGGCAGTTCAGACACACCAGACAGCCAAACAAGGGCATTTGAAGGCTTCTCCACGGAGGCGGAGCTCATCCATTATGCCATTGTATGTGGGCAGTTACGGACAGGGCAACAAAAACCAGGAGGAAAAAAACTTCTGGCTGCAGGATAATGTCTGTGCCTTTTCAGGTCCCACACTGGTGACCGGGCACCCTGCCATTAGTCTTGCAAGTGGAGGATGCAGGTGGGAAAGTCTTGTAGAATTCGGGTGTTGGAGCTGGGAAGACTGGACAGAAGGGACAGGCCAGAGGCATCAAGAGCACAAAATACTGATGGAAAAAACTACTCCCCCCAACAATTTTCATTCATGACCTCAGGTTCTTGACTCTTTACTCCTGCTAAATAGTTTCCCACAGTTCACCTTCTTTATTCCTTTCAGAAACCTGACAGTCTTTATATAGAAGAACAGACAAGGAACAAGGAGATGCAGAAGTGCAAAGGAATACAATGATACAAGAACCCGCAGGAGCTAACAGTAGTTGCTAAGAAGGGGCTTTGAGGACTTCCAGTTTCACTTCTGACTAGCATGGTGGCTTTTCTCTGAGTTCTGTGACAGTACCGGAAGGCTCCAGCTTCATTCACCACTCACCCACACACAAAACCCTGACCAGCAGCAGGAACAATTAAGGCACAATACGGGGCAAACAAGACTCACAGCTAAAATGGACTCCCAAGCTCAAAAACAAACTGGAGTCATGCAGCATACACACTGCCCCAGCAACTTGCCCTTGTGGACCCCTGACTACATGCTAGGGTCAGGGGCACAGGACGATGATGGGACAGACTGTAAGAATAGGCTCTTGAACTTCTGTCCCTCTCCTTGTCACCTCTGGGGTCCCCAAGGTCTCGGTCCTTGGCCCGTTACTGTTCTCTATTTTTCTAAACAACCTGCCCTCAGCTTGCACAGACACATCCATTCACATGTATGTGGATGACACTGTTCTGTACATATCAGGGCCCTCCACCTTGGTAGTGACCACTAGACTTCAGGAAGATTTCAGTGCTGTTCAGCTTTTGTTCCGTTCAAACCAGCTTTTTCTAAATCCCAAGAAAACTGTCTCACTAACTTTCGGCACACGGCAAAGACTCTCCCATCTATCTGCAACCCCCACCTTCCACATGAGTCATGGGTCCCCCTTGGAAGATTGCACCTTCTTCAGATAACTGGGAGTCTGGCTCAATCAGCACCTCAATTTTTCTGTCCACATTGATACAATCCTCAAGAAACTTCATCCCAAATTGGGCGCCATTTATCGCAACCGGGCCTGCCTCCCTTTGTCCACCTGCAAAACAATCATACAGAAAATGATCCTCCCGATTCTTGACTATGGTGATGTAGTCTACAGCGTGGCCCCAAAGTCCACTTTAACCAGATTAGATCCCTTATTCCATTCCTTCTGCCATTGTGCCCTGGACTGTCCACCCATGACTCATTGCTGCATCTTTTACAAATCACTTGACCTGCCATCACTACAGGAACGGAGACATGGCAACTGTGCCAGGGTTAAAGTGAAATTCTGGACACAGTCCCTCCCCTCCTACCTCAAGTCCACCCTCTCAGTCCCACTCTCCTCTGCGTACATGCTCAGGAACACCAAATCCAGGCTTCTTTCTGTCCCACGTATGTCCACATCTAAAGGCCAAGATGCTTTCACCTTCTGTATGCCTAAATTATGGAACTCATTGCCGACAGACATTTGGTGCCTGGACAACACCCAGCATCTCAACTATCTCCTCAAGGCACACTTCTCCTCTACCTGCTCATGCATCTAGCTTAAAGGAGCTTAGTAACTCCTTTTAAATAAAAACAGTTTACCTCCAGTACCACATTCCCTCACTATGTGTGGTGCCCTGGCTCAAATACCAACCGTGCACAGATCTCTCTGCCCTCAGCTGAGTACATGATAATAGGGTCCCCTGCTGCACTCTCACATCTTGTTGGTAGCGTACATGGACCCTGCCCCCAGCAGATTACTTGTCATGGTCCTCTGTGGCTGGGCTCGTCTAGCAGCTTCCATCCTTCTGCAATGCAAGATGCTCTCATTATGCACCTCCAAAATGTATTATATGGGCCAAATGTATGTAAGGCTCTTAATTTCATGTAAGAGGTGAAGTGCTAATCTCCTGCTTATCACTCTGATCTCCCATTTACCATGTAACATTCTGGGATATCAGCTCTGGTGCCTTTTGTGTTGTAGTTGCTCTGATTATTGTTATTGTATTGTTTTATTCCCTTCCTCCCCTCCCCCAGGACGCATCTGAATCTAGTTGCTCTCCGTTCAGTATGCTTTCCTGGTAAAACTCTTAAATAAATAAATAGGGGATTAAAAAGAGGTGCACTAGTCGACAAAACCAGCCCAGCAACTTACCCTTGTGAGCCTCTGACTACATGCTATGGTCAGGGGCACAGGACGATGACGGGGGATTAAAAAGAAGTACACTAGTTGGCAAAACCAGCTCAGCAAACATGCAAAAAAAAAAATACAGAGAAGTCACACCAACATTGCAGAAACAAGGATTTTAGAAAGTTAGAGCAATGTACCTCAGCTGTGGAGGAGGCCATGGGGAAGATTCAGGACAAAGTCAGAAGCATGAGTCAGACTCTCCCTTACTTATCCAAATGAGAAAGAGATATCACTGACAGGGCAGAGGACTCTGAGGCCAGAGCACGTAGGAAAAACCTATGATTGTTCAGATTCCCAGAAAATTGAGAACAGCCTGATCTTAACAGTTGTGCTGTCTCATGGTTGCAACAGGAGCTGGGACTCCCAAGGAGAACACATCATTGTACCCTATATAAAACAGCTGGTTGTCTTACCTTGAAAAATAGATGCAGTCTAAAGATGGGTATTACCGTATATACTCATGTATAAGCTGAGTTTTTTTTTACCTTTCTGTCAGGTCTGATTTAAGGTATCTTGGCTTATGCGCGGATAAGTCAATAAATGAATTACTGATGAACTGCTCACAAGCGGTACTTCAATTACTGGTACCCCAATTGCCTTATCTTTGAATTTTACTCAATTATTTATGCTTAATTATAATCTGAATCCATACCTCTCAACTGTACCACATTACGAGGAATGTTCCTCATGTTACTTCACAAAAGCTCCCTGTTCCACATTGTGAGGACTTGTCCCACATTCAGTGTTAACATTTTAAAGCCAAAATCTATAGTAAATGATGCAAAAAACATTATTCAATTAATAACAGACTTTCTGAATATAAATGCAAACATTTTAACAGTGTTCTGAGCTTCTTAGGTAAAGATTTGATTAAGTGTTCCACATTTTGCTCATTTGTTCCACATTTTGAGAGGCAATGTTCCACATTTGGGGGACAAAAGGTTGAGAGGTATGTCTGAATCCACCTGGAACAACTGTGCTTTGCTCACTTCTTGGCTCTCTGTTCTAGGTGGTGGTCTCGGCTCTGCAGGTATATAGATAGTGTACCATGCAGGTTAAGTGCTGGGAGTCGGAAGCAAGGAGTGAAGTGAGAGTAGAGCGAGTTGATTAAATTCATGGTGGCTGGTGAGTTGGAGTGTAAGTTTGCTAATATTTGTAATTGGATAGTGTTTGGAATAGGAAGTCTGTGACCAGGTTTCAGGTCTGTATTTGCAAGGCTCCTATTTGAAAGCAAAGTTTTTCTTTTCCTTTGGTGGTCTAGAAATTTGTGGATATTGGACAAAAAAACTACCTTACTAAATACAAGATACATTAAATACATTTACAAATTAAAGACAGTGTTGAAGTATTGCAGAATTATTGTTGTTTTAGGTTTGGGTACCTAATAGATGTGTGCAAGTAAAATGTTTTTTCATCCTTGGCTTATACGCGGGTCAGTGGTGTTTGTCCTGAAATGCCTCTTGGGTTAGGGGGTTCAGCTTATTCATGGGTTGACTTATTCACAAGTATATATGATATACTTCAAAAAGGAATAATTGGACTGCTTCTACAAACAGTTAAGTCATTGTTCCCTAGAGACATCAGTGCTCAGGGAATAAGGTCACAAGTAAGCATTAAGCCATGACAAAGGAGGGTTCTACTGGGGAATTAATGCCTGTTTTTTTTGGGGGGGGGGCTGCAGTATGAGGTTGCAGGCTGAGTGCCTCCAACCACCCAACCAGTCATTAATTCCCCAGTAGAACCCTTCTTTGGAGTGTCTTAATTTGCTTGTAACATGGCAAGCATTTCCAGAAATAAGCAGATTTATTATTTGTACTGCTAACTTGTAATGCAAAAAAAACACACACACACACACACACACACACACGTATTATATTTCTTATCTTTAACAGCAAATTGGGAGTACACATTCTGGTGAATGTAGAGTGTTTTACATATACTGTGGCCGTAGGAAGGCATTACTTTACAGCATTTTGATTTAAGTGCATGGTGTTATTATTGCCAAATATGCAAGCAATAATACCTGACAGGGTGGGCATTATTGGGAAATACCGGACCGCCCAGGGGCGTAATGAGGCCCGGCGCGCGGGCGGAGGGCACAACCTGGGTCGATGACTAATAATCTACCCTGAAGATATGCAACAGAAAATGGCTTTCTTAGTAACTTTTAATGAAGTGGTAAAAGAAGAAAAGAAGTGATTATAAAAAAATAAATAGCATTAGCAGAAACAAAAGTATTGAAAAAATAGTCCATGTTTCTTTAAGGCTGTTCCACTGTTGCTCCTCCCGACAGCTATCACCCCCCCCAACACAAACACTTTCCGAGACACAGATATCCTGCTGCAGAACTGGTAAATATACAGTAGCAGTTTGTTGGAATCATGTAATGTTTGTTGAAAATTTTTTTTTTTTAATTGGGCTTCAGTTGGACGTTAAGTCTGTTAGCTGTGGACCTGTCGATGACAACTATGTGCCGTGAGGAACAGCCATGAGGTAAATGATGTATTTGTTTTAGCTTGGTAGTCTAAATAAGTGTAGAAGCATTGTGGTTTGTGGGAGTTCTGGCGTCTGAGGCAGTTTTAAATTCATTTTTTCAGAGTAGAAGCTGTTCAGAGTGACAGCTTCCTTTTACTCGGTTAAGAGCAGTGCTGGGCGAGTGCAGTCGGGGAAAGTGCAGCTTTGAGGAAAAAAATATTTAGGCACTCTTCCCGACTGCAGAATAAGTGGGTGTGTTTTTATTGATTTATTTATTTTAGGTAAGCGAGCTGATAGTGAAGGAGCGGGTGTGTGCGTGGGGAGGGTAGAGTCGCTCTCGCTAGCGACAGAAAAAGATGGCTGGGATTTTTAATTTTTTTCGTCGTTTGAGCCAATGACAAAGTTAGCTGAGGACCCCTGCACAAGGGTATGTGGTAAGGTGGCAGTTAGGCTGGTTCTAATTTTTTGCTGGGCATTATTGAAAAATAAATGCCCAGTTTGGAGGTGGTATTAGCCAATCAGGAGTGACAATCCATTCTTGCCATTTTCTAAACTTTTATAATTTTTACTACTGTGGTACTTTTTCTTCTAACGTACTGTCTGAATCAATGTGAGATACTTCAATTTTCACCTGTGTGTATTACAAGATATGGGATGCGCTGCATGATGGGACCATGCTAGGTTACATTTTCATGTATCTTTCCTGCAGCACCCTTCACAGGCCAATAGATGCCTGTGAAACAATGCTAGCAGCACAGCACTGTTTTGCAGCCATCTGCTGGCCTGCCAAGGGAACTGCACTTGAACAAAGAGTTTGGTTCACAAAGAGCAACAGGACATTATGTAAGCATTAATCCATGAAAAAGGAGGGCTCTACTAGGGAGTTAATGCCTTGTTGCGGGGGGTTGGGGCACGAAGCCATAGGCCGAGTACATCCAACCACCAACCAGGCATTAATTCCCTAGTAGATCCTGACTTTGAAGTGGATTAATGCACTTGTAACATGGCAAGCACTTACAAAAATTAATAGAAAACCTTTTGATTTTATAAGAATAACACATACATTGGTGTTGACAGTTTAAACAAATTTAATGTATTTTTGACAGCATCCATATTTATTCATGTTGCAGTTTGTATTTTTTGCATCTTATTACAAATACTGTAATTTTGTCTCTTACTATTGATTAATAACGTAAATGATGGCTAACTTTTTATTAGATCAACCAGTAATTACTTATGCTACTCGTAACAATTGCTAAACCACTGTTTTGGTATTCTGGGATTCTTCATTTGCATATTGCAACCGGTGGTAAACAGATCACAGAGAGCCACAGAAGCATGTTTTTAAGACTAAACCAGGCAAAAACACATTACAAGGTAAATCATTTTATAATTCCCATAACTATGCCACATTTGTGAGAGTTGGTGCGATCATTACGAAAACAGCGGGGCAGGTGAGTGGGATTCAATATGTGCAAAAATTCTGTCTTATGGTGATTGTGATGTGGTGAGTGTCAGTACTACAGAAGCGGGGTTACATGGTATTAATCACTTCCATTTGATGTGCATGTAGTAGGAAAGAAATATTGCAGCCTATATGGGTACAGAGCAGAGCAGAGGCTCCTGAACAATGCTCTCCTCTCAGTGCTCTACCAGCTGATCGATCACGCCATATGTTGTTGTGTGTTTGGTGGGAGGGGAGAGTAATTCACTCCTGCGTTGATCAGAAACCTTTATGATTACATATCACTTCAAAACACTGCACTTCCTAGAAATGAACTTAGATAAGATTAAATTGCAAGCTAACACGTAAACAGTCATATTACCCAAACCTTAAAAAATAAGACAAATATTGTATTACTATATAAAGTTTTCTCAACAGTAACATTTTTCTTTCTTTTTTTTTATTCTAGCCATCTTGGTACCAGAGCTGAATAAACACAGAAACATAGAAACACAGAAGCTGATTTCAGGTAAGGACCGCAAGGCCCATGCAGTCTGCCCATTTTTTCTACCTTATGAATGTGCCATAGGCCTTTACACTGTCAATGGCCTATCTATTCATACTTATCTGTATTGCTGTCTTATGCTTGGCCCATACCTGTTTGAATCCCTGCACTGCATTCATATCTACCACTTCCGGAGGTAGGCCATTCTATGCATCCACCACTCTTTCTGTGAAAAAGAATTTCCTCACATTACCTCTTAATCAGCCTCTCTCTAATCTCATGCTGTGTCCTCTTGTCCTGCTATTTTTCTTATATAGAAACATGTTAGACTCTTTCACCTTGTTAATGCCCTTAAGATATTTGAATGTTTCGATCATATCACCTCTCTCTCCCTGCTTTGCTCTAGGGTGTACATATTGAGCTCCGTTAATCTGTCCTTATATGTTTTCTGATGCAGTCCCTGTACCATTTTGGGTGCCCTTCTCTGGACTGCCTCCATTTTGTTAATGTATTTGTGCAGGTGTGGCATGCTGGAGGGGGTAGGGATGTGGAAGGGAGATGGGTGTGGATCACTGCTTCGTGAATGCAGTCCCGATGCGGATCTAGTATTTTTTGGTGTTTGAAATTAAAATTCAGTTCAGACAAAAGGTAAGGATCTTGCAATATACTGTACAGGGTAAGTAAGTTACCTTGTAATCAGCACCGCTCCAAGGACAATAAATGTAGGTAACTGAGTCTCGATTTGTATGATAAATTACGTAAACTATAAATAGTTTTGGTGACTTTTCTCTGAACCTTTTCAATCTGCTCAGTGTCTTTTCATTCGTAAGGGCACCCAACTGGGGTGGCATAATCAAGATGTGGTCGCACATACGCTCTATAAATGGGGACGATAACAGCCGTGTCTCTTGATCTTATTTGCCTCTTTATAGCACAGAGTTTTATAAGCATGAGTGACAGCAAGGGATGACTGGGGTTTGAGGTCAAATGTATCATGAATGACTATTCCCAGGTCCTTCTCATTACTGGTTTGATCAAACTGTTTACCACAAAGTATATAGGGATACATCCTGTTTTTACTGCCTAAATACATCACTTCACCTTTATTCTTATTAAATCTCATTTCATGTCATCAACATATCTGATCACCTATTACGTTAAATTCTTTGTCAGATCAGAAATAAATATATTGAAAAGTGTTGCCCCAATACTGATCCCTGCAGAACCCTGTTAGTCTCTTTACTTCTATTTGAAATATGTCCACTAATTATTACATGATGTTCTCTATCAAAGAGCCAATCAGTTATCCATTTTATAAGCCTGTTATTAAGTTTTTCTTCAATCAGCTTATGAATTGTAGCCCAGTGTGGCATGAAATAAAAGGCTTTAGAAAAATCAAGATAGATGATGTCACACGGCATGCCTAGATCTAAAGAGATACTTTTTTGTAAAAATATAACATATTCGTAATACATGATTTCCCAGAAGTAAATCCGTGTTGTTCTATATCAACTTGGTAGAAGAAAAGATGTTTTTTTCTCATAACTTCTAGAACTTTTTTCAGGTATAACAAAGTGATGCACAAAATAGGTGAGTTGATACCTTTTATTGGGCCAACATAGTTTTACAGCAAAACACTTAAACTTTCAGACTGCACAACAGAGTAATTCATCAGACAGTGGCCAAAGGTTTTTTTTTTTTGTTAAACCTTGTTGATCCAATAAAAGGTATCAAATCATCTATTGTGTGTATCTTATTGAACAAGGACCAATATGACAACAGACATTTGTTCTGACATCCTGTTACAGAAGTGAGGCTATTTTTGGCCTATAGTTCTTAACATCAGACTTGTTACAATTTTTGTAGCTCGGAGAAACATATGTCTTTTTTCAATCAGCTGGCACTTGTCCTTTGTTCAGAGAGGTGTTGAAAATAATCTTAAGTGGAATGGCAGTACCTTCACGTGTCATTTTAAAACTTTTAGCATTAATGTCGTTGGGACCAGGATCAGTCCTTTGAAACACTGAGATCCAGATCTTTAATGTATTTAATTTTCCCATCCATAACTCCTTCTTATGCTCTGAAACAGGCATAATCTGCAGTTTAATATAAAGATATTCCCTAACTCAGAAATGGTAGGTGGAGTACGGGCTGGGGAACCACTGGGGTCCAGTGTTCATAACACCATATGGAGAGAACAGGCAGAGAACACCAAGAGGAAGGGGCTGCTATTATAACTATACTTCTCTACTGGGACTAAAGAACTAGAACTCTACTACTGGGACCTTCAATTTAGGGTAAAAACAAAACAAGAGTTAGTGTGTTTGTCTGAGTTGGCTGAAGTGAATTGTTATTTGTGCAGTTATCTAGGTGCTTGTCTCAGGTGACTGACAGGAATTGTTATCTGTGCAATAAACTAAGTGTAGACATAGCTGTAAAGTAGGGGGAGTGGCTTAGCTAGAAGGAAGCAAGGTTAAAGCCAGATTTAAAAACTGTCCTAGATAGCTTCTGCCAGAGAACAGGCAGAGAACATTAAGAGGAAGGAGCTGCTGTTATAACTATACCTTCTCTACTAGGTCTATATTGCCCTCCTTCCCTCCTCTCCACCGTAAGCCAGTTCTACTTTTATAGGCACAGGATTTGACTGACAATGGGAACTTCCTATTTGGGAGCAGGAAGTGAGTGATCACAGAGCCACAAAATACTCACCATCCTAGAAGGAAAAGAGTAGCTCTCATTACCCCACTAGCTGCTGGAGTTCTGACTCTGAGCAAGCAAGGAGACTACTGAGAAATATAGGAACTTCTTGTCTCAGAACAGGAAGATCAGGAGCCTAAAGGGCACAGAGGCAGTAAGTAAGTAGGGAGAAAAAAAAAATTAACCGAGGAAAGTGTAAGTATTCCAAACAACAGTTAAGGGGCCAGAAATGAGACATGATTGGAGTGGTGCAGTGCAGTGGCTGTGGAGCAGCAGTCTTCTGGGAGACGTTCTGGAGGATGCGGTGTTGTCCCATCTGCAGGCACCTCTCTGGGCTGAGGGAGGAGGTTGCTCATCTCCAGGCTGAGTTGGACAGGATTTGGGGGACCTCCTCTCCCACTCAGGGACCACCAGGGCCACTGCCGTTGCCTCAGAGGTTGCCAACAAAGAGAAGCAGTTGGACCACAGTGCACTAAGGGAGGGTGAGGGTGGTGGAACAGAGGTTCATACCTCCAATTGTACCTCTCCACAATTCACATGCCATTCTGGCAAAGTGTGGTTTCCCTATGAAGGCACCAGATGTGAAGACCAAGGAGGATGCTGGGGGCCTCCACATAGGAGACCCCACAGGAGGGTGGCATGGGACCCCACAGGAGAAGGAAACAACTCCTGGTGGGGACTCCATTGTTAGGGGGTAGAACGGGGGGAGAAAGGGGAGAGGGAGGTAAGGTGCCTGCCTGGTGCCATGGCTTGGAGGGACAGAGAACGAATCCTCAGGATCAACAGAGCAGCTGCATTGGAGAGGGAGTTGGATGTCATTGTCCACCTAGGGACAAATGACCTGGCTCAGAAAGGGATCAGAGCAGTGCGGGAAGAGTTTGTGGAGTTGGAGACGGGCCTTAGACAAGTAGCATGCACAGTAACCTTCTCAGAGGTGCTGCCTGTCTATAGCATGGGTGAGGCTAAGGTGCTCCACACCATAGGATTCAATTAGTGGTAGAAAAACTGGTGCAGAGCTCAGGGATTTGGCTTCATTGGGGACTGGGGGTCCACCTGGAGTGATGCAGGCCTATACTGGTGTGATGGTCTGCCTCTGTCCAGGTGGGGAACCAGGATCCTAGGTGATAGATTTAAATGCTTCATTGGCAAGTATTTAAACTAGCCAAGGGGAGCAGCACTGAAAAAGATCAGGGAAATGATAGCCCCTCCCCCCCAAAAAAATCAGGATATTAAGTGAGGTAAACACTAAGATAAAGATGTCAATGGGGGAAGGGCAGGGGTAAATGGAGAAAATGACCAAGGCAATAAGGACAGGGATGGGGCAAAAAGGGGTCAGGCCATCAATAAATGGAGGGTATTGAGTACCAATGCCTGTAGTCTGGGCAAAAAAAAAAAACTCCCTGCACTGGTGGCTTTGATAGAAGAGGGATGCCTGGATATCACAGCAGTCACAGAAACATGGTACACAGAGAACCATGACTGGGGTATTAACATACCGGGGTACACAGCCTACAGGAGAGACAGGGAGTGGAGAAAAAAGGGAAGAGCAGCTCTCTGTGTAAGGTAAGAGATAAAAGCAATGGAACAAAAGAGTAAACAGGGAGAAAAGGAGGCATTGTGAGTCACCTTAGAGACTGGAAATGGCAACACAATCTGCACAGGGGTTCTATACAGATCCCCATATCAGGGGGAGGAAATGGACAAGGATATGACAGAAGGCATCCTTAGGATGACAGAGAAAGGGGAGATACTGTTGATGGGGGACCTGAATATGCCATATGTTAACTGGGGCACTTTTGCTGCAGCCACATCCAAGAGCAGAGCCATTCTCGATGCCCTACAGGTGGCATGCCTCAGACAGCTAGTTTTGGAACCCACTTATGAGGGAGCAATCTTAGACCTTGTTCTCTCAAATGGGGACAGTGAGAGGATCTCAGATCTAGAAGTGGGTAGCCATCTGGGAAAAAGTGACCACCAAACAGTGTGGTTCACGATAAACTCAGCTACAAAGTCAATCCATACAAAAGTGAGGGTACTGGACTTCAGGATGGCTGACTTTGGCAAGATGGGAGAGTGCCTTAGAAAAGCACTAGCAAACAGGCTGGAAGGAGGGGTGGAGTAACAATGGGGAAAGATCAAAACTGCCATCACAGAAGCAATGAGCCTTTGTGTGAAGCAAATAATCAAATCAAAATGAAAGAAAAAGCCACTATGGTTCTCAAAAGAGGTGGCGGGTAAGGTTAGGAAGAAAAAGATAGCATTGAGGAAGTATAAGGAAACACAGAAGGAGCAGAACAGAGAACTGTACCAGTTAAGGCAGAAGGAAGCAGGGAGGGAAGTCAGACTAGCAAAGGCCCACACTGAGGAAAAGATAGCCAACTCAGTTAAGAAGGGGGATAAAACCTTTTATAGGTGCATCAGGGAGCGTAGAAAGACAAAGGGAGGGATAGTAAGACTGAATAAAATGGACAGTGGGTGGGCAGAGAGGGACAGTGAAAAAGCAGGGATAATGAACGAATACTGTACTTCTGCTCAGTATTCACAAAAGAGGAGGAGGGGGAGGTGCCTAATCCAGTTAACAGAAGCACTCTGGAGAGGGGGGTCAATCCTGGTCTTTTCACAGAAGAAAGGGTTCACAAAGAACTCCTAAAACTGAAGGTGGACAAAGCAATGGAGCCTGATGGAATTCACCCCCAGAATTCTAAAAGAATTAAGGGGAGAACTAATGACACCACTGACTACCCTTTTTAACAAATCATGAGAGGATAGTGTGGTACCAGAGGACTGGAGCAAGGTAGATGTGATTCCTCTTCACAAAAGTGGGAGCAAGACAGAGGCAGGAAACTACAGACCTGTCAGTTTGACCTCTGTGGTAGAGAAAGTGATAGAATCACTTCTGAAGGAAAGAATTATTGAGTACCTAGAGGCCAGTGGGGCACAGGACCCAAGGTAGCATGGGGTCACAGCAGGAAGGTCATGTCAGATTAATCTAATCAATTTCTTTGACTGGGTGACCAAAGTAGTAGACCAGGGAGGAGCTGTGTACATGGCCTACCTAGACTTTAGCAAGGCATTTGACACAGTCCCACACAAAAGATTAATAATCAAATTAATCAGCCTGGGAGTGGGTCCCAGGGTGGTAGCCTGGGTAAAACATTGGCTGGACAACAGGACACAGAAGGTAACTGTAAATGTAGTCCACTCTGAAGAAAGAGGGATTACTAGTGGTGTACTGCAGGGTTCAATACTGGGTCCAGTCCTTTTTAATGTCTTTATAAGTGACATTGCATAGGGCCTTGATGGAAAAGTGTGCCTCTTTGCAGATGACACAAAGATCTGCAACAGGGTTGATATACAAGGGGGGGTGGGAAGGATGAGAAGGGACTTGGCAAGGTTGGAGGAATGGTCAGAAGTATGGCAGCTTGGATTCCATGCAAATAAGTGCAAAATAATGCACCTGGGAAACTAAAACCCAGGGGAAGATTACACAATTGGGAGGGGAGGTAGTAACAACAACAAAAATGGAAAGGGACCTGGGAGTATTCATAGCAGATGACCTTAAGGTTAGCAAGCAATGTGAGAAGGCAGTAGGGAGGGCTGGGATGATACTGGGATGTATAGGGAGAGACATCACCAGCAGAAAACAGGAAGGTGTTATCCCACTGTACAGACAGTTGGCGAGACCCCATCTGGAGTACTGTGTCCAGTTCTGGAGACCCCATCTCCACAAGGACATAGACAGGATGGAGGCCGTCCAGAGGAGGGCAACTAAAATGGTGTAGGGTCTGCAAGAGAAGCCATATGAGGAGAGACTGAAGGAGCTTAATATGTATACCCTTGAAGAAAGCAGGGAGAGGGGGGACATGATAGAAACTTTTAAGTACCTCAGTGGAATCAACAAAGTCCAAGAGGGTAGCATCTTTCAGAAAAAGAGATGTGTAAGAACAAGGGGACACTATTTGAAGATAGAGGGGGTACGGCTCAGGGGCAATGTGAGGAAGTAATTTTTTACAGAGAAGTTGGTGGACACATGGAACAGCCTTTCTGAGGAGGTTGTGGGGTCTAAAACTGTGGGAGAATTCAAGAATGCATGGGACAGACATAAAACAATTCTTGTGGGGGGAGGCTAGGAAGAAATAGGCTGTTGGTTAACTAGGATCTGCAGCTTATCCTGTAGGTAGGGAAATGGGCAGACTAGGTGGGCCAAGCGGTTCTTGTCTACCATCAAAGTCTGTGTTTCTATGCTTCTATAGGTCAAAATGGCTCTGGGTACCAGTAAACCCTCATCAAAGGTTGAGGCTCTGGATTTCAGAAGAGCAGGCTTTGACCATATGAGGTAATTCGTTCAGGATAAATTTGTTGGAGTTGTTTGTTTGTCTGTTTATTTTTATACAGGCAGATTTGTTGGAGAAAAAAAAAATCCCCATTTACAACAAATTCCTGTGGAGTGGACATAGAAACATAGAAAGTGATGTCAGAAAAAGACCTATGGTCCATCCAGTCTGCCCATGGGTCACTACAGAACCCTGCAACCTGGTGGATCAAATCAAGGGGGTGGTAGAACTATAGTGAGCAATTAGAGGGGCCATTTTTGAGGCAAATAAATGATGCTTGAGAACAGTTACCAAGAGAAACAGGTACAAGAGACCAGTCTGGTTCTTTAAGAAGGTCAGTGAGGTAGTGAGGGACAAAAAAAGGGTTTTCATCAGATACAAAGTGAAGCAGGGGGACTCTTGCAAATACCTGAGGGAGGCTTTGAAGGCAGTCACATACAGAATGGCAGACACAGAGCTATGTGTTGTGGAGGGGGTCAAAGGCTGGGGAAAGCAGTTGTTTAGATAATTTAGGGAAAATAGAAAGATGAGAGTAGGAATAGTAGGGCTGTTAGAGGGTGCAGGGTAATACAACGGGGAAGCAGGAGGCAGTCATTCTTAATGACTATTTCTGTACATATTCACAGTTGAGAACTGTAGGCCTTTGCCAGAAAGCAGTGTACAGGCTGCTGTGAAAGAATACCAGAAATAGGGAAGGTGGTATTTACAGGAGAAAGGGCCAAGAAAGGGCTTGCAGCCCTAAAAGTAGACAAGGCTCCAAGACCAGATTCGCTGTACCCAAGGGTGCTCTGGAAACTTGCATTAGAACTGGCTGAACACTGGAAGAGCTATTCAATAGCCAAAAGACTGGAGAAAAGTGCATGTACTTATGCTCCACAAGGGAGACAACAGGAGCAACCAGATAACTACAGGCCCATCAGTCTCACCTGCATTGTGGGTAACGTGTTGGAGACTAGGGTCAAGAAGGACCTAGTAGACTACCTTTAGAGAAATGGGCCCCAGGATAGTAAACAGCCCAGGCTTTTGACAGGGAGGTATTGTCAAACCATTCTGATAATACACTTTAATATTCTTTGGGTAACTAAGGCAGTGGATAAGGGATAAGCAGTGGATTTACTCTATTTTGACTTCCGCAATGCATTCAACTTGGTGCTACACAGAAGGTTACTGAAGAAGTTGAAGGATCTAGGTACAGAAAAGCACCTAGATAGGTGGGCAGGTTGTTGGTTTGGGGTTGACAGCAGAGGGTGGCGTTAAATGGAGTCAAGTTAGGGGTGAGGGAGGTTACAAGTGGTGTGCCATGCTACAAATTGCCAGCAGGGTCCAGTCATTATCAATATGTTCCTCAGTGTCACCGGAGAAGGTGTACAGGGTAAGATATGTCTCTTTGCAGATGACATTAAGCTCTATGGCCTGTTGGACAGTGTGAAGGGGATAAGGAAGTTGCAGAGGGACGTGCATATGTTAGAGAGGTGGTCCAAGGTTTGGTAGTTGAAATTCCATGCCCAAAGAGTGCAAGGTGATGTACATAGGGACAAGAGCCCCTGGATGGAAGGGAGAGGGGGGACATGATAGAAACTTTTAAGTACCTCAGTGGAATCAACAAAGTCCAAGAGGGTAGCATCTTTCAGAAAAAGAGACTTGCAAGAACAAGGGGACACAATTTAAAGACAGAAGGAGGGCGGTTCAGGGGCAATGTGAGGAAGTATTATTTCACAGAGAGGGTAGTGGATGCATGGAACAGCCTTCCTGAGGAGGCTGTGGGGTCTAAAACTGTGGGAGAATTCAAGAATGCATGGGACAGACATATGGCAATTCTTGTGGGGGGTAGGAAGAAATAGGCTGTTGGTTAACTAGGATCTACGGCCTATCCTGTAGGTAGGGAAATGGGCAGACTAGATGGGCCAAGCGGTCCTTATCTGCCGTCAAAGTCTATGTTTCTATGATGGAATACTGGATGGGAAAAGTTAAGCTGGGTACTACTTCCAAGGAAAGGGACCTGGGATTCATCATAAGCGGCTCCTTAAAACAATCTAGTGAATGTAATATGGACTACAGCAGGGCAACCAGGATGTTGGGGTGTACTGTGATGGTGGAGGCAGTATAGCATAGTGGTTAAGGGCATGGAGTTGGAAACCTTGTTGGTTTGAATCCCATCAGCCCCCACTTGCATACTGTGTGACCCTGAGCGAGTCACTTAACTGCCTTCTGTTCCCAGGTGACACCTGAAAACAAGCTTTGACTTAGTGTGCTTTTCCTGGTTAAACAATTTCTCCTTTCTCTTTCCCGTTTGATAGAAGGATGAAGGAGGTAATACAGCCTTTCTGTAGATCACTGGTGAGGCTTAACCTGGAATTCTATGCCCAGTTTTGGAATTTGGCCAGTTAAGACAAGAAAGACAAAGACAGGCTGAAGATTGTGTAGCATTGGGTAACCAAAATAAGTCTGGGCCAGCAAGGCAGATCTTATGAAGATCGGATAATGTAAGTGAACATGCACTCGTTGAAAGTCAGAAGGGAGGAAGTGACAGGAGTGATATGATACGAACCTTTAAATTCTTAACAGGAATGAATAGGGTAAACTGTGAGATATAATTCAGCAGGAATGGTGAGTCAAAAACACAGGGACATGAGTGGAAGCAGGTGGTGGTGGTGGGGAGGTTCAAAAGGGATGTAAGAAGGATTATTTTGCAGGCAGTGGCTGAGCTATGGAACAGCCTACTGGCAGAGATTGTGGGTGCCAAAACCATTAATGGTTTCAAGCACTGCTGAGACAGAGTTATAGGCTTAATAATTACTCTAGGTGATAGTGGTAAGGCATTGAGTAAGGTGGGGCAGCAGCTGTAAAATAAATAAGGTCTAGACAGCAGGTCTTGTGGTAGAATGCAGTATAATAGGATAGACTGGATGTACCAAAGATCTTTTTCCACCAATATTGTCTTTTTTCTATGTTAAGATTTTTACTTGGTTATGCATTCATTTTGTGACCTTATTCCAGGTCTAGATTACCTTAAAAGATCACCTGAAGCCCCTCTGCTCACATACCCAATCTTTTGCTTCAATCATCATACATTGACACCAAAGTCAGCAGCTCTATCTCTAGGCCAGCAAGCCAAGATAAATTTCCCTAGGGTTTTTAAAGCTCTTAAAGCTTTTTGGTTACATGATCAACAAAAAATACACCCTGCTGTCCCACCACAGGTCTCAAACCCCGTACCCTTGAGACCAAAGTGAGTAGCCTTATCACCACGCCAACAAGCCAAGATAATCTCCTCTTTGTTCTTAAAGGTCTTAAAACTTGTCTTCCCCTCCCAACCACCTTGCTCTGCCTCTAAGGCTACTTGGCACCATGAATGCTCACCTCCACCTTTATGTGTCTCATCTTCATAAGCATCCTGAGGCTCACCTGCTACCAGCCAGACCTTACCCCCTGCCCTCTGTCAACTGCACCCACATACCTCACCACTGTAACCCACTCACCCTCAACCATGTCAATGCACCCTGGACCCCTGCATCCACCCCCTAGCTGTCCCCCCAACTCCACTACACACCCTGGTTCCCCTTGGCTCCACCACCTTTGTGTCTTCCTGACCCTCCAAACCCGCCTACCCCTTGCTCCCCTACTGCCTGCCCTGCCTATCAAAGTACTCCCAAAAAGTTAACAAACTGCCACCCCAGGGCTAGAATCTTGGTCATTCCATTAATCCTTTCTGGTAATATCCACCCCAACCCAGGCCCTACCACCACCAGTCCACCAACCAGGTCCAGTGGACTCCGTATTGCATCTATGAACATTTGCAGCCTGCTGAAAAAATTCGCTGCCATTCAGTGCTGGGCCATACTACACCAACCAGATATCATAGCCCTAGTAGAAACCTGGCTAACTAAGTCCACCCCAGACTTCTTTGTCTTCCTTCTAGGCTACACCCTATATCGTGAGGATCGAACAGGTAAACGTGGTGGTGGTTGTGCATTTTACACTCACGACACCATCATTGGCCATGTCCTCCCTGCCCCCAAGCTAGTAGATGGTGCCCAGGCCCTATCCCTCAAACTTACCCCAGACCCATCCAAGAGCCTGCTCTATCTCACAGTCTCCTACATACCCCTAAAGAACCAGACCCCAGCTATATTGTCTCTCACTGAATATCTCTCCTCCCTCCCCAGTAAAGCACAAGTCCTAGTCAGACACCTCAATGTGAACTGGCACAGTCCCTCTGCCTCACCAATAAAAGACACCTTTGCTGCATTAGACCTGACCCAACTCGTCTCTCAACCCACAAGACGTAACCAAGCTACTGGGACCTGCACCCTTCTAGATGTCATTATCTCCAACCGCCCCCAAAAGATTCAGGATATTCAAATACTACCGGACTCCTTAAGCAACCACTCCCCTCTTCTGTTCCTCTGGTCTGCCCCAACCCCCAAGCTTGTAGCCCAAGCCACCTGCTGCAGGTGTCTCCGCCCAGGCGTACTGAAAAAAATCAAACAGTTCCTCACTGACATTGATTGGTCTCCCATCCACCATGCAACCAACATTGATGCTGCCCTCAACCTCTTCTCACAAGTCTTTAACATGGCCTGTGATCTGTTTGCTCCCTTCACCACAATCCAGTCCAAAAGGCAAAATGCACCTTGAGTCACCCTTGCCCTACTCCAACTGCTCAGGGACAGGGATAACTTCTGGCATATAGCCACTGAGACTGGCTGGATGGCTGACAGACAAGCATATAATGCCGTATATAATAGCTGCACGTGGGCCAACCGAAAAGCCAAGGCAGACCACTACCAGGCCACCCTCACCTCCTCATGGGGGTGTACCCGGAACTTCTGGAACAATATAAAAGAAATAAATGGAAAATCACATTCCCCCCAGCCCAACTTACTGTCAATGGCTCCACCTTTACTGACCCCACTGACATTGCCAACTGCCTTAACTCCTCCTTTACAGATCTTAGCCCTGTCCTCCCAAGTAACTTTTTTGACCCAACCCCCGACCCACCACCCTCATATCCACAATGCCCCCGGTTCTACCTATGCAAAATATCCATCTGGGAAGCCAGACCACTCCTGCTTAAAATGCTAAAAAGCAACAGTCCTAGCAGCAACTCCCTGGATTCTATAATACTCCGGCTGGTCCTGGATGATGTCCTGGTCTCACTCACTGGCCTACTAAACCGGTCCCTCTGCCTGGGGAAATTCCCCACAGCATGGAAAACAGCTATAGTCACACCTATTCACAAAGGAGGTGACAGGTCTACCCCCAGCAACTATCGTCCAATCTCCAGCCTCCCCCCCAAAGCCTTAGAAAAAGTGGTGGCCACCCAACTCACCGAGTATCTAGCAAGATACGACATTCTTTACCCTGAACAGCATGGCTTCCATGCTGGTCACAGCACAAGTACAGCATTAATGGAGTTCTTCAACTTCCTGCACTCCTCCCTGGACTCTGGTTCCCTTGCTGGAGCAGTGTTCATTGACCTCTCTAAGGCCTTTGATACTGTCTCACACCCACTCCTATTAAATGCCCTCAACCATACAGGGCTCTCTGCTGGCCCCCTTGCCTGGTGCTCAAGTTACCTATCAGCCCGCTCCCATCGTGTCAAAAATAATGGGATACTTTCAGAAACCCATCCCATCTGCTCAAGGATTCCCCATGGCTCTATCTTGGGCCCACTACTCTTTGGCCTCTACCTAAACACCCTACCCAGTGCCTGCTCTGGCAATATTCTCCTGTACACCGATGACGCCATTATTTATGCCACCAACAAAAATCCAACTCCCTCCTAGTCTCCCTCCAATGCTCCTTCAATGATGCTGAAAACTAGTTTAAGGAGAGCAGACTAGTCATTAACAAAGGCAATACTCTTTGCCCATCACCAGAACAAAGCCAGTATCAACCCCCTCCAAATCCTCCCCACCACTCATCAACCACTTGAACAAGTTTACACCTACAAATACATTGGGATCACTTTTGACTCGGCCCTCACCTTTCATACCCACATTACAGCCCTCGCTTCCGCCGCTAACGCTCATCTTGGCATACTCTACTGTCACAAGGACTGCCTGCCACCTGATGCCCTCAGACTTGCTGTAACATCCTCAGTAATGTCCCTTGCCAATTATGGCCTTCCAGTCTATCATGCTGCTGACTCCACAGCCCTCAACAAAATTCGACTTACCCTAAACAAGGCTTGCAGACTAGTGACCAGTGCCCCTAGGCTCACCCACACATGTCATCTCTATGACATGGCCAAACTCCTTAGCATCAATGAACACCCCCACTACCAAACTTATCTATTAACTAAGAAGATTCTACTCGGGCTCTAGCCCCTTGGGGTCTCTGCCTCCATCCAACTCAAACCTTCCAAAGTCACTACCCGAACCACTGACAAGGTCACACTACTGTTACCCAGAACTAGGACCACCCAGGCACAGAGGTCGCTCAGCTACAGAGCCTCATTCTGGTTCAACTTGCTCCCTGCAGCCATTTCCAACACCACCAAAATTTCCCCCTTTAAAACTGCCCTACAGAACCAATTGTTCAACACCCGCTGCTGCACCTGTCACTAAGAGATACTCTGCTGCTCTCTATCATAATTGACATAGCCCTCTGGACCGAACTACCCCTCACCCCTCCCCATCCCCCCCATGGGCCCCGTCTCCTCTGCCAGTACCTGCTGGTACCAACCTGTCATGTCTGAAATGTTTTTTAATTACTCATTATATTTAAGCAACTATGTAAAAGTATGTTACTGTATGATTGTATTCTGTATGTATGTTCTCTCTGTGACGAGGTACCTTTGTAAACAAGCCTCTGGCTCAAAGGTTGTAAATCCAATTTATATAATAAATAAATAAATAAATAAAAAATTGTGAAAGGTGAAATAACTCATATGTACTGCATTTTTATCTTGAGTTGTTTCACATTTAGTTGTGCATGATGCCCAAATCGAAAATTGTGATAACTGAAGCCATCTTGGTGGGCCAAGATTTCAGATTTCACAAATGACAATGTTGCTTTGAAGTAGATATGGAAGGGAAAACATTATAGTACCACTGAGTCCTAAATTACTGGGAGAATGCAGCAGGTTGCTGTAGATAATTTCATCCCTGGAGTGGCTATGCTTTCCTATGGTGTTCATCAAGGATCAATCCTTGCCCCCGGGCTGTTTGCCATATACATATTGCTGCTGGGGAAGTTACTTGGACAGTGGGGTATTGAGTATAACTGTTATATGGATGATACTCAGCATTTCCTGTCTGCACCTCTGACTGGAGACAACCCACCTCTTTATTGGGGCATTGCTTTGGGAGATCAACAATTGGATGGCCTCCATCTGGCTGTGTCTCAATCCTGGTAAGATAGAGGTATTGACTATTGAAACTATTTGATGTGGATCAGCATTTATGGGTAGAATAGCAACCTTACTATTTCTATAAGGACAACTGTTCAGAGATGTGGATACTAGAAAGAATCTGGGGGTTATCTTGGACTGCAAGTCAACACTAGAAAACTAGAAGTCAGTACTAGCCCAAACTAGCTTTTACCATCTTTGTAACAAATCACCTGGATCAAACCGCATCTTGTGCCAGCTGAACTGGAGTGGATAGTTCATACCTTCATCACCTCCAGGCTAGATTCTTGCAACACATTGCACTTAGGGTTACCTGGAGATTTGATGTGATGCCTGCAGCTGCCCAGAATTTTGTGGCCTGGCTGGTAATGGGAATTTCTTGAAGTGATCACACCATGCCATCCTACATGCTCTGTACTGACTGACTATTCCATGGTGCATCACTTTCTAGATTTGCTTGATGACATTCAAAGCCCTACATAGTCTGCAACCTGATTACCTGAAAGATCTCTTGGTTCCTTACCACCCTACCTTCCCCCTTCACTCCTCCAACAAGGGCTTGCTCGTGGTCCCCAATTCCTGCTACAGCATTCTGAAGGCAGTGCATCTGGCGTGGCAGCACCACTCCTCTGAAACACATTACCTGAGAGTGTGTGTTCTGCACACATGGAGGAGACCTTTAAGGCCTCTCTTAAAACATATGTAATTTAAGCAAGCTTGCCCAGTACGATTTATATAATTTGAGTTACTTGAGTATTTATCTTTTTTTTTTCATTTTAAGAGCTGTATGTACTGTATGTGATATCTATCTATCTATCTATATATATATATACATATATATATATATGTATATATGTATATAGTGATTTGTTGATTTTACAGTACCCTGAGCCCCAGGGATAGGACACATGGTAAATAAAATTTGCTTTACCTCCCCTTGCTATTAGCCTGTACTTATATATTTATGTGTTTAAAATGAAACTAAATCCATTTTTGGTATATAATTACAGGAAGTGTGTTAACAGTACCACTTTAAGAACGTTAATTTGTTGGCAGGCATCTGAAGCACTTTGTTGTGCATCAGTGGTCCGTTACTGTACTGTGTCAATCTTTTTTGGAATCAACAGTGCATTACCCATCATGTGTACTGCATGCGTATAGTGCTTTTTGGGAGGGTTATATTTTTTTCCATAATAGTTCTTATTTTATTAGATTCTCAAATAGTACAACAAATAAGAGATAAAACACTTCATTACAAATACAGTTTTATTTTAAAACAAAGAAGGAAAAGGAAAAAAAATCCCTAAAAAACAATCCTTAAGTATTCAATAGAAAAGAATATGTAAACACTTTCTGATAATAGTCTACTTTGCTTTCACTATAACAAGTCAATTCCATTTGATTGTATCATTCCTGTGTCGAAGAATTTTGGGGGTTCAGATCAAATTAAAATTCCCAATTATGATACAGCCCTTTGTGTCTCTTTAAAATGTGTTCTATATAGTTTCAGACTCTAAATTTAGACTTCTTTCCAAACATTTTAAATCAATAAAGAAAATAGGAACTCACACATTTTGGAAACAGGAAAAGAGCATTGGTATAAATGCAACTGAAAGGTTATGTCTATGATGAATAGTATATTGTGGGACATCTCACAGACTACATTATTATCATACATACAAGTATACTCTATTTTACAAGGCTGAAAAGCAGATAGCCTATCCTAAATATGTTGCAGGGGTTTGAAATCATTAAACTGTTACTGCTTAATCACTATTTTGTTAAGCTGTATATCACAGTGGTTGGAAGAGGAACTTGGAACCCATTTCTGGCAGTAAAAAACTGCTGTGTCACTAACTTCTGTAGATGTTATAATCAATTGGAATTCCACACCTGAACCATCTTTAGTGGCAGTAAACCGGGGTGCTGAAAATCCAGGGCCATAGCTAGGAGCACTGTAGGAATGATGGTGGTAAAGAATGAGTTTTGGAGCTTCTCCTGGTACCTGCTTGTAAAATGATGTAGCATAGCCATCCTTTGCCCCAACATTACAAGTGAGCATGGCTGTTTCTCCAGGACTGACAGATACAACAGGAGGCTGCAGCACCACTGTTTGACACTGGATATCTGTTAAAATAAAGAACAAATAATTAGCAAAAGAGATATATGTTTGTTTGGTTTTAAATCAAAGTGATATGGATACATTACATATATACATACATGCTATCCATGTCACAAAAAGGCAAGAAAAGCACAGCATACATCTCATTGTAGACAGTGATATCCTTCCCCTTTTAGCTGAGAACTGTGAGAGTGTTAGAACTAATGTCTCATAGCTCTGCTTTATAAATCCCATGACATCTGTGGTGCAAGTCATGCAAATTTTGCTTTGCTGAAATTCAGTGTGAGCAGTCACTTAGTTACAGAGTCAAGAGTGTAAGCATAATAATCACGAACATTAAAGCAATCCAGCTAGAAATAATACCAGAACTGGAACAAATGAGACTACGTAATGTGTTGCAATATAATAGCACATTTATCCCCATGAATGAGGAGCATGTCTCATACTCATGAGTTGCAAAGCCTGGAGTCAGTTATGAAGGCCTTACACAAACCATGTTTAGGATAACTGGTTTATTCTTTTGCCATAATTCATTACATATTTTATATGTACTACATTATATTATGTTTTTACGTATATTATTAATATTTATTTAATAACATGTCTTCCAGTCCATTGAAAACTCTTTTACTGGCAGAATGTTGTCTGAACTCTAAATTTATTTATTTAGTTTTTGTTAACCAGGTAAGCACATGAACCGTTACTTGCCTATTTTCAGATATAACCCCGGATTACAAGTTCTATGTAAAAAGTGGGGCATACCTGGCTTTGAGAATACAGACAGAGCGTGACTCCACCCCTGCTTTACTCCAAACTTACCTGTCAGCATGCCAGATGGTGAGGCAGGATTGGGTGGTCAAAGTTTCTGTACTACTGCAAGGAATATTTCCTGGATGGTATTCTATGTTCCCCAGGAGATACTCCATGGATATTAGGAGCCCTCCACATCTATTTAAGTCTGCAATGAAACAGGAACAGTGCCATATATGCAGATGTAATGGATAAGTTCTCTTTGAATAATATGTAACTTAAACAGTTTGTCTATATAAAATATGTTTAGTCTATACCCAAGTTTTTAACTAGTTCTGTGTGATGTAATTGTCTGAATGTGTAATTTGTAACATTTTCAAAATGCCTTCAGGAACACCCTGTAAGCAGGATATTTATTGCCGTATTGGTGTGTTTGTTGCTTAAATCAAGCCTGTATAAATGAAAATGGTTAACTACTACTACTACATGCAGGGCTCTGTGGACCAAGTGTTAGCTTTGGGGTCATCATAGCTTGGAGCTTTCATTTTTACAGGAAGCATACATTAAGGTCAACATGACTGTGTTAAGTCAGCATAGTTCTGTGTATCAACAGGTGCTCCTTGGATGAGGGTATATACTGTGTATTTCAATTAGACCTCTGTGCAAATAGTTGCAACTCAAACAACAATATGAAACACTATAAATTGTTACATTGCAGAAAACATTTACAGAATCCAGAAAAACATGGGTATGTTTTCCAGTTCACAAATAATTTCTCCAGAATTTCATACTTTATATCTTGTAAGTCAATATCTGTATGAAGTAGCAATGCTCTTTATGATGTCTTAATATAGTTAAAATGGGTCTGCAATATACTTTTAAAAGTCCTGAAAACGCAGTTGTCAAACTACTCTGTGGAGATGGAAAATGCCTGATACACTTCATTTTTTTAATGGATTGTTACAGGACAAACGTACAGAGATAAAGCAGGGATCCCATTTACACATCTTTCTGGGAAAGAGTATTGCGAAACAATATAGCTTATCAACAAGATACAAGGTGCATATTTGTGAATGTGTATTTTCTATGCCACACAATTATGAATTCATTGCAAGGTAAGTACAAGCCTACAGAGGGCATGCCTCACACAGCTAGTTTTGGAACCCACTCGGGAGAGAGCAATCTTAGACCTGGTACTCTCAAATAGGGATGGAGAGAGGATTTTAGATCTAGAAGTGGGTAGCCATCTGGGAACAAGTGACCACCAAACAGTGTGGTTCATGATAAACTTAGCTGTAGAGTCAAGCCATACAAAAGTGAAGGTACTGAACTTCAGGAGGGCTGATTTTGTCAAAATGGGAGAGTGCCTCAGAAAAGCACTAGCAAACAGGCAAGAAGATTGGGTGGAGCAACTGTGTGGAAACATCAAAACCACCATCAGAGGCAGCAAGTCTTTCTGTTAAGCAAATAAAGAAATCAAAATGAAAAACAAAATCACTATGGTTCTCAAAAGAAGTGACAGAGAAGGAAACACAGGAGGAGCAGGACAGAGAACTGTACCAGTGAAAGCAGAGGGAAGCGGGGAAGGCAGTCAGAACAGCAAATGCCCAAACCGAGGAAAAGATAGCCAACTCGGTTAAGAAGGGGGATATAACCTTTTATAGGTACATTAGGGAGCAAAGAAAGACTAAGGCAGGGATACTGAGGCTGAATAAAGAGGAGGGTGCTTGGGCAGAGAGCGACAGTGAAAAAGCAGGGATACTGAACAAATACTTCTGCTCTGTATTCACAATTGAAAAGTAGGGGGAGATACCTAATCCAGTAAATAGAAGCACTCTGGATGGGTGGGTTGATATTTGTCCTTTCACAGAAGAAAGGGTTCTGAAAGAACTCCTAAAACCGAAGGTGGATAAAGCAATGGGGCCTAATGGGATTCACCCCAGAATTCTAAAATAAGTAAGGGAAGAGCTAGTAACACCACTGACTACCCTTCTTAATAAATTATGGGAGGATGGTGTGGTACCTGAGGACTGGAGGAGTGCAGATGTGATTCCCTTTCACAAAAGTGGGAGCAAGACAGAGGCAGGAAACCACAGACCTGTCAGTTTGACCTCAGTGGTAGGGAAAATGATGGAATCACTTCTGAAGGAAAGAATTGTTGAGTACCTAGAGGCTAGTGGGGCACAGGACCCAATGCAGCATGGCTTCTCAGTGGGAAGGTCATGTCAGACATATTTAATTGATTTCTTTGAGTGGGTGACCAAAGTAGTAGACCAGGGAGGGGCTGTGGACATGGCCTACCTAGACTTTAGCAAGGCATTTTACACAGTCCTGCACAAAAGATTAATAAACAAATTAGCCAGCCTGGGAGTGGGTCCCAGGGTGGTAGCCAGGGTAAAACACTGGCTGGACAACAGGATACAGAGGGTGATAGTAAATGGAGTCCACAGTGAAAAGAGGGGGGGTATTAGTGGGGTACCACAGAGTTCAGTACTGGGGCCGGTCCTTTTTAATGTCTTTATAGGTGATATTGCAGAGGGACTGGAAGGAAAGGTATGTCTCTTTGCAGATGACACAAAGATCTGCAACAGGGTTGATACGCAAGGTGGGGTGGAAAGGATGAAAAAGGACTTGGCAAGGTTGGAGGAATGGTCAAATGTATGGCAGCTTAGACTCAATGCAAAGAAGTGCAAAGTAATGCACCTAGGAAACAAAAACTCAGGCAAAGAGTACGCAATGGGGCGTGAGATACTGACAACAACAAAAATGGAAAGGGACCTGGGTGTAGTCCTATCAGATGACCTAAAGGCAGGCACACAATGTGAGAAGGCAGTAAGGATGGCTAGGGGGATACTGGGTTGCATATTGAGAGGCATCACCAGTAGAAAACATAAAGTTGTTGTCCCTCTGTACAAACAGTTGGAAAGACCACATCTGGAGTACTGCGTACAGTTCTGGAGACCCCCATCTCTTCAAAGAGATAGACAGGGTAGCATCTGTCCAGATGAGGGCAACCAAAATGGTGCAGGGTCTGTACCAGAAAACATATCAAGAAAGACTAAAGGAGCTTAAGATGTATAGCCTCGAGGAAAGGAGGGAGATTGGGGATATGATAGAAACTTTTAAATATCACAAGGGAATCAACAAAGTCCAAGAGGGCAACATCTTTCAGAAAAAGAGATGTGCAAGAACAAGTGGGCACAGAGAGGGTTGTAGGTGCATGGAACAGCCTTCCTGAGGAGGTAGTGGAGTCAAAAACAGTGGTGGAATTCAAGAATGTATGAGACAGACATAAGGCAATTCTAGTGGGGGTAGGAGGAAGTAGGCTACTGGTTAACTAGGATTTGCAGCTTATCCATTAGGTAGGGAAATGGGCAGACTAGGTGGGCCAAGCAGTCTTTATCTGCCATCAGATTCTATGTTTCTATCACAGCGCCAGGCTTCCTTTTGACTATGATTTGCAGTCGGCAGGGAGCCACACACAGCAGGGTCTGTTTTCGCTTTGGGGGACTTCACCCCTTTAGCCTCCCATTTGGGGGACTCTGCTCCCACACCCCCCATACCTAAGGAAATCAACTCCAGGTCAGAGTTGATTTGGGAAGGGGTTGCAGGACAGGGGAAAGCATTGCCTGGCTCTGGGCGCAAGTCCTAGAGCGACATCTTGCTCTTGATAGTAGCAACATTTGTCGCTGTGGGGGTTTCGCCATGGGGGATGTACAGTACAGTACATCCAGTAAACTGAGCTGTAGAGAGTATGGAGGGAGCATCCAAGTACAAAACATATACTTATATTTAAGCAATAATGACCAAAAAGCTCATAATTTCTGAGGTATTAATGATTGGTTGGAGGGATGGGTGGCCCTAGGTGAAGCCAAGTGTCACCTTCCTATAGCCAGTTGTTAAATCAGGGAAATGACTGGCTTTGATGTTATTATGATTGTAAATCTCATCTCAGTAACAACTTTCCTTTTTAATGTTTTTCTTTTTCAGTTACATTTGCTGCCTGAGCAGTGTGGCATGAGTATGTCTTAACATGTGAGATGTTGCTTGACAAACTGCATCAGTTGGCAGCTGAATTGGTAATTTCTAAGACACTAGTGACTGAACTAGTAGTCAATCAGCAGGCTTGCTAGGGTCATGCACATGTAATTGGAGTTATAATTATATTTTCTATTGCAAGAATACCAATTAAATAATTAATTTTTCTGCAGCCTTATTACACTGGAGATTGATTCCATCAGAACTCAGAAACGAAGAAGGGGTGGGCATGCTCGGTTGTGGCATAGGAGACTTTATTTCCAATGAAACTCAGGCACTGCAGAAAGTGGTTTGGGTATGGGTAGTTTTGCAGGGGGCACTCTCCCCTTGGTTAAAAGTAACTAAACTGATGTTCCATCACAATGTTTGGGGGACACTTTGCTGTTGGAGGTACTGTCTTTCGGATGAAATGTTAAAATGGTTATGGTGGTTAATAAAGTGGATGTTAATGATCCCATGGTACATGGCACTTCCAAAAAGAGTAGGGGTATTTTATTAAAAGAAAACATAACAATCATAACAAAACCATCATAACAGATCATCAAGGAAAATAAGATTCAAAACATACTATAGAACAACAGATAAAAAAACAAAATTACATGGAACAAAACAAACTTTTTTTGTAAAACAAAAAACAGAAAAAGACGACCATCATACAATTAGTATATCCATACCCTACATAGTTTAAAACAAAAACAAATATTACAAGTTCCGTTCTGGTGTTCTCAATTACTGTCAAGAGAAAGAGTTTCATACTTAATCCACATGTCCACTTGTGCAGCAGAAAGCATGGTCACTCTCCTCTGCCAAAAGGAGAACTGCAAGGATAGGTGAATCCCAGTCTGCTGCACAGATCGGGGCTTCACCTCTCCAACACCCCCTGCAGGCACCATATGAAACAAATGGTTTTATTACATGAGATATCGTAAAACTATCCTAACCCTCCAGTGGGCCGCATTTTAACTATAGTGCTCCTCGATCCCCTGGATCTTACTGCTAATATCGTGAGAAAATTATGCTGCACTGCCTGGCCCTTAACAGTGCCCTTATGTATGGAAATTAAACAATGTCTGTATGTCCGATGTGTAGCGCTGTTTTTAGAAAATTTGCCTGAATCCCACGGGTATGTCTTACTCCATGAACTGAGTAAGAAAATGCTCAACCTTCTGGAGAAATCCTCGAGAACATTATGACTCTCAGATGCCCTATCACTATAACTAGAGAGTAAACGCTCCATTCAAGTAGTGTACAGCCTTGCTTTGCAAGCCTGTAAAGGGTCCCCATAAGGAGATTATTTAAAACCATGTGTTTGTTCTGTGATTAGAGAGGCCACACTGTTATACTGGATCTACCTCATTTCATCTTTCAAGCTTTGAATCTGGGAGGAGTAATTTCCTCTTTTTCCCATGGTCAGAGACAACAGCTTGTCAAGTTGGGCCCTAAGATCCAAGTGTTGTAAATATTTTCTTCTGTTTGTTAGACATTCCCAGTTGCTTAAAAAGGACTTCAAAGTCCTTTTTAGTATCTTCCACCACTCTAGAGGGGAGTCATGACCACAAAAGACAAACTTCCTAGCCTAAAATAAACCCTGTACTGCCACTTTGGTCCTATCTTCAGATAATAAATTCACATTTCATTTCCAGAGATTCACCTTCAGGGGGAAGAACATTGTCTGAAAATTCACAAGGTGAAAGCTGTTTCAGAAAATTAGAATCGCGATATTTCTTTTTACTAGTTGAAGTTTCGTGCACATCATCAGTTGAGTAATTAAAATCCCTACCAAAAACCACCTGCCTAGAGGTACACAAATAAGACTTTGCTGATTTAAACAATTCAATATGACAATAAGGCCAGGCTGAACACACTTTACAACAAGTTTCAGAATGAAAGAGCTCAGGCTTCACTGAAGAAATAAACCCAACAATGCCTGGGTGTCTCATTCAAAAAACACTGTTTATTAGTTTAAAAGGTGCATCACTACCAACTACACCACACGTTTTCGAGCATTCACTTGTGCTCTTTCTCAAGGTGTAATTCGAGTGAGACAGGTAAATTCTTTTTAAAAGCAGGTCCTTAAAGGGCCAGTGCACATTCCTTAACCAATCACATAAATACATTTAGATGTACCTGCTCACATCTAAAATCCAACATACATGAACAAATAACACATATAAATTCCTAAAAAAAGACTTCACATGCAATGAACATAGGATATATACTCCAAATATAAATGGTGTCACACAGATATATATATATATATATATATATATATATATATATATATATACATATATATATATATATATATATACAATATATATATATATATATATATATATGTATATTTTAATCACTAATGACCTCCCATGATGGGGATTGAGACACCTCCTGCCACTGCAAGTTAATGCACTAAGGTCAGGTAAGGAGGGGGGTATTTGGTAGTGTGGGATAAAGTGAAAATGGAGAGGGATGGATATGGGCGGGGGAGGAAGGTGAAGTGAAGGGAGGACAAAAAAACCTAAAACTGTAGGAGGAAAAGAATAAATAAATACACACATGGAAACAGTTACATAAATAAGAAAAACAGTGTTTAACATGATTAAATAGAAACGTTGACCTCTAGATCAATAGCAACATAGTAGCTGACTACATGAGAGAATCATCAAAGAAAGCAGGAGAGGACGTTAGATTTCACACATTTGAAAGATGATGAAATTTGAAAGATGCTAGCAATTTTCTAGAAAAGGGGAATCATGACCCTTTTCTAGTTTTTGTAGTTTACATGGAAAGATGGTGCTAGCTTGATCCTGCCAGTTAGAGATCAGTCATGGTTGACATGCTTTTCAGACTGCTGCCGTAATATGTCTTTGGCACCTGAATGTAGATGTAGATTAAGTGATAGGCAGTAATGAATTACAAGGCAGTAATTCCATTAAAGATTTTTAAAGTATGTTACTTCTGTCACTGAGACCACTCTTATGGTTGTAAAAGTGGTCTTACATACATTCTTAGATTATGAGAACTGTGAACTGAAGGTGAGCGACTCTAATTACCTAAGGATGCAAGTGAGACCACTTTTACAGCAGCAAGAGTGGTCTTGGTGGCAGTATTACTATATTATTGATCAAGACAGAGCAATAATATATTAAAATTTTTAAAAGCCTGCCCTGAACTTGTCCATTTCCAGGGCAGCTGTGTGTGAGACACCCGTCACAGAATAAGAGTGTCCCGTGTACAGAGGAAAAGAGCTCTCCGATTGGCAAGGAGTGCACCCTCAATCTATAATGACATCACATATCATGAAGATAAAGCTCATGTGATTTGTAAATATCCCAACAAACCCAAGATGGAACTACAAGCCATTTATAATTAGACTATTGCTTTTTATAAAACTGTGTTTCTCTTTGTGTCAGACACTTTGCGTTACAATTGGACAGAACCCATGTCATTTCCCCATGCATGTGTACTCACCTGGGATCTTCAATCCAGAATTTGCTCCTCCTCCAGCTCCCACATGATTTGCACCCCCCTCACAGTAGGACCCCAACTTCCAGATCACATACTGCTAGCCACCAAGGAGCAGCCTTAGTCGGGGAGGTGAAGCAGAGGGCACTAGGATTTCCATAGCATCTGAGGTGGTTGAGCTACCACTGCCATCTTTAATGGCATCTGGCTTTTCATTCTCCTGATCAGCACCTGTGTTTTCTAGGTACATCCTAAGAGTTGATCACATGGACCTGTTTTATTGATGGAGGGAATATTGTCCACAATACCATGAAAATCCCTTACTCTTAGGATTATATTTTATAAGGCTATATTTATGCTCATTTCCACATCCCTGGCAAACTTATGCTTAAAGAAACAAGCATTTTTCGATGCCGAATGTTGTCTCGCTGGCATTGGCATTAGTAGTGCAGGAGTCAGAGATGCATAATAGGAATGACAGTAAAGTATGGAACTGACGCCAACCCCACCCTCACCTTGTAGACACTGACAGGCACTGGGGTGTGCCTTTGGGGCGTCAGCTGTAACGCTCATGCCATTTTACCTCAACCTACCCTGTAGACAAGGACAAGTGTTGTGATGTGCTTTGGGGTCTTTGGGCCTTATACTTGCCCCGTTCCATAAGGAAATACACTGAGACAGGTGCAATACAGGAGAATGGGCCTCACCCTACCCTGTAGACACTGACAAGTGCCGTGGTGTGCTTTGGGGTCTTTGGGTCTTATACTTACCCCATTCTATAAGGAAATACACTGAGATGGGTGAAGTACAGGAGAATGGGTGAACTTTAGGGATGAACACTCCAAGGCACACCTTGATGCCTGTCACCGGCTGCAGGGTGGGGGTGGAATGGTGTGAGCATTACAGCCAATGATCCCAAGTCACACCCCTGATGCCTGGCAGTCTCTACAGGATGGGGTGTTACAGTTGGAAACACTAACGTTGTAGGTGTTTGTTGATATTTTCACTCCAAATTTTCAACATAGGCTTTTTGTGACCCCACCTCATGAAGAGCGGCATAATCAGTTTGTTTGCTGAAAGGTGGTTTTGCACAGCGGTTATGCCATTTGGCAACACAGGGATGAAAACACATTTCAGGCAGGATGTGGAAAACAACAACTGTATTGTTCATGAGGAGATGTAAAAAAATGGCAACGCTGAAAATCTGAAGTTAAAATTTGAAAAATTGGTGAAGTCATGAACATGCATAGAAACTGCGCAACACTCATTCGTAACCCAATTATTTTTGGGATTTTTTTAGCCACATTTTCAACATAGGCATTTTGGGACCTCCCCTCATGAACAGTGGTGCTGTGATTTTGTTAATCTGTCCCAAAAGTTGATTTCCCACAGTGACCACGCCATTGTGTGCCACAGGTGCAGAAATAATTTTTGGGCAGGCTATAAAAAATGACAGCTGAACTGTTCATAAGGAGGTGTGAAAAAAGTCAGTGTTGAAAATCTGGCATGAAAATATTGCAAATTTGCGAAGTTACAAGGGTGCGTAGAAACTGTGCAACACACGCTTGCAACACAGTCATTTTATGGACTTTCATCACCAAATATTCAAAACAGGCATTTTAGGACCTCTGCTCATGAACAGTGTCACCGTCATTTTCTGAAACTGTCCCAAAGACTGATTTCTCACAGCGACCGCGCTATTCTGCGCCAGACGTGTGAAAACGCATTTTGGCCAGGATGTGTAAAATGACAGCTGTACTGTTCATAAGGAGGTGTGGCAAAAATGCCAATTTTGAAAATCTGGAGTGAAAATATTACAAATTCACAAAGTTATGAGCGTGTGTGGAAACAGCACAGCGCACACTCATAAAAAAGCGATTACGTGGATTTTTTCACCAAATTTGCAACATAGGCTTTTTGACAGCTCCCCTCATGAACAGTGGCACTGTCATTTCGTTAGTTGATCCCAAAAGGTGATTCTGCACAGTGACCGTGAAATCACCTTTCAGGTCCGAATAACGCCATGACAGTGATTGAATTCATGAGGAGGGGCCCCAATAACCCCATGTTGACAATTTGGTGCAAAAATTCCACAAAATGCCTGAGATTTGCACCAAAGTTGAAAAAACCCTATTTATGCCATTATGCAGCTTGCCAGCATTTCTTCAGTTCGCGATCGGCTTTGAAGAGTGCAGACGTGTTCCCGGTCCACCAAAGATCGTTGCGCCAGACTCTGCAGGTAAGTATGGGGTGAGGGGTGTGTGGGGAACCAGGGTGTACAGAGGGTAGGTGTGGGTTGTGGCAGGGAGCTAGACAGACCATTTTCTTCTTTTACAGGTTAAAAAAAAAACATTGAGGATTTTTTTTTTTACATGGGCATTTGGCATGCTGGGGTGGGCTCCCAGCATGCCAGCTAATGTTTGGGGGCTAGCCGATGGAGGATTGGTCACCCCATTGAGCACATACCGAAGGGGGTCAAAAGCCGAGGGGGATTGGGCACCCTCCTGTCGGCACATAAACTGGGTCAGGGTCATGCTGACAGGGGGATTGGGCAATTTTGTTGGTATTGTGGCAGTAGCAGCCATATTTACTCTAATGTTTCACCAGGGGACACACATCAGGAGGTGCCACTGCATACGATAAGCTTTGCTCTCATTGCAGTGGACCTTTTCTTAGATGTACTCACCGCATTACGTATTCCTGGTGTGGTGCCTGCAAGCTAGCTTATTGGGGAATGAGGGACACACCTACTGATGTGTGCCCTCCATTCACCCAACAGTGACTGAGCCTCCATATCGGCTAATGCAATATGTTGGCTGGTGCACAAGCGCAAGCTAACATAAAAATGGGTGTTAGCATACAGTCAGCTGAGGGACCTTTGGAATGATGTCTGTTGGATAATGGGAGATTGACTTGAAGTCTGTGGATTATGTGAAATAGGAAGGTATTGAATTTTTTGCATGTACTATGCATGTCATGCCCTGGTTTGACTTGTGGTTTGTGGTGTTTATTCTGTATTGCTGTATTCTGGTATGACCACATATTATAAGATTTTTAAAAATCAGACTATCCCTACTCTTATGATCATCAGATCTTTAACTTCCTGCTGAACAGCTATGAAGATGAGCACGAGGGACCTTGGTTTAAAGTCTCATCCAAAGTAACTTGTCTAACCAGTGAAATACACCACCCCCCAAGCTGCACTAGATAATAGGTTTAGATGATAGACATATTTTCTGCTAACATCTTTACATCCTCTTATGGTTTACCATTGAGTTCATTCCTTTAACCCCTGCCCTTATATATTTTTTTCTGTATGCTAGGCATGTTTGTGTAAGAGTATGCCTGTATATATGCACACAAACATACACACACACACATATTCAGGGCACTTGTGGGCATACTAACATGAGCATTTCAGCTATGCGTGTACATCTATTTTCATTTCTACTAGGTTTTGTTGACTCCATCCCTCACACTTATGACCTTTCAGCCTTCCTATAATGTCTAGTGAATTAATCCCTACTTGAGAACTCCTCAGCTCATTCTCTCCAACTATGTCTCTCCTTCCCTTCTTCCCCATCAGTGCCATTTTGTTTTTCAGTTTCCATTCTTAAAGGAATACACTAAAGTCAAAATTTACAAAAAATAAGTCAATAAATGTGCAGAGTGATTTAATTTGCAGGTGTATTACTAGTCAGTCATTCCCTTTGTTTACTAAAAGGGGTTTTTTTTCTAAATTTGCTTGTTGGTTTTATGGCCCCTGGGAATCGCCATGGTCACATTTTTATGGCTTTTCTCTTTCCTACAATACCCCTTGTCCCACGTGACAGTAATTAGTCCAGGGCCATAAATTCAACACGAGTTGTTTTATTGTCAAGTTTACAGTATTAGAGTTAACTCTCCTTGTCCAGTGAGCTGTAATGATGGCTACATTTATAGATGACAAATGCCTGAGGAATAATTGAGTGGGCTACTCCATAAGGAAACAACTACAGTCTTTACTAATTACTGTATAGCTTTGGTTAATTTGTATGCTTTTGCAATGTTTATTTGTGGTTTGATGAAACAAAAAGGTTTAAAAACAAAACATTCACTTCTGCTGGCTAGACCTAGACACATACCTAGAAAACAAAGTTTGGATTAGACTCAGTTATTTAGCTGAAGGTTGAACATCAGGCTCCTAACAGTAGAATGCTGCTGCAGCAGTCATTATTCTCTGAATCAATGGTCCTGGATGCATCGTTGTCACATGGAACAGGAGACATTGTGGGAACATGAAGAGCTACAACAAATGCAAACCTGAAGATCCCCAGAGGCCACAAAACCAGCAAGTAAATTTAGAAAAAAGTTGCTTTCAGGAGACAAAGGCAAGGACTCACTGAAAGTACATCTACAAATCAAAACACTCTGCATGACATATTTTATTGTAAATGTTTACTTTAGTTCCCCTTTAACTTGTCTATTATCACTTTTCTCCTAGTTCCACACATCATTTTCCTTCCTCTCGTAGATAGCCCTTCTTTTCCCTTGCCTCTCCACTAACGTTGGCTATTTTATCTTTGTAGATAATTGCTGAAGAAGATGCATGGTCCAAATGTTGATTCTAGCACTAGTTTCTGTTATTAATGTGCATTTAATATTAGCCTTGCAGCACTTTTTTTTTTTATATTATGGTGTCAGTACTGGGTATTAGCCTAAATTTCTGTTTATGACTTGAACCCCAGACCTTTTGATCTTCAGACCCTACAGGAGTGTGTGCAACCTTCTGAGCCACTAATACCGCAGATATAATATGATACTTAGAAGCAGTCATCCTGACAGGCAAAATTGTCAAAACAGGTGTACTGTAAAGCAATTACCAGCAGTTCAGAAGTTTGTGTTTCATATTAAATGTAATCAGTAGTTCAATGGAAAGAGGATTGAAGGGATTATTGACAGCACTCTTTTGAGTATGTTGTTTTACCAACTTATAGCTAGAAGCCTGATTGGCTACTGACTCAGTCATCAATCTCTTAGAAATGATTGGCTTAGCTAACACGGCAGTACAGAAAATGAACAGACTGGAAAGGGAAGCCAAGCAGTAAAATCAAGCTTTATTTATTTAACTTCTGTTCCCTATGAATTTATAATCCCAATGACAATGCATCGCACAGGGCATTTCTTCGGGAATTAATGACTGGCAGAGCATATTAGCCCTTAGCTTTACTTCGGGCCATGAAATCTTCCCTGCTGGTCATTAACCCCCAGGAAATGCTCTGTACCCCAATCATTGATGCTTAATTACTGTGCGTATGTAGGTTCTAGATTATTTAAGGGTAAAAAAATAATTTCTTCCTGCTTTGGTTAGAAAATGTACTATGATTAAAAGTTTGTTCCAAAGTATTTCAAACCTCTTAAAAAGAAATGCAAGATTTAATTTGAAAGCCTTAATACTGTAAGACAGCTGAGGCTAGATATTCAAAACTGGGCACAAGCAGAGCGCAAAGGTTTGTGCTGTGCCTGTGACCAACCCAGTGGCTGCTGTATTCAGTCAGATAGTGGACCAGTGCTATCCCACTGAATATCGGCCTGTGTCAGCACTAAGTCAATCTGTGCTGCCCTGAGATGGACCAGGGCTGTATCCAGCCTATAGAGAATTGTGTCCCGGACCAGATAGCACTGGGAGCCATGGCACGATATTCAGCTGCAAAATGAAAATGAGCCCATTGGGTGTGTAAGACACTAATGAGTCATTTGCATGCCAATTGTGGTCTCATTTGCATGGGAAGTGACTGCCCATTTGCACCTGTGCTGTGCACACCTACCATGTCATCTCTAGTGGTGAATAGCACCCCCTCACTCTCCGAATGTCCATCCCATATATGTACATTTTTTCCTTGGTATCTAGTGGCACCTCCCACCCTCAATCATCTATCACATATATGTCATGCATTTCCCTGGTTTCTAGTGGTGCCCCCCCAACCCCCAGTCACCCATCCCATTGATGTTCCTAGTTTCCCTCGTGTCTAGTGGAACCCCCCCACCCCCAATCTCACATCCTGTATTATTCAACTAAACCTGGTGTCCAGTGGTGTCCTCCACCCCCCTGGATCCCCCAGATCCCTCATCCTCTATGTTATACTTTATCTCTGGAGTTCAGTTACATCCCCATCCCCTGATCTCCCAGCCCAGGCAACATACAATATTCCTGGTGTCCAGTAGTACCCTTGCCTCCAGCCTCCAAATGCCAGTTGACAAACAGGCCAGTGAATATTGGTAGTCCAGTGGCTCTCCAATCACCCCACCCACATCAAGAACACCACCAATCCAACCCCCCTCTTACCAGCAAGCTGGAGACGTGTAGAATCCCAATACAGTGACCGGCACAGTCCTCTCTCACATCACCAGATGGCCACCATATGGGCTAACAGTGAGTGTGCTTACAGTACACAGTTTACTGTATACAGGCTCACTGTTATAGTAGCTCATATGGTGATCAGCCAAGGAGGTGAGAGGAGAGCTGTGCCAGACACTGTGTCAGGATTCTACACAACCCATGCTTGCTAGTAAGGGGGATTGTATAAGTGGTGTTCTTGATGTGGGTTGGGTGCGTGGAGGACCGCTGGACCTCAAATGTTCACTAGTCTGTTCATCAAAGAGCATTTGGGGGTGAGGACAGTGGTATCACAGGACACCAGGGAGATTGTAGGGTGGCTGTGCCACTGGAGAAGAGGGATAAGGTGAACTATGCCAGATGGGGATTAGTGGGTGGGGTGCCAGAATAAACCATGAAAATAATGGACATCTACAGGACAGGTGATTGTGGAGGGGGGGCATTGGACACCAGGGAATGCTTCACAGATTCAGGACAGGTGATGTGGGTGGGGGATACCACTAGACACTAGGGAGATTTCTGACAGTCACAGGACAGGCGAACGCGGGCGGGAGGCTGCAATATAGCCGTCCCACCATTGGTGGGGTAAGGGCATGGGTTTTGCACCTGGTTAAGTCAAAGTTTTCAGAGGCAGTAAATAGCATCAATGTGGGTGCCATTTATTGCCGATGCAAACCTTTGAAACTGTCACTGTGCCCATACTCAGAAGGGGACCCCTCATTTGAATGGGGGCAGCATTACGATAGTGGCTGGCCCTACTGGGTTTAGCCCACACTACAGGGATCTCTGAATGTAGACCCCACTTGAAAAATGGGTGCAAACTTAGCGCAGGCAAAAACTCATTAGCACCATCACTAACTTTTGAATACAGTATCTGTCCCCTGTTCTTTTACACAACATTTAAAGCTTAAGATGGTAATCATATTGTCATAGGTGCTGGAACAGGGGGGCCACTAGGGCCATGGCCCTACCACTTTCATAAGTGGCCCTATCACTTTTTGCTATCATGGTAATATATTTAATAGGGGAAAATGTACCCTTTACGTCTTGGCCCTACCACTTTTCAAACCGTTCCGGCACCACTGCATATTGTTATGTAATGATCAATGCAAAGTAATATTTTCCTACCTAGTATTTTTTATTTAATTTTTATTTATTAATCTCAAGGATTACAAATACTTTTGAGCAAGAACTGCTCATTTACAAAGGTTCCATGTTAAAGGATGGAAGGTTAACATACAAACAAAGGTAAACATTAATGCAGAGTCTCAAAAAACAAAATACCGTATTTCAAGCGGAGAGACAGCAAAAGGATAGTAAGGCCAGCTGAGCAACCGGTAGGGGTGGGGAAGGTGGGTGGGGGTCAGGAAGGGGTGGGCAGGCTGAAGGGCCTTTGTCTGGGGGGGGCGGGTATGAGAAATGCAAGATAGATGGGACAGAAGTCTAAAGTGCTAAAAGATGGGAGGGTGTGGGTGAGGTAGGGGAGGAATGGGAGGAGGGGTATGGTGAAAGGGAGGAAAGTGGAGGACAAGGATAATTGGCCAGGGGGAGTTTAGGGCCACATGATGCCAAGTGTGAGTGTAGAGGCTGACCAGTTAGGCGAAGCAGTCACATTGGCTGGTAGTAGAGAGGTGAAGTCATAGTTGCCTTTTAAATGGGTATAATTATCTTGCAACCTATGTTAAGATTTCCTGCATTAAAATATTATGGCATCCCAGAAACCATAACCTTATGATCATATTTTATATAATACAACATTAAACTAAAGGCTTTTAATCTTTACTCTATTTCACTGCAAAAATGAGAATGAGAAAATGACAAGGCAAGGCCTTTGTATTTCATACAGTACCCGTTACGCAAGTCTGGCACACTGTATATTAAATGTAAACTATAGCAAAAAATGAATTAAACAGAAGAGAGAAAGAAACAAGTGCTTTATTTCTTTCTCTTTCCTGTTTGTTTAGGATATATTATAGGGTCATGACAGCGCCCCTATAGTTAGAGTTGAGTAGCCTGTTTAATGTTAAACCTCAAATTTGACACATCATTATCTTTGGCTCCCTTTGATGGAATGAGCTGAAGTTTTGCATGTGTTGTCTAGGAGGCAAAGTCTTGATGTGCGGACATTTTTGTGATGGCAGCTTGTGCTGTTTCTGAGATCCGCATTTGTCATTTTTAGGAAAAAAAAAAAACACTTTCTTTACTATTCTTAACATGGGTTAAAGGAAAACTACACCCAAAACTTGAAAAAATATATGCTGTGCAGAGTGTTTTAATTTGTATGTGAAGTTCTGGTGTTTCCTTCCCTCTGACTGGTATTAGGAGTTTCTCCTAAATTAGCCTGCTAGCTTTAGGGTAGTTTTACGACCCCTAGAGATCTCCATATCAAATAGCTTTATTGCATTTATTTGTCCTACAGTGCACCTTGTTTCATGTGATGGTGATGTAGCAGAGCCCATAAATCCAGCTGACAGCATTGCATTACAATCAGTTCACAACAATAGAGATGGCTATATTTTAAAATCTGTGGAATTCAGCTTGGTGACCACCCTCATCCTAAAGGTTTTGCTGTCCTGAAAAACTTTGCTGCTGGTAATTTTTGTGCAGCTTGTAAAGCTTCAAGATATTTAGTTTGTTTGGCATGTGTGTGCTGAATGTTGGGTCTCTTACATCACAGTCACATGAGACAAGATGCACTGTGGGAACAAGAAATACAATGACGCTATCAGGGATGAAGATCCCCAGGGGTCGTAAAACTAGTATAAAGCTAGCAGGCTAATTTGGGAAAAACTCCTAATACCAGTCAGAGGGAAGGAAACACTAGAACTTCACATACAAATTAAAACACTCTGCACAACATATATTTTTTCAAGTTTTGGGTGTAGTTTTCCTTTACGATTAGAGAAAGAAACAAGCCTGTAGGCAGTTCAAGGAGTCACAGAGGGAAGGGATAGGGAACTCCACAAGGAGAAGCTCAAGGAGGGTCAAAAAACTATCAGGTTAGCAGAAGTCCAAATGCAGGAAAATATAGAGCTGGGAATCAAGAAGGGGGACAAAATCTTTTTTAGATACATCAGCGAGAAAAGGAAAAGCAAAGGAGGGATAGTCAGAATGTCAACAAGCAACAGTCAGATAGTGGAAAAAGACAAAGACAAACTGAAGCACGCAGTGCATTTTTTTGCTCAGTTTCACAAATGAGCAGAATGGTAGTAGTCCGGCACTAAACAGAACAGCGCACCCAGCACAGGAGGCAGACACAAGACCCTTCACAAGGGAAAGGGTGATGAAAGAAATAGACAAATTGAGGACAGGCATAGCTATGGGACCAGATGGAATTCACCCAAGAATACTGAGAGAGCCTTGAGAAGAAATAACTACACCATTAGCTGAGCTATACAATGAATCTCTGGAAAGTGGCAAGGTGACACTTAACTGAAAGTGGGTTACCGTGGCACCCTTGCATAAAAGTGGCAGCAGGGAGGAGGCAGGAAATTACTACCTGGTCAGCTTGACCTCGGTGGTAGGTAAAATCATGGAGACACTCCTTAAAGAAAGGATAGTAGATTTCCTAAAAGAGGCAGGAAAACTCAACCCCAAACAACATGGATTTACTACAGGTAGATCATATCAGACTAATCTGATCAAATTCTTCAATTGGGTGACCAAGCAGTGGACCCGGGGGGGTCAGTGAACATAGTGCGCCTGGACTTCAGTAAGGCCTCTGACACCATCCCATATAGGAGACTGATCAATAAACTTGAACACACCAGTGTCGATCATAAGCTAGTAAGCTGGGTAGTGCACTGGCTGTGAGGTAGAACTCAGAAAGTCACAGTAAATGGCACCATGTCCAAAGAAGGTTTTGTGACCAGGGAAGTCCCTCAGGGATCGGTGCTGGGTCCAATCTCCTTCGATATATTCATCAGCAACATTGCTGTTGATCTTGAGGGTAAAGTCTGTTTATTTACAGACTATACAAAACTATGTAATAGAGTAGCCAATCAGGAGGGAACCTCCAGTATGAAGGAGGATCTCAAGAAACTTGAACAGTGGTCTAATGAATGGCAACTTAGATTTAATGCTACAAAATGCAAAGTGATGCACCTAGGAAAACAGAACCCAAGAACTCAATACTTCCTAGATGGGCAGCGACTTGAAGAAACCAGGACTGAGTGGGACTTAAGCGTAATCATATCGGACAACCTTAAAGCAAGGAATCAATGCAAAAAAGCAGCACAAAAAGCAAGAAGCATTCTCAGATACATAGGCAGGGGAATAACTAGCAGGAAACAAGATGTGATCATTCCACTCTATAGATCCCTGGTGAGGCCACACCTGGAGTACTGTGTCCAGTTCTAGAGGCCCCACCAGAAGAGGGACATAGAGCATTTGGAATCAATTTAGAGAAGAGCCACAAAGATTGTGCAGGGCCTCCATCACAAGCCATATGAGTCTAGACTCAAAGACCTAAACTTGTACTCCCTGGAACAAACAGAAGGGACAGAGGGGGTATGATCGAAATGTTCAAATTCATCAAGAGTATAAACACTGTTCAGTTGACAAACACTTCCAGGCAAATGAAGAGGTGTGTACAAGAGGGCACAACCTATGCCTGCGAGGTGGAAGGCTCAGAGGCAATATCAGGAAGTACCTTTTTATGGGGAGGGGTAATAGACACATGGAACAGCCTGCACCCAGAGGTGGTTGCAGCAAAAACGGTGAATGCATTTAAACACAGATGGGACTGGCACTCCAATATAAACAAAAACAGCAAAATATAGGGGAGGTGGTTAGGTTCATGGGTAGACTAGATGGGCCATTGCCATCTGCCATCAAATTCTTATGTTTTTATGTTGTTTTTTTGCTCTCACCTACAGCATACATGGAAAGGAATTGTTGCCCAAAACTTTTAGGGGACGTGTATGTCCCAAGGCAGTACCTTTGACAGGTCTGGTGAAAAAATATCAAAGGGCTCCTGAGTTATAAGGCTTTAGATTTTAGTGTTTTCTGACTTGTGCATGCTCAGTAGGGGGTTTGAGATGTTTTGTGGTAAAAGGTAAATTTTGATGCCACAAATGCACGTTTTGCTTTCATGCCACTTATTTGGTATGGCGCCAAACTTTGTTTTTGTGCCGTGCCAACCATCATCTTGTTGACCTTTTCCATGAACTAACAAACATGAAAAATACATAAAACTGCTGAGATTTAAAAAAAATAGGCATCAGAACCTAGATAAATGGGATCCGTTTAGTTACATTCTGATGATTGTTTTTGAAAATTGTGCCCACAAATGCCTTTTCTGGGCACCCAAAATCCCAGGTGCCCAGCTTAGCGAGAGAAGCACTTCCCTGGCATTCTCTGTATGAGAATACCAGGAATTTCTTAACTTCTGCAGCCACAGCTGCAGTTGTGCTGCCAGCTGCAGTGTTAGCTGTGAGCCACCCTCTTTTCTGGTGTCTAGTGGCACCCCATCATCTGATCACTGTCCCTAGTGTTGAGTGGCACCCCCACCCACCTATTGCTGGCCCTGGTGTCTAGTGGCACCCTTCACCCATTGATCGCTGTCCCTGGTGTCTCATGGCACCCCCCAATCATCATCCCCTAATTTTAATGTTATTCCCCATGCCCCGCAGCCCATTGTTTTATGTATAGTGCTGACATCGGGGGCCCAGTCCCTGCATCGGCATTACAAACCCCCCAGCAGTGCGGCATACTGGGGAGCCTACCTCCAGTGTCCCAAACTATTTATTTGTATTTCTTATACCTGCTAAAAGAAAACAGTGCAACAATGTCTTTTCTTTAAACCTGAGAAAAAGAAAATGGTTCCTCATTGTCTCTGCTGTCCCCCTCCCCCATCTTGACCCTCTCATTGAGTTCCCACCCCCCTTACCCTATGCTCACCACTGGAAGTGGAATGCTGTCATCTTCTGTGGACTGAGACATGTCTGCACTCTTCAAAGCTGAACAGTGAACTAAGCAATAAAGGTAAGTGCCATATAATGTATTTCAATGGTGTTTTGAACTTATGTTCATAACTTTGCCATTTGTTTGGAATTGTTTCACCACATTTTCAACATGGCCTTTCTGGGATCCCATCTCATGAACACTGCAACTGTCATTTTGTTAATCAGGCCTGGGAGGTGATTTCGTGGTTGCTGCACACAGTGAAAACGTTACGGCTGATGACCCCAAGGCGCACACCCCGATGCATGTTGGTGTGTGCAATGTGGGGGTGGGGTGCTAGCGTTGAAAACCCTAATGCCATATTTTTCTACTTTTGTGGCATTATCCTTAACTTGAGCATATATATACAGCATATGCACACTGCACCCTTGTGGACAAAAACAAAAATTAAATAGAGTCAATGAATAAAATTGTAAAAAAATCTTATAAAATCAACTCAAAAATTAAATCAAGAAAAGCATCCCAAAATAGAGCTGTCATCACTCAGGATTAAAAACACTGCACCATTGTAGCTGGGCAGGCATCAGCTGGGAGGCTATTCCATGGAGCCAGACCACCACAGAAAATTATCTGTCCCTTGAAACTTTAGCTTTCGGTGGGGATTGACTAGCAGCCCAGACTCAGCAGAGCACAGGAAATGCCCTGTATATATGGAGTGAAATGTTTACAGAAGCAGTGGGGTCTTTGTCTGTTAATGGCCTTATACTGATAACGCATTTCTTGATAGTAGCTCATCAGTGAAGGGGAAAAGCTGCCACTAATGACTTGAACAGCCTGGGTTCAGGAATGTGCCTTGGATGTTAAGGGATATCTGGGCGGGGAGGATAAAGCATCCTACAGAACTTTCTCCTCCTCCTCCTCCTCCTCCTCCAGGGAGGGAGCCAGCACCCACTGCTCTATTGCTACATGGTTGACCACATGTGGTGGTGCAGCTTAAGTGATAGCAAGGACAGGTGGGATGTAGACAGGCTCCACTGTGCTGGGCTCACATTGCATGCAAATGCTCAGAACTGTGTCATCTCCCTCGGTGTCCTGAGGCCAGGGGGAGAAAGCATGGGTTAGTCCTGAATGCCAGCAGTATGATGCCAGCACTCTCAGGCCCCAGAAAGTCAACTGACATCCCCACAACCCAGAACTTGGTTGTCCTGCAGAGTGGTGTGGTGACACCCAAAGACCCAAACACAGAGAAAAAGTTGATAGTAAGATGTGGTGAGCATAAGTGGAAGATAAGGCAGAATGGGGCTGAGATGCCTCCAGCCTGAATAGGGCCAATCTAGAGGGAAGGACCAAAAAAAAAAAAAGACAATATTTCTCACCAGCAAACTAGCAGCCAGTCCAGTGTAGCTCAGGCAGCACAGATGTGACATGTTCTTTAATGCATGTAGCAGTAATAAACTATGCTAATATGTTCAGCACTAGCTGCAGTCAATGCATTAATCCCCCCCAGTAGGATGTGATAAAGTGTATTGTAATAGTCCAGGTGGGATCTCATGAAAGCATGCACCAAGATCATCAACTCCTTTCTCGACAGATATGGTATTAACCTGCTGATGTTCTTCAGATGGAAAAAAAGTGCCCCTCACTGCAGCTGATACCTAGATTTCCAAGGTCAGCCTGCAGTTTAGTGCAACCCTCAGGTTTTTTAATTACACTGATGATTCTCAATGTAATTCCACCCATAGATGGTCCCACGGTGTTTCTATTGGTCATGGTCGAAGGATGGTGGGTAACCACAACTTCCTCCATCTTATGAGGGTAGAGCCTAAGCCAACTTACTGCCAAAATACACATTAAATGTATTATAGGGTTCAAAAGTTGAACAGTAACTGTTCCATTCCTGTTTTTGTCACAACTCATACCACAGTGGTATGCAGAACCACAGAACCATTTTGCACAATAATAGACTGCCGTGTCACTCACTTGAGCATTTTGAATAATTAGCTGGTATTGAGTCCCTGCACTATTGAAATTTGCAGTAAACCGGGGAGCTGAATATCCAGGGGCATACTTTGGAGCGCTCCAGCCATGATAGTGAGCAAGAATACCCATCGGAGCTTCACCTGGTACCTGCTTAACAAATATCATCTCACAATTATCCTTGACCCCAACATTACAAGTGAGTGTGGCTGTTTCTCCAGGATTTAAAGATGTAACAGGAGGCTGCAGTACCACTGTTTGAGACTGGATACCTGTAAAACAACAAGAAAGTAATTAGTAAAAACTTCAATAATGTTTACATTGCCTACAGCTAGCAATGGCATATACATACTTGCTATCCACGTCATAAACCAGCAGAAGGAGCACAGTGTATGTTTCATTTCAGAGAGTAAAGTGCTTCACTTTTCAGCTCCAGTTTGTAACAGTGTCAGAGCTAATGCCTTGTAACTGTGCTATATAACCACCTGAAATCACTTCATGCAAATTTAATCTTCCCTGCATGTCACTGTTGGCAACCACGTTGTTGCAACAGATATGTAATGAATGCCATTTGTGCTCCACAGAAGATGAAGAAAAAACCACGATACCTGGCAGCTAGGCATATGAACACTATAGGAAATAAATGTAATTGTTAATAAATGAAAAAGGCTTCCATTATCCCTCTAATGGCATCTCTAAACAGGATTTGTAAAGATCCTACTGCACAGCAGTAAATGTTGTGGTTCAAAACAGATCATTTATTGACAAGGTTGTACTTGCATTCTTTCTTTTTTTTAAGCTTTTATTTTTCTCTTTCCTCCTCTCAGTGCAGTCCTCCATCTGGAGGGTGCCCCCAGCCCCATCCCCTGGCATCCATCAGCCTGCACTGGCACTTATCCCTAGGGCTTGCCCCACCTGGCTGGACCAGTGGGGTTCCCAAACCCTTGCCAGAGACCAGATGCAGTGTGGGCAGCGCCATGGCTAACCGGGAGTGGGGCCCGCAAGGCATCCTCCTTCATCTACTATGCTGCTTTTTTCATTTTCATGCCCCCTTGTGAGCATGTGGCATGCAATGATGCCTACAACAGGGTCGCACATGCACCCGTGCATGCCCACATCAAGTGTCTGTCGCACTACTGCCCCACATTGTTGCAGCTCCATGTTGCCGATCCCCAGCCTCCGCTAGGGGTCAGATGTGCACCAGCCACTGATCTCCACCTCTCCAGAGATGAAGCGCGGTCTGTCAGATGCTCGATCCATCCCATCCCCTGCCGACCCACGGCGGCCTGTGCTCATTCCCGAACATGGGTTGCTGGCATGGCACGAGGTGTGGCATCCATTGCCTTAACCCTCAGTGCCACTGGGCCAGCTGTACCTGCATCTTTTAAAAGAAAGTGACCTCCCCTGTGTGGAGAGAATTCTGGTGGAAAATAAACATTAGATTTTTCATAACCCCAAATATAACACACAAATATTCCCCGCTTATCTCTAACAAATGTTGGAGAGGATGTGGCCATATTGGCACACCTTTACATGTATTTTGGAATTGCCCTAAGATTGCCCAGTTTTGGTGAGAAGTTACACAAAACATCGTTGAGATCTTAACACTCTCCAACCAGTTACAATTTCCAAATGTAGTCTTGGGACTTCCCTCAGAGGAAATTACAACTTCAACAGGGAAATACCTATTTTACATTCAGATTGCAACAGCTCTTAATGCGTTAACACAACACTGGTTGAGGGAATCACCTCCCTCCATAGATAACTGGTACAAGAACATTAAGCAAATCAGGGAGATCGAGACTATTTATTTAGTTGTTTTTAACCAGGTATAGCACACTAAGCTGAAAGCTTTTTTACAGGAGCGACCTGGGAGCACAAGGAGGTTAAGTGACTTGCTCAGGGTCACACAGTATGCAAGTGGAAGCTGTGAGATTCAAACCCAGGTCTGGTCTGCTGGATGTCACCAAATTTGCAGCTCAGAGCCTTAGACCACTGCTATCACGGCATCACTTCGATTGAGGGTAGACAAATTTAATTCCAGATGGCTCCCCTTCTTCAATCACATAGAGAGAAAGGAAGGCACAACGATTTTGGAACAGTTTCTTCATTCATAGGACGCAGCGTTGGGACAGCTCCTATTCCCTTGTGAATAAAGACACTCCATTTGGGTGTGGGAGGAGGGCTTATCTCCCTCCTGAATTAAGCTCTCAAGATACTACCCAGATATAGCCTGGAGACTAATGCTTACTGTTAGAAATATGATTTTCAATAAGGGTAAAAATATAAATAACAAAAATAAAAGAGACGGATAATTGGGGGGGAAAAAAAGACACACAGAAGCGGTTTTAGAATTGTAATTGTTTATTGAACAGAAATAACCAAGGAAAACTTCTATATAGATATTGTAGAGGGAAAGATGATCTTTGGGTGAGACGGGGATCCATCTGGAACGATGACACACTCCCTTAGTATTAGGCCAAGCTGAAGCTGGTGGTAATCTTTAAGTGCCTCTTCACTAGGATCTTCCATCTTAACTCCTTGCTGACTGGTGACCTGAAAGATAATTTAATGTTATTAACTAACGTCTATCTGATATGAGATTTGATGTATTTTTAATTTTCTAAACTACCATTATATTCTCACAGGCTTATATTCAAGATCAATGTATTGTACCCTTTTTGCTCTGTACCCAATAGAATAAAATTGAAGTTCAAACAAAAGAAAAAGAAAGGGACAGGCTTCAGTAACGTAGCACAAGCATACAGAGTGTCTTTTGGATGGTCTGATATGCTGGACTGACAGAAACATTTAAGGGACAGGCTTATGTTAAGTTGGACTCTTTCTACTTCCATAATTTCAAATGTTCTTACGAGTATTGGGTTAAACTGCCTTTCACTTTGCTAGAGCTAGCAAAATCCCTGAAATGGGATGTATTTTAAAATAAGTTCAAATTATTCCTTCATAGGAAATATCTTCTCAGTTAATTAATCCATCTTTTTCTGCAGACATAAGTGATCTTATAAAATGGCAGGGAAATCCCTGACACCTCAGTGACTCAGAGATATCAGCTGACCATGCATTAGAAAGCTAGAGATGCACAATCAGTTACTGAAGTTCACATTGTAAAAAACAAAAGCCTCATTACCAACAAACTCAAGGTCTATTTCATTTATACATTTTGTTTTTTAAAATGTATTTAAGCTAGTTACTTTATGTAAAAAATTAGATTCAAATGTTTCACTTTACACGTAATTAATAAACAAAGCAAACCGTTTTATAAGCACAATATGCCACTCTAGGGTGTGCATTTAAGGATCTGTATGCACCTCCCAGTGGTGTAAGGACACTCAGCTTTTGACCTTGTGCCTCATATCTCTGAGGCATGCATTTAAGTATTTTAATTCATGCCCTGTTGTTGCTTCTTGCTTCCATATTCCAAACTATTGAGGAGCAGTTAGTTAAGAGAATATAATACGGTATACAGTACCCACAGTAAATACAGTGCATGCAGCATAGCCATTACTCAACTAATGGAGTGTATTGATTTATTTAGTTACCAGGATAGGCACACTGAGCCAGGACTCATTTCCAGGTGTGACCCCAGGAGAGGGGATAGGGCAGGAAGTGCAAACAGTAATAACAAGATTACAACAATAGGTATATGAACATGTGCAATAAAATCATAGTACATGTAAAGAATGTCAAAGAAAGACAAGTACAATGTAAACAAGCATTTGTCAATGCCGAATGTTGATTGCGTTGGTGTGTTGCACTCTCTCACTGCCCCTCTGTCACTCACTCAGTCTGTTTGTCCCAGTGCTGCAGGCTCCTGTTTTGTACTGGGCTCATGCCTGCATTGGCACCTTGTTCTGGCCACTAAGAAATACACAGCTGTCCCGACAGAGCTGCGTTGAGGTGGCTCACTCCCCCCCCCCCACTTGCTCATTCTGTTTTTCCTGACACTGCAGGCTGCCCTTTTGTACTGGGCTCCTGCCTCTGTTGGTGGCTTTTTCTGCCCACAAAGATATCTGCAGCAGTCCCGACACAGGTCTGTTGAGCCTGCTGACTCCACCCTCTCACTCACTCGTTCCATTTCTGCCAGCGCTGCTGGCTGGCCTTTGTACTGGGCTCCTGTCTGCGTTGCTGCCTTTTTCTGTCAACAAAGAAATCCGCAGCAGTCATGATAGAGTGCCATTAAGCTCGCTCACTCCCCCTCTCTCACTCACTCATTGTGTTTCTCCTGGCACTTCAGGCTGCCCTTTTGTACTGAGCTCCTGCCTGCATTGGCACCTTTTTCTGCCCACAAAGAAATCCACAGCTGTCCTGACAGAACTCTGTTGAGGTCGCTCACTCCCCCTGTGTCACTCACTCATTGTTTCTCCTGGAGCTGCAGCCTGCCCCTTTGTATTGGGCTCCTGCCTCTGTTGGCACCTTTTTCTGCCCACAAAGAAATCTGCAGCAGTCCTGACAAAGCTCCGTTGAGCTCACTCACTCCCTTTCTCTCACTCGCTCATTCTGTTTCTGCCAGCGCTGCAGGATGCCTTTTCTACTGGGCTCCTGCTTGCGTTGCCGCCTTCTTCTGGCCACAAAGAAATTTGCAGCAGTTACAATAGAGCTCTGTTGAGCTCGCTCACTCCCTCTCTCTCTCACTCACTCATTCTGGTTTTCCCGCCAGTGCAGACTACCCTTTTATACTGGGCCCCTGCATGCATTGCTGCCTTTTTCTGTCCACAAACAAATCTGCAGCAGTCCCAACAGATCTCTGTTGAGCTCATTCACTCCTCCCCCTCACTCGCTCATTCTGCGTCTCCTGTCACTGCAGGCTGCCCTTTTGTACTGGTATCCTGCCGGCCTTTTGCACTGGGCTCCTACCTGCATTGCCGCATTTTCTGCCCACAAAGAAATCCGCAGCAGTCACAGTAGAGGTCCGTTGAGCTCGCTCACTACCTCTTTGTCACTCACTCATTCTGTTTCTCTTGGCGCTGCAGGCTACGCTTGTGTACGGGGCTCCTGGTTGCGTTGGCACCTTTGTCTGTCCACAAATAAATCTGCAGCTGTCCCGACAGAGCTCCATTCAGGTCGCTCAGTCTCCTTCTGTCACGCTCTCATTCTGTTTGTCCTGGTGCTGCAAGTGGCCCTTTTGTATGGGGCTCCTGCCTGCATTGCTGCATTTGTCTGCCCACAAAGAAATCTGCAGCAGTCCTGATAGAGCTCCATTGAGCTCACTCAGTCCCCCTGCTCATTCACTTGTAGTGTTTCTCCCACCACTGCAGGCTGGCCTTTCTCTTGAGCCACTGCCTGCATTGACGCCTTTTTCTGCCCACAAAGAAATCCTCAGCAGTCCTGACAGTGCTCCGGTGAGTTCGCTCACTCATCCCCCTCACTTGCTCTCTCGTTCTGTTTCTCCCAGTGCTGCAGGCTGCCCTTTTGTACTGGCCTCTTGCATTGGGGCCTTTTTCTGCCCACAGATAAATCCACAGCAGTCCTGACAGAGCTCAGTTAAGCTTGGTCACTCCCCCCTCTCACTCGTTCGATCTTAATCTGTCCCAAATACTGATTTCCCACAGCGACTGTGCTATTCTCCGGCAGAAGTGCAAAAACATATTTTAGCCAGCATGTGAAACATGGCAGCTGTACTGTTCATAAGGAAGTGTGAAAAAATGTCACTGTTGAAAATATGGCATGAAACTATTAAGATTTGCGAAGTTACAAGGTTGCATGGAAACAGTTGAATGCACGCTTCTAACACAGTCGTGTTATGGAGTTTTGTCACCAAATTTTCAACATAGGCATTTTAGGACCTCTGCTCATGAACAGTATCACTGTCATTCTATTAAACTGTCTCAGACAGTGATTTCCCACAGCAACTGCTCCATTCTGCACCGGAAGTGCGAGAACACATTTCAGCCAGGATGGGAAAAATGACAGCTGAACTGTTCATAAGTAGGTGTGGGAAAATGGCAATGTTGAAAATCTGGAGTGAAAATATTATAAATTCGTGAAGTTACAAGCGTGCGTACAAGCTGCGCAATGCACGCTCATAACACAGTCATTTTATGGAGTATCATTACCAAATTTTCAGCATAGGTATTTTAGGACCTCTACTCATGAACAGTGTCACTATCATTTTCTTAATCTGTCCCAAACACTGAACAATGACATCTATACTGCTCACAAGGAGGTGAGAAAAAATGCCAATGTTGAAAATCTGGCATGAAAATATTGCAAATTCACGAAGTTGCGAGCGTGCGTAGCAACTGCATAGCACACGCTTGTAAAACAGTCATTTTTTGGATTTTTCCACCAAAATTGCAACACAGGCTTTTTGAGAGCCCACCTCATGAATCGCTTCGTTAATCAGCCTCGAAAGGTGATTCCGCGCAGTGACCGCGAAATCACCTTTCGGGGCCAACTAACACCATGACAGTTCAAGAATTCATGAGGAGGGGTCACAAAACCCTCATGTTGAAAATTTGGTGCCAAAAGTCCAAAAATTACTGAGATATGCATTAAAGTTGAAAAATCTTATTTATTCCATTATACAGCTTACCGGCATTTCCTCAGTTCGCGGTCGGCTTTGAAGAGTGCAGACATGTTCCCAGTCCACCAAAGATCATCACACCCGGAGGTAAGTATGGAGTGAGGGGGTGTGGAGAGGCAGGGTGCACAGCAGGTGGGCGTGGTTGGCGGAGGGGGGACAGGGAGACTACAAGGGACCATTTCTTTTTACAGGGTTAAAACAAAAAGACATCATGGCACAGTTTTTATTTCACAGGCAATGGGTCTTCACTTTTTGGGGGGCGCTGTAGCCAACAGGGATTGGGCACCCCGTCAGCACACAAGAAAGGGGGGCTTGCTACATTATGCCGAAGGGATTGGGCACCCCATCGGCAGAGAATATATGCAGGGAGGGGGTTTACATAATGCCGATGGGGAGTGCCCTCTCCGGGCAACAGACACAGCTGCGAGAATGAAGCCAGTATGGGGATTGGGGCCCCATCGGCAAGTAACAGGGGGGTTTAATATTGTTTGTGAACACAGCGGCAAACCACCTCTATGTTCACAAACAATATCACTCTGTAAAGATCCCACCCTGCAATGATGGGTCACTCCCTGATTGCAGTGGATGGCTGATGCTGCAATGACGAGGCGGCCCCTGATTGCAGCAGCAAAATTGTCTCAAGTTGGTGACAAGGTTCCAAACTTGTGTCACCAGCAGCGTGCAATGGCATTGGGGGAAGCGGGACAAACCTTTGCAGGCTGTAGGGACATTGGTCACAACAGTGCCGCGCCTCCACAACCTGCTTCTGAGAAAGCTGACGCAATATGTTTCTTGCGCTGTGTGCAATTAACATAAAAATATACATATGCAGATTAAAATAATTCCTTTAGTTATTACATGCTTCTCATATTCTGGTCAACCCATATTGCCAACTTTTCACAGCTGAAAAGCTGTGGCTACAGAGAGGTGTAACAACTGTATTTTTTATAGTATTACAATTTTTTGTTTAATTTATGTATTTATTTGCTTATTTATTTCAATGTTTCACCAGAAGAGACATACTGAGCTGCTAACAGCTCATTTCAAAATGTGTCTGGGTTGGGGGGGGGATAAATAGAAACATAGAGGATGGAGGCAGAAAAAGAGCAAAGATCCATCTAGTCTGCCCAGAGTTCCCTATCTGACCTGGGACCTGTTGTCCATACAGGCTTTTATCCTCCTGGTCCACCAACCTGCTCCCCTCCTACTGCTACCAACCTGAGCAACCTCCAAACCCTTCACTCTGCCAGCCATACTTGAAATCATTTACTGTCTTGGCACCCAGCACCTCCAGTGACAGACAATTCCCTGGCTCCACAGCCCTTTCCATAAAATAGAACTTCCTAACATTGCTCTCAAACCTCCTCACCCTCCCATAGCCAGCCCAGTGGTGTGGAGGACTGAGGTGCCTAGTGCCTTACCTCCTGCTACATTGGCAACCTGAGTTCAGGAACAGATTTGTGTCATTCAGGGACTGGTCGGGGGAGGGAGGATCGAGTGTCCCCATGGATGGCTCTCCTCCCTCAGGGAAGGAGGGCTGTGTGACTCACTGCTTGTCTGCCACCTGGAAGTATCCACATGGTAGCATAGTTTGGGCACACCAGACAGCCAAGCAAGGGCATTTGAAGGCTTCTACATGGAGGCGGAGCTCATCCATTATGCCATTGTATGTGGGCAGCCATGGGCAGGGCAACAAAAACCAGGAGGAAAAAACCCTGCGGCTGCAGGATAATGTCTCGGCCTTTGCAGGCACCACAGTGGTGACTGGGCACCCTGCCATGAGTCCTGCAAGTGGAGGATGCAGGAATATAAGGTAAGTCCAGGAGAATTTGAGTGTTACGGCTGGGAAGACTGGAAAGAAGGGGCAGGCCAGCAGCATCAGGAGCACAAAGTACTGATGGAAAAAAAACCTCTACCCCAACAATTTTCACTCATGACCTCAAGTTCTTGACTCTTTACTCCTGCTAAATAGTTTACCACAGTTCACCTTCTTTATTCCTTTCAGAAACCTGAAAGTCTTTATATAGAAGAACAGACAAGGAACAAGGAGATACAGGACTGCAAAGAAATACAGTGATACAAGAACCCACAGGAGCCAACAGTAGTTGCTAAGAAGTGGCTCCGGGAACTTCAAGTTTCACTTCTGACTAGCATGGTGGCTCTCCTCTGAGCTCTGTGACAGTACCAGAAGGCTCCAGCTTCATTCACTACTCAGCCACACTCAAAACTCTGACAAGCAGCAGGAACAGTTACAGTACAACACGGGGCTAATAAGACTCACAGCTAAAGTGGACTCCCAAGCTCAACAACAAAAGGGAGCCATGCAACACACACACCCTGCCCCAGCAGCTTGCCCTTGTGGGCTTCTGGCTACATGCTAGGGTCAGGGTCACAGGACGATGATGGGGGATCAAATAGAGGTGTCCTAGTCAACAAAATCAGTTCGGCAACCATACTAAAAAATGCAGAGAATTAACACCAACATTGCAGAAACAAGGATTTTAGAAAGTTAGAGCTACATAGCTGGCTGCAGAGGAGGCCATGACGAAGATTCAGGACAAAAGCAGTGGCATGAGTCAGACCCTCCTTTACTTATCCAAATGTGAAAGAGATATCACTGAAAGGGCAGAGGACTCTGAGGCCAGACGACGTAGGAAAAAATCTATGATTATTTGGATTCCCAGAAAATTGAGAACAGCCTGATCTTAACAGTTTTGTTGTCTCATGGTTGCAATAGGGGCTGGAACTCCCAAGGAGAACACATCATTGTACCCTATATAAAACAGTTGCTTGTGTTACTTTGGAAAATAGATGCAGTCTAAAGATGGGTATTATGCTTCATAAAGGAATCATTGGAAAAGCTTCTACAAATAGTTAAGTCATTATTTCCTAAAGACATCAGTACTTAGGCAATAAGGTCACAAGTAAGCATTAAGCCATGACAAAGGAGGGTTCTGTTGGGGAATTAATGCTTGGTTGGGGGGGTTGGGGCATGCGCCTCAGGCCAAGTGCCTCCAACCACCCAACCAGGCATTAGTTCCCCAGAAGAACCCTCATTTGGAGTAGCTTAATGTGCTTGTAACATGGTAATCATTTCCAGAAATAAGCAGGTTTATTATTTGTACTGCTAACTTGTAATGCAAAAACACACACACACACACACACACACACACACACACACACACACACACACACACACACACACACCATAATTATTATATTTCTTATCTTTAACAGTGAATTGACAGTACACATTTTGCTAAATGTAGGGGTGTAGGAAGACATTACTTACAACACTTTAAGTGCACAGTGTTATTACTGTCAAATATAGTTTTATAATTTTAACTATTATGTTATTTTTACTCCTAACTTACTGCTTGAATCAGTGCTAGATACTTAAATTTTCACCTGTGTCTATTACAAGATATGGGTCGCACTGCATGATGGGACCATGCTTGGGTACATTTTCATGTTTTGTTCCTGCAGTTTCCTTGGCAGGCCAACAGATGGCTGTGATTGCTGATAACTGTAATATTGTGAGCACAGACCGAACAATTTTCAATCAGTAATTCTATACATATTAGCTTTACGTTTACTAATATGGTACTTTTTCTCCTAATTTACTGTCAGGATTGGTGCTATGTACTTCGGTTTTCGTCCACATGTATTACAAGATACGGGTTGCACTGCATGATGGGACCATGCAAGGGTACATTTTCATGTTTTGTTCCTGCAGTTCCCTTGGCAGGTCACCAGATGGTTGTGAAACAATGCTAGTAGCACAGCACTGTTTTACAGCCATCTGTTGGGCTACCATGGGAACTGTACTTGAAGAAAGAATTTACTCTGGTTCACAAAGAGCAACTGGGCATTACGTAAGCATTAATCCATGACAAATGAGGGCTCTTCTAGGGAATTAATGCGTGGTTGGGGGGCTTGGGGCACAAGGCTGCGGGCCAAGTGCCTCCAATCAGGCATTAATTCTCTAGTAGAGCCGACTTTGGAGTGGATTAATGCCCTTTAAAATGGCAAGCACTTACAAAAATTAATAGAAAACCTTGTGATGTAGTAAGAACTACACATACAGTGATGTCCACAGTTTAAACAAACTTAATGTATTTTTGACCGCAAGCACATTTATTAATATTGTAGTTTGTATTTTTTGCATCTTCTTACACATACTGCCATTTTGTTTAACTTTTTATGAGATCAACAAGGAATTACTTACGCTACTCGTAATCATTCCAAACCACTGTTTTGGCATTCTGGGATGCCTCATTTGTATATTGCGGCTGGCGGTAAACAGTCCACACAGAGCCGCAGAAACACGTTTTAAGGGTAAATCAGGCAAAACACATTGCAAGGTAAACCATTTTGTAATTCTATAACTGTGCCACTTTTGTGAGAGTTGGTGCAATCATCAAGTAGCTACTGGGCGGTGGGTGGGATTTAATATGTGCAAAGATTCTGTCTCATGGTGATTGCAATGTGGTGAGTGACAGTACTACAGAAGCAGGCATTACTAGGGAATTAATGCTCACTTCATTTTGTGTTACAGGTTGCCTTTACACCAATGTAATTGCGGAATTCAAGTATAACATGAATTGCCACATTACATGGTATTAATCACTTCCATTTGATGCACATGTAGTAAGAAATAAATATTGCAGCCTATCCGAGTACAGAGCAGAGGCTCCTGAACAATGATCTTGTCTCAGTGTTCTACCAGCTGATCTATCAGGCCATATTGTGTGTTTGGTGGGAGCGGAGAGTAATTCACTCCTGCTTTGATCAGAGACCTTAATGATTACATATCACTTCAAAACACTGCACTTCCTAGAAATGACCTTAGATAAGATTAAATGGCAAGCTAACAAGTAAACAGCCATATTACCCAAACCTTAAAAAATAAGAAAAATATTGTATTACTATATAAAGTTTCCTCAACAATAATATTTTTTATTTCTTTTTATTCTAGCCATCTTGGTACCAGAGCTAAATACACATATTCAGTTACATTGTTACAAAATGGTCAGTGTCAGTGGCTCAGTAGGTAGCACACTCGCCTCTGAGGGTGGGAGATCAGAGGGTTGTGGGTTCAGTTCTCACATCTAGCACTTGGGTTAATACCCCAGTACTGACACTGTAGTGCAGCATGAGAGGGGTGCTGCACTTCTGAGGTGCCGTCTTTCGGATGAGACGTTAAACCGAGGTCTCATCTGCCTGGATTGGTGGTAGTTCAGGTGGATGTTGAAGATCCCATGGCACTTCTTGAAAAGAGTAGGGGAATTTCCCCAGTGTCCTGGCCAAATCTCCCTCATTCACTAAAAATACCACCAACAGCTTAATCTGATTCAAGGTCAGTTGGCATTCATCAGTATCCCCTTCCCCTGGGTTGTGCCTGAAAACAGACAGGATTTCCCTAGCACACTTACCTGGTCAACAAAAACTAAATAAAGAAAATAAAACTGAATCTCCCCAAAGTAAATAACTATTCATACATAACAAATCCTATACTTATTATCTTCTTTTTCCCAAAAAGGGTTTCAATTCCACACATTCATTTAAACCTTTATTCTGATACGCCCCCATCACATATATCCAATAATTCTCTCTCTCTCTCACTTAAGAGATTCTCAATGTTTCTTCCCCTTTGGTCCAATGCTACCCTCTCTATATCTATAAAACTAACTTTATGTTCATTTTTATTATTAATTTCTTTCACATGATGGGCCCAAGCATTTTGCAAAGTATCATTTCTTATAGCATTCAAATGCTCCCCTATCCGTTCTTTCCATTTTCTTTTGGTTTTCCCCACATAATATCTTCCACATGTGCAAAAAGAAAAATAAATAACATTTTTAGTGTCACAATTTATAAATTCCTTTATGTCATACATCCTACCATCGTATGGATTTCTAATCATGCTACATTCATATATATTTGGGCAGAATTTACATCTTCCACATTTTCTACATCCATTAGATAGGGGAGACAGCCAATTTCTGGATTTCTCAATTTCTTTCACTGACAACACCAAAATATCTTTTAGATTCCTTGCCCTCCTATAAGCCATTCTTGGCTTAGTCAATACTGTGTTCCTCAGCTTATAGTCAGCACCTAGGACATGCCAACGTCGAAATATAATGTCACTAATCTGGTTAGACCTAACATTATAGGTTGTAACAAAATTAATTCTATCCCCTCTATTGTCATTACATTCTAAGGTTTTTTCTCTTCTAGTAAACTCTCCCTAGTTTTAGCATCAAATTCTTCTCTAGCCTTAAATAACGTACTAGTTGCATACCCTCTATATTTTAATCTAGTCTTCTGTATGTCTAATTGCATTTCTTGATCTACCTTTTCACAGTTCCTATATGTCTGCTGTTGCTGCCGTTACATTTTTTTATACAAGTAAAAAAGTATTGACTATCAGCCAAGTGTAGTGAGTTTTCTTGTCCTGAAAAAATAGGTGTTGCAAGACTTGTTCATTTGCTAATAACTATCTCTTCTTTGATCCTGACCAAGTTACCCAATTTGTAAGGTCCAGACAGGAAGAATAACCACAGCAAGGCACAGAGTAAGGTTCTGATTTGGATAAAAAATCAGACCTAGAGTCTGACTCTGAACTCGTAGCTGCTGTAACAGAAGTGGAAAATACTTTATTGGACTTTTAGAAATGGAATGCTTTATGTGGGAAATCTGCTTAGAAAAATGTTAAAAATTTTTGTTTTACATTTTTTTTTTGTAAACATGCTCCATGCATGGAATCACGATGGAATTATCTATAAAGTTTCATAAGAAAATAATTTAATACATAATATAAGAATTAATTAATTCTCAGTTATTTGTTGTAATAACTGATAGGATTATAAGGGGGTGACATTTTCAAATAGACTAAGGTTATTATTTACTCCTTTGAGTTAGATATAGATATAGATATTTTCTTAAATCATTTTCTTTAAATATGATTGCAGATTTGGCCCTAGAGATTTAGGTAAATTATTTTCTTGAAACCAACATATTAACTAGTAGCCTTATGCTTTTGCACTGTTTTTGTATTATTGTGGATTTTCTTTTCTTTTCTGTATTTGCTATTTTGGAATGAGAATAACAAAGAAATAAATAAAAATTACTGTATGATAAAAATAATCCCTGGTGGTCCAGTGGTTCCTCCCACTCCTCAGTTGCCCAGTATATAGTTACTTTAGCACTCCGTACTTGTTCAGTGCTTTCCCCCATTGCCCATATATAGTTTGTTGAAAAGTACCTGGTGCTCCAGTGGTTCCCACAACCCCCTGACCATTCATGGAGCCCCCCCACACACATCCACAAAAGATCTCCGCCCTGCACCCTCCTCATCCTGAATGCTGGTCCTGTGAAAGTGGTGGCTGGCACAGTCCTCTTCTCACCTCCATGGATGGCCACTATTAGACATGAAGTTCTGCTTTTATGGGAATGGCACTCAGGGTGAGGAGAGTGTGGGGTAGGGGTCCTCAGCAGGTAAGTGGGTTGGGGGATGTACCATCAGGGAGAACCACTGGACCAGCAGACACTTTTCAGCTTACTATGTACTGGGTAATTGGGGTTGGGGGAACCATGGGATCACCAGGGACTTTTCAACTAATGTATATACTGGGCAATCAGTGGGGGGACAACAGAACCATCAGGGATTTTTCAACTAACTATATTCTGGGTGATTGGGGGGGCACTGGACCATCAGGAAGTGCTCAACTAAATATATTCTTGGCAATTGAGGGGAACCACTAAACCACCAGGGAATGTTTTTAACATTTACAAAGGCACTAAGAGGCTGCTGTGCCCCATGCAAATGAGTGAGTGATTTGCATGTAGATGACCGCTTAGTGCCTTGCATGGCCGATGGGCTCATTTGCATGTTTGGGCTGAATATGGCCCACAGGGGCCTGCTGCTATTCCATGTCAGGCAGCACTATCTCCTGTGGGCCACATGCAGCCCTAGTCCATATCAGCACAGCACAGATCCACTTAGCACTGTGCTGTCCGATACCACCACTCCACTAGCAAGTGCTAGCCATCTAACTCGTAATTGCTGTTTTTCTTTTAGACTTGGATTGTGGGCTTTTGGTGACACTGTACTTTCTTTGTTGTCTTTACTTAGAATTGTTTTTGGGTTGTTGAGGATTTAAGTGGTGGTGTATTCTTTGCTGTCTTTGGTTGCTGCAAATTTTCGCCCCCTCTTCCCCCAATTCTTGATTATATGCCTTGTTAAATGTGATTGACAGGAGCTAAACACTGGGTATAGTAGCGGGTGTGGAGTAGGAGGGGCATACCAGGAAAGGAACAGCAGCAAGTGAAGAGGTGACTGCTCTCTCAGTGGAAGGGAACTGAATGCAAATCTAGGAGCTTTCATTATTACTTCTTCGCATTGATATTGCATTGGGGAAAGAAGGAGTAGTAGTTTGAGGAAGGTTGTGCAATGGCTACTTAAAGTCTGTTTTTGAGTGTGGATAGGAAGGATAGGAATATAAAAAGCAGTTGCTCAATATATCTAAACATGTGCAACAAAGGAGGTAAGGGAAATAAAGAAAATGTTTTGCACTGATAGAGGAGGGAGAGGGGAGACCTGGGGGAGTGTTTGGTATCCTGCATCTGGAAGGGTGGGGGGTCACTGGTGGGCAACAACAGCAATGGGTAGGGTGGTAGGCTGCAACAACTGTGGTGCACCAATCTTTCTAAAAACTGCCTGGAGTGTGGGAAGATGTTTAGTGTGCAACCTCATAGAAAAACTTTGAAAGGAGATTGAGGGTCTGCAGGAGGAACTAAGACAGGAAAGGCAGATAGGGGGTCGGTTTAGCCCAATACTGGAGGAAGGAAGGAAGAAGGGGAGATGAGGGAGGGTGATTTAAGCCAACAGTGGTGAGGAGAGGGTCAGAAGAAGGGAAGCAGAGACAAAGGGGCCCAGGCCAGGAAGAACAATTGCCGGAGAAACCAGGTCAGGAGACAAAAGACAAATGGAAGGAGGAGATAGGGACTTGTGAGGGGAGGTGAAGAAGTGGCAAAAGTCATGGAGTGGAAAGGAGAGAACAGGTTATTATGAAAAGAGAGGGAGCGGGCATTTGTGAAGGGTCTTCAGAAAATAGTTTTGCACTGCTAGAGAGGAAGAAGGTAGAGGAGGGAAATGATGAAATTAGAGGAGTAATTGATAAATGCCTGGACCAAACTGGAGCGGGGGGAAGTTCTGCTGGGAGAATTGCAACAGGGGTAAAAGGGGGAAATAATGTGCAGGAGGAAGAAGAGGAGCTGGAAATGAGAGAGGGAAATGAATGGAAGCAAGCAGGGAGTAAGAGGGGTGGAATCTTAGTGCTGGGGGACTCAATACTAAGAGGAGTTAGTTGGGTAGCAAGGAGGAGAGGCATAGTCGCATTTGGGTGGAGGCCATGCCAGGAATGACAGCGGAAAGGGTGGGACAGTCTGTTCTGAAATATGCTAGAAGGGGTAGGGACAAGCCTCATTTAATTATACATCTTGGGACAAATGATCTGGCTGACAAGACAGTAGATACAGTCCAGAGGATGTTTGAGGAACTAGCACAATTATGTGAGGGGGCAGGAAGATCAGTAACTTTTTCAGAGATACTTCCGGTGCCAAAGGCAAGCACAACAAGAAAGCTGAGAATAGAGGAATTTAACGGATGGCTAAGAACCTGGTGTTGTGCTAAAGGGTATGGGCTGTTGGGGAGGTGGGGAGGGACCTGGGAGGACAGTAGTCTCTATGCCAAGGACAGACTACACTTGAGTGAGGAGGAAAGAAAGTGTTGAAAAGAGGATGGAGGAGTACATAGAGGAAGTTGGGAATTTAAACTAGGAGTGGGGGTGGCAGTTGGGGAAGAGATATGCAGAGACCACAGGTTGGGAAGCCATATGAGCTTACCCCATAACAGTGACAAAGGACAAATGGCAGTTGTTGGTGATGCTAGGAAAGGAGGGCAGGATGGGGGAGGGTGGAAGATGGTTACCCTTAATGCTAGGAGTCTTGGGAGGAAAACTGCAGAGTTACAGGTTCTCATGGCAGAGGAGAGGTAGACATTGCAGCCATCACGGAAACATGGGCCACCCAATACAATGACTGGGACCTGTCTGTACCAGGGTACAGGTTATTTCGTAGGGACAGGGTGATTGGGAAAGGCGGGGGGGTGGCGCTATATGTGAAGGAAGGACTGAAGTGTTTAAGGGAGGAAGGGGAGGAGGGTAGTACAGAGTCACTTTGGATGCAAATCCAGGATTCCAAGAATAGGATTCTTAAAATGGGAGTGGTGTACAGGCCACCATCTCAGATGGAGGAGTTAGACAGGGAACTAGCGGGACAGATCAGGAGGCCCTGTGAGAAGGGTAGGTGGTGATTGTGGGGTACTTCAACATGCCAGGAGTGGACTGGAGCACCCCAACAACCAGGAGCAGAAGGGAGCAGGTACTGCTGGATGCCTTCCAGGACAGCTTCCTGCTGCAAATGGTCAGTGAACCAACCAGATTAGGGAATACTCTTGACCTTGTGCTGGCAAATGGGGACTTTGTGAGAGAACTTACAGTGGAGGAACCACTGTCAGGGAGTGACCACCACTCAGTATGGCTCACATTGGATGTGGGCAAGGAAGGAGTGGAATCTGGCACAATAGTGCTGGACTTCAGGAGGGATGACTTTGGGAGGATGGGGGAAGTGGTAAAAGGGTACCTGGCCAGAATTCAATCTAGTATGGACACTAACCAGAGGTGGGAGCTCATAAAGCTGGGGATAGTGGAGAACCAAAACCTGCTGCAAAGCCCAGAGCAAGAAGCTAGGGCTAAGAAACTGATCTGATTGAGCAAGGAGGTCATGGAAAAGGTAAGGAGGAAAAGAGCTGCCTTTAGGAAGCACAAGAAAACAGGGAGGGGGGAGGACTGGGAGGAGTACTTGACAGAATCGAAGGAGGTGACAAGGGCAGTAAGGGGAGCCAAAGCATCTACGGAACTCAGGCTGGCAAAAGGCATTAAGAAGGGGGAGAACGACTTCTTTAAGTACATCAGGGAGAAAAGGAGCTGTAAGGACCACATAGTAAGGATTAGGAAGGAGGGGGGGGTTGGGTGGAAGCAGGGTGTGATAAGGTGGAAGCACTAAATGAGTACTTCTGCTCAGTATTTACTAAAGAGAAGAAGGGGTGACAACCAAGGTGGGAGAAATGGCAGAAGCAGAGTGGGAAGTGGTGACAGATGGGAAAGTCATGGAGAGCAGAGTTCGAGAGGGTTTGAAGGCACTGAGGGTGGACAAGGCGCCAGGCCCAGATGGCATCCACCCCAGGGTACTGAAGGAGCTGGCAGAGGTCCTTGCAGGACCTTTGACAGACATATTTAATACCTCACTACATTTGGGGTGTGTACCTCAGGACTGGAGGATGGCTCATGTGGTGCCAAGGATGAACTGGGAAACTATAGACCAGTGAGCCTCACATCCATCATGGGTAAACTAATGGAGACTATCCTGAAGGAGAGGCTGGGGGCCCTCCTAGAGGCCAAAGGACTACAGAACAGCAGACAGCATGGCTTCATACGTGGCAGATCCTGCCAAACCAACCTGGTCGAGTTCTATGACTGGGTAACTAGGCAACTAGACAGGAGCCGTGAAGTGGATGTCCTGTATCTGGACTTCAGCAAGGCATTCGACTCAATGCCACATGGAAGGCTGGGAAGGAAGTTAGTACGCACAGGGGTGGGTGCAAAACTGGTGAGATGGGTAGGAAACTGGCTGCAGGGAAGGCAACAGAGGGTGGTGGTGGGTGGGGAGCTCTCACACCCAAGGGCAGTGACGAGTGGTGTTCCATAGGGCTCGGTGTTGGGACCAGTGTTGTTTGGGATATTCATTGCAGACATATCATGGGACATCAAGAGCAAGATCAGTCTGTTTGCTGATGATACCAAGGTAGGCAAAGTGGTGGATGACCTAGGGGGATGGCAGGGGTTGCAGGATGATCTGGCAAAGCTTGAAACCTGGTCAGACACCTGGCAACTGGGCTTTAATGCCAAAAAGTGCAAGGTGCTGCATTTTGGGATGAAGAACCCAAGGAGGAGTTACCAGCTAGGGGGAGCGCAGCTAGCCCAGACAGAGCAGGAGAAGAATCTGGGTGTGCTCATTACAGGGTCAATGAACAACTCGGCACAATGTAGGAAGGCAGCTGCAAAGGCCAACAAAAAGCTGGATTGTATTGCAAGGGGTATATCCTCGAGGAGGGAGGAAGTGATTCTGCCACTGTATAGATCATTAGTTAGACCACACCTGCAGTACTGTGTGCAGTACTGGCATCCGTATCTGAAGAGGGACATTAAGTTACTGGAGGGGGTGAAGCACAGAGCGACAAAGATGATCAAGGGGCTGGGGGACTTATCATATGAGAGGAGGTTGAAGGAGTTAAATATGTACTCACTGGAGGAGAGGAGAGGAGAGACAGGGGTGACATGATTGAAACCTTTAAATACATGAAAGGTATAAACAAGACAGGTGCAGAGGGGCTGTTCAAAGTAAGGGAAGGGAGGGACACCATGGGCCATGATATGAGACTGGAGTGAGGAAGGTTCAGGAGGGAGATGAGGAGACACTTTTTTACAGAGAGGGTGGTGGCTGGGTGGAATGCGTTATCTGCTGAAGTGGTATGCAGTAGAACAGTGGACTGCTTCAAACGAGGATGGGACCTGACAAGGGGGAGGGTTAGCGAAGGGGAAGGGTGGAAGGAAGGGGCAGCTGCAGAATAAGGGGTGCTAGCTGTACATTCGAGCAGATTTGATAGACCTCTAGGCCTTTATCTGCTGGCAAATTTTGTATGTTCGTATATTCGTATCTGAATATTGCCAGAGCTAGCTGAGCACAAGCGTAGCACAAAAGACTGCTCTTGTACCCAGTTCTCAACATTGGGCCCTTACTGGTTTATTTTGTTTAAAAAAATTGTGTATGTTAAATATATTATGATTTTTCAGCTTATAACCAATAGCTGATAAATGACTTTTTTGTCAACTAGACTGTCCAGGACAAAGCGACAGAAAGAATAAACAAGCATTTATCAATGCCAAATGTTTGCAGGCAGTATAACAGGGCCTTATAGAGCTCCTGCTGTGCTCTTGTTGGGACAATTCTGAAAAACTTAATATCTAGACACAATTTAGCTTACATTTCACCCTAATTGTCACTCTTATTTGATTATTACTAAAGACATTTGGATGGAAACAGTATGTCTGCCCTGTTTGCTCTGTCTGCATGTCTACTTCTACAGTCACCATTCTATGACATCTCAGTCTGTTCCCGTGAAGACAACTATGATGTCATAATCAGGGCATTACGATGTAATGTGTAGACAAGCAGGCCAAAGCTAATAAAGTCCAAAGGACAGTAATCTTGTTTTTATGTCACTTCCCTTAATAATAAAGAAAAGGGGGAAAACTGCACAAAATATAGTTCCTGCTGAATGGTACAGAAGGTTAAAGCACAGAACTGTAAAACAGTGTGTTGCAGGTTCAGCCCCCAATCAGGGCCACAGGCAATACTGTCTAAGGAATTCTGCACTACAGTAAATGGATACCCTTACCTCACGCCACACTGGCAACTTGGGTTTGTGAACAGACCAGGGTTGCTTGGAGGCTGGCGGAGGCGAAGGAGGATTTAACATCCATTGATGGATATTCTCCATCGAGGTGGGTGCACAGTGTGCACTGCTGCTTGGCTGCCACCTAGTGGAGAGTAGGTGGCACAGCAGAAGGCACCAGAACTGAAAGTTGAAGGTAGGCATTGAAAGCGTGCACCATCTTCGTGGTCCGTGTATGAACTATTGCATGCCACCAGCTCTGAATCAAGGGGAGCAACAGATGGAAAAGAGCCCCCATTGGCAGGCTGATGATGCAGCCCTGCAGGCACCACTCCACCACCATCCACGACACCCACTCACACAATCAGGTAAGAAGTATATGGGGTAGGTCCTTGAAGTGGGGTGAAGGGGCTGGGGTTCGATATTTGAAGGAGGCAATGAGGAGGGGCAGCAGGATCAAATCTGTATGAAAAAAGGCATTGCAAAAATATTTGAAGAATAAATGGAATTGTGTCTCTCACATTTTTCAAACTTATCTAACTGGTATCAGGGGCTCCTTAAAGGTAACATAAACAATATGTAATTTACATCAACTAGTAGTGGTGATTTTTGTTCATTATTGACATGCTGATAACATATTTGAAGCTAATACTGTGTATCTGCATGCTGTATACCGTTTTTCCCAGCTCTGTTTAGTGCATTCAAATAGGTGCTTCCTGTCTGTAACTAGGGGGAAAAAACACACACACACACACACACACACTCACACCATACACACACGCATGCACGCATGTATGCACACACACACACACACACACACACACACACACACACACACACACACAGTGTGTGAGACCTGATGGTTATCTTCAAAGCCTGATGGCAGACTAATGTGGAAAAAAACAGTTTGATTGGTGGTGCTTTCTCCTTTGAACTGCAAGTTTACATTTATCAGCCAGCTAAACGCTGTCATCCTCAGCCTTCTAAGCACTGGCTTTTGAGAAGCAAGCCTCTTGCATTTCTACGTCCATTGGCTTATACAGTACATAACCACACACACCCCAACACTGCGGTAACAATATGTTCACTTTGCACATGAGCACAAGCAAACATACAAAGGGTAGTCCTGTGGCAAGAGTAGACTTGGGGGAAACACTATAACAACATCACCATAGTCAAAGACAGAAAGAATGATCTTTGATGCAGTCTCTCGCTGGACAGGAGGCAGGATACTTCCTTTATTCTTGAAAAGCGCACCAAGTTTCAGGTGAAGCTTCTGATGTATGGCATCTATTTGGACTGAGAAACTGAGGTGATAATCCAGCCAGACCTCAGCTATTTTATTTCTTTGTGAATGCTGAGTCAACATCTGTACAAACATGTATACTACTTTAAAATGGTTGTTCTGAATCCATTTTTACAACACCACGTCTGCTTAGAGAGCTCCAAGAGCTGGCATTATTAAGTGTGAGAGTGAGTCCAGTGCACCACCAAGTGGACTGGTTTGATGTGACAGCATCCCAATTAAGGGGTATGGCATCAGTTTTTGGAAACCCCTCAGAAACATTTCCTTCACACCCCAAAGGAAAAATCTTTGAACATGTAAAGGGGTATATAGAACAGTAACGCAAAAGCTAACTTCTAAAAATTCACTACCATGGTCAGTGATTGAAAAATATCCAGGATATATGGTACTTGGATGCAAACAGTGTACCTTTCATGGATATAAATATTTAAATAAGTAAATTCTCACCAGCCCGGTGGCACTGAGGGCAGAGGTGCTGGACACCTTATCTCATGGCATGCCGGTGACCCGGGTTCGGGAACAAGCTTGGGTCTCCAGAGGCTGTTAGTGGGGGGGGGCAGGGCGGAGCTGGATTGAGCTGCCAACAGACAGGCTCTCCTCTTCAGGGAGGGGATGCAGCACCCATTGGCCAATGGTAACCTCTAGTGGAGGCTGGGAGTGGCATGGGCTGGAGGGGGCCAGGGCGTTATGCCATGGAGTGCGGGAAGGAGTAGTAACCAGGGCCATAGGGCGCATGCATGACTCCATGTGCATGTGCTCCTACTCCTGGGGTTCCTGGGCAATAACCGGAGACAGAAAATTGCCAGCGGCAGCAGGATGAGGACTGACTCCCCTCAGGCTCTGCTCCCGGGCTGGGTACAAGGTAAGCACTGGCTATTCTGGGGGACATGATTACATTTTTTAAGGAGTCCTGAGTCTTTCTTAATCCCTTCACCAAGTCTCCTATGGTTAAAAATGAGCCAGGTGGTGCTGCTATCTTCCAGTCCTTGACAGGGAATGTGCCGAAAACACAGTCCCCTCCTCCTCCATCACACAAGTCAGAGACTGGCTCACGGCAAAGCAAAAACAAGATTTAGGCACAGTAAGGAACACAAAACAAATATGAAGCCTAGTGGACTGGTGAAGGGCAAGGAATGTTTTCCCCCCAAAACAGAAATGTAGGAAATGTGAACTGATTTAAAACAATGCATATAGATAGTTTATTCAGTGAGACAAGGCACAACAATGTCATAACAACAGCAACTGAAATGTGACTATTTTGTTAACCAGTATATCATAGTGGAAGGAAGAGGAACTTGAAAACCACTTGCAACAGTAATACATGGCTGTGTCACTCACTTCTGTGGGTTTGATAATTAGTTGGAATTCAACACCTGCACTGTCTTTAGTAGCAGTGAAACGGGGAGCTGAAAATCCAGGGCCATAGTAAGGAGAACTGTAGGAATGATGGTGGTATAAAATGAGCTTTGGACTTTCTCCTGGGATGTGTTTATAAAAATGCATAACTTGATCCTTGTTTGATACAGAACACGTAAGAGTGGCAGTTCCTCCAGGACTGACAGCTGCAACAAGAGGCTGTAGCACCACTGTTTGACACTGGATATCTGTTGAAAAAAAAATTATTAATTAGAAAACACTTCAAAGATATCTGGATTGTTGAAAATCAGGTAGAGGTGGCATACATACATGTTATCCAGGTGATAAAAATACTGAGACAGCCCAATATATGTTTCATTCTGACAGCGAGCTGCTTCCTTATTCAGTTCAGATTTCTTAGAGCCGATGTCTTGCCACTCTGCATTATAACCACCTCCCAAACTCACCACTGTAATTTATGCAAACTTCAGCTCCCCTGAATCTCGAAGCTGCCAATCACATTTTTCCATTAAAAGCAGCCAATTAATGAGCAAACTTTCAGAGAAAATTTGCAAGAAATGCAGCAGCAGAAAGCAACATTCAGTACTGAGAACTGGTGAGCTGAATGTGTTTCCTGTAACAAGTCGTTATCCCTGCCATGTCAGGGAGGTTGCTCCCCCACAAGGAATGTGTCATGCGCATGTGAGGACACCATATGGTACAGCATGGCACAGTCTGGACGATAAGTTTTCCAGCTGCCTGCTAAAGTTCATTGATAGTAACACTGGGCCGGCCAATGTGGTCAACTCTCTTAATAATTTCTGCCTATTTATTTAGTTATTGTATTTTGTTAACTGGCTAGGCTCGCCAAGCCAGTTGTCCCTTTTTCAGGAGCTACAGTACCTGGAATTAATTATGTTCAGTGCAGGATAATAACATATAGCATATACAGTAGTGGCACAACAGTAAGTATATTTTCACATTTTGGTTACAGAAGAGTCAGAATTTATCTAAACAAGTATATAACCAAGTGCATATAATGCACTGGATTACAGAGGATCAAAAGAACGTAGAGGTGACAATCAGTACAGGTCTCACAGGTGATAGTTACAATGACTACTAGGAATAGAACAACCTTTGAGTAGTCTTTTGGATAGCAATACTGTGGGAGTCCTGAACTGGGGTGGGAGTTCATTCCACAAATGGTGGGGTTTGAATGGAAGGGATCATTGAAGAGTAGTTGTCAAAGTCTGGGGAACAGTTAGAAAACAATATTTACATAATGTATTAGAGTGTTATATTTTTGTGAAACTCAAATACACAGCAGTTCCTTTCCAGTTACATTATGTCTTGCTCTTTGTAAAGCATTTTGTGATCCACATTGCAGGTTAGCAAATAGTGCCTCATGTGTAATTGCACTAGTACAGGCAGGCTTAGAACAACTTTTTTCACTTTAATGTAAAACACTTTGGTATGGCTTGCCCTGTAATGAAGTAATATGTGTCATGAAGCCACACATTGTTTTCTCAGAGTGGCTTGACTTGTAGCTCTTAGGTCACAGAACAGCTTAACTTTGCTTTGCTGTTCTGTCACGCAAAGAGCATGTGTAATACAACTTCTATACTGCAGTGAGTGGCTCTGTGTGACATTAATAACACAAAATTTGAAAGAGAATGTATAAAATAAAAGTTGAATGAACTGGCACCTGAAGAAATGTAGTCCAAAGTCTTAAAAATATGTGTATTAATGAGAACCCCTCTAAAACATCTTGTTAGAATGATCCAGGTAATGAAAAATAAATGTCATACAAATAGCATTTGTTCTTGGCAGGCATTCTTTCTTGTAAACCGTATAATACCAAATGAGTTGATAATATCATGTAATGTTTAACTGCTGTATGGTGGTTTTTGCTCTATGTCCTAGTTCTATTTCCATGCCTCCACGATGACTGTATACTTTATGTGTCTTGCTTTCCTATTGTGTTATTGTGCCATCTAAACGTCCCAGGCTGTACTTGAAAATGATCCCTGGGATCAGAGTACCTCACCCGGTTATCAAATAAACAAATACATTTGGATATGTATTTTTGATGTTTGATAATCAACTGGAATCTCACTCCTGCACTGTTTTTATTGGCCATGTGTAATGTTTAGTTCAGTTATGGAGGTTGTTGCTTTATGTCCTGCTTGTATCTGAGTTTGTGCATGTATATGTTTAACCAGTTTCAATAAATTGTAAATTCATAAACAATGAATTATGTAATCCTATATTCACCTGACTGGCAAAGGCAGTAGTTTAACTCTGTCCACTGACTCAAAATGTCAATGTCCTGTAAGAATTACATCCAACAGTAATTTTATAATTCTATATGAGCAAAATAGTAATAACAAATGGAATATGGCAGGTTCCCTAAAAATATTTAAACTATATATATATATATATAAAATGGATGTTTGTGCCTTGGTGTTTAGAGATAGCTGGCAAAACTACAAAAGGTAGGGCTGCTGGGTAGAGTCAGTGGAATTTTCTCTTCCTCTCCCATTACAGGACAATGTATGTCTCCTATCAGTTTGGTTCTCGAAAAAGCCCTGGGGGAGTTTAGGAGAAATAATCACCTATCTTTCCTGAGGGAGATTCAGCCAGTGAACATACTGACCCCTCCTTCATGGTGGTGTTATGTACATCTTTTGACAGGGCAGTAGAAGCAGTGGGAGCCAAAGTCCTTGGGGATGGTATGGCAAAGGTGCACATAGAGTCAACATTTTGCCTCTTGCCAGTCACTCCAGAAGATAGTTTTAGGTGCAGTTGCACTCCCACAGAACAAACTGCAGGCTCACAAGTTGCACTGAATCATCATTGTGAAAGTTTATTAAGTCAACTGCCCATATAGCTCAGCCACTGCCAGTCACCGTAATGGAGGGGTACCCCAGTGCTTTACCTTCATACAAGGGATCATGAGGGTGCCCCTGGAGTGCAACTGCATCTGAAACTGTTTGAGCATATTTGGGTTAGCTACCCTGCAATTACACCCCTCTGGTTCTCTGGAGCATGTGTACTTTTCTTGGGTTTGATTGATCCAGCAGAAAGGAAGCTATTTGGGATGAAATTCATTGTCCAATAGTGTTTGACATTATGTTGACAACTGCATGCTGCACTATGGCTTTGGCAGTATTTGAGCAATTTAGGATATTTATGTACTGGTGGTGATGTCAAAGGTGGGTGGAAAGTGATTGTTCACTGTTTAAATTATTTCCTTTTTCATTGGCTTGGCATGGCTCTCTGACTGTAGACATCATCTGAGAACATTTAGGGAGGTGTGTGCACTCTGTGTACATTCTGTGCCAAGGGAGAGACTCTTGTGTAGCCCTTTCTGTAATGTCTGTGGAGCAGCTTGCTGTCACTCAACATAAGGTCACTCCCCCCTTACTCTAGCCTCCGCTTCTGTATGCAATGCTATTTAGAAAAAACTTAAGGGTCTTAAATCAACATTGAAAACCATTTCTGAAACATCAAGATTGTAAGTGGACACTGGTACAGTGACATGGTAAGCTGAGCCGCTGGATGGCTTACCAACTGCCACACAGCTGACCCAGGCTCAGGAATGGACTAGGTTCTCTTGGTGGCTGGTGGGGTGAGGGAGGATTGAGTGTCACAAGGACAGCTCTCATCCCTCTGAGAGGGAGGATTCAAAGTACCACCACTTATCTGCCACAAAGTGGGGGCCTGTTACCAGCACCAGTGGGTCCAACAGACATGGGTGGGGGAGTGCGTTGATGTAGCCTGCATGTATATCAATATGTGCATATACAGCTTGCATCACACACAGATCGTCTGAGGCAAAAATGATAGAAAATGCCCTGGATTGCTCAGATTCTTCTGCTAGCATGGTATGACCATACTTAGCAGACCACACAACAATACATGGATTTTGGTAAGTGGTGGTTTACCAGGAAGTCCACAAGATGAATCAGTGATGGTGCTGGACATAGATGTGGGACATTCATCCTCACAGGGTTTGAAAATACAGTCCAGAATCTTTATTGTGATCTGGAATATTAGCCCACGTGCTCTGTGCTCTAGAGACATAAGGAACTTGACAGCAATTTCAGGAATACATAGAGTACTACAGCACTGTTATTTGATCACAAATTGTTTGTAAAGAGAGAAACAAGAACCAGATCCAGCAAGCATAGTTGAATGGGGTTGAGGAAAACTGAAGGAAACTAAATACCAAAAATGTAGATTGTTTATCTGGGGTGGTTGGATAAGCCTGCTTCACTGCACTACTCCATGTCAGTGTTTTGTTTTCGTACTGTGACTTCCTCTCTCAGCACTCTGTTACTCTGATTAACAAGTTTCAGGTATTTTTTGCCATAAAGGTGTTTGTCTGTGAGTTGCAGGTGGGTGGCTATCAGCCATGTCCCTGCTCCCCCAACTGGCATTCACCTCCCCCAGCCACCAAAGTGTCCCCTGCTGATTAACCCTTTGGTGGATCCAGGAGGGGAGTGCTGTGCTCCCCCTAGTACATGCAAATCCAGATGCTGGTGGCTGAGTGGCGGTGCAAGCCAGAAGAGAGTGTGCTCAGTTTAGTGAAGACCCCCAAACTCCTTTTTCCATTTTCTGGTACCTCCCCATAGCTGGAGTGGCACACCTTGCAGATCTTTCCCTACTGTGCTGCTCCTGTCCTGTCCTACCACCAAGTCTCCTGCTCATGGCAGTCTTGCGGCACAGCCAGCAACCCCCTCTCTCTGGGAAAGAAGAGCAGTCTAGCAAACATTCAGTTGTCTCTCCCCCCTAGCCAGTGCCTAGCTACCCAAGCCTGCTCTCGACCTCGGGTGGCTAGCAAGGTGGGCAGTACCATTACTGCCACACCACTGGCCAGCCTCAAGTTGCAGTTCGTTCAAAATGCTGTAGCCCATTTCATTTTTAGCAGCCTGAGGAAATGCTTTGTGAGAGGATGAGGCTGAGGGAGTGACATAGAGGAATGTGTGATGCCGTGAGGAGCATGTTGATGTCACACCTCCACATCACATGGAGTGTTGGTCTGACATACCTCCAATAGGGCTGCCTTGCCATACACTCATTACTAGCTCCATGCTCAGAAAGGGATCCTCCTCCAATGCCCCAGTCCATCCCTGGCCAGAAATGTCCATTATCCTCCATCCCTAGGGACTCTGCTAGGGATAGCTGAGGGGGAAGGGGTGAGAATCTGAATGTTTAGCTCTGTCTTACTACTGTGCAGCTTCACAAGAAGAACCACTTTGAAGGAGTTTGCCTTACTGGCACAAAGATATAGACTTTGTAAAGGCATTGAAGATGGCTCAGGACTCCTTACAAAATATGATCATGTCATTTTTGTTCTTTTAAACTGAAAAAGAACTACTGACCCACCTGCAGTGCAGTACTTCTGTTTTGGTTAAAGACAACAAAAATGACATGATTATCTTTTTTACGGAGCTCTGAGTCTTCCTCAATCCCTTCACAAAGTCTGCTAGGGATAAAAATGAGCCAGGTGGTGCTGCTATCTTAAGGAGTCCTTGACAGGGAATGTGCCCAAAACACAGGTCACTCCCCTCCTCCACACAAGTCAGAGACTGGCTCACGCCAAAGCAAAAATGAGATTTAGGCATAGTAAGGAACACAAAACAAATACGATGAATAGTGAACTGGTGAAGGGCAAGGATTGTTTTCTTCCCCCAAACCAAAAATGTAAGAAATGCAAACTGGTTTAAAACAATGCATATAGATAGTTTATTCAGAGAGACAAGGCACAACAATGTGATAACAACAGCAAGTGAAATATTACTTTTTTGTTAACCAGTATATCACAGTGGAAGGAAGAGGAACTTGAAAACCACTTGCAACAGTAATACACGGCTGTGTCACTCACTTCTGTGGGTTTGATAATTAGTTGGAATTCAACACCTGCACTGTCTTTAGTAGCAGTGAAACGGGGAGCTGAAAATCCAGGGCCATAGTAAGGAGAACTGTAGGAATGATGGTGGTATAAAATGAGCTTTGGACTTTCTCCTGGGATTTGTTTGTAAAAATGTGTAGCATAATCCTTGTTTGATACAGAACACGTGAGAGTGGCTGTTCCTCCAGCACTGACAGATACAACAGGAGGCTGCAGCACAACTGTTTGACACCGGATATCTGTTGGAAAAAAAATTAATAATTAGAAAATGCTTCAAAGATACATGGATTGTTGAAAATCAGGTACTGGTGGCATACATACATGTTATCCAGGTGATAAAAACACTGAGACAGCCCAATATATGTTTCATTCTGACAGCGAGCTGCTTCCTCTTTCAGTTCAGATTTCTTAGAGCCGATGTCTTGCCACTCTGCATTATAACCACCTCCCAAACTCACCACTGTAATTTATGCAAACTTCAGCTCCCCTGATGCTTAGAACTGCCAATTACATTTTTCCATTAAAAGCAGATAGTTGAGCAAAATTTTAGGGAAGATGTGCAAGAAGTGCATCAGCAGGAAATGACATTCAGTATTGAGAACTGGTGAGATAAATGTCTTTCCTATAACAAGTAATTATCCCTGCCAGGTTAGGGAGGTTTCTCCTCCACAAGGAATGTGTGTCATGTGCATGTGAGGACACCAAACAGTTGAGCATGGCACAGTCTGGAAGACGGGGATTTCTGATAATAACACTTGACTGGCCAATGTTGCCACATCTCTTAATAATTTCTGCCTATTTATTTATTGCATTTTGTTAACTGGATAGGCTCACTGACTCAATTGTCCCTTCTTCAGGAGCTACCTGGAATTAATTACATTCAGGGCAGGAGAAAACATACAGCACATACAGAAGTGTCACAACAGCAGCAGCACGTTTTTTGCATTTTGGTTACAGAAGAGTCAGAATTCATGTAAACAAGTATATAACCAAGTGCACATAATACCAAGGATTACAGATGATCAAAAGAATGTAGAGGTGACAATCAGTGCAGGTCTCAACAGAGATGATTACAATGACTACTACGAAGACAGCGCCCTTTGAGTAGTCTTGAGGATATCAATAGTGTGGGACTGTCTTGAATAGGGAGTGGGAATTCATTCCACAGATATGAAGCTTTGAATGCAAATAATCACTGACTAGTAGCTGTGAAAGTCATGGGAACAGTGAGAAGACAGTATTTATATAATGTATTAGAGTGGTATTTTTTTTTAAACTCAGATACATGCGTTTTCCTTTCCAGTTATGTCTTGTTCTTTGTAAAGTATTTTGTGATCCATACTGTAGGTTAGCAAATAGTTCCTCTTGTGTAGTTGCTCAAGTACAGGCAGGCTTGGAACAACTTTTTTTCACTCCAATTAAAAAACTTTGGTATGGCTTGCACTATAATGAAGTAATATGTGTCATGGAGCCACACGTTTCTCAGAGTGGCTTGACTTGTGACTCTTAGGTCATAGAACAGCTTAACTTTGCTTTGCTGTTCTCTCATGTAAAGAACATGTGTAATAAAACTCTTACACTGCAGTGAACGGCTCCATGTGGACATTATTAAAACACAATATGAAAGAGAATATATAAAACAAAAGTTAAATGAATGAATTGACATCTGAGGAAATGTAGCTAAACATCTTAAAAATATGTGTATTAACAAGAACCCCTCTAAAACATCTTGTTATAATGATCCAGGTGATGAAAAAAAATTGCCGTGCAAATAATGTTTGTTCTTGGCAGGCAGTCTTTCTTGTAAACCATATAATGCCAAATGAGTTGGATATCATGTAATGTTTAACTGCTTTATGGTGTTTGTTGCTTTATGTCCTGATTGCATTTCCATGCTTTTACGATAACTGTATACTTTATGTGACTTGCTTTTCTATTGTGTTGTTGTGGCTCGGGTTGTACCTGAAAATGGTGCCTAGGATCAGAGTACCTCACCCGGTTATCAAATAAGAAATAAACACATTTGTATATGTATTTTTGATATTTGATAATCAACTGGAATTTCACTCCTGCACTGTTTTTATTGGCCATGTGTAATGTTCAGTTCATTTATGGAGGTTGTTGCTTTATGTCCTGCTTGTATTTGAGTTTGCGCATCTATGTGTTGAACCAGTTTCAATAAATTGCAACTTCAAAAACAGTCAATGATTTAATCCTATATTCCCTTAGCTGTTAAAGACAGTAGTTTAACTCTGTCCACTGACTCAAAATGCCACTGTCCTGTAAGAATTACATCCAAAAATAACTCAATAATTTTATTTGAGCAAAATAGTAATGACAAATAGAATGTGGGAGGTTCTCTAAAAACATTACAATGTGTATCATATATATATATATATATATATATATATATATATATTATGTAAGCCTAGATTTCTTATAAAAACTGGATGTCTGTGCCTTGGTGTTTAGAGATAGCTGGCAAAACTACAAAAGGCAGGGTTGCTGGGTAGAGTCAGAGGACTTTTCTCATCCTCTCCCATTACAGGCCAATGCATCTCACCTATCAGTTTGGTTCTCATAAAAGACCTGTGGGAGTTTAGGAGAATTAATCACCTATCTTACCTGAGAGAGATTCAACCAATGAACATACTGACCCCTCCTTCATGGTAGTGTCATGTATATCATTTGACAGAGCAGTAAAAGCTGTGGAAGCCACAAACCTTGCAGATTATATGGCAAAGGTGCATATAGAGTCAACCTTTTGCCTCCTGCTAGTCCATCCAGCAGATAGTTTCAGATGAAGTTGCACTCTGATAGAACAAATTGCAGGCTCACAAGTACTGAATCACCATTGTGAAAGTTTATTAAGTCAACTGCTCATATAGCTGAGCCACTGACAGTCACTCTAATGGAAGACTACCCCAGTGTTTCACCTTCAAACAAGGGATCGTGAGGGTGTCCCTGGAGTGCAACTGTGTCTGAAACTGTTTGAGCATATTTGGGTTAGCTACCCTGTGGTTGCACCCCTCTGGTTCCTCTGGTGCATGTGGACTTTTCTTGAATTTGATTCATCCAGCAGACAAGAAGCTTTTTGGGGTGAAGTTCAGCATTCAGTATTGTTCAATATTATGTTGACAGCTGCATGCTGCACTATGGCTTTGGCAGTATTTGAGTAATTTAGGATGTTTATGCACTGGGTGGTGACGTCAAAGGTGGGTAGAAAGCGATTATTCACTGTTTGGATGATATACTTTTTCATTGGCTTGCCAGGGTTCTCTGACTGTAGACATCATCTGAGAACATTCAAGGAGCTGTGTGCACTTTGAGGTCTCACTGATGGCCCTGACAATGGAGGGTTCCTGTACCTCCCTGTCATTCCTGGGTATCAAGATTGATTCCCGGTGGAATGCTGCCTCTCACCTAAGAAAGACCATACCTCCCAGGTCCTGCTGGGTAGAGTTTCAGAAGCCAAGAAGATTGCACTGCATGAAGTGAGGCAACTCTTTGGGCATCTGAACTCTGCTTGCACTGTCAGCCTGATGGGATGGACTTTCCTTAGGTGCATTGCCAAGGTTGGATCAGAGTGTTGCAGGCCTATCCACAGGGAAAGCATAACTGGGAGCATGCAACAGGGCACTGTAATGTGGTACATTTTTTTTGTCCTGTTATAATGTGGTTCCCATATGGTCTGCAGTGACCAATAGCCAAGAACTAGAAATATTTGCCAATACATATGAATGTACTAGCTTTGGGGCACATTTTTCAGGATTGTGGTGTGCTATCCAGAAACTGGTCTCCTGGGTTGTGAGCAACCTGATGAAACAGGTCACTTTGTTGGAATTCTTCCCCATAGTCATGTTATTAAGAAGAAGAAGAAGAATCGGCATTTACATACTAACATACTAGATGCCAGCAGAGTAGGCCTATTGGTCTATCAAATCTGCTCATCCTTCAGCAACCTGTCTGGGTATTGTAGCCCTCTTTCTGTCTCCTTCCACTGTTACTCCATCCCCCAGTCCCCCCCCAGCAAACCAGCCTCTGCTTCACCCCTTGCCTATACTTGTCCCACCCTCTCTTGAATTCCTCCACCATAGCTGCCTGTACCAGCTCCCCAGGCAGTGCATTCCACGGTTCCACCACTCTCTACTCTCTCAGTGAAGTACCTCCTTTCCCCCCAAATCCTACTACCCTCAATCTTCCAACTGTGTCCTCTGGTGATTCCACCTTCCTTCAGCCGAAAGATCCTATCTCAGCTTACCTTATTTGCCCCCTGAGGTACTTGAAGATTTCAGTCATGTCCTTCCGGTCCCTACTGTCCTCCAGCGAGAGCAGGTTTAGCTCCCCTAGTCATTCCTAATATGTTATATCCACCAGGCCCTGGATCATTCTGGTAGCTCTCCTCTGAACCATCTCCAGGAGTTAGATGTCCCTCCTTAGGTGTGGCCTTCAGAACTGCACACAGTACTCAAGATGTGGTCTAACCAGGCTGTTGTACAGTGGCAAAATCACCTCCCTATTCCTTGAGGTAATCCCCCTAGCAATGCATCCCAGCATCTTATTTGCCCTGACTGCAGCCCTCCTGCACTGCTCTGAATTATTCACGCTAACATTCACCAAGACTCCTAAGTCTCTTTCCCCTGCTGTGGCTTGCAACTCATCCCCCCCCAGGGTGTATACATAGTTGGGGTTTTCCCACCCTAGGTGTAGCACCTTGCACTTGGAGGAGTTACATTTAAATTTCCAGGTGCAGGATCACCTATCCAGAGTATCTAGATCCCCTTGCAGGGCCGATCTTCCTTCTTCCCCCCCCCCTCCACCACTGCCCCCAACTTAGAGTCATCTGCAAAGAGGCTAATTTCACACCCGATACCTTCCCTGATATCGGAGATGGGGGGGTTAAACAGGAGCTGCCCCAGGACTGATCCCTGTGGGACCCCACTTATGACCTCCCTAGGAGACAAGACCTCCCCTCTAACCACTACCTTCTGAGTGTGACCTGAAAGCCAATTTCCTATCCTCCTAACTGTCAATGAGCCTACCCCACCCCCCTCCAGTGTCTCTCTTAGGCCAGTGTGATGGACTTAATAAAATGCCTTGCTGAAGTCCAGGAACAGTACATCCACTGGTCTCTCCCTGTTGAGTGCTGATGTCACCCACTCATCGAACTCTACAAGGTTTGCTTGACACGATCTACCTGGCACAAACCCATGCTGCCAGTCATCCAGGTAACCCATCTCCTCCAAGAAAACTCCCAGCCTTTCCTTAAGTATGCTCTCCATTACCTTCCCCACCACCGACGTCAAACTGATGGATCTATAGTTTCCTGGCTCTTCTCTTGATCCCCCTTTACAGCTGGGCACAACATGCACCTGCTTCCAATCCCTTGACACCCTACCTGTCTGTAGTGACAAGTTAAAGAGACCAGCCAAAACATCCGCCAACTCCCTCAGAACTCTGAGATGAATTGCATCAGACCCTGGAGATTTATTCTGTTTTAGGGACTTGAGGGCTTCCCACATCCAACCAACAGGAATATCAGCATCTGTCCCTCCCCCCATTCAGCAGAACTAGCCTGATATCTCACCCCGGCCTACCTCCCCCAGTAGTTTTTTCTTCAGCAGGTACCCCAATAGTCAGGTCTGCTTGGGGTCACTATCTCCCACAGGAATATATAGCACTTTTCATATACAGTGTATCTCAAAGTTCTTTACAAGCAATGCTGGCCTGGTAGTGAAGTGACTGAATGTGTAATGGCAGCCATATCGCACATCAACACCCACACACAGCCTGAACAATTGCATGAACTGGTTTTATGGGAAGGGGAATGTTGGCCAGGACACCAGGAATGTCCCCTACTCTTTGCAAAGACTGGCCTGGGTTCTTTTACTTCCACCTGAACATCCACCAGGACAGCACCAGGATGGGTAGAAGTGTCTCATCTGATAGATGGCACACCCCAGCAGTACAGCACCCCCTAATAATGTACTTAGCTGCCAGCATTTTTAGGTATGAGTCCAATCCCAGTGTGGGGCAAGAACCCACAACCATCTGGTCCAGAGGCAGAGGTGCTACCAACAGAGCCATGCTGACACCTTTAATTAATTGTAACACATTAATGGTGTGGGGCAGCCATGTCAGTGGTAAAATGGTTATCTTTAGATTCAGTAACTTGGCAGTGGCCCATACAATTAATGGACAACTGGGAGAAGGGGCCCTCTGGTTGACCTGAGGTGGGTGTTTTTGTTCAGGTACTTGCTGTGTAATATCTAGTTAAAGGCTATGCATATGAATGGAGCTGACAACAGCACTGCTAATACTTTATCTCATTTAGAGTGGCAGAGGTTCCTAGAGCTGGCACCCACAGAGGAGAAATGTCCACAGGACATTCCTTCGTTCCTGTGGTAGATAGTGACCTCAAAGCCTTGGAGCTGCTCGGAATGCCATCACACCTAGCATACAAGTAACCTACATTATAGGAATCGAGAACTTCCACAGGGTCCGAACATCTCAGGGAAGTCTAGAGGCCTGGCTGCTACCAGGTTTGAAAATATGTGGTAACACCTAAAAAGGAGACTATGACATCTGGGGCAGTGGGGCAGCACTTGGCTGAGGTACTGTGGTTCTCCACGGTTGTGGGCTTGGAGAATAATACCAGACCTTCAGGGTTCAGAAGATCCTAGAAAGGTGGAGTCAGAGGCTTCTGAAGCTGGAACCAAACCAGCAATACTTGAAGAGTATGAGGTGAGCTAACATACCCTTCCTCATCCCTGTGTTCAGCATTGTCTTTTTGGTGGCCTTTTGTGGGGCATTTCAGGTTTTGGAGCTGGTACAGCCGAAGAAAACCCCATGCTCACATGACATTAGAAGATAAAGTTATGGTCATAAACATGGTAAGGGTGTTTATGAGGCTATAGAAAAGCAAAATGGATCATTTGGCTTGAGGGTGTTGATGTGGCATATAGGCACTAGGCAGTGGGAGCTGGATAGAACCTCAAAGCAAAGATTCAGCAATATGTTGTGCAAAAACCTGCTGTTGGGGTTGTTTTCTTCTACCATGAGGAGTGATCACCTGTAATGGTATACCAGTTCAGGCATGTTATGCTAAAGTCAACCGAGAAAGCAGGTTTGAACTTGAAGGAGTTCAATACCCTTGCTTCAAAATTAGGGCGGTGACCAATACAATGCCTAGCGATCAGATTGACTTCCAGATTTTGCCCCTCGATGATAGAAGTTCTAGGCATTTCAGAGGAATGTGTGGCCTTATTTGTTTTAAAAAGCACAATTTCTGGTGCTTTACTCAAGCACTCCACCAATAACTTACTTATAACAGATTTCTACTGGCCACTTAGCAGAATTTTCTTCTCATTATTTTTTTGAAAGGGAAGGTAACATAAATTCTTGCTCGGAGGAGCTGGCCACCCGATTTCTTCCCCTTTCTAGTCCTGATTCAGTAAAGCGCTGCACTCGTGCCACCCCCACACACCAATGTTTTGTGATGTAGAAGTTTGTACTGTACTGGGGTCCACTCTATTGATATTAATGGGTGTGTGGTTTATAACACATTTATTTAAATATTTTAGAGGCTCCCTGGGTCAAATCAAAGCCATAGCTGAGCTAACAAGAGCCTAAAAACCAAGTGTCTTTAAGATGACATAACTATTTAAATGGCACCTTATCCTCCAGGGCCCAATCCCCCTGACGAAGCCTCAGAGGAATCAAAGCACTTGGGAAATGGTGTAAGCCTTGTTAGGTACTAGCACTATTTGCACCTAGAACTTTTTATATCCATGGTTCGCACTGTAATTTTTACATGTAAGCTGTGAGCTGCTTTGCACCTTGGGCTTTGTATGTGCAATAAAACAGCGTGAAATATTTTTTCATAAGCTAAAATATAACTATGGATTGCAGCCTGGATTATTTTGTCACTGGCCATGTGTTCCACACCATTGTTTGTGCATGCCTGGTTTGAGTAGGATGGGGGATAACATCACTGGGCTTATCCTGTAGGTAAAGCACTCTGCAGACAGGGAATGGGCATTTACCACCTGATCAGAGGTTCACCCTCATCCCAGAGGCTGGTATCTCTCTGATGACTTGTGTTACCTCAGTATGCCTGGAGGGTCCATTTGTGGGGAAATAAATGGACTGGTGTGACACCTGCAGGGGCCTTGGCAAGACTCCTGAACTGTGCATATCACATGGAATACTGTATGTTATACAGGTTTTAAAAACACATAGCTGTGGTCCTTTATCCCAAGATTGTGGTGCATGTTATTTTGTTCAGTGAAAGAAGGAAATGATGAGGCCAACAAGACAATGGCCAGTCTGCAAAGCATTGTAGTAGCCAAGGATTTGTTAGTGACCCTTCCCCAGGATATCTGAGCCCAGATAGCTGCAGCTCAGCTAGATCTCATCCCCCTGGGAAAGAGGTCAAGGTAGGGCTGCCTTCGGGGTGGAGAATTCAGGCTGGGGAATGGAGGGGGGGGGTGGAGCAAGAAGTTTGAGAGTCCATGCGAGAACTCAGTTCTCTCTCGCTGCTCTCTACCCACTGACTGGAATTTTCACTAGCCCACGCTCATGAAAATAGGGCTTCCCAAATGGTTTTCCTGAGATTGTTGCGTCCTCCAGAGGATACACTTAAACATTAATGCATTGAAGTAATATTTTCACAAACACTGTAAATGTGTTCCAACTATTCTGTTCTGGACAGGTTCCTACTGGGTCAGTATGAGGTGAAGGCCCACACAGCCAGGTACCAGATTTAGGCAGGTCAAGGGATAACCTCATCAGGCCTGTCCTGCAGGCACGTGCCTTCCAGATGGAGGATCAGTCATCACTACCAGGCCAGAGAACCCCTCCTCATCCCAGAGGCTGATATCACTCTGGAAACAGTACTTTTATTTCCTAGGTCTGCCTGGAGGATCCCTTCATGGGAGAAGGGCCAGGCTGGTATGACAACTCCAGTGACCTTAGTAAGACCCCCAAGCTGTGTACATCATGCAGAATGTCGTAAGGTGTACATGTTTTAATAAAGACATGACTGTGGCCATTTTCTCCAAGATTTATTTATTAGCTTTTGTTTACTGGGTAAGCATGCTAGACAGGGAATGCCTGTTTTCAGGTACAACCCGAGAGATTGCAAGAGCATGGTTTACAGAACAGTGCAAGGGAATTACAACAATGTGAAATGCAAGCAATGAGCAGGTCGGTGATACAAATAAACAGGTGCAGGATGAACAGATAAGCAAATACATCAAAGGTAAGAACAAGCAAACAACAGTTACATTTTGTGGCAATAACACAAGTGCAATTTGTCCCATTTTGAGGGTGGTATGTGCCGAGGTGAAGAGCATGCAGGGTAGACAATTCCCCTTACTGGGGCTCAGAGGGGGTAGGGGGAACCAGGAAAGTGGAGGGTACACAACAGGGTCCAAGCATGCGTAGGGGATAGCAAGCAGCTTTGGAACAGTTACAGGCTGAGGCAGACTTCAGGTGCAACCAGATGGAGCTCTTCAAGAAGAAGAAGAAGAAGAAGAAGAAGAATCAGCATTTATATAGCACTTTTCATACACAGTATCCAAAAGCGTTTTACAAGCAATGCTAGACTGGTAGTGAAGTGACTGAATGTGTGGTGGCAGCCATATCGCACATCATCACCCACACACAGCCTGGATAATTGCATGAACTGGTTTATGGGAAGGGGAATGTTGGCCAGGACACCGGGAATGTTTCCTGCTCTTTGTGAAGAGTGCCCTGGGTTCTTTTACTTCCACCTGGACACCCACCAGGACAACACCAGGATGGGCAGAAGGGACCTCGGTTTAATGTCTCATCTGAAGGACGGCACACCCCAGCAGTACAGCACCCCCCAATACTGCACTCAGATGCCAGCGATTTTTAGGTGCAAGTCCAATCCCGGTGCTGGATGAGAACCCATGACCTTCTGGTCCAGAGGCAGATGTGCTGTCAACTGAGCCACACTGACATCTAATGACACCTTAAAGATGGGATGGGATGGGTGGGGGTACATCTGATGGTTGCAGGTAGGGTATTACAGAATCTAGGGGCACAAACAGCAGAGGCAAGATTACCTGACAGTGTACCAGTTTTTGGGACAAGGAGGGACTGCAAGTCAGCTGACCTTAGCCGGTATGATGGTAGAGCTGGCCGAAGGAGTTTGGACAAGGTGGGTGGGGTGGCATTGCAGAGAATTTTGTCTGTGAAGCAGCCCAAGACAAATAAGCGATAATTATCTGGGGACAACCAGTGTAGCTGACTGTATAAATCACAGTGATGGGTAAGTCGAGGGATGGCAAGGGTAAAGCAGCAAATGTTATTATAGGCCACATCCCATTTAGCAAGGCTAGTTTTGTGGTGAAGGTAAAGATTGTCTGTCCATAGTTGAGAGAGAGAAGGAGCAAACCTTTAGCAAGAGCAAGCCGTGCAGCAGTAGTAAGGGACCCATGAGCCTGGTATGCAAGTCCAAGCTTGAGATTTGTTGCCCTGCAGACATTTTGAATGTATAGAGACAGGTCTAACTGGGGGTCAAGAGTAACTCCCAAGTATCTAAAGGAGCATGTAATACCAACTGGGAAACCATTAAGACTTAAGACATTGAGTGGGACTGACACTGTCTGAGTTTGGCAGAGGAGCTGAAGAGCATGAGTTGAGTTCTCTTTAAGTTTAGCATGAGCTTATTTGTCAGGAGCCAATGTTGCAGTTTACTGAAGTCAGCTTGTAGGTTGTGATTCATGGCATGGACATCACCTGAGCTAGCTAGGAGGATCAGGTCATCAGCATATAGGGTTGTGGTGCTATGGGTAGGGGCTATTGGAAAGTAATTGATGAAAAGAGAAAATAGGATAGGATAGGGCCCAGAATAGATCCCTGCGGGACACCAATAGTGATTGGAACAGGTTCTGATAGAGCCCTATTGTACTTAACAAGTTGTAGTCTGCCAGTGAGATAGTTGGAAACCCAGTTTGGGACTGGATCAGCAACACCAAGGGAATGAAGCTTGGTACAGAGTAGGGAGTGATTCACTAGATCAAAGGCCTTTGAGAGGTCCATGAAGATAGCTCCAGTCAGCATACCCTGGTCCATGGTAATCCTTATACCAGATGTAACTTTAGCAAAGGCTGTACAGTGCTATGCCCTTTACGAAATCCGTGCTGTTCAAGTGACAGTAAGGTATGTTTAGACAGGTAGTCCATCAGCTGCACTTCCACCACCTTTTCCAGTATCTTGCTAACAGCAGACAGGATGGCTATAGGATGGTAGTTTTCTATGCATTTCCAGTCACCCTGCTTGAAAACTGGAAAAACCTTTTCTACTTTGCAGATTGCAGGAACATTTCTGGTGGTGAGGGAGAGGTTAAGAATATGGGATACTGGGAATGCAAGCAAAGGGGCCCCAGTCTTTAGGAGTTTTGGTTCAAGGTCATCGTGACCAGGACTCATATGAGGAGAAAGGCCACTGAGAAGCTTGTAGGTTTCCCTCACTGAGATTGTTTTAAGACAGAAAGATGGTCGCGACAAAGATTCTGGAGGGAAGGAATGGTCAGAGGCAGATGACTCATCATTGTCAGTAGTAAATAGGGAGGTGAATGCAGAGAGACCAGAGAATTGCTTGTTAAATGCACTAGAGATGGTAGTAACATTATTGCAATTTCTATCATCAACAATCATATCCATAGTATCACACCAGCTATAACCCCCGACTATGGTTTTAATAGTGTGCCAGAAGTATCGCGGGTCCCTAGCAGAGGATAAGAGGGCAGTCTTTCAGTATTCATTCTTGGCATTATGTATGGCTCTTTTGCAGATGTTGCAGAGCCACCTGTATTCATGGTAGTCAAACAATTCCTTAGAGACCCAGTGCTTATCGTAGGCTTTCATGAGGGAGAGCAAGTCCCTATGCAACCATTTAGTGATAGTGCCTCTAACTCTCTTTCTGATGTGAGGTGCATGCTTATCCTGCAGAGAGGGGAGGATGTTTAGAAGCTTGTCAAGCGCACATGTGATGTCTGTGGCAGAGAGTACTGTGGCCTAATCTGTGGTTGCAAGATCTTGAAGAAAGAGAGAAGAGTTAAAGTGGGAGAAGTCTCTCACTTGTATAATTATATAAGGCACTTCGGGAGAGAAGAGTCTCCAAATGCAGTAGATGGGGAAATGGTCAGATACGGAGTCAGGAAGGACTCCTGATGTTGTGATTCTATCAGGCCTGTTCGTCAGAATCCAATCGAGGAGTGTTCCTCGACTCCCACTGGGGTGATTTTGTGTGGGCTCACTGATGAGCTGAGTAAGGCCCAGGGCCCCTAGCAGTGGTTCATACTGCTTGACATTGTCACCAGACCAGTTTAGATTGAAGTCACCACATATAAGTACCTCATCTGAGGTGATTTTAGGGCTAACGCTATCAAGCAGATGGGACAGCCCCTTGATACCCTGCTCTAGAGGGTTGAATGCACAGATGATGTGAATTTTTTTGGCATTCTCTAGTAGGCAGAGCTCATGAATGAATTCATAGGAGGCAGAGGAATGCGCCAAGTCATACTGGATTAGGGATATGTTAAGGTGACTTTTGTAGTATATCAAAAGACCACCTCCATGCTTTTTACCAAGCGATCGTGGTGCAGGAGGCTAAAATTGGGGAGTGTCATGGTTGAGTCAGGGGTGGCAGGTTTCAACCACATTTCCATGATACACAGAATATCAAGGTTATAGTAGTCAACCCAGGCAGTCAGTTCAGCATGATTGTGGATTAGACTACGAACATTGAGATGTGCAATTTTAAGACCCTTAAGAGAGGACCAGGAGGAGGTGTTAAAGGTCTGTTGTGAGGTAGGTCCAGGGTTCAGTTCAACATCTCCAGCAAGGAGGATAAGGAGAGTGGAGAAGCAGAGGAGGTAGCGCAGCCAGGTCCTCCTGTAAGGTATTTTATGAGGATGGCATCGCGAGCATTTGAGCAGTCTAAATGCAATTCTCATAGAATTTGGTGGGAAGCAGCAGAGGGGATGCACGTTTGCTTGCCAGGAGGCTATAAAATGGTGGCACATGGTCATTTGTTCAGGAAAAAGGGGGAATTAAGGGAGCTACAGGGCAATGATTCCTGATGGTGAAGTTGCCTGATGGCTCTGGGTTTCTGTAAATGTAAACATTTTGCCTGCAAGAGACTAACAAACCTATTGAGTCAGACATGTCAGGCTGATCACATGGTGACTGAAGGTAGGTATCATGACATGGATATTATGAGTTGTACTTATCACCCCAAGAGTAATTAATATGTACAGTGCTAACCATGGGCACTTGTAAAAATACACAACCATGACCTTTACTGCTATCAGTTCTCTCCCACTGAGCTGAGTGACCCTTGAAATAGAGAAAATTTTAAGGTGTTATGTAGAGACAAGGATAACATAGAAACATAGGAAATATTTGCAGAAAAAGACCATTGGTCCATCCAGTCTCGGTATAGAAAGTGTTAAATAAGATCTGCTGAAGAGGGCAGAGACAAAGATGTTTTCTTCTAAACTAGGCATATACAAAATGTAAAATAATTAAAAACTGGTATAAATAATTATTGTATTTGAGGAGACAAGTTAACAAACAGAGATTTTGCGAAATTAAATTTCACCGGCGAAATTGCAGTGAAATCAGCAATTTCGCCACCTGAAACATTTCACAAAATTAAGCCATTCCGCAAAAGTTTTCACCAGGTGTGAAGTTGCAAAATGTCACCTGCGTAACACAACATTTCACCACAAAATACACAATTTTGGCTGAAATGGCAAATTTTGCACGTTCACGGGTGAAATTTTGTCATTCCATGGACATTTCACAGGTGAAATTTTGCATTGCATGGGTGAAATTTTGCGCCTGCTAAATAGTTTGCAAATTGCATGAATTTCGCAAAGTATTTTGCGTAACAAAATTTTGCAATTCCGCACAGCTCTACTAACAAAGAGCATTAGTGATTAAAAAGAACAACTGAAACTAGCTTTTTGTTAACCGATGTACTACAGTGGAAGGAAGCAGAACTGTCAAACCACTTGGAACAGTAATACACTGCAGTGTCGCTCACTTCTGTGTTTTTGATAATCAACTGGAATCGCAGTCCTGCACTGTCTTTAGTAGCTGTAAACCTGGGGGCTGAAAACCCAGGGCCATATTTAGGAGTACCCCAGCCATAATCATGGCTAAGAATGTATTTTGGAGCTTCTCCTGGTACCTGCTTGTAAAACCCAATTTTATAATCCTTGTGCCCAACAGTACAAGTGAGAGTAACTGTTTGTACAAGACTGACTGTGACAACAGGAGGCTGCAATATTACTGTTTCACACTGGATACCTGTTGAAATAATAAAATGAATCATTAGTAATAGCTACTTTAAAGGACATCTGAATAATTTTGAAAATTGCCAAATGATGTTGTACACGTACAGTTTATCCAAGTCATAAAGAAGAATAAACACAATGTGTGCCTTATTTCTTTCTGAGAATTATCTTCCTTTCTAGCTGAGGTCTATGAGAGTGTCAGAGCTAATGCCTTCTAGCCCTGCATTATAACCCCTGAAATTATGAGGGCAATTCATGCAAATTTTAGCTACCCTGAAGTTCAGTGTTGCCAATCACATTCTTGCAGATAACATGATGTAAGAAGCACTATTGAAATGTTATAAAAATAGAACATAAATAGGGTTAAAGAGCTACTGATGCCTCAAAGAAAACCTTGAAAAATAATGATATTTAAGTACAATTCGGCTTGCATTCCATATATATATTCTATAGATTTCTCCTCCCTATTATTTATTATTGAGGAAATTTGCATTGATGCATTATATTTATCCCTTAGAGTTAATCTGCTTCTGTAGCTTACTTCCTACCTCTTGTCATAATCCTCTGTTGTGACATCACAATCTGTTGCCTTGGGAGTAACTGTGATGTCAGAAGGAATACATTATGACCTCAGGTAGGGAGAAAGCAACAGGAACAGATGAACTCTTCAGGAGCAAAGATCCTATTTTCATGCAGATTACATTAGTAATAAATAATGGAGAGGAGGAATACAGCACTAATGTGAAATACAAGCGGAACAGTGTCTAAATATTATGTTTTGTTAAAGTTCTCCTGAAGGCATCAGCTGCTCTTTAAACTAATAAAATTATTTATTGAGATCTGGTGAAAGATCAGTTTTCCAAAGCAGGGAATCCTTATTAGGTGTTTATCAATAACTGAAAGAGCCCTGTTTATCAGTTGTGACATGTATGGTAAGCAGACTTGGAATTTTACAGGGACTGTGACCCTTTCCTAACCCAAAGCTATCACTAAAATGCTCAGCCTATAACAGAAAATAATAGCAATGCCTAACAGCATTGAGAGGCAGAGGCTTAAACATGTAGAGTTTTGGGGAGAAGAACTGGAAATGGAGAGTTCAGATTAACTGACAACATTTTAAAATGTTTAGGTAAAAGAGGACTGGAAATTATTTCTAACTGGTTACTATTTATAATGTTCCTGTATTCAGAAATTATATTCATACCCCAAACCGTCCATATTTATATGTGGCTGGTTAAGTTTAATCTTCTTATTCCCCCTGGTCAGTGGTGCTGCCCAACCCTGCCATGTGACCACCTAGACCCATCCATCTGCAACTCTGGCACTTACCTGTTGTCATAGGGTCCACTGAGCATTTCTGCCCCCATGAAGATTTCCATCAAGGGGCTTGATAGGAGGCATCCCCCTTTCAGTCTGTGTCGTGTGAAGGACACCACCCTGTCAGAGTGGTAGAGTCCAGATGTGTTGGGTTCATGATGCTACGGTCTGGGAATTTTCCTCACTTTTTGTATTCTGCAGCCAAGGACGCAGTTGGCAAGTGCCCCATGGTGTGCATCACCACGCAATTACATGGCGGCACTCCGGATCCAGACTGCGTCCTCCCACCCTCAAGCTCCTCCATTTGCACCACCTGTGGTCACCCAGTGGCCGTATTACAGTGGAGCCAGAGATCGCTGCCGGCCCTCCCTGGAGGAGGACAGTTTATCTTCCTCCTTCTGACCAGTTCCCAAAGTCCAGAGCTCACTCCTGAACCTAGATTGATGATGTTATGATTGGTCCCTCTGCTGCTGCACTGACGGGAAGGCCCCTGTGCCTAGAAAATATGAACATATGAAGTTGCCAGCAGATAAAGGCCTTATGGTCTATCAAGTCTGCTCAATTGTGCAGCTAGCAACCCTTATACTGCAGCTGTCCCTCCCTCCCTCCCTCCCTCCCCAGTGACTTTCCCCTTACCCTGTCCCTTCCCTTTTGAAGCAGCCCACTGTTCTACAGGATACCACTTCCTCTGGCAGTGCATTCCACCCAGACACCACCCTCTCCATAAAAAAGTGTATCATTTCCCTTCTGAACCTTCCCCCTTCCAATCTCAGATCATGCCCTCAAGTGTCCCTTTATTTATTGCCTTCATGTACTTGAAGGTTTCAATCACGTCCCCCCATCCCTCCTCTCCTCCAGGGAGTACATGTTCAGCTCCCTCAGCCTACTGTTGTAGGGTAAGTCCCCTAGCCCCTGGATCATTATTGTTGCCCTGCGCTGCACCCCCTCCAGTAACCTAATGTCCTTCTTCTGATACGGTCGCCAGAACTACACACAGTACTCCAGGTGTGGTCTAACCAGTGACCTGTATAGTGGCAGGATCACCTCCCCCCTCCTGGAGGATATGCCTCTGGCAATACAACCTAGCATCCTGTTGGCCTTAGCAGCTGCCTCTCTACACTGTGCTGAGTTGTTCATTGCTCCCGTAATGATCACCCCCAGATCCTTCTCCTCTTCTGTCTTGGCTAGTTGAATCCCCCCTAGCTGGTAGCTCCTCCTTGGCTTTTTTGTGCTGAAATGTAGCACCTTGCATTTCTTGGCATTGAATCCCAGCTGCCAAGTGTCCAACCAGGCCTCCAATTTTGCCAGATCATCTTGCAACTCCTGCCACCCTTCTAAGTCATCCACTACTGCTCCCATCTTTGTATCATCTGCAGACAGACTTATCTTGCTCTTGATGCCTATTAAGATGTCTTCTATGAAGATCCCAAACAACACCGGCCCCAGTACAGAGCCCTGTGGCACCCTGCTTGTCACTGTCCTGGGAGATGAGAATGCCTCTCCCACCACCAGCCTCTGCTGTTTCCCTTGCAGCCAGTTCACTACCCATACCACCATCTTTGCCCCTGCCCCTGTGCCTTCCAGCAGCCCAGGTACAGCACATTCACTGCATGACCCCTGTTTAATTGCCTGGTTACCCAGTCATAGTACTCCACTAGGTTGGTCTGACAGGATCTGCCTGAAACAAACCCATACTGTCTGCTGTCCTGCAGCCCATTAGCATCTAGGATGGAAAACCCCCCTCTCCTTCAGGATTGTCTCCATCAGCTTTCCCACGAAAGCCATGCATTGTATTATTTCTATGGGCATCATTCCAAAAAGTCCTCAAGGAACCAGTAATTTGGAGTTTTAGCTATGTCTTTAGACATGTGTTGCGTATGCAGCAACCAGGTGTGTCAAGAGGAGAGGGAGATACCAGAAACCCATAGATATAGGTCACTGGAAGTTCAATATGAGCATATATTTACTATTATAACACCACACTGCCATGGATCACCACTTCAGTGAAATGTGTGACCAGATGTTTGGCTGTTTAATTTTTCTGTGGCGAACTTTCCTGTACCAAACTTTTCTGTTCTGAACCTGCCAGTGCTGTATTTACTGTGCCCCATGAAGTAGAGTCTGATAGAAATCCTAAAGGACAAGGGGCTTCAGAACAACAGGTAACATGGGTTCATGTCAGGAAAGTTGCGTCAAATGAATCCGATGGGAATTTTTTAACTGGGTAACGAAGGTCATTGATACAAGACAGGCCATAGACATACTATATCTGGACTTTAGAAAGGCCTTCAACTGTGCCCCTCCCCAAAGAGATTACAAGTGAGGAGACCTGGGGTAGGAGTAAAATGACTACCTGGTGTGAAATTGGCTAGACTGAGAACACAAAGGGTGGTTTTAAATAGTGAACACTCAGGTATGAGAGATGCCATGTGTGGAGTGGTGCAGGGGTCAGTGTTGAGGCCTGTGCTAACATATTCCTTAGGGATATGGGCGATGACATCAAGGTAAAATGTGCCTTTTTACTGATAACACTAAACCCTAAGGCCTGGTTGAGAGTGATGAAGGGGTTAGGGAATTAAAGGAGGACTTGAAAAGATGGTCTGGAATCTGGCAGCTTGGCTTCAGCATCAAAAAGTGCAAGCTTATACATGTCAGGAAGAAAAATCCATGGCTCAAGTGTAGGTTGGGGGAAGCTGTCGCAGTGTTGGATGAGAAAAAGGACTTGGGGGTAGGAGCTGTAAGCAACCTCAAGTCATCTGTGCTTTGTGGCAAGGCTGTCATGAAAGCTAACAGAATGCTGGGATGCTAAAGTGGAGAAATCATTAGCAGGAGGAAAAAGATCATTTCTATGTTTCTATTACCCTTGAGGAAGGGGGAGAGGGACATGATAGAAACTTTCAAGTATCTCAAGGAAATTAACAAGGTACAAGAGGGTAGTATCTTTCAGAAGAAGAAGAGATGTGCAAGAACAAGGGGGCACAATTTGAAGATAGAGGCGGGATGGCTCAGAGGTAATGTTAGAAAGTATTTTTTCACAGAGAGAGTTGTGGATGCATGGAACAGCCTTCCTGAGGAGGTTGTGGAGTCAGGAACAGTGGGAGAATTCAAGAATGCATGGGACAGGCATAAGGCAATTCTAGTGGGTGGCAGGAGGAAGTAAGCTGTTGATTAACTAGAATCTGCAGCTTATCCATCAGGTAGGAAAATGGACAGACTAGGTGGGCCAAGCAATCCTTATCTGCCATCAAATTCTTTGTTTCTATCAGTTTACCCTTACACAGATCCCCGGTGTATCCACACTTTCAGTACTGTCCTGTTCTGGAGTCCTCATCTGAAAAATGACATAAACAAACTGGAAGTTGTGCAGAGAACAGTAGCTAAAATGATACAGGGGCAGAATGGAAACTCAAACAGGCAGAGATTGGAGAACCTAAATATGTAGTCGCTGGAGACATGGAAGGAGAGGGGGAATATGACAGAGACCTTCAAGTATGTGAAAGGCATTAATAAGGTGCTCTCTAGTAAACTGTTTAGACACAGTGGGATTCCAAGCACACCAGGGGGAATGGAACCAAGTAAATGGAAACTAATTATAAAATGTGTATAGAAATCCCTGCAGTCTGACTGGGTGAGACATGATTCTAGTTATGGCCTTGGAAAAGCTCAACCATGGCTAAAAATAAGTCTCTACCATATTATATAACCAATAAGGGCACTCCTGGACATGGGTTGTACTGGGTTTACCACATACCTAGGGGATGAAGGCACTCATCACACAGTCATCTAGACTCCCACACCTGACCACTAAGGTACACCAACTACAAATGTAGTGTAAAAATTGTTATTATGAGTTAACAGGGCTTCTGAGGGATGTCTCCTATGGTAAAAGGGAGTCCGAGCATGAGGTTTATTGAGAGGACCAAGAAGCGAAGCTGAGGGGGTGTCACTGCTTAAACCTCATGAGAGGAATCTCTCATACCATAGGAGAAATATCCTGGAGGCCTTATTACCATATTGTATATCACTCTAGTTTAGCTCAAGTGATGCATATGTTTAGAGTCTTTTCTTTTTAATTTTATTACTGCTGAAGTGGCGCGCTCTCTCCTTACACTCCTGCAGAAGTGCACATGGTGAAAAGGATAAGAGGTATAGTGGTTCTATACACTGGTTGGCTGAAATCATATTAGTAATTTATAACATAATTTATAGTAGAACATTGTTCTATGTAGAAATCCATACCTAGAACAATGTTGTTCTCCTGCAGTAGCTACATCATTTTGTTGTTGTGCCGCACTAGCTATAATAATAATAATAATAATAATAAACATTATTGTTAGAGCACCTTTCAAATACCAAAGCGCTTTACAGTGTTAGAACATGATTCCATAAAACTATTACAATTAATAAATAAAACAGCAATAACAAATAATAACAATTTATGGAAAAGCCTGACTCCACAAAAAAAGTTTTAAGTGCCTGTTTAAAGCTCCCCACGGTCACGCATGTAGGTACTGCAACACCAACATGAAATGCATTCTTGTACCATACCCACTGGAGGCTCCAAGCCACCACAATGCCAAAACAGATAGCTGCAGTGGCTACAGAACAGGGAGATTGCTTAGAATCAATAAATTACCTTGGTGCAGGCTCTTTTATGTACGGCGACTGAATGTTTAAAGGAAAAAGGAAGCAACATCTGTTTCCAAATTAGCATTTCACATTTTTCACTCCCCTGTACTTTCAGCCTGTGCTCTATTTCCTCCATTCTAGTGGCGTTTTACTGTGTGTGACTTCTCTTGTCACTGCTGCTGTGTCTGATGTTATTGGCAGTTGGGGTAGAGACTGAAGACATCAGGACCCTGTTGCAAGAACCCACTGAAATCAGTAGTGAGTTGGTCAGGCAAGGGCTCGATGGAGTTCCTTGGTGACCTCCTCTTGTACTGTAGTTTGCAAACAGACACTTATGGACTGCCTGAGGACTGTCTCTGCATGAACATGATTGAAGACAAATTGTTGTAAGTTGTCTCAGAAATGTCTTTGGAGGGGTCCCTTCAGAATTTGACATTTCTTACCAATGAATGAATGGTATGTAAAATTACACAGACTCATGTTTCTTGTGTGTTGGAACCATGCACTATAAAAGACAATGTATGGTCCACTATACACAGCAAGCATGAGCAGCCATCGAGAGGTTGCCATGGTGAGCGAAACCCTCTTGAGCTTCACTCTCGAGGTTTGAATGGTCACCATGGCAACTTCTCAATGGCTACATATACTTGTTGTGAATAGTGGACTATACATTATCCTTTATATTGCACACATCATACAAAACAAGTTGGCAAACAAGTGTGGAACTAGGAAGATTTAGGAACAATGTGCGGGGGTGTTACTTCATGGAGAGGGTAGTGGAGGCCTGGAATAAACTACTGGAGGAAGTGGTGAGGACAGAAACAGTGAAGGGATTCAAGAGGGCATGGGACAGACATAAAGGGCTGGCAAGTGGGGGGAAGGGGAGGTCCCGTGACATAGGTAATGAGTAAGGCGGGAGAGGCAGACTTGATGTGCCAGAGGGTCCTTTTCTGCCACAAGATTTCTATGATTCTATGATCCTTTTCTCACTACTGCTGCCCCCATGTAAAACTTTTTAACTTGTTCTGGGATGGGCAGAGTACAAAAATGGATTTAGTTCTGATGGCATTGGCAACTTGTGTAAAACCTGTCTGACTGCCAAACAATAGCTCAGTCTGGTGATATGTCAGACCTGGGTGGAATTTGAAGGAACAATTGGTCACATTGGGAGATAGCTAGAATGCAGGTAGGGTGTGCCCAAAACAATTGCACCTGGACAGGTTTATCAGAAAAGAAATCCCAACTAAGTTATCTCAAAGGCCATTAAAGATAGAGCAGTAAGAAAATTTGAGCCAATATTTAAAAAAAACTGCTTCTTCTGGAAGAAGTTACTTGTAGGTTCAGTGCACTTCTTCTTTAAAACTGGACTGGCAATGACCCAATGAAATGGCGTTATGGTCAATGAACGTCTACTGGCACAGCTGTGACTTGAAAATGTAGATAATATCGACCTTTCTGAGATGCATTAAAGGAAATGAAACAGCATTTTTAGCTTGGGGATTGCCCTAGACACAGTTTGGAATGAGTCAGAATAATTTAATGAAAATGATTGCACTGATACATAACCTCTTATTTTAAGTATATAAAGGTATAATGTTACCATGCCTTAGTCAAGCTAATGTGTCTAAAAAGAAGATAATTTGCAAAATAACAACCTGTATTCTGAATAATCAAACACAACTGATTCTAACCGTGGTCAGTCCCACCAACTAATCAAACTGCTAGTTCTAAGTCATAATATAAAAGTAAATGACTAACAAATTGGAACTTCCTTTAAAAGTACAATTGCAACTATCCTTGGGTAGCAAACTATCAGATTTACAAAGACTTGCACATGACACAACCGCAATTTACATCAATACTGTGATACAAATAGCAGCTGCATCTATGTCAAGATGTGGTTCAACCATGAAAAGATGGTTGTGTCACTATCTGCTGCATCTGCAGCTGTTTCACTATCATGCCACACTTGCAACCAAAAAACTACTTAAACCAGTTTTTAATACTTGTGTTAACCATGTCCCTTACAATTAGGATGCAAATGCTAGATCTAACAAAGGTGCTGTAAGTCATGTGCCAAGTCTAAAAGCAGCAAAGTAAGTCCCCCAAATCGAAGGAATTAAGGAGATAGTAGATAAAAGCAAGATATATGGTGTCAGAACTAGATAATTGCATCGTAAGTTAATATGGATAGACAGACACCCATGGCATTTTGGACATGTGACTGTGTCACACATTTTAATTTAGAACACCGAGAGTAAGCATACTAGACAGGCAGTTTGCAGGAAAGAGTCACATATTTGCCTTATTTACATTGCCATAATTGTACACAAGCATGAAACAAGTTTCTACTTGAGTTACACCATGTCATTCATGATGCAAGTATGAAAATGCACAATTATGTTGCTGTATCTTTGAAGCCCCAGATGCCTCAAGGGAAAGTTTGACAAAACACAACATTAGGCACATTTCAAATTATAGTTCATTATTTATTTGTCTTTATCTTCCCTTTTCATATATACATATATATATTACATATATATGTGTGTATGTATATGTGTGCGTGCGTGTGTGTGTGTGTGTGTGTATATTTATCTATTTAGTTTTTGTTGACCGGGTAAGTGCACTAGACAAGTCTTGCCTATTTTCAGGCACGTCCCGGGGGACAGGGATACAGATGAATGCCAACTGACCTTGAACTAGAGTAAGCTGTATATATATATATATATATATATATATATATATATATATATATATATATATATATATATGTATACACACACATATAGGGGATATATATATCTATATCTATATATATATATATATATATAGGGGATACATGATGGTCATTAGTGTGATATGGAAAATATTTTCACTCCTTTTCATGACTATCAAGAGGACACTGTGCAGGAATGAAAATATTTTCCATATCACATGAGTGCACAACATGTATCTGATTTATACAATAGAAGTATTTTCTGCTATTTTTTTGGTTTGGTTTGATGACATCCCCACAGTGAAAATAAATGCAGGTGACATCATCACAGTGGTTATTTCATTACAGTGAGAATACATGTTTTTATTCAATGAGTTATTTGCTCACCCCTATTGTATAAATTTATGTATAGACTAAGCACAATAACATGAAGACCGGTTACTGAATCTCACAGTTTAATGTTTGCAACTGTAATAATTAATCTTATAATTTTGTTTACTTTTTTTGCTATGTATTTTTTTATACAATGACTGTGAGAATCCAAATTGCAGAGAAAGTAATTTATTATGTTGTCTTGCACGAGCACAAGCAACATCTTTTGGTGGTAGTAGCACAGTGAGGGGTGTGTCAGTGTTGGCAAATGCAGACCACACTTTAGTAGGTGCGTCCCTTATTCCCCAATTAGCTAGCATGCTAGCACCGATGCAAAAATTATGTAAAGTGCCACCAACTTAAAAGAAATGTGCTGCTGCAATCCGAGACAAGCTCGCCATGTAGCGGCAGAGATGATACGCCTCCCGTATGTGCATTTCCCGGTAAAACATGTCAATAAACATGGCAGTGACAAGACAATCCCCAAACAAAGCATACATCAGGGGTGCAATCCCCGTGTCGGCATGCCCCTCACCTCCCACACATTGTATGGCACACTGGGAGCTCACCCCAGTGTGTCCAACATTCCCCCAAAAAAGTCATGGCACACACTGGGAACCCTCCCCAGTGTGCCCAACATTTGTTTTATTTCACCTGTAAAGAAAGAAAATAATCCTGCGATGTCTGTTTTTTTTTTGTACCTGAAAAAAAAAGGTCCCTCATTGTCAGCGGTGCCCGTCCCCAACCTGCACCCACCCTCTGTTCACCCCACCTCTCCACACACTTTCACCCCATACTTACCTCCAGTGGGCTGGTACTGTGATCTTCGGTGGAGCAGAAACATGTCTGGACTCTTCAAAGCCAAACTGAAAAATGAAAAAATGCCAGTATGCTGTATAATGACATCATGGGGTGTGGGGGTTCAACTTAGGTGGATATCTCAGCCAATTTTTACTCCAAATTTTCAACATGGGGTTCTTGGGACCCCACCTCATGAACACATGCACTGCCATCTTGTTATTTGGGACTTATTAATGAAATGACAGTGCCACTGTTCATGAGGTGGGGTCCCAAAAAGCCTATGTTACAAATTTGGTGAAAAATTCAAAAAAATGACTGTGTTACGAGTGTGCATTGCGCAGTATCCATGCATGCTCGTAACTTCAACAATTTTTAATATTTTCACTCCAGATTCTCAACATTGCTGTTTTGTCACACCTCCTTATGAACAGTACAGCTGTCATTTTTCACATCCTGCCCAAAATGTGTTTTCGCACATCTGGTGCACAATGGCGTGGTCGCTGTGGGAAATCAACTTTTGGGATGGATTAACAAAATCACAGTGCCACTGTTCATGAGCAGAGGTCCCAAAATGCCCATGTTGAAAATTTAGTTAAAGAATTCCCCCAAATAATTGTGTTATGGGAGTGCATTGTGCAGTTTCTATGCACGCTAATGACTTCACCAATTTTTCATATTTCCATTCATGAACAGTACAACTGCCACTTTTTATATCCTGCCCAAAATGTATTTTTGCACCTGGGGTGCCAAATGGCACCATCGCTGTGCAAAATCACCTTTCAGCTAACAAACTGATAGTGCCACTGTTCATGAGGTGGGGTCTCAAAAAGCCTATGTTGAAAATTTGGGGTGAACATACCAAGAAACGCTCGAGGCATTAGGGTTTCCAACCATAATGGCCCACCCTGTAGAGACTAACAGGCATCAGGGGTGTGACTTGGGATTGTCGGCTGTAATGGTCTTGCCATTACACCCCCCCCCTGCAGCCAGTGACAGGCATCGAGGTGTGCCTTGGACTCTTCAGCCCCAAAATTCACCCCATTTTCCTATACTGCACCCATCTCGGCATATTTCATTATGGAATAGGGTGAACGTAAGGCCCGAAGCCCCCAAGGCACACTGCAACACTTGTCAGTGTCTGTAGAGTAGGGTGAGGTGAAACGGTGTGAGTATTATGGCCAACAACCCAAAGGCACGCCCAAATGCCTGTCACTCTCTGCAGAGTGGGGGTGGGGTTGGCATCAGTTCAATACTTCACTGGCATTCCTATTATGCATCTCTCTAACTCCTGCACTACCAATGCCAATGCCAGCAAGACAACATTCAGGACTGACAAATGTTTTTCATTAATGGTGCAACTTGAGTGAAAACAAATCATTTACTTCTACTCCAAGTAATAGATATTTCCAGTTCAGGAGCATCATGTAACCCCAGAACACCTGTCAGAAAGGACCTTACAGGGATTTATTTTGACTTTTTGGAATACTTCATTCATCTGAACGGGTTCATTAGAATGTGTTCATTTGAATGTGCATGGCAAAAGAAGATCAATTCATTGTGATAGAAAGAAAAGCCCTGAATGTAGGTTTTAAAAGTGATCTTATATTTTAAATAAAATACTTAGCATCTGAGCACTAGGTCCAACCTTGCTATAGAACAGCTGGCACTGTATAAATGACATATTATATGCCACGGGCAGGCAAAAGTATCACATATATTTTTATCTGCTAAGTCTGACCTTTATAAAACTAATTTGTGGCTCTGCCACATATGAGGTCATACTGGTCAGAACCTGCAGATGATAAAAATATAATATCATTAGCCAGCCAACTGCATGTCCCATCTGTACTGTATTTTTCATATTTGGGGAACACCTTTGCACTGTGTCATTACTGAAAATGGACAAGTGATGCTTAATGACCTATTTGGTTATCAATAAAATAAATACAGTAAATGATGATGATGCGTCAAGCAGGGGAGCATGATATTATGTAAAGGCTGGCAGTCAGAGTAGGGAGTATCTAAAAAATATGTTCTCCATTGTGTATGCTAAATTGTATAATAATGAATATAATGAAAGCTACAATGAAAACATTTATGAAATATAAGCTGAGAACTCTGTCTACATATACAACATATTTTTTCCATATTACCTGAGACACCCTTTGTAAGGGTCATACTTTCTTTGTTTTCTGTTTACCCTATAATACTGTTATCTTATAAAGGTAGAGCTGAAAGAAGACATTCTGGATCACATCCTTTGCACTCTTAAAGACACAGTAGATGATTTGATACATTTTATTAGACACACAATAAGTTCCAGTACATAAGCTTTCAGGCCCATACCAAGCTGTAATGAACATAAATGCAAATTAAAGCAGTGCAGAATTCAACCATTGGAATCGGTGTGGAATGGCAATTATGCTTCTGAAATACTTTTCAGAATTTCATTTTAAATTCTGTGAAATTATTAAAAACATTTCTTGTAAACCGTGGAATAATTTTCCACGGTTTATGTAAAACATGATAGCAAAGTAAATGCATGATAGCAGTCAGCATTTTGACATGTACTTCTTTATTTTATACTTGATTGTATCCTATCTCCTGACTCGTATAATGTCCCTTTTTTTCTGCACTCTGAGTCTACTTTAGCACCTTTTTTTACAGTTGAAATAATAAAAGGAGCACTCCTTTAAATATGGCTCATACCAGGTGTTCATCAGAATTCTCAGCTGTTTTGCAGCACCCGTTGCTAAAGATCACGTTACTTGTGACTATAATGAACTAGTATGCAGCAGATACTGCTCTTGGATCATAGGGGATAACAAATGTACCAAAAAAGCTGAGAATATTGATGAAAACTTGGTCGAGCCATATGAAATGGAGTGCTCTTTTTGTTATTTCAGATGTGTAAAAAAGTGCTGAAGCAGACTCAGAATGTGGAAAAAGGCGCATCTTACAAGTCAGGAGATACGTGACCATCTAAAATAAAATAAAATAAAAACATATACCGTAGGTCAAGATTCTGACTGCTATGATGCACTGCTGCTTTAACTTCATAACATTTCTTATATATTATCAAAATTGTGTAAAAAATATTTTGCTTTTTAAAGTTTTATCAATAATGACAAATTTTCTTAAAGTAATCACTGAGTATGCTTAATTAGTTTATTTAAGCAGATAAATATTACAAAGGTACAGTTAGGTCTCAAATGCTACTGTTGCTTTGACTTGGTGCTAAGCTTCATCACAGATTCAATACTAATCCGTGGGACTAAAGACTCCTGAAATGAGAACTTGTATTAGTTATTGTCAGAAACTCTGATTGCATGACTAGCTGCAGAAATCGCTCCTGCTTGCTGTACTCTGCAAGAGAACACTTTGTCAGACATCCAGTCAGTTGCAGGGACGGTCAAGTAGCTGCTCAGAATAAAAGTGTTGTCTGATGCCCTGGAAGCCTGGCTGGTGATGATTCCACTGCTGGCAATGAGTCCATCAACCATCCAACTTACATCAGCCAAACCAACTGAGAGCTTACTGGCCAAGCAAGCCAGAGTGGCTGTTCCTCTGCTGGAGAGCTCCTCTGCTGAAGGTTGCAGGACAAGCAGTGTAGGGTCAGAAAAGTGTGCTAAAAGTAAAAAAAGTTACATTACTAACATTTCCATTTGTATTTCAGTGAAGTAATCATATAAATGTAAGCAAGAAAAATGAAGGAAGACACACACTATTTTTGATCTGTAATTAAGACCTTTAAAACTATTAGGGGTGTTACTCAAGTCACAAGGGTCCTTCCTTATGAGCAACATCCCTCTATTCAGTAATCCTGAAGATGACTGGTATGTATGATGTTATATCATTTCATTCTTAACATTTCAGTAACAATGCTGTCTTTTCATTGTAGATAGTTTTAAAGATTTGGTTCACATGAAGTATATCGTTCATCTTTCAGTTACAATATTAATAAATTATTTATTTGATATTAGCCTAATTTTATAAGAGTGGTAAGCCTGTATTCTTCATGTGCTAGCAGTGTCAGTGCCTTCACTGATGTTGGAAAGGGGTCAGATGTTAAAAGTGGCATCAAGGCACATCTACACAGTTTTATTTACACATAAGTTGTACTTTTGCCCTTTTACAATATTCAAATGTAAATGGACAGAGGACAGGGTACAAGGACCCCATCCAATACCCTTTTATCAGTCCAGCTCTGCTTGGACAAAGCTTTCTAAATTAAAATTATGTATATAATGCATCTCCCCAAATGTAATCAACACAATGGCGACCTCAGTGGAAACGGGAAAAGTTCAGTAGTTCAATACGCAGATGATGCAGTGCTTTTCAGAACCTCATCCAGCATAACCAACCTAAGTGGACAGCTGCAAGAAGACTTTTTGTCTTTGGAGATGTGGCTTCTGGCAAACAGGCTGCTCCTCAACACCACAAAAACAAAGGCCAGCGTGTTTGGCCCAAGAGCTCTAGGCCCCAACCAAAGCCCTCTACTGCTCCTTGTCTCCTCATTGGACTCAGATATCAAAGTTGTAAGCCATTCCAAATACCTGGGCCTGATACTGGACCAGGGCTTCACCCTGAAACCCCACGTAGACATGATCACCAGAACCATACATCAGAAACTGGGGCTACTATAAAGGCTGAGCCCACAAATGCTCCCAGAAACCAGAATAACTATAGCTAATAGCATCCTACTTCCCAACCTAACTCATGCTGTCCCAGGCCTTCATTCACATCCAAAGCAGGAGCTTAGCAGGATGCAGGTACTATATACTGAGACAGCCCACTTCACCTCCAAGGCACACCTGTGGTGGCACCACTGTGAAGTACTGGCCTCCCTGAAATGGCCATCCCTTAGCCACCAGCTTGAGTACCCACTGCTGTGCCAAACATTTAAACTAATGCAACACCCCCCACCAGAGACTCTTACTGGCCTACATATGCTGAAGAGAACAGGTGGATTGCTTCAAACCTCTGGCAGAAACTTACTGGAAATGTTCAGGATAAAGACGGTTGCCAGCAGCAAATCCTTTACCCACTCATCACCTGTGCTGTGGAATAAGCTGGCCGCTACCCTGCAGGCCTCCATCTCCCTGGGATCCTTCTGAAAAGGGCTCACAAGAGCACCTACTGGAAAACGACAACTACACCTGCACTTAAACAGAGATCAGTCCGAACAAAATCAAGGCTAACCAAAGTGTGACTGCCTAATTGCGCAAATTGCTTGGGCAAAATCCCACATGAGTAGCATCAAGATTATGTTGTTTTCATTGTTATCATTGCAGTTACTATGCCCTGTACTAATCTACCCACTGCTTAGATGTCTAGTCTGTATATACCTATGTTTTGAGCTGTCTACCAATGTATGCATATATGATTCTCCTGCACTGTTGGCAATGTATTCTCATCCGGCTCATCACCATGTGTATTGTTCCTACTATCCAATGAACGATTGTACCTGTAGCTAACTCCAGGTCACCTGTGAAAAAGGGATCTTCGGGACCCAGTGGGCCTACCTGGTTAAATAAATCAAAATAAATAACTAAATAAATAAATAAATAATACCCTACTGTGATGAAGGAATGGATTTATGGTCCATCTTGCCAATCCTCAAGCCACACAGCAGTGACTATACCCAATCTGAGTAAGGACACACCTTCAAAGTTATCAGTTTGGAATGCTACTGCTCTGCATGATGGTTAACACTCAATGCCACTATCCCAAAGGAATGTGTCTAGTCCTCCATCAAAACCCTGGGCTGTGCTAACCATTTAGCAGAATATGTTGTTCTGATATTAATTGGCCTCAGAAACACAACTTATCTGGCCAGAACCCCCATTAATAATTGAGCCCATAAAATTATTACTAATGCTCGATATAGACAAACCATTTTTTATAACAACACTGTTGAACTTCATGGGATAATCGCCATTACTTCTCCTCTTTTTTTTATTTAATATTGCCTGATAATTTTAGTTTACAAAACATATTCATTTACCCAGGAGGCCTAGTGGTCATGGAGGCTACCAAACATCTATGAATGAGTTTACTGACTTGGCAATAGCTTGTGCTCCACTGTATCTGTTTTCTCTTGGTATTTAGTCTTCTGCTAATATTTCCTTAGCTTGCTTGCAAGTGTAGTAGCCTTCTATTCCAGGAGTTACACTGGTGTACAGAACTATGAACAGACATACACTTGGAACTCTGTAGGTAGGTCCTAATGTGCCTTTAGTTAAAACATGCGACTAATTCTAGCTACTACTATCTGCAAAAGACTCAGTTCTTCTCTGAATAGAATGATGCCTGATTTGTTGGCACTTCCGTGGAGAGTCACAAAAGTTGTGGACCAGTGTTGTTGGTTTAACTGTAAAGGTTGTTTAAAGGCCAGTCCCCTGAGTAGGCCCTCCTGTTCCCCCACACATCTAGCACCCTCTCCCTCTGCCTCCAATCTAGCCACATCCCTCCGATCCTTACATCTATCCTGATATTACGCTCTCCTTTTGCACATTGCACTTGGACTCCTCCCCCTTCACCCCCTTTTTTCTTTTTTTCTTTAGCATTTAGCAATGCTCCAAACAACCTCTTGTTTACTGACATCTGACTGGTTTCACCATTGGGCACTGTAAATTGTCTGTTTTCCTGTGACCTGTACTGTGTTTGATATATGATCCTGTTTGTTTACCTTTGTATTTCTGCAATCCTTTGTATAATTTCACCTATCTGTTGTACTGAAATGTCTTGACATGGAACCTATGTAAAGAGCTCTGAGCCCAAATGGTATTCCAAGCACTGAAATAAATAAATAAATAAATAATGGTTGACAGTATTGGCAGTCCCCATTAAAGAACTGAATTATTGGTTATTATGTACTACCTCCAGCATCTTCATGTTATGATTACTGATTTGTTATAATAAAGAGCAGAATCATATTAACAGTATATTAAATGTCAGGTGCTTTAAAAGTTTGAAATACATCTCGGGGCCAGCCTACTGGCACAGAGGCATAGCTACCATCTGCGTCGCCGATGACTCGGTATCGGAAATGGATCCAGGATTTGGAGGGCCAGCAGGGGGCAGTAGGCTAGAGCATCTTCTGGACTGCTCTCCTACTTCAAGGGGAGGTGGCATTGAGTGTCTGATTTTCTACGAACCCCTAACAGAGGCCAGGGGTACCATAGTCATCGGTACTAGCACGCATGGGAGCTGGGGCAGATGCAGGTTGTCATTGCACATCCCGGCCCCCAAGAAAATCACAGCACAAAAAATGTTGCCCCAAGCTAATGAGCCGGCTCCAGCACCTTCCCCTCTAGCCACCTAAGTCCGCCACTGGCGGCCCCACTCGGGGGGTAAGCCCCAGGTATGAGGGGAAAGATTGCCGGAGCCTGGCGAGCCCATTTGCATGGGGCTAGTGGATGCCGGCACAAAAAAATAAAAATAATAATAAAATAAAAAAAAGAGAGAGATACATCTCTATTTTGCCCAGACAGCAAACATACAATATGAATCAAAGCTGCCCTTTCGTATTCTATGCATTATGAGCGTTAAAACTCTAATTTATATGGTAACTGTAAGCATTACATTTAGCAGCCAGCTATTCTAACCAAGATTTATGGATTAATGTGAAAAAAGCACTTTATATTGTTTTATTGTAAGAGCTTTTTATTAGTTTCTTACCTGTTACAATGATCTTGGTGCCAGAGCTCATCACATACACAGTGCAAGAGTTCAGGTTCCTCCTAATACAAAAACCTAGGCGTCCACCTCAAGGCAAATACACTGGTATGGTGTCACGAAAACTGCAGAGGCTGTGAACTGGTTATTAATTTTCCATATATTGAACAAAAACTAAAGTTCATTTCATTGCATCATGAAGAAAAAAACAACATCCTAAATTGTCCTAAATGTGTTACAACATTTATAACTTTATTTGTTTGTTATACAGTTTATTTAGCCCCCTTGATATTTCAGCTCTGATGCACTTCTTATTCAGAGTGGGACCTTGCATTTTATCAGCATTTGAATCATAATTAGAAGACATGTAGCACAGTATGGTTAACTGACCTACTGAAGGCCATGCAGGGAATAGTGGATTCTGTAGGGTGTTCAGTTTGTCTTCACCCAGTGTATGGGTCTGTCTACCCACTATAGACTAAACAGCCCTACTTCAGGCTCAGTAAATGATGAATGACTATTTTGTGAAGCCTTATACAGCAGTGGTAAGCAGTTCCACTTGAAGCCCATTTCCCACAGTAGTAAACTGCTGTGTCATTTACATGTGTGTCGTTAATAATCAGCTGATATTCAGCCCCTGCATTATTTATACTGGCTGCAAACCGGTCGGATGAAAATCCAGGACCGTAGCCAGGAGAATCCCAACTATGAAGATGGGCAAGAATCAACTTCCCAGCTTCCCCTGGTACCTGTTTGTAAAATTCAGTAGCATAGGCATCCTTGACTCCCACATTACAGGAGATGGTGGCTGTTTCTCCAGGACTGACAGACAGAACAGGAGGCTGAAGCACCACATGTTGAGGCTGGATGGCTGTAAAAATAAAACACTGATTAGTACAAGCTTGAATGAGATTTCAATCATCTTTAAAAATAATTAGACTGTACATACATGTTATCCATGCCATATAAAAGCAGAGAAAGCACAATAAATGTCTCATTTCAGTTTCAGATTCAGAACATAAAATTCTTCCTCTTGTGCTTCTGAGGGTGTTACACTTAACACCTTGCAGCATTGCATTATATATTAAAATCTTAAGTGTAATTCATGCAAATATTAGCTTTCCTGTGTTGCTATCAACATTTATATTCACTCAACCATAGAAGATAAATACAAGCTGCACAACAGTAGTAGTTTTTATTTATAGAAGTGTGTAATACCAGCTGGAAATCAAAGCCACCACATGTCCATACGCAGCTCTAGATCTGCCCAGACTGGTTTGGGAATGTTGGCCAAGACACTGGGGTAATCTCCCCATCTTCAAAAAGGGCCACTGCTGGCCCGGTCGCACCAAGGGTTGAGGCACTGGATGCCACACATCATGCCATGCTGGCGACTTGGGTTCGGGAATGAGCCTGGGTCATTGGGGGTTGGAAAGGGAGAAGCCAGGAGATAAATTGAGCAGCCATAAGGCAGCTCTCTCCTCCCAGGTGTGGACCCAGCCACACTCACTGTGGGGCTGTCTCTGAAGGAGGCCTGGGGTAGTGCAGTTGAAGCGACTAGCGTAGGGAGGATGCCGGAGATCACTGCATGAACATGCCTCCACATGTTTGCGAGCAACCGCAGCAAGGGGCGGGGAGACAACTAAAAATAAAGCTAGCAGACTCCATGACAACTCTGTAAAATCTCACGCCGGCCCTCCGGAGTCTAGATGTTGGTCTCCAGGGAGTGAAGTCGACGATTTACTCACATCCTTCCACGGGAGCATCCTGTGGAAGATTGCCAGGAGGGTCGGGCATGGAGGACATGGAGGTCGACAAGTTTTCTGTGAGACTTCGGCTCATGACCTTGTGACCTGGAGTTGGGAGTACCGCCAACCAAGCCACACTAACAATAATTGTATAAAAATAATTAAGCAATTTTTTTAAATAAGTCAAATTCAATGAATGAAGATAATCAGAAATTCTGATAGTACTGTAAGTTAATGGGTGGAAACACGTGGCCAAGTGCACTGGGACCCACTGTAGAAAATGACCATGCCACAATTTACTGTTCCTTGACTGCCACATAAACATCAGCATTTAACTTGGTCCCCACTCACCACTCTAGATTCTGTTCTTGCAGCATAACTTTAATTAAAGGGATTATGTAATTCCATTGAGAAATGTGAAAATACTGTGAGGCCAAAGGCATAATATTGTTCATTCCTCATCTTCTCAGGGATGCACCTACATAGCCCCTTTGGGCAAAGACTGCTGCTGCAGTCAGGATCCCAGCACAAGCACATCCACGGCACAAGGAGCCATGCTACCTGCCCCAGAGTCTGCCCTTCAGGTACGGAAATAGGCTCAAAGCCATGGCTCCCCCAAATCAGGACTGCTGTTAATGAACTTCAGCCCAGAGCCATGGCTTCTCCAGAATGGGACTTGTCCTCCCTGTTCACACTGAAATTTGGCCCTGCCCTCCACCCCCTCCTGAGGCCACCTTTAAATGTGCACTATCCCCACCTCCTTATCCAGACTATTTTTCTATTTGCCTAACCAATCCATATTTTGCCCCCTCCTCCCATCACCTTAGTTTTTATAAGCCTTAGTTTCTATAAGCCTACTATAGTTGCCACTGTTTAGTCCTCTACACATATAAGCTATTACAGACATAAAGCGCTGTTTTGTTGTTATATACTTGGTTAAAGTGAGCTGCTCAGGAAATCTGCTCCCAAGCATTACCACGCACATGTAGTGGAAGCAACAAACAACAGTGTACATTCTTCCCTCTGATAATCCCTCTCGCTAAAAATAAATCCAGGTAGTGAGTTCTGGGTACATGTGTCAGCATGGGGGCACTCATCTGATTCTTTGCATGTCCATGCTCACCCTGTGTTTCATGGACTCAAACTCGTTCATTCAAGACTTGTCTAGGCTGAAGTATGATTCCTATCTTACAATGCCTATTATGGACACTCTCATCCTTATAGAGCAGTCTATATGCTCCCTAAAATTACTTGTCCTGCAGTCGGTCCCTCACCTACCGTGGCATGCAGGAACATTTACAGAGTTGTCCCCTAGGAGCATGGCCCCATCTGTATTCATTCCACAATTCCACTTGCTTCTGTCTACCAAGACAATAATATATGCAATGCTGGGTCAGCAAGATGCGAGTCTTAGGGCTCCACGAGTACTTCTCATGAACCTGGCGAATCTGGAAGGATCAAAGTGTCTAAATTCCTCCCAGATCTGTGCAGGAAACTTCTGCTATTGTTATTGTTCTGTTCAGGTAACACTGAGCTTAATCCAGGCCCTCCGTCGCCATTGCATCCCCTGCCGACCTAAAAAACCTTAAGGGGTTAAGCTTCTTGCATGTGAATGTGTGCAGCCTGTTAAAAAAAATGATATCCATACAGGCTTGGGCACTTCATACTGCCCTAGATGTTTTAGTAGTCATGGAGACTTAGCTCAGATCGGCAACCACTAATAACAAGGCGAACCTCCCCTCTTACTCTCTCTTTAGAACTGACAGGTGGACTAGAGGGGGTGGAGTAGCCATATATATCAAGGATAAATTTCCTGTCTTAATTATCAACTCTGCCTCAGTCCCAAATGAGTTTGAATGCCTGTTGCTGAAAATTGAAATTGCAGCTGGAGTTTCAATTTTTGTAATAGGTTGCTGTAGGCCCCCATCAGCCAGATTGCAGCTGCTAAAACATCTTTGCAACATACTGTGTTCTGCATCCTCAGAGTTTATTATACTAGGGGACCTCAACCTAGACTGTCTCTCCAGTGCATCTGCTCCTCTAAAAACAGTCTGTGACTCCCTTGGGCTGTCACAGCTTGGAAGTGAAACCACACATCCTAATAAGAGAACCCTAGCAAAAGTACTCTCTTGGATATAATTTTAGTTAATAAGCCCCACTTATTCTCTCATGCTGGTGTCTTCTTTTCCAATATCAGTGATCACTGTCTTATTCCATGTGTAAGGTCAACCCACAAAACTACACCAGGACTGGAATTTTCCTTTAAAAGGTGTACACGTAACTTTGATACAAATGGGTTTACCACAGAGATAAGAGACTCTATGCAGTGGCAGAACTTTTACTTAGCCAAATCTCTGATAGCGGTGTATGACATCTTCACTGAGATTATGTTAGGTGCTATAAACAAATATGCCTCTCTTGTGAAAGTCTGCACCAAAAGTAAACCCTGTAGAAGGTTTACAGAGAATCTGAAAAATACCCTGCAAAATAGGTATGCATTCTGGAAAACCACCCAAAAAACTAATCTTGCAAATGACTGGAACTTGTTCAGAAGGGCAAGGAATCTGCGCACTAAAATGACCAGAGGGGCTAAAGCAAATTTCTACCGATTACAACTAGAGCACTCATCTAAGCGTTCCTCCAAATTTTGGCGAATAATCAAGGATATAGAAGGCCATACCTCTGGTAATCAACTCCTGGCTAAAATACTGACTGATAATTCTGAAATCTCTGATAAAAGGACTATCCTTGACTCTCTCAACAACCATTTTTCCACTGCAGGGCTTGCCTTTGACTCCTCTCCCGTCAATACGCTCAGCTCTCAACTTGGAGAGGGGACTCAAAGTACTCATACCATCAGCCCGACATTCTCCCTACAGCCTATATTGCTGAAAGAAGTTACACATCTTCTGCTACAGTTAGACCCTAGGAAAAGCACTAGAGCTGACCACATAGGCCCATATGTCTTAGAGGTCGGTTCCCGGGTCCTCACTGTTCCAATCACGTATCTGTTTAACCTATCCCTGCCATAAAGTGACCTTCCACCCATTGGAAAACACTATATGTTGTCCCTCTATTTAAGTCAGGTGACCCCAGTGACCTTAACAATTATAAGCCAATCTCCTTATTGCCGAGCCTGTCGAAGATGTTGGAGAAAATTGTTAGCACCCAGCTTCGAAACCACCTTGAAACAGTTAAAATTCTCAACCCATTACAATCAGGCTTTAGAGCACAGCATAGTACAATTTCAGCCTTAGCCAAGGTGACTAACGACTGGCACCATGAACTGGATAACAAAAACTTTCTCTGCGCAGTATTTTTTGGGCTTAAGTAAGGCATTTGACACTGTAGACCATAGTTTGCTCCTTTCATCTCTCCGGGATATCAAATTGGATTTCTTATCATTATAATGGTTTACTAACTATCTCTCTGGTCAACTCCAGCAAGTCAAGGCGGAAGGGCAAGTTTCTCTACTAAAACCTCTTCTGAGGGGTGTGCTGCAAGGCTCTATCCTGGGTCCCTTACTCTTTGCCATTTATATTAACAACATCAATGCCACAATCAAACGAGTGCAAATACACTTATTTGCTGACCACACAGTACTCTATGCTAGTAGCCCTACTCCTGATGTGAATTCAGCCTGCTCCAGCTTCAACTCCTGAACCGGAAGTTACTTCTTAATGCAAAAAATAACAAAGCAATTGTTCTCACCCTTTCCTCTTGCCCTAATCCTGTTGCAGTGGGGGTTTCTCCCACAAATCATAACTATCCTTGGTGAACAGCTGGAATATGTAACAAAGTTCAAATATCTGGGGGTCTGGTTAGACTATAGACTTTCCTTCACCGACCATCTAGAAGAACTGATGAAAAAGCTCAGGCAGAGACTTGGTCTTTTCTTCAGGATCAGTATTCTTCTCACAAGAGACACTAAGCTGGGACTGGTCCAAACTGCCTTTCTGTCATTACTAGATTATGCAGATTTTTTAAATAGCCAGGGTCCAGCCAGTGCATTAGCCAAACTCGACACATTTTACCATCATGCATTGAGGTTCATTACAGGGCTCCCTTATTCCACACACCATTGTTTCTTGTACTCTGCAGTGAGATGGTCATCTCTCAGTGACAGATGACGTAGAAATGCGTCAACCTTGACCTACAAAGCTACCATTAAAAAACTGTCCCACTATATCTGTGCTTGCCTTCCACTAAGCACACTTGGTATGTATACTCTGAGAAGTACTTCCCTTATCTTCTTGTCTGTGTACAAGGCCAAATCATAGTTTTGCAGGGTGTCCTTAAGCTATGTGTTAGCTCAATTATGGAACAACCTGCAAAAAACACTGAAAATAACTCACCCCATCAGCCTACCTGCCTTTAAATCCCTATACCTGCACCACAATAGGGAGACCTGTGCCTGTTTCCCTTGACCTAGACCTCTCAAATCACTCTTGTGCTTAGAATCCCACTGGTCTGAACCAAATAGCCCTAGCATCAGGGGCGTCTCTTCTTCATTACTATATATGCATTACCCATCCGTTATTCCCCTCCTCTGACTATATTGTTGTCCTGGTCTGTCTGATATTACTGCTCCTTTTGTTTCCTTTATTACTAGTTTTCCCCTAGACTAGAGTTGTAGTACCTACCTTTATCACTGATGCAGAATATATACTATATAAATAAAAATTGTGCCTGCACCCAACTGTTGCACCCTTCATCTTTGCTTACATATTTATTATTGTATACACCTTACTGCTTACTCTTTGTATATCTGCTACTGTTGTATAAAGTCCTCCTGTTTTCTCACTGTACATCACTGTAGAAAGCTTTTCTCTGTTATTGCATTTGCTTGTACTGAAACTCCAGGTCCACCCCGAAAATGAGCACTGCTCAAGGCGATCGGGTGGTTAAATAAAGATTTTGATTGATTCATTGAAATGAACATAGGTGGGGAGACTGAGAGTGTTATTCCCATCTCCTTCTTTATTTAGAGTTGTGCTGTTTCTTTCCATGCACACAGTAATCCAGAGCTAATCCCCAATAAGTCCCAGCTCCCTTAACTTGCTGCATAAAGCTACATGGCCCCTCATCCTTTGTCATATTATGCAGTACATTTGAGACTTCATTTGCTATCTCTGGACTTTACCCATTTTGAAAATTTGGGCAGTGGGGTGGGTAGTCTATTTCTATGGTGCCTGCAGGTTTAACAACAGTGAGCCCTTCCTGAGTGAACAGTAGACACTGTTGACTGTAGTAATTTTGGGGTGTGGAGAGAAGAACTACAGCAGAATATGCATCCTGTTTTGGTGCTCTGTTCTAGCCATACCCTGTAGATCCTGAAACTGCTTCTGCTGGCTGTGCTCTGCTCTCCATTCAGTAAGGATTCACTATTGCCAATGCAAGTTACCACAGAAATGGACTGTGTACATCCTACTGCTAATATGTGTACCAAGGTTCGACGCATATAAACCAGGCTTTACAAACCTAACTGGTTCAGCAGGGAGGTAGCAGCTAGAGTGAGGAAAAAAAGAGCAGCCTATTACAAGTATAGAAGCACCCTGAAGGATACTGACAGGGAGGCTTACTTGGAGAAGTCAAGGGAAGCAGGCAGAGTTGTCAGGACAGCAAAAGCGAGGAAAGAATTACAACTGGCCAAGAGGATAAAGGTAAGGGAAAAGGACTTCTGTAGGTATGTAAGGGAAAAAAGGAATAGGAAGGATGGCATAGTTAGATTGAAGTGAGGGGGGATGGGCATAGAGTAGTTTGGAGCAAGCAGAAGAGCTATATGAATACTTCAGCTCAGTCTCCACAAGAGAAAAGGATGGACCAGTGCCACAGGGGAAAATTGGTGTGCAGAAAGCGGGTTGGGGGGAAACAGATGAGGCTATCCCAGAGGACAGGGTTCTAAAGGGCCTCAGAGCCCTTCAGGTTGATAAAGCACCAGGGCCGGATGGCATGCACCCAAGAGTCCTGAGGGAGCTAGTGAAATTACTGTCTAGCCCCTTAGCAGACCTGTTTAATGCTTCGCTCAAGACAGGGTGTGTACCAAGGGACTGGAGAATGGCATATGTGGTGCCTCTCCACAAGAGTGGACCAAGAGATGAACCAGGTAACTACAGACCAGTCAGCCTCAGCTCCATTATAGGTAAGCTGATGGAGACCATACTAAGGCAGAGACTGGTTAACTTTATGGAGGTAAATGGTCTTCAGGATGGTAAACAACATAGGTTTGTCTCAGGAAGATCCTGGCAGACAAACCTGATAAACTTTTTTGACTTGGTCACCAAAACTGTGAGCAGAGGCCTGGAGGTTGATATCCTGTATCTGGATTTCAGCAAAGCATTGGACTCGGTACCACATAAAAGGCTGCTCACTAAAATGGAGGGTATAGGAGTGGTTGCAAAGCTGGTAAGGTGAATCAGTGACTGGCTTCACGGAAGAAGTCAGAAAGTGGTAATTGGGGGTGAACTCTCGAAGCCTAGACCTGCAACCAGTGGGGTCCCACAGGGCTCACTGCCTGGCCCAGGGTTGTTTAATATCTTTATTAATGACATAACAGATGGGATGAAAACTAAAATCTGACTTTTTGTGAATGACACCAAGTTGTGTGGAAGAGTGGACATGGAGGAAGGGAGGACCTGGCTAGGCTCAAAAAGTGGTTGGATATCTGGCAGCTGACCTTTAATTCCAAAATATGTAAGGTTATGCACCTGGGAGCAAAGAACCCAAAGAGAGAATACTGGCTGGGGGGGGGAGGCAGGTGACTAGGACTGAGGAGGAGAAGAGGGATCATGGGGTTGTCATTACTAAGGACCTGACATACTCTACCCAGTGCAGTAAAACAGCAGCTAAAGCCACCAGAATGCTAGGGTGCACAGCCAGAGGATTCACCTCAAGGAGAAGAGAGGTTTTACTGCCTCTGTACAGATCACTGGTGAGACTGCAGCTGGAGTATAGTGTGCAGTTCTTGTACCCTCACCTGAAAAGGGACATAAATTTATTGAAGGGGGTCCAATGAAGAGCAATAAAGATGATACAGCACCTACAGGACAAACCCTTTCAGGAATAGTTATAGGAGCTCAACATGTCCCTGGAGTACAGAAGAGAGAATGAGAACATGATAGAAACCTTTAAGTATCTCAAAGGTATAAAAAGGTTAACATAGAAGGCATCTTCAACATCAGGGGAAATGGGAAAATGAAAGTACACTCTAAAATTGGAGGAAGGAAAATTTAAAAAGGAGATAAGGAGGAACTTCTTCACTGAAAGAGTGACGTCCAGGTGGAATGAGCTCCCAGAGGAGGCAGTGTCATCAAGGACAGTGGACAGCTTTAAGATGGGGCAGGATAGAGTAAAAGGGAGGACTGTAATGGGGGAAAGGTCAGTGAAGTGGGCGAGAGGGGAAGGGATGTAGAATCTGGGGGGATGGAGAGGGGGCCAGCTTTCCTATACACAACACAGAGCTGCATACTTGAGCGGACTTGATAGACCGAAGTGGCCTTTATCTGCTGGCATGGTCATATGTTTGTATAGGTCAAACAAAGACTAGACTGCACCTTATAGTATAGACAAAGGAAGTAAGATCTTGTGGGCTCATACTGCAGATAGGGGACAGCTCGAGCCTCAGTTCCAGAGTTCTGGGGGGGGGTGGGATTGTTAACTGCAGTTGAGGACTTTGACAGAGATAATTGCCTCAGCCACCTCAATGTTAGTTATGCCACTACTCCCTAAACAGTCTGAAATAGCTTTTGACCACCACAATCAAATCCCTTCTGAGAGGCAAGTCAAAGAAAGGCAGTGTTTAGGTTAAACAATAATTATTTCAATGTTTTTGTATTGCGTATATCACATAATGAAAATCTAATTCTTATGCTGTAATGGCTCTATTCTCAGAGCCTATGCTCTGCTTGCACATGTCATGTAGACCCCTTGATGTCTCCATACTGGCAAATGAGGAGCCAAGATAATCTCAAAACCCTTATCTAGCCACAAGCCCCCTCACTGGTTCCTGGCCATTTGATGGAGCTATCTGGGCAGTCAAGTAGGGGGAATATGGGGAATGCATGCTGGGGCACAACATGTGACATTCTAGATGTCACCTCTGCATTATATAAAATGTTTTCAACTGTATTGTAATTGCATGTATATATGTCAGTACCTGGACTACCCTTGTCCTCTTCCCCACTGTGCCCCTCCCCCATGTCACACTGGGAGACAAGCAGATCTTGCTCAGTGTGCTTTTCCTGGTGAAACAATTTAAATAAATAAATTAATAAATAAATATAGTTACAGGCAACCAGGGGGTGCTGACCTTCCAGCACAGAGACACTAAAGTGCTATGCTCCCAAGGTACTGCCTCCCATTTCCTTACATTGATGAGCTGTGGGTACAGAAGGTCAATAAACTATAGCTTTTTTATTGATTTCTTTATGTTTGATTGTTCTTCCCCCAACTTAAGCTTCTGAAGTCCAAAAGGTTTTGATAAGCCATGAGAAGTTTTAATTATCCGAGTCTTACCTTAACTGTCAGATTCTTTCAGTTTTTAAGTGCCAAAATAGATTTTAACTGAATGTTATACTCAAAAACTAATGTCAATGAAAGGAAATGATAGTACTGTAAACACATCTTAGTGTTGTACTAAATATAAAAAGTGTCACATAGCTAAGTAGTGTCCTTTCTGCAACACCGCCTAGATCAGACCTGGCTCACTGGGTTCTTCACCACCCCATCCCCATCCTAACCTTCTTTCTGGGTTTCATCATCACACAGCCTACCTTCACAGCTAAGACCTTCTGGGGGAATACATTAAGCTCCAAAGCAAAAATGTTTTAAAATTGTCAGAACCTTTTCAGAACTTCAAAATAGGTTCTGATATATATATATTTTTTTTTACAGGAAAATGGCAGAAGTTCTGAACTTATCCAAAGCAATTCTCCCATCCCTACTTCTTAGATAGTGAAATACACTTCTTGGACTTCATTTTCCAAAGAGCCCTTAGATTGCTGCAATTTGTACAATCTAGGGCTGCGGCAGCCTCAGAGAGTGTCAGGGACCCTGCACCGTATTTTAAAAAAATGAAGGTCCCTGCAGCCAAGACCTGAGATTTGCAGCATCCACAGGGTTGTGCCAGACAGGTGCTCCTTATGTCCTGGTCCCCTTCTGGCAGCCCCTACCCCCATCGCTACCCTGCCCAGCAGTGGCACAGGGGTCTTAGACCACCTCCTGGCTGGTCTAACTCGAGCACCCTGTTGTGGCCATGGAAGGGCCTATAGAATCCCAAATGAGGGGATGGTGCAGCCCCACTGTGGCACACCCACCCTTGCAACCTGGTGAATGGGTGCTTTTGCTGCAAGAGTGGTGCAGGGGGGCTTTGCCGCACAGCATCCTGATTTTGTCACAGCTGGTGTTTGAAAATCGGGAATGCCACAACCCATGATGCAAAGTGTCACTTGTGTCATATACCTATTTCACAGGCACCTTGCATCATAGTTCTCCCTTTAAAAATCAAGCCCCTTGAGTCACTCCAAGTACGGTGCTATGTTTATTTGGTTATCAGATGAGGAGTCATGCATTGCTCTCAGTGTTGATTCATCTGTATTGCTGACAAAACAGTTGAACGACATGGGTGATTTGATACCTTTCATTGGCTCTGCATAGCATGAAGGCTTAGATTTCATAAATCTCTTGTTGGTCCCATAAAAGGTATCAAATCACCCACTTTGTTCATCTTTTTGTACAAGGACCAATATCAGTATAAACAGTTCTTGACAAAGTAGTTGTCAGACCTCACTCCCAGACCTCCACTAGAGCTCAGAAGTCTCGACCTCTACACAAAATTGTGCACTGGATCCTATACATTACATATATATTGTGAAATGCAAAGAAAGTATGTTGGATCTTGATTGCCCAAGAGGTACATTCAGCTGAGCCATAATCCCAGCACAGCAGCCCAGCTGAAAGCAGCGTAACAAAAATAAGTTTAAAAAACACAATCCAATTTACTGAAAAGGACCCATTTCATAATCACAATAAGGCACCACAGAGGGTGCATGGTAGTGGGCTAAGGCCCTTTTTTGGCAGTGGTAGAAGCACCCGACTTCAACCTGTGCTTCAACCCACCTGAGGCGGGCTGTTATCCCACCACAATGCAGCCTCTGTCAGACTGAAGTGTGGTGCAAGGACTGCTGATTTTATAGAGCCTCTGATACCACAGGGACAACTGAACAAAAAAAAACAAAAAATAAGTACACGCAATTATCTTACATGTCATATCCTTATCCACCTCTCATACCTAATGACTTCTAAAACGTTCATGAAAACAGGATCTCTGTAGCTTGGTGTTGTTGTGCTCTGACTGCTCGTCTACAAACGACATCATGATTATGTCCTGTGACATCATATCTGGTTGCTGTAGAAATGATTATGTTGTCACAAGAGAGTATTATGATGCCACATGCAGAAGTGGCCAAAGGGCTAAGTGCCAGAGAATCGTGTCTTTGTGAAAATGCCCTAAGTGTAACAATAAGGGGATGATAAATGCAGAAAATATCTGAATTATAAGTTGAGCTATTTTCTGCCTATATATTATGCTTTTCAAAGTTTTTATTTATTTATTTAGTTTTTCATAACTTGGTCGACTTGTGATTCTGTGGTAATGGAAATAGATCCTAGACTGTAGGACAACACAGGGTAAGTGCACTAGACACAAAAGTTACTATTTTCAGATACGACCTGGAAGGTTACAGCATCAACAGGAAAAAACAGTGATGATACAGTACATTATAAGAGTACAACATATTAGGAATACAATTAAAATGGATAACAATTTGAGCAATTTGAGGTGACATTTGAAGCTCTTCAAGATTTTGTAGAAAATAAACCCGGTAATATTATTGACTGTCATTGTAAAGAAGGGTTTAAAGGTAAGCATTTTTTTTTTACTTTTTTTAGTTTTTAATAATCATTTTGCAAGAAAAAAAATACAATTCACTTGCACAGAAAGATGCCACATACAGTAGTTACATAACATACAGGGATTCTTATTAAGGAGAACTATAAACAACTTCCCATTTGGTACATCATAGGAGGAAGGTCTACATTTTAAAAACTCACCTGAAAATCTATCCTATTAGACATACAACACTGCAACATTACATGATATGTTTACTACTTAAGCAATAAGGCACGACAAGGTGTGTGTTATCGTGTAATAATGTCACTCCTGGGGTGGGTTGAAGCACGAGGCAAAGCTGAGTGCTTCCACCATCCCAGGAGTGACGTTATTACACAAGATAACACACACCTTGGAGTGTCTTATTGCAATTATACAATGGCTCGATGTTATAAAAAAAAAAAAAATTTATGTTTTTAGTAGATTTTTTGTGTTTCTGAAGGGACAGCAGCCAACAAATCAGACAATAAATCAATACAGTGATGTTATTGTGTAATAACATCACTGTCTCAGGCAGCCACTGACCAATCAGAATACAGGAAATTTTCTTGCCATTGTATAATAATAATTAATCCAGATTGCCCCTTACCATACAAGTTTAAGGCCACTAAATGCCCCTCATATGTCTCAAAAAATTGAAATGATATGATTTTAATTAAGGAGTTTCATCCTTTTGGCTGGACATCAAACCTTGTGCTACTGCTGGTGACCATCCAACCCCAACAGCTTCTTATTGGTTCTGTATTCCATTTAGTTCCAGGAGATTAGAATCCAATGGATTATGTCCTGGCCAGGAGTAATGGCCCCTTGTGAGGGATTATTCTCTGCTGACCAATAGTCCACCACATAGTATGTCTGTGCTGTCCTACAGTGTAGGATCTATTCCCATTACCACGGAATCACAAGTCGACCAAGTTTGTTACCTGAATGCCTTGATCCTTATAGAATCATTCTGGAATGTGTCCTTCTCTTCTACTCATTGAAATATTCTAACAAGATTTGTGGTGGTAACTAAGGCCAATCAAGTGTCAACTTTCAGTGCTCTTATCCTTTCCATGTTGGTTTCTGTCAAAGTTTCAAGGTGGCCACAGCCTTCCTTGTTTATTGGGTTCAGAGAGAGACATGAACAGTTAGGGAATTACATAAGATGTCGAGGAAAAATATTTATGACTTGGGGCTCAATTTTCAAAGCCCTGCTTTGACACAAGGAGCCTGCCTCAAAGGGAATTGACGCAAGTGGTACCTTGCACCAAACGTTGTGGCACTCACAATTTTCAAACACAGGCTGCATTGATAATGGGAGGCCATACACCAAACCAGCCCTGTGCCGCCCTTTAACTGAAAGTGGTGGTGCGCCAAGGTGGAAGGAGGTTTGTGCCATGGCAGGGGCAGCAGCATCCCCTTATTTGGGATTTTGGAAGCCCCTTCATGGCTACAAGTTGGGGTTGTGGTTAGATCAGCCATGAGCTGGTCTAAGGGTGTGCTGCATGGAGGGGAACGGTGAGTTCATAGGACAGCTGGGAAGCACTGGCCCTGCCACCATACCCTGCTGTGTTGGAACATTGGTCATGACATGTCGGCTGGGTGGGACTATACTTTACATCTCACCCATGCACATGCCGGACATAGTGCCCGGCAGTGTAGGAGGGTGTCCGGATTAATCTGCTTGTACTGTTCCACCAAAGCAGGGTATGGTGGCAGGACTGGTGCTTCCCCATGCCAGTATATGTGTTGCCAGTCATGTGTCCTGTCATCTACCGCACTCCTGTCTGGCACTTGACTATTGGTTTACCCTCACACTGTGCCATAGCTACACTGGCACACGTATCTGCAGTATGCCACCACATGGTGGGTGGGCTGTGCAGGAGGGGAATGTTGCACTGCCCTGTGTACATCCCCATCCACCAACTGCATGTAGTACCCTGCAGCCCTGCACTATTTCTGCATGTCGGGAACTGTGCAAGCTGCCAGGACTAGGGGCACCAGGGGGATGGGGTATGCAACACGGTTTGTGCATGCATTCCAGGCAGTACCATGTCCGTGGGTCTGTACATCTGCCTGGTGCCACCTGTGTACTCTGCCACACCCACTGTGCTCACACTGCCCACTATGGCATCTCCAGATCTAGCTTCAGTGTCTCATAGATACATAGATACATAGATACATAGACAGTGTAGGCAGATAAGGGCCTATGGCCCACCCAGTCTGCCCATTTGAGCTTGTAAGTTCAGTTTGTTTTCCTAGAAGTCTGTTGCCCCTTACCCCTGACTCATGAGCTTGCAGGCTTCCTCCACACCCCAACATCCCAACATCACAGTTCTGGGCAGGCACTGTGCTGGGCAGGGCGGCATAACAGGACCCTCCATCACACCACTTCAGCGTGACAACTCTTTGATGCAACACTCCACCTGCAGCAACTCAGGGGACTTTGGTGCAGGGACCCCCATACTACTAAAATACACCAGAGGATCCCTGGCACACCTAGAGTTTGCCGCAGGTGGGGCTTGCTCTCTGAAACTCAAGCCCAGGATCTCTAACTTTGCTCTGCCTTGACTTTTGTTATCCTCCTAGAAGACCACAACTTTAAAAGCAGATGACAGAAAGAATATGTCACAAATTCTACCACTGAGACATTCTCATCAGCTAAAAACTATCTTTTTAGAAGATTTCCACATGAGTTGAGTGCATGTATCCCTCAAACAATATGGGCTGGATTTTCAAAGGGGTCAGACGCTGATGTAGTTATCATTTTCACATCCATCATCACCCCCCCCTCCGTTTGCACCACAAATCATGCACTTTATTTTCTAAACTGCAAGAGTTGTACAACAGCTTCAACTACAAAAAATATGCATGCGCCATTGTTTTGATGCAAGCAGCACCATAGCTGCTACAGATTAGAGTATCTGCACCAAACATAAGACCACTTCATAGGTGGTCTAACATTTGGGACAATTTTTGGAAATGCAACAGAAATGTGCTGCAAGTCATTGGGAGGGTGTTAAAAACTCAGCCCCACATCTGTGCATGTTCTTCCCTAAGGTTTGTTATTTTTTTTATTATTTTTAAAGTTTATTCATGTTAAATATGACACCAGGAAAACCATACTGAGTTGGGAACTCCATTTATGTATAAACATCATCCAGTGCAATTCTTTTCTATCCTTAAGTGCTAGAATGTCAAGTGACTTATATAAGTCACACTAATGTGCTGTGTGACACACATCCAGTGTCAGCCTGCTGGCTTGGTTGTAGATGACAGTCTATGTAGTGTTGTTTGGTATGTCATACTGCTGACCACATCAGCATACTCTGTGGTGGGGAGAAGACAGACAAGCCCCTCAAGCTCTCAGATCCCCCCCCCCCCCACTTCTCATGCGGGCTAACGTGCGACTAGCTACAACTTGTAAGTCCTTCGCTTTTGCAGCAGTGTCTGATTGGCACTCCCTTCCTCCTTCCATCCTATCTTGCCTCTCTCTTCCCATGTTCTAATCCAATTTGCTCACCACCATCTCTGCTGCTGCTACATGCTCCTGCTTCTGATGATGCCTATCCTACTCCTACCCTGCTGTTTTCCCTCCGCTGTCTTCTGCCTGACTCCCTACCTATGCTTCACTCCCTGCCCTCTATCCTGACTGACCTTTGTATCATCCTACACCTGTACTAATGATTTGACTTTAACATGATTATGTACAATCTGTAATATTTTATATGCCTAGCCTATTATTTATTTTATGTTATTACCATTGCTGCATTTAGCTGTGCTTGATGACAAATATTCTTTTACTATGATTTGTGTTTCTACTGTAATTTTCTTTCTGTGAAACCGCATTGTATTGGAATTTTCTTTCTATGAAATTGTTGAAATTGTTCTGTGCTGTACTTCTCTTGTTGCTTTCCCGGGTCATCCCTGAAAAAGGGACTGCTATTGCCTCAGTGGACTTACATAGCTACCAAAATTCAAATAAAATAAATACATAAAATAAATTAGTATCAGTTTTCTGGTCCATATGTCCAAGTATAACTTGTATCTGTAATTTGTATAGCATGGCAAACTTGTGGTGCTTGGTTTTTGCAACCTATTCTAAGTTCTGATCAAAGGCTAGATGGGGATTTAGTCATACCCCCAAGTACTTGAAGCTTTGGACTTTTTCCAGGCACTTCTCTTTAGTTTGCATGGATATTAAAGTTTGCATGGTTTCCATATTTACTGTATTTGAAAAGATCATTACATTAGTTTTCTTTGCATTTAGTTGCAGCCTGTTCACAAGCATGCAGTGCTGCTCATAGATACACACTGTAGTTGCTTATTTAAGCCCTTCTCAGATTTAGAACTAGTGTACATCACTGTGCCATCTGCATATAGGAATACATTTATGTCAATGCATTCAAGAGGGAAGTAATTCACAAACCACGTAAACAAAAATGGTCTCAGGACAGACTCTTACTGTACACCAGGAGCTAGACCTCAGAAATCTTTTACTATCTATGTATTTCATGTCAGGTAGTTTTCCATTCAGGCTATTGTGGTTTCAGACATTCCTATTTTTTCTAGTTTTATGAGCAGTAGTTTGTGATCTGCTGTGTCAGATGCCCTCGTGGGGTCTATCAAAATGCTGTCAGTGAGATTCAGAGTGCATTGTTCCTTTACAAGGATGTTATTGTCAAGGCAGAATGAGAGTACCTGGCTGTGTACAAGGTTTTCCAAACTTTTGTATAGGGTGGACAAAACTGGTATTGACCTATATTTATTCAGGTCCCTGGAGTTACTTGCCTTGACAAGTGGGGTGACAAGAGCACATTTCCAGATGTTTGGTGGGATTTGTTCAGTTTTAATGAGCATCAGTCTTTGTGCAATACCCAAGCCTCCTACCATTTGTTTACATTCTAAGGACTTCACCTGTCCTTGTTTCAACATTTTGTTCTTCACACTTTGCTTAAGGAAAGGGATTGCAAGTCCTCATACTGAGGAGCTAGCTGCCAGATCCTTTCCTTCCCCCTTCCCCTTCCTGGTCCAATTTTGCTAAGGCTTTGTGCACTGCAATATTTTGTGATGTAGCAGCTTGTAGAGTGCAGGGGTGCTCTCTATTGGTTGCATTGGAAGCTGATTTTCCTGGGCTTCTTTCATATTTTAGAGGTCTGCTGGTTTTAAATCAAGAGCGATGACACAGAGTTAAACCCAGTGGACCTCTGAAATATGAAAAAGGTCCTGAAAAACCAGCTCCCATTGCAATCACTAGAGTGCAGCCCCATGCTTGGAAAACTATGACATTAGACTGTATGAGAGTGGGGCAGCATTGTAGCAAAACTGGACCAGGAAGGGGAAGGGATCTGGTGGTCAGTTCCTCAATATATTTATGATCCCTTCCCCTAAGCAAAGTGTTCAGAACAAAATGTTGAAATAAGGACTGGTGACGTCCATAGTAGGTAAGCAAACTGTGGAGCGTTTGGAGATAGTTTGAAAAAAAATGGATCAATTGTTGCTCTATAAGCAATAGATTGTATGGGGGTTCTAACAGGAGAAGCTAGCTAGTTTTCTGTGATCCCATGTAGCCTGGCGTCAGTACCATCTGGCTCAGTGCTCTTAGATATGTCAATCAGTAACGACATTTTAAGGTCTCTTCTTAACGTATTTTCTCAAATGACAAGACTGGGCCCATGGCAACTCTCTGGCATCTCAGAGATGAAAACTGACTGAAATAAATCATTGCAAAGAAGGACAGATTTAAAATGAAGAAACTGAGATTCAGTGTATTGGCTATTTGTTGATTATCAGTGATTAGCCTACCGTCATGGTGGAGCTGAGTTAGGTTGTTGTGCTGATCCTCACTCGAGAGGAAGTGGATACTTTTCTAGATATTCATGGATGAACTGGAATTAGATGATAGTAGTTTGTAAAGTAATCAATAATGTTTTTTCTTACTAATGACACACAACTGTTTCTTAGTTGGCAGTACGCAGTCCAGACACTGTTGAATCTCTGGACCTGTTTTCATGTACCTCTCCCAAGCACTGTCATGCATCTCGTGACTACAAAGAGGCTAGTAGTGATCCAGTCTTTACGCGCTTCTCTGACCCTGACAGTTTTGTTCAGGTTAAGCCTGTTATAAATTGACATGATCTCACTTTGGAAGTAGCTCTGGGTATTTTTTACATCTGATATGATATAAAACCACTCCCAATCAATTTTTTCAATTCATTGGTAAGACATAAAGAATTAACCTTGTGAAACACATCAGTCCTGATATAGATTGGGGGTGAACTTTCATTACTGCACTTCCATGTACAGCAGATCACACGCAACAGCACAGACCTTAGTACTGGGAATCCTCTACATACAGTGTACCCATATATTGTTTAATAACATCTACAGACCATCATAAAATGTTTGGCTGCAGAACTCCCATTACACTATGTAAATATAACTGAAACATGAGGAAGATACACAAACCAGTCCAAAGCTGTTCAATAGCTGGGTTACAGAATGGAATTCTAAATGGAAAAACAAGTAACCTAAAGTCATCCTGAGGACTGAGACATTTACTGGAAATGTTATTCAGTTTAACTGTAGCTCTCAAGGGAAACTCAATGGAATTAGCCTTCAAATTAGGAGGGAAGTCCAAATGTGTGGTTCAGTGTTTCTCTATAGCACCCTACAAATGACATTTATGAGTTTTCTTAATGGAAATATAAAGTAAAATTGCCTTTTAGAGGAATAGCCCAAAGTAAGACATAGAAGGGACTGTCTTTCTTTAAAATTAGGCTTGAAATGACGTGAACTGCATTTGAAACAGACCAGTGAAACTGAGCGCAGCTGTGACTCTTTGAAACAAACAGGTGCCATTAATTCTACTCGGATGTGTTACAAGGAAGTAAAGCACTATTTTGAGCTTGGGGAATGACCTAAAGACAGTTTTTGATGAGTTGAAATTGTATTATGAAAATTAGCAAACTGACACATAGGTCTCTTATTTCACATGAGTACGTGTCATGTTCCTATCTGAAATACCACCTTAATTTTATTGCTCACAAAATAAGTTACACAACGGCATCAAGTATGAAACAAATTACCTACAATCAAATTCAGCTGATTCAAAGTCTTGCCAGTCTAACCACCAGCCAAACAAAATCTTAGTTAATACAGTATAAAACAGGAATTTTAGGATCAGCCATTGATAACTGTATAAAACATAAAGTAATAATAAAATCAAGTCGATTTTAATATCTGTTGAAACCTGAACGCAAGCATTCAAGAACACTGTTTATTCTCGTAGTTTACCTTTTCTTTAAATGCTGTATACTGCTGCAAAACACTTCATAGCAATTACAAGAAAGTGTGCTTTTTAACATTCTGAACAAGTAAGTGTATGACATCACCTCCCCATCCCTATCATCATTGAACAGGTACTCATTTAAGAACTGCTTCTTACTGTATTTGCACATTTAATTAAATGTATTTATTTATTTAGTTAGCATTTATTTTGTTGTATGGGAAAAGAGAGCTAGACAATATTGCTGATTTTCAGCCTTGTCTCGGGGAAGGTGGGGATACAGGTGCAAACCAACTGAAATGGAATCAGATAACGCTGTTGGTGATATTTTAGTGACTAGGGGAAATTTGTCCAGGACACTGGGCTAATTCCCCTGCTCTTTCCAAGAAGTGCCATGGGATCAAACATTAAATTTTCTAATAAATATATGCACATTTCATGAGCATGAAATGCCTAAAATGTGCTTGACTTTATTCACAGATTATAGTAAAAATGGTTAGCTCTTAAGCAATTTTATATGGTCATGTGTTGTGTTTCAAAATCAGTACACTCAAAGACCACATTGTACCACAGTAGTCATGTGGCTATGACTACTCATCGTGCCACAGTAGTCGTGTGGCTATGACTACTCATCGTACCACAGTAGTCGTGTGGCTATGACTACTCATCGTACCACAGTAGTCGTGTGGCTATGACTACTCATCGTACCACAGTAGTCGTGGCTATGACTACTCATCGTACCACAGTAGTCGTGTGGCTATGACTACTCATCGTACCACAGTAGTCATGTGGCTATGACTACTCATTGTACCACAGTAGTCGTGTGGCTATGACTACTCATTGTACCACTGTAGCTACATCGCAGAGGCAGGCACTTGTGGCTCAGTAAAATGGCTGCACTAAACTGAAACCGCAGGGGACAACGTGAGTTTGTGCAGCGTGTTTCGGCAGAGGTAAGGACAGCTTTTAAGTATGGAGGACAAAATACCACATAAAATTGCATATGGTCAGCCATACCAACTCAGGCTGTGTTTCCGTGTTGGAGACAGTGACGACAAGAAGGACGTGTCACGGTCTCTATGACATCATCACAACCCATCAATAGAAGCAGAGTCTTTTTGTACATGGTTGTCCACACATTATTCTATATATTTTTTTTTATCTTACAATATATTTTTATTTCTATAAGATGTAACATCTTTTTTATTTCCCTAGCATATATACTTTACTGATGTCAGTTATCCTTTTTTCCAAGTTTAGAGCTGTTTAATTTATTTTACGTTTTGCCCTATTATTTCATGCCCACCCCTTACGCTGATGAGTGAGATCATCATGGTTACACCCCTCCTCCAGCCAGGAGTATAAGCAATTGGCTTCCTTCATAGATGATACTAGTACTGCCCCATGATCAGCCAGCTGGGGGTGAACAAATGCCCAATAATTCACTGTGTCCTCCTACCATTAGAGAGGCACGCATCCCCTCTATGAGTCGCTTTCCCAAGGTAATAAAGGGCATGGTTTATTACAGCAACAACTCATTACTCATGTGGTTAAAGGCACTTGGCATGAACCACATGACAGGGTAAATCCTCCATTAACCTATGCCCTGTCAGGCCTTATTACTTTTTAATTTTATAGCTAGCAGGCCAGGTGTTCAGATGGTTCGACAGTCACCTGGTCTGCAGGTAATAATGATCCCATTTGGTTAAATGACATGCACAGACAACTGAGCCTGGGGATCAGGAGGCCAGCAGACCTCTCCCATTCATAGCTGAGGGTTCAGGCAATGCATTTTGATCCCCTTCTTTATAATCAGTGGAGTAGCATATAAGAGCCAGTATTGCCAAGACAGTAAGCAGAATTTTTTTTTTTAAGTTGTTACTTTTTATTTCTGAAGTATTTTATTCCTGAAGTATTTTTTTCCATTTTCTGTTTAGGTTTTCTACCTGATGGTATTAGGTGTGATGTAAAGAGCAGTATTTTACCTGGAGACTGACATGTCTAGTCCTATTCCTCTTCATAGCTCATCAGCATTCTGACCTCACTTACTATGACATCACAAGTGACAGACCTTACAGTAGCTGATTGGCTCTTCCTGGTCACTTGTGATGTCACAGACAGTGATGGCATAGGACTTATTAAATAAGAGGAAGAATAGAACCAGCTATTATAGCCTCAAAGTAGAGTACTGTTCGATGCGTCACACCAAGTATTGTCAGGTAGATAATTTTCTAATTAACAAAAGGGAAAAGAAAAAATTCAGATGCAAGAAAAAATTCATGACTTTTGAAAGTTAATTTTGGGCAGTACACCAGCTATTTAAGATGATGTTGGTAGAGGCTGGCCAAAGAGAAAGTAATGTGTGTTTTTTTTGTTATAGTCTCAGATTTTTACGCCTATCTCTCCTGCTGTCCTTACTCCTCTTAGCTCCCATCCAGCCTCATCGCCTGCCTTCTCTGGGGCTTACCTCTCTGTGGTTTCCACCACATGGCTTACCCCCAATGGTGGGCCTCTGAAATCAGGGTCCCAGGGGGCTTCAAAACCTCTTGAAGCAACTCAAGCCAGTTTCATCCTGGAGGTTAGCCACAATCAGTGGTGCAGGGCCTGTGACGAGAGCAGGGGGTCATTCTGTATGACTGGTTTTTTTTTCTCCTGTTGCTGCCAACCCCCCCCAAGACACAGGCATGCTAGAGGAACCAAGGCACTCATGCACACAGAGCATGCTGCACACCAGTCCCCAGACTTCATCTTCCGTGCCCATGATATCCTCAGCTGCACTGCCTCCTGTGGTCACCCAGGTGTTATTAATGCAGCGAGGATGGTGACCCTTCCTCCCCAGAGAAGGAGAACATCCTCTGTTCTACTCCCATCATACTGACCCAGGTGACTCAGGCCCATTCCTGGACCTGGGTCACCTGACTATGAGTGGCAGTGCTAACACTGTGCTGATGGACCAGCTGAGCAAGTAATGTTTAATAAAGGAAAAATGCTTGACAGGGTGGGTGTTATGCTGGGTTAACATCCTGCCTTGGGTGGTTGGACCTGAGGCCACCAGCCCAGGGCATCCAATACCCGAGAAGGGATGTTATCCCAGCATAACACCCACCCTGGAGGGCATTATTCCAATTATACAATGATTTGTTTTTATATACAGAATTAAAAAAAGTTTAAAGAATGCTCTTTGTGTGTAAAAATGTTTTTGTTTCTTAAGAGAGAGATGCAAACAAAGCAAATATAAAAATCAGCAGGGATGGTATGCCAGGATAACATCTCTGCTGTGCTGGCCAACTGACCAGTCAGAAGCCAGGATTCTTTCTTGTCATTGTATAATGTTTTTTCTACACCATCATACAAAGCATTATGGATTATCACCCCTGCACTGCCACTTATTTTGCAGTTCATTTTTTCCTCAGGATTGCCTAATTGAGATGCAACATCTCCTTTTAGGAAGGCAGTGCTGCTTTTTACCCAATGTTACATCAGGGAAGACTGAAATACTTGCTCAGGGTCTTGCAATGAGCCAGTGGATGAGGTGAGAGTCAAGCTGGGATCTTCTGGTTTACAGATAAATACTGTAAAGGGCACATTGACAAAATGCTGTTTTGTATATATTTCTTCTATGCCTTACATTTGGCTAAATTGATTTCTTTAAAGAACCCTTGACACCATTAGAAAAATGTAAAACAAAATGTGAGATTTAGACACAGTTCAGTATGTATTTGATATATTTTCTATACTTCTTTTCCTTTTTCTCTTTTTTAATGAGGACAGTTGTATCAAAGAGGATCACTATTCCTTAGACCTTATCTGTTCTTTCTGGTTTCCTGCATCTGACATCATAACCCCCTGTTTATGGCATCATAATGATCTTGACAGCAACAGATTATGATGTCATAAAGAGAACTGTGATGTCAGGTGTAGGCTAGCAGCCAGAGCAGATACAGCAGTGATCCTGTTTACATATAAATGTCCTTAGCAATAAAGAGTAGGGGTGAGAATGTAGAATAAAATATTAAATATAAGCTAAATTGTGTCTAAATATTACATTATTTCAAAGTTTTCACAATGGTGTCTACATAGTCGAAAACCAGGAGCACCATTTTGGTACCAAGCTCTCAGTGAACCTGCAGAGACTAGCAGTCTTTATTGCGGTACAAGGCATCAAGTTTAGGGTGGAGCTTGGCATGGATGGTATCAATGTGGGTGGAGAAGTCAAGGTTGTTGTCTAGCCACACATCGAGGTATTTGAAGGATTGAACCACTTCTAGAGGGGAACCATCTAAGATGGAGAAAATGGGCAGGGTAGGGAGCCTGGCCAGTTTCTGGCTAGTGCTAAAGGTCATGGACACAGTTTTTTTGTATTGATCTGGAGCTGGTCAGATTGGAGCCAGCACAAGACATTGTGGAAGTCTTCCTGGAGCAGACCTTGCATGGCTATAGTAGAGGGACCGGAGGTGTAGGTGACTGTGTCATCTGCATATATGTGAATATGCGAGCTGACGCAGGCAGAGGGGAGGCTGATAAGAAAAATAGAGATGAGTATAGAACCCAAGATGGAGCCCTGTGGGACTCCAGCTAGGATGGGTAGTGGGGATGACAGGGCTCTACCAACCTGTGTGGACTGTAGATGGCCCATGAGGGGTGTCCTGTGATATGGGTGAATAAATTTAAGAAAGTCAATTTGGGTGACGTCAAACTAGCAAGTGCAAAGTGGGCTATGTGCACTTAATAGCACATAATAACTACAGTGATATTGTGTCTGTAGGGAGTAGTTGCTGCACGCAGCATATAAGGCTGTATTCATTGGGCTAGTCCCAAGCTGGACAGCTGGTGTAGTGGGTAAAGTCACCACCTCTTTGTCTAGTGGACCCAGGTTTGAAACTGGCTGTAGGGGTTTTATTTGTGTGTGTGTTTTGGTTGTAAATTATTTTTTTTATTTGGTGTTGCTGAAGTCCTGTTCCCCCAGCTTCCCAACTGTGCCTCCCCCACCTGCAGGTTGTCACCCCATGTTCTCCCCCTGCTGACCACTGTCCCTCTGTGATGTAGACCCCTTCCCAAGTTTCCCCTCTCCCCCATTATTACCCCCCCCAGAGTTGATTATATTATAAAATGGGGGTTGGGGTGCAAAGCCCCCTACAAAGGTGGGTGTGGGGGGCATAGCCACCCACATAAAAATTTAGTTTACATCACCCCTACACAGAAAGTAAGTCCCTGTCGCTGTTTGTGGTGTGTACTGTTCATTGTCATTTTGAGTTTTGGTGATGTGCACTCACTGTTTTTATCTGCACTGTTTTTGAGTCGCATTTATCACATAGAACCCATATGAGGTAAGAGGTAAAAGTGGAACCAGTTGACAGTAGGAGCTGAGAGGGCAGTAGAACTCAGCTTATCCAGGAGGAGTGGGTGGAAAACTGAATCAAAGACTTGGGCCAGAGCAATGACAATGGCAGCTGTAATGTGCCCCGAGCCATCCCTGAGAAGACAGAATCAGTTATCTCTACATGTAGCAATGAGGAGATGGTAGAATGATGCTTCTAGAAGCCAGACTGGAACAGGGAGAGAAAACTGGTGGAGGACAGGAATTTGGAGAGTCTGGTGAAGACAGATTTCTTTTGCAGCTTAAAAAGAGAGGGGAGGAGGGAGATTGACCAGAGGTTGCCAGGGGAGGAAGGGTCTCCCCACTTCATGAAGTGGAACAACGTTGGCCAACTTCCAAAACTGAGGAACAGCACTAATGGAGAAGGAGAGGTTCAGTAGGTGAGTCAAATGAGATACTATGGCAGGAGTGGAGCTGTGGAGGAGTTTACGATCCAGCCCTTGAGGGCTAGACTTGGGTAGGTTGAGGGAGGAAAGAGCAGTCAAAGTTTTCTGGGTACAGTAGTAATGAGGATGGCAGAAAACCCTGGGAGGGGACAGGGAACATGAGGTGGAGCGGAGGAGGCTTGTGGGGGAGTGGAAGGGAGAACACAAGTGGTGAAGAACTCATTGAAGTGAGCAGTGACAGAGAAGGGGTCAGACATAGGTGAACCATTTACCTGAAGGACTGGAGGGGGGTGGACTCAGTGGGAGGGTCAAAAAAGGGAGGGAAGTGCCTTGCAGAACATTGATGGGGCATTAAGGTTGTTCTGCAGGCTAGTCTTGAAATAATATGATTTTGCAGCCATATAGCCTTCATGAAGGTGTTTCTACTAGGCCTAAATAAAAGGTGGCTAGAAAGTGAGTGCGATAATTTGTACCGTACCCAGGCGAGATCATGGGACTTGCACTAGTTAATGATTTTGTTTATGTATTGCATCTTATTAGAAATGTGTAACTTAATTTAACATGCACCAAAAGGTGACAAAGTGCATGATACCTTCACTTTTATATTTTTAGATTTTAAAAAAGCTCATTTTGAATACCACTTCTCATTATAAAATGAATATATAATTTTACAAACTATTATGCAGTTAAAACTGCCAAAGTATTCAGTATTTGTACTTTTTATATTTCAGTTTCAAAAAGACTGATGTATAGCAAAAAAGTCATATTTTACTGGTCTATTTTCATGAAGTACGTGAACTTCTGCAAATTTGGCTCATATTGTGAAAAAAATGTGCAAACCTAAGACCACAAATTTCATCAAGCTAATTTGCATACTTCATAAAAACATTAAACTTACTAAACATAAACTAAACTCAGTGTAACAATTGTGTTTATTTGAAGTTTCTCCTGTGATAACAGCATCTCTCTAACCACTATTGCCACCTTCCATCTAGAAACAAAATTAGAATTTTGATACTGCAGAGTGCTAAAGAAAAATGACAATTAAAATGTTAAGGCTTCGAAATATGCTGTCACTCCAATATATTTATTAATTTCAAAATGGTGACTGGCAAAGGAACTTTGAACTATGGCTCATTTCCAGGTGCAACCAAGGGGAAGGGGGCTAGGGAAGGTGATACAATATAAACAGTGCAAAATATTAATGCAGGAGTACACTAGTACATACAAAATGGAGCAGTGTGACAAAAGAAATGGCAATTTACAATGTTAAATGATTATGCATGGGATATATAGCAGCCCCAACACTGCCTTCTGAGACTTCAGTCCACATTACTAGCAAGATATTGAACAGTAGGACTTGCTACTCAAACTGGCAAAATTAAACCGTTGGACTGCCGACAGAATTAGAACGCATAGAAATTCTACAGCACAGCAAGGGTTAAGAGTCTCTCTTGTCTCTATATCTACAAAAATAAAAGGAAAAAAAGTATTATATTTACAACAAACTTGTTTAAAAAGTGCTTTCTAGATTTGTTTTACTTCCCATTGTTATCAGTCAGCTAAAATATTTCAGATAATGCTGTACCTTTTTCACTCAGTCTTTCAAAAATCATCTGACTCTTACCAACTGACCTCACAATCACTGTTTGTGAGCACTACGATATCATAAACAAAATCCCGGTAAGGTCAGTAGAGATGCAGCGAAATGAAATTTCACCTGCAAAATTCTGGCGAAATCATGAATTTCACCATGTGAAACATTTCGCGAAATTCATGGATTTTGCGGCAAATTTCACAACTGCAAAATGCTAAATTCTGCTAGCAAAATCACAATTTCACAAGCAAAATGTGGAATTTTGCCCACGAGTGGTGGAATTTAGCCCAAGAGTAGCAAAATTCCACCACCCGTGAAATTCCATATTTTGTGGGTTAAATTCTAAATTTCACAGTTGGAATTTCACATTTTACACCTGTGAAATATTTCACGAATGCATGAATTTTGAGAAATATTTCATGTAATGAAATTCGAGGATTTCACACATCTCTAAAGGTCAGCTGGGAACAGTCAAATGCATTTTAGGCAGATCTCCTGTATAGGTTTCCATGAAATGTTATTAATCTTGGGAAGGAAAGTGATAATAAAAAATATATATTTCCTTAGTAAATTGTAATAACTGAAACATGTTTATGAAACTACCTGATGAAGTGCAGAGTTGTTCTTTGATGATGACATTATTTTCACTGAGAAATCCTCAGTGTCTGTAATTGACTGACATTGCTGAAAACACGGGTGACAACTCATGATTGCCCTCAAAAACTGAATATATACTCTTATCACCTGCCACTGTGTTGCAGAATATACATATCAACCTGACCATAAGTCTGCAAAACAAACTAATGATGAAAGAAGAATGTAGGTATGTAATTTTTATTTATGTGCCTATCCACAAGCTCAGTGCGCCAATAATACAATGACAGTGTAAGGAAAGAAAAAGTGCAGTGACAAAACTGCATTAATACAGTCAGAAGAAATTAAAATCACTCAAACAATTAACGCCTATATGTAAAATATAACAATGAATAAACCATTACAGGAATACTAAATAAATAAATAAATAAAATGCAGACTTTTAAAGCTGTTTACAATGGGAGTCAGGCAGATGTCAGTAGACAGAGAATTTCAGAGGGCAGGGTCTACAACTGCAAAAGTGCAATCACCAACTAATGTCAAACGTGAGGCTGGATTACTGAAATGCCCTGCTCTGTGGAATAAGTACTTCCTACTGGCATGGAATGCAACAATCTTAAATAGATACACAGTATATAATAGACAAGTTCTAAAATCTTTATGCTGAAAAGAAAACCCTTTATTCTTTTTTTAATAATTTGATTTCTCTTTTGTTTGTGCATGTGATAGATGTGTTAGTTGTAATTTTACCATATTACATGTAACCTTACAAATGTGGAATTCTTCAAGAGAGAGCTTTAATTTGATTTATCTACATTAATACACTACAAGTCTTGAGGGCCAACACTGGTGCGTGTTTGTGTCTATTTAATTTCCACCTGCGATGATTTACATTTAATATATGGGGCTGAAATGCTAGTAATTGTATTATAGTAGATATTTTTAAATTTTGTTAGACCTCCACTGCCCTCTGGAGGACTGGTTGGTCCAAAAGTTAGAGCACTTTGTTCTTGTTACATCTATGTTGGTCCATTAAAAGGTATCAAATCATTTGCTTCTGGATCTGTTCTTGCAAGGAACAATACGGCAACTACTAAATCTAGATTACAATAATAAATGAAATACATGTTGATCTATTTTCATAGAAACACAGAATTTTATGCCAGAAGGAAACCATATTTATTACTACCATTCATTTCCCTTTGTTAGATGCTATTTTTGTTAGTTTAATTGATATATTGAATATAACTATTTGATTGCTAAAATTTATAAATAAAAATTTCTAAAAAATCAGTGTGGCAAAAACATTCTAAATTATCAATAAACCTCATAATTTAGAAGTTGTACTTGTTTCTTAAAGTGCACTTTTGTAGAAGCAGAAAAGTACTGATCACTAGTCTCTAGCTGCCAGCAGGAAATGAAAATGTATTTTAAGTAAGGGGCAGGCCCCAATATCTCTTGAGGTTAATAAAATGCACGCCCATTTGCAAGTTTAGAAAAAGTATGTGATGAAATTTCTATGGCACACTGTCTCCTTAAACAGGCTCAATTTACTAGACTCTAGCAAGGTATTGTTAGTACCATGCTTCATTTTAAAGATAAGATATTGTAATAAATTCTGAGACAGAAATATAAAAAAACTGATGGCAGAAGAATGCCTAGCAATCTATCCAGTGTGCTTGAGTGCCTACCCTATTGGTCCTTGACTATCCTTCCCCCTAGCCCCTCTTGTCCTGTATTCTTCAAAAAGCCCATATGCCTGTATCACCTCTTTTCGAAGCTCACCATTGTATTAGCATTCACTACCTCTTTGGAAAGTCTTTTCCATTTATCTATCATTTATTTCATGAATATTGACTAACATCCTTTTTGAACCTACCCTCTCCCCCCCCTCAGCAATTTCCTCATGCAGCAGACTGAGACAGTGAAGAGGAAGACCAACATTATGCGGAGCAATGGAGACCGAAATGCGGGCTTCCAGAGAGGGTGCACTTGTGTTGTAGGCCAGGACCTGACACTTGATCAGGGTGCCATTTGAGGAATAGTCTGCCCTAGGTGTACTACATCCTAGTAACCAGAACAAATGCTCATGGAGATTAACCACATGTTTGCCCTATGTACCATGCAGGCAACAGAGTGCCCTGGGTGTACTGCATTCCAGTTACTAGGACAAATGCCCATGGGCCCCTGTTATTCAGCAATACATTTATTTATTTATTTAGATTTTGGTAACTGGGTAGGCCCACTGAGACCAGAGGTCCCTTTTTCAGGGGCGACTCGGGATTAGTTACAGCAGACGTTACATACATTGGAAAATAATACAGTAGTTATATTAGATACATGCATTGGAATGGGCATTGAGCACTTACAGAGAGTGACAGCAGGCACACAAGATGTTAGACAGATGCAAGTACATTAGACAATAATGCCCAAGAATTTTGTGGGAGAATGGTGGGGGCAGTTAAGTTGTGTTGCATGACAATCACAAATCAGGGCCAAGGCAGGGGGTTAACGATTGCAGCCACAGAGACTAAGTTTCAGCAGGTACACTGTGAGGCCTGACTTGAATCCATAGAGTGGGATATATCATGTGTATATATATATATATATATATATATATATATATATATATATATATATATATATATATATATATATATAGTCTGGGGTTTTTCAGTGCTTTCTGTGTTCCTGTCGGTACTGTGATTTTGTAGCTCTTATGTGTTATGCACTATATTAAAATACCTGCTGCTGCTCTTCAGGTGCTGTGGTGTCAGGTCCTGTTATCCATATGTGTGAATGCCTATATCATGCCATGGACTGGTATACACATGTGCAAATCTTGCATATGACAGGGAATGTCCATATTTGGAAGCATGCCAGTCCACAGTGTGCAGATGATCATACTTCACTTCCACACAGTATGTTGTGTGCCCTATGGATAGGCAACCACCTGACTTGCATGATTTTGGCATAGAATTTTCTACGCACTCCTCCTATGTGACTGCATAAGCTGTCTGGTGCTTTTGTGGATTGGGCCCTGAAAATGAAGGGACTAATGAGACATTGAAAACCATCATTTGAATTTCACCTAAAACCAGCACGTGACTTAAAACATAGGCTTTATTTTGCAAACACTCAAAGGATAAATTGCTAGAGACCTTTAGTTTTGTTTGAAACTTACGTCAAGTCCAAGTGAAAAGTTAATCAAAAGATTTCCTCCCATGATAGGTCTGTTTTAGACCTAATGATACCCCAAGCAGAAATACTTGTGGTGCCCCTTTCACTCTTCCCATGGCCCCTCTCCTCTCTTCTGTCCTACCCCGTATCCAGAATATGGTAACATTTCTGTGAATACAAGGGTAACAACAAACTAAAATTTTGTTTTTTTAAATTTACACTTTTTGCATTTCAAGCTGATCTCGTCTTACCTTTTTTACTTTAATGCACCCTTTCTGTACTAGTACTCCAAGCAGCCTCTGGTTTGCTTGTGCTTAACAACACCTCTGCCTATGAGAAGTTTTAACTATTAACATCAAGGACTATAGACTTCATAATATAAAATGGCTGCCCTAGCACAGCTTACAACAGTTCAAATACGTACAGCTATACAAAGACAAGAACCCCTTGTGCCTGAAGACACCAAACCAATATACTGTATCCAGATCACTCACAATGGTGAACAAATGGTCTTATATTTGCAATGAACTTTGGGTTGCATAGATAGGTCACAGTTCACTCAGCTGTTTTATAGAGTATGCCTCAAATCAAGAAGTGATGTAAACATGCTCTGTACTAGCTACTTGTGTATCAAGTAAAATATGCTTTGTTTTATTTTATTTATTTATTTTATTTTTGGTAACTGGATAAGTGCACTAGACAAAGAAATACCTATTTTCAGGCATGAACCGAGAGAGTACAAATGAGAAACAGTCAAATACAAATACAACATAGTACAGGACAAACAGTGCAAATCATTACATTTGTCAAAAATACCACAGGAACAGTACAACATTAGTTACAGGTAGTTTATATTGTAAAATGGCAGAGATATGCAAGATATACAAATTTTATGCAAAAGATATACATAGATACAGATTCCAACCATAATTACAGATAAGGCAAAGTAGCACACTTTAAGGGTGAGCTACCTAGGTGCTTGGATAAAGCAGGAGGGAAATACAGCAGTAAAAGGAGCAGTCTACAGTGTGTGTGAGAGAGAAACATGTACTGACAGAGGTTAAGGAGAGAAAAACGGGCAAAACAAAAGGTTTGGAGAGGGGTAAAACAGCAATATTAGTTCAGGGAGACAGTTTAGGGCAAGTGGCCCAGGCTGAGGGGAAAGGGGAAATAGAGAAAAGGGCAGAGTGAGGAAAGCACAGGACACTCAAGGAGGATGGAAACAACTGTATGAGTCCATTGTCATCAGGTGAGTATGTAGCATCCTTTTGAAGGTTTCATGAGTTGGAGAGACTCTGAGACCTACCGGTTGAGAGTTCCAGAATTGGGGTGCAGCATGGGAAAAGGCACAGGTCTCCATTAGTGTTTTGCACCTTTGGACATTTAGAAGGTTTGATCCCCTGAGCAAAGGTTATGACATGGGTTAGCTAGTGTCAGCATATTAGCAAACAGGAGGGAATGCCAGAACAAATACCATCTATAAGGCAGCCAAAGGATATAGATCAGTATGTTGAGGGGGAAGGCCATAAAGCTTACAGTGGTGAGCGTGGTGGGGAGATGATAGAGCATAGGGACAAATACTAGTATATGCGGCGTCCCACTTGAGAAGGTATGTTTTTGCAGCCCCAGCATAGGTTACAGAGCCGTAGGCATGGGCAAGGAGAAGAACACGTTGCACTATGGCAGTTCTGGCAAAGCGGGTTAAAGCATAGCTTGCTCTACAAGCAATGCCAGTCTTGGAATTTACAGCCCTGCATGTTTTAGAAATGTAATAGTCATAGTCTAGAAAAGGGTCAAGTGTGATTCCAAGATATTTGAAAGAGTTAACATTTTCCAGAGGGTTACCATTGACACTAGTAATAGATAGCATCCCATTACATTTCCCTAGTCAGCTAGCCGGGCTAGCTGAGCCAAATAACATGGACTGCGTTTTACTAGCATTTAGAACCAGGTTGTTTCCTGTGAGCCAGCTTTGGATAAGGAGGAAATCAGATGTGAGAGTGATATTTAGGTCAGCAATGAAATTCATGCTATGAGAGAGTACCAGATCATCTGCATAAAACAGGGATGGGCAAGTAGAGGGAATGTTTGAGATGTCATTAATAAAGAGAGTGAAAAGTAGGGGACTGAGGACGGATCCCTGGGGGACTCCAATGTTTATAGTGGAGAGACTTGAGACAGCAGAGTTTAATTTAACCCTTTGTTTCCTGTCAGACAGGTAGCTGTTGAACCAGGAGACAAAGCTGCATGAGAAGCCTAAGGATAGCATTTTAGCAAGAAAAAGTGGGTGATTGACCAGGTCAAATGCCTTGGTTAGCTCTATAAAGACCGCCCCTGTTAAGAGGCCATTGTTCATCGCTACTTTGGCATCATTTGTGAATTTTAGAAGAGCAGTAGTGGTACTGCGACCCTTTCTGAAACCATCTCGGGAGTCAGAGAGAAGGTTATGATCATGTAAGTAGGCAATGATCTGTAGAAAGACCAGCTTTTCAAGGATCTTGCTAAGCACCAAGAGCATAGCAATAGGCCGATAGTTTACAATGGATTTGGGGGTCACCTTTTTTGAAGACTGGAGTTATGCTAGCAATCTTCCAGATGTCTGGGACAGTACCACTGCAGAGCAACAGGTTATAGATTCTAGCAAGGGGAGAAGTGAGAAGAGGAGTGGCCAGCTGTAGAATTTTGGGTTCAAGACCGTCTGCTCCAACACTGGTACAGGCAGGGATGGACATGAGTAGTTTTAGAACTTCTTTTCTAGTAACGAGCTGGAATCATAATGGAGGGAGGGAGTGGGACATACCATCATTTGGGTTAGGAATAGAGTGCTACAATGATACAAAAGGAGCAGTGTAAGTGGATAAATCCGAAAAGTGATTGTTAAAGCAGTTTGCTATAGTGGTAGGGTTGTTGCAGTGCACATAATTTATGACCATGTCATTTACTGTCTGGGAATGTTTAGCCCCAGGAAGGTTTTTATATGTGTTCAGAACTTTTTTGGGTCCCCAGCGGCAGTAGTTAGCAGGTTTTTGCAATATGAGCTTTCGGCCAGAGGGATATTACGTTTACAAATATTCCCCAACTCTCTGTATTTGTGGACGTCAGACAGGAGGCCTGGAGCCTTGTAGTGAGCCCAGTTTTTGTCCCTGGCTTTTAGTTGAGTAAGAAGATCATTTTTAAGCAACCTAGTCAGTGTGCCTCAAATCTGACAGAAGATTTTGGAGACATGTAAGTTTTGAAGAGCACAGAAATCCATTAAGAAATAGTCCGCGCCACTTGAACATCATTGGTAGAGTAGATGCAGGACCAATCTATCTGAGAAAGATCTGCCAGGAATGCTGACTGGTTGAAATTAGCAAAGTCATAAAAAGTGATGATTTTTTGAGGAGGGAAGGGAGTGGATATTGCACGCTAGATGTAGTAGATATGGGTGTGGTCTGAAATGCCATTGGAGCGTGTGCCAGCACTAGACATCCTGGCCATTCTTCTAGTCAGGATCCGGACTATTAGTGTGCATGATTTAGAGTTTGACGAGACTCTTGTGGTATCAGTGATAAGTTGGTGTAGGTTAAACCCTTTTATGATGGTGTCAAAGGTTTTATTGGATTTACCTAGCCAGTCAAGATTTATATCACCTAGGATAATAATTTCATTACAACTGGCAGACAATATTGTGCTAGAAAGAAGTCAGGGGGTTGTAAGCACAGACAATGTGAAGTTTGTTAGTATCTCCAAGGCAGAGAACAGCATACAATGCTTCACAGTGTGAGAGAGAGGAGGAGGGGAGAGCAGAGCGATTTAAGTAAGATTTGAAGTATATAGCAACCCCACCCCCATGCTTGGGTGAGGAGTTGTCACGCCGTAAGAGATTGTGATCAGGTAAGGAACAAGCTGAGTCAGGAATAGAAGGCTTTAACCATATTTCAGCGAGGTATAAGATATCCGGGTGGTATAAGAAAGTCTACCCAAGCCTCCAACTTGATAATGTTGCGAAGAAGGCTTCATATATTCAGGTGAACAATTTGAACTCCTCTATTACCTTTCCAGATTGGATCGGCATGGGATAGAGGGGCCATAGGTCCAGGGTTAGATTCAACATAACCAGCAAGGATAAGAGCAAGAAGGCATAGGTATCAGAGTTTGTGATGGATATAGGGAGGAAGTAAATGTAGGGGAAAGAAGCATAGTTCTGTTCTTAATGGGCGGCCATGCCCGTAAGGGCTAGGGATATGTACCCTTCCCAAAATTCCAATCTAAGGAATTATTTGGGGGATGGGGAAGAATACTGTGCCTTCATACCCACCAAAAACATCTTTGCAAGTCCTCCTGTCTTACTTTTTCTGCAATGTAATTGGCAAGTACAGTACCTTAAAGCAGCAGCAGTGCAACAAAAATGTGATTCTTTCCAAAAATCTAGTTTCAGCTACAATTAGTAAGAATTTTAGCATACTTGTCAAATCTACTTTTTTAGGTATCTCCTATTCTGTGCGCCATGATTTTTTTTTTTTTTGTATTTTCTCGATCTTAATCCTTTTTTTTTTTGTATTTTCTCGATCCTAATCCTTGCTAGGTCTACAATCCAATTTCTGTGCCAAATGTAGAGGCCATGGGCCCAATTTTCAAATGACGGTGCAGTGTGTGTCGCACTTCTGCCTGCAGAAAACTTTGGGGCACCAGGAACCCTGTACCATATTTTAAAAGAACAGGGATCCTGGTGTCAAAGTCCCCGAGTTTGCTGCAAGCTGACCTGTGTGCCACCCAGATGGTGCATGGAAGTGGACTGCTGCAAACTGTGGCACACGCTTCAGGCATCTGTGGCCATTGATGACGCCCCACCAGCCAGTTGCCCTCATGGCTATGGGATCATCTGGAGAATGTCCTGGCTCATAGATGTGGGTTGGGACAAGTCTGGCTACGTGGGGGGGTGACAGCTGCCCTCAACAAGGGGATGGCAGAGTTAGTGCAGGTCCTTGGAGGAGAGTTGTGGGCTCTAACCTGCCACAGATCACTGGCTGATCCAGCAGGGGTCTGGCAGGTGTATAAGGCTGTCTGGGTGCCTTCCCTGGGAGGGGCATAGGGTCACTCCCCCGCCCATCAAGGGCTGCAGCAGTGGCGCATGGCAGCTTAGACCAGCTCCATGCTGGTCTAACTGCTGGGTCCATGCATCCTTGGGGGGGGCTTGCAAACTCCCAGTGTAGGAGATATTGCAGCCCTGCCCCAATGCAAGCTCTCTTCCATGATGACACACCAGTACGGCCATTGCAAGGATGGCACAAGCTTGGTTGGTACAGGTTGTCTCCCAGTGGTGCACGATCCCTTAGAAAATCTGGACTGGTGCAAGATGCGGTGCAAGGAGCCCCTTGCACCATTTCTCCTTGCCATAAGCCCCCTTGCACCAGTCCTGACCTTTTAAAATTGAGCCCCATCTTTATTTTCTTGAAAATAATTATTGTTCTGTTCCTGTGTTAAAGACTATGGTAATTTAGGTAAGAATGTGATCAACTGTACAGATGTTTTATTGCTGTCAACAATGAAACCATATTTACTCAATAAAAAGGATTAATTACAAAAACATTAAATAATTTATAAAAATACTTGATTCGTGGTGGAACTAGAAAATGTTACCATCAAATAAAACTGAAAAGTGCCTGAAATTTTTATTGTGAAAAAACATAGGATCAATATTTGTGCCCAGTTTGGTTGTACTGTTGCTTTAAATTCAAATGGACCATTTCACCAGATACCTAGATAACTATAATGAAACATTTTTTCCTGTAACAGAACTCATTAAATAGCAATATTAAGGTTAGCTATGTCCATTAAAGCTCTACTAAATCTAGTAAAATGAATGAAGTGAAAAGGATCTTCGAAACAGATATTTTTAAGTAATGACGCCATCTAGTGGTATATCTTCCACCCTGTCTCTGGTTAAAAATAATTCATAAAATTGTTTGCAAGGCATTACAGTATTATCTAAATGACAGTGTGGGTGTGGATTTTTTTTACCCTCCAAAATATCGCAAAATATTACTGGGGAAAAGGGTCCATGAAGCTGAAACTGTCACTTTAATATCAGACTTTGTTTTGTTTTTTGTTTTTGATTTGTTTTTTCTCCTTCCCTTGTCCCCTCAATTCTCTTTCCAGCCCCACATGTACTCCCCCTGCCCACCAGACTCAACCTTCACTACAGATCCTTACCTCCAGGTTCCTTGATTTCTCCATTCCCTTGGTTCTGGCTTGTCCTTTCCAGGGGGCCTTCTTGTTCTCACCTCGGAGGAAGCGCGTTAGACACTGGGGATGTATTCAGGAGGCAAGGACGGTGTGCTGGGTGGTCAGGTGGCATGGAGAGGACACACTACGAGCCATCATCCAGCACACCAGAGGCAGGCCTTTTTTCCATTTTCTCCCTGCCATCCGCCCAGCCCCCCATGTCATGGTTGCACATTGCAGCATTCTGGAAAGTCGCACGGCAGTATGTGGTCACCAAAGCTGTCAAGTGCATCTCAGCCAGTCTATCACCTGGAGCCTCTAAAGGAGCAGTGTGAGCCATTACCTCCCCCCTTGGAGGAGAGTGTCTGCATGGAAGCTCTTTACCCTCTCTGCCAGTCTCTGCTCCAGTTGTCCCAGGTGTGGGGCACAAATCCGATTTGCCAGCATGTCGAGTGGGCACCTCACCACTCGGCGCCACAGAGCCAGCAATATCAGACTTTGTAATGTGCTGGACTCTCAGGCAATCATATTTTCAATTGACTATTAGTGTTCCACATCTCAGCCTGGATTACATTTAGCATCCTGTTGATATTACTTGAAGAAGGTCGCCATCTCTGGATAAGTCCCATTTGATCTTCATACACTAGGTCTAGTTTCACATTTCCAGTCTGTTAGCCAACATTTTTGTTAAAAAGATGCTAATGCTTCTGTAGTGGTTAAATTGAAAATGTTTGGCTGCAAGAACTGGATTTCTAATTGGCAGTACTGTAATCTCTAGGTGGTAGAACTCTCCTATATGGTTAATGGAGAAAGATGACAGAATTGGTGGAACTGTCATACAATTTTGTAAGAGGTGGTGGAACTAAGTTCCTGTGGGCTCCTGCCGTGTTTAACCTCTAACTGTGAAATCATTACACAATGCAATATTTAGACAAAATACAGCTTGTGTTTCATAAATTTGCTGTAGATTTCACCTCCCCCTTATTGATTACTGAGGAACTGTGCATGAACCCAGGACCTTTACCTCTTACAGTTCATCTGCTGCTATGGCTTGCTTATTCCCCACTTAAAATTATAATCCTCTGCTGTGACATCACAGGTCATTGCCATGGTAATAACTGTGATGTCACAAGTGGTGTATTATGACATCAGGTGAGGAATAAGTGATAGGAGCCAATGAATTCTCAAGGAACAAAGATCTTGTTGTTATAGATACGACCTCAGAAATAAATAATAAAGCAAAGAACTATAAAGTTAATGTGAAATCTATACTGCATTGATACACAGATACATACATACATGGACACTGTCAGCAGATAAGGGCCTATGGCCCACCCACTCTGCCCATTTGAGCTTGTAAGTTCCCTTTACGTTTTTCTAGAAGTCTGCAGCCTCTTACCCCTGACCTCCAGAATTCCCTTATGTCTATCCCATGCATTCTTAAATCCCATGATTGTTTCAGCCCCTACAACTTCCTCTGGCATGGTGTTCCACTTGTCCACCACCCTTTCTGTGAAGAAATTCTTTCTCACATTTCCTCTAAATCGCCATCCCTCCAACTTCATCCCATGCCCTCTTGTCCTGGAACATCTTTTTCACTGGAAAATAGTGTATTCCTGTACCCTGTTCCTCCCTGTAAGGTACTTGTATGTCTCTATCATATCCCCTCTCTTCCTCCTCTCCTCAAGGGATTACATATTCAAGTCCTTTGGCCTGTCCTCATAGGACTTGTGATGCATTCTCTGCACCATCTTTGTTGCCCTCCTGTGAACCTTCTCTACCTTACGTAGGTAAGGTCTCCAGAACTGTACACTGTACTCTAGGTGGGGCCTCACTAGTGTCTTGTATAGTGGAATCATGATCTCCCTTTTCCTGTTGGTGATGCCCCTGCCTATGCATTCCAGCATCCTATTTGTTTTACCTGCTACCTTGTCGCACTGTTTTCCTACCTTGAGGTCATCAGAGATGATAACCCCAAGGTCTCTTTCCTGCTTGGTGCATGCTATATCCTCGCCCCCCAACTGATATGTTGTTGCAGGGTTTTTGTGCCCCATATGTATTATCTTGCACTTCTTTGCATTGAATTTCAACTCACAAACCCTTGACCATTCTTCAAGCTTCTGCAGGTCCCTCCTCATTCTGTTTACACCCTCTGGCATGTCCACTCTTTTACAGAGCTTTGTGTCATCAGCGACAGGGAAACTCTGCCTTCTAGGTCTTGTGCAATGTCACTGATGAAGACGTTGAATAAGACCGGTCCCAGCACTGACCCCTGTGGTACCCCACTGGTCACTCTTCCCTCTGTGGAGTGACAGCCATTTACCACCACCCTCTGTGCCCTGCCACCCAGCCAGTTACCTACCCACCACACTACTGTCCTGCCTACACCCATATTCCCCAGTTTGTTTAATAGCCTTCTGTGTGGCACAGTGTCAAAGGCCTTGCTGAAGTCCAGATAGGCCACGTCCACTGCCCTCCCCGATCCACCTCCCTTGTCACCCAGCTGAATATTTGTGTCCAAATGTTATAGTTTTCAAAGTTCTCCTGATGATGTTGGCTGTATACTTAAATTCAAGCGACAGATTGAACAATTGGAAGCTCACTTTAAAGTGTCTTTGCCTTATCGAAAAAACTACTAAGACCTTCTTAAATGTCTGTTTGGGCGGGGGGAGTAATGCCTTTATTTAAGGTTACCTTCTACAGCACTCAGTTTTTGACTGAATGATTCATTATTTTTGGTTCTCTGATTTTCAGCATTGCAAATTGTTTTTATTTTTGCAGATAGCCAAGCTGCATTTTTGAAATTATTCATTGCTAGCTCTTTTGTTTCCCTTTCTTCTCTTCTGAGTTAAGCAGGTGACTAACAGTGTTGCCTGCAGTGTCAGTCAATCAAAAGGTGTCCTTTGGTACAGGGTGACACAGTCAGTTGGTTAACTGCCTGATCAGTAGTAGTAACCTCCCATGTCGTACCAGCAATCGAGAAGGACCATGCAGAGAAGGATTCAGTTATAACCCCTTGATATTTTTAAATCCACTCCAACTCCCCTCAGGCTTAAAACTGGTTCATCCAAATATATGTAGCCTTCTACGTAAAATAACCCTGCTTCAACCCCTCGCCCTGTCCCTAAGACCAGACATCCTGATTATTTCTGAAACCTGGCTGAAGACCCATAACCTGGACACTGAATCCTCTATACCCAGTTATACACTCATCCGACATGATTGGTTGGGTAAAAGAGAGGGTGGCATAGCCATGTACATTGTCTCCACCATTCTGTTTTCCTTAGTCGCACTATCCCCCACCTTCAGAGTCCATCGATGCTATAATGGTAAAACTCTCCTTCCCCCACTCAATTCCGATTTTTGTTGCCGGTACCTATTGTGCTCCCGACACCAACACACCTGAGATACTGGATCACCTTGGCACACTTAACTCTCTGGCCTCAGGAGGAGAGCTCCATATACTTGGGGACTTTAACATAAACTAGCTCGCTGGGGTTAACTCCAAGCATTGGGACGAGGTGACTGCCCTTAACCTAGCTCAACTAATCTCAGAACCCACCCGATTAAACCACAAATTACTGAACCACACTCTTCTAGACTGGTCCCTCACCTCACACCCACATAGGATCCAAGTCTCAGGCCTCCTTCCAGATGCCCTTAGCGACCACCATGGAATCTATTTGGTAAGAAAAATCTTCAGACCAAAAGCTCCCCCACCCAGAATTCTTATGACTGGATCCTTCAAATCACTGGACCTTACCACCTTACTTAATGATTTGGCCAATTCTGACTGGTCATGCATCAGTCAATCCACCTCCATAGATGAGGCCCTGGTGTTCTTTAAGACCAAGTTCACAGCCATCTGGGATCGTTATGCCCCCCCCCCCAGGTGCGCTAGGGTCATAGGCGCTCACCTCCCTTGGATCACAACCGAAATCCTAGCCCTCCTCCGAAGCAGAGACAAGGCCTGGAAATCTTTTAAGTCTTCCAGCTCACCAGCTGACCTCCAGGAATATCGTGCATTATGCAATGCCTGTCCTAGGAAACTCCGCCAAGCAAAAGCCAATTATTTCAAAGTCGCATTCAATTCCACCTCCCATCACCCAGCCAGTTTCTGGAAAGTGGTAAAATCACTTCTCAGCCCTCCATCGCAGCCACCCACTCCTACCCTCCAGGTAGGTGGTCTCACCATAGCTGACCCCCCAGCAGTGGCCACGCTGTTTAACTCCCACTTCACAAACAGCCATGCCACCCTTTAGTCCTCACCTCTCTTACATCAGCACACCACCTCTTCCACCCCAGCCAGTCCCACACCCTCAGCTCACTCCTTCTCCTTCCTGCAGGTCACCCTGGATGAGGGATATAAGGCGCTGATTGCCCTTAATCCAAACAGGGGCAAATGTCCCACTGGGCTGGACTCCAAAATGCTCCACCGCTCGGCCCCCACCATAACCATACCCATGGCCTCCCTTTTCAACCTATCCTTCTCCCTTGCCGGAGTTCCCTCTGAATGGAAACATGCCACAGTAATCCCCCTTCCCAAGGGTGGGGATGCTTCAAACCCAGGCAACTATCGGCCCATCTTCCTACTCACAATCTTGGCAAAACTACAAGAGTGTCTAGTTCTTGCTCGACTATCACCCTTTCTGGATTCCTCCTCTTTTTTCACCCCCTTCCAGTCTGGCTTTAGGAAATCCCACTCCACCACTACCTCCCTCCTCAGGCTCACTGACTCCATTCTTACTGGGATGGATGCTGGCCACATCATGGCTGCCATTTTCATTGACCTGACCAAGGCATTTGACACTGTCTCCCACTCACTCCTCCTGACCAAACTTGCCAAAGCTGATCTATGCAGCTGAGCCACCAGTTGGTTCCACTCGTACCTTGCAAGCAGGTCCCAATCCATCAGAATTGGTTCCCCCACCTCGGCACCCCTTCCTGTCACCACAGGGGTACCACAAGGCTCAGTCCTAGGCCCACTCCTGTTCTCCATCTTTCTGAATGACCTGCCTTCTGCCTGCCCACACACCTCAATCCACATGTATGTGGACGACACTGTACTGTATACTTCTGGCCCTTCAGCCTCAGAGGTTATGACCAGATTGCAGCTGGACTTTGATACATAGATACATACATAGATAGATACATAGACAGTGTTGGCAGATAAGGGCCTATGGCCCACCCAGTCTGCCCATTTAAGTTTGTAAGTTCAGTTTATGTTTTCCAGGAAGTCTGTTGCCCCTACCCCTGACCTCCAGAATTCCTTTATGTCTATCCCATGCATTCTTAAATCCCGTAATTGTTTCAGCCTCCACCACTTCCTCTGGCAGGGTGTTCCACTTGTGCACCACCCGTTCTGTGAAGAAATTCTTCCTCACATTTCCTCTGAATACGGTCCAGCACTGGCTTCGCTCCAATCAACTCTTCCTCAATGCCAAGAAAACGGTCTCAGTAACCTTTGGCACAAGGCAGAGACTATCGAGGCTCCCCTCCCCGTTCACTTTCCACACCCTGGAAGGAACGCCCCTTGAGGCTTGTACCTGCTTCAGATAACTCAGGGTCTGGCTTGATCAGCACCTCAACTTTTCTGCTCAAATTGACTCCATACTCAAGAAGTTTCACCCCAGGCTTGAAACACTCTACCATAACAGAGACAGCATCCCATAATACGCCCATAGGGCCATTGTGCAGAAAATTATCCTCCCCATCTTCAACTACAGGGACGTAGTCTACAGTGCCGGTACTAAGTCCACCTTAGCCAGGCTGGACCCCGGTTTCCACTCTTCAGTCATTTTGTATTAAACTGTCCTTACTTCACACACCAACGTGCCCTCTACCACTCAATGAAACTCACATCTATTGACAATCGCAGGCAGCTCCACTGCGCCAAGATCCCAGCCAAGTACTGGTTCCAGTCACTCCCCTCCTACCTCACCACTGCTCTAGTCAACCCCAGCACCCCAGCATATTCCCTCAGAAAACCTGACTCCCAGTCTTTAACTGTCCTACATAGGGCCACTGCTGCTGGACAGGGAGCATTCAGCTACCGCATTCCAAAGTTGTGGAATTCCCTCCCCGTACACATTCGGCACTTCTCTTCCCCCTGCATCTTAGCTCCTTGCTCCAAGCTCATTTCTCCACTACCTGCACATGTGCCTAGGCAGTTTTGTTAAACCATTCTGTGTAAATATCAACAAATTGTTATACCTACCGAGCTATATTTATGCCAATGTATGTAAACTGTGCCTGTATTCTACTTGTTCCCCAGATCATTATGTCCTTATATCTGGACCCATTGTGTAGCGATTACCCTTCATGAATCTCAATCGTACTGTTTGTCATTCACCTGTGTATTTGTTCCCCTTTCCCCCAGGATGCATCTGGAATTGAGCAGTAGTCTGCTCAGCATGCCTTCCTGGTTAAATGCTTAAATAAATAAATAAATAAATAAATAAATAAATAAATAAATAAATAAAATCACACCAGCACCAAGAAAGGCAACCAGACAGATAAACACTGTGTTCAGTGGTAAACCATCTGTTACCATTTTTATTACATTTTTGATTGGTAAGTAGGAGACATTGATTGAGACTTATAATATGAGGTTCGGCATATCTATGCAATTTTTTTATTTCATAAGTCACACTTGGTAGGCAGAGCAAAAAAGGGTGTGGCTCATTCTTAGCATCACTCCGCCTATCAGTGCTTTACACTTGCATTTGGTCAGGTGGCATGTCAGTTTCAAAGTTTGCTTGCTAATTTATAAGGCTATACACAGTCTGGGTCCAGGCTATCTGAAAGACCTCTGTATTCCTTATGCTCCTGCTCATGCCATCCAGTCAGCGGAGGCAGATCTCCTCTTTGTTCCCCATTCATGGCTGAAATCCTTGGGGGATGAGACATTTTGACTTGCAGCACCAATTCTGTGGAACGCCCTTCCCCATGTAGTGAGGAGGGCTCCCTCACTGACTGTTTTTAAATCGCTACTGAAAACACATTATTTTAATTTGGGTTTTGGACTGGCATCATAACTCTTTTAAGCTAATTTTAACTTGTTGCTTTAAATTATTTTTCCTGTTGATTGTAAGGCACTGAGAGCTATCTGGATTGAGCGCCATATGAATAAAATTGACTTGACTAAAAGAAAAGGGGTGGAGCTCTGATTGTTTGCTTGTGGTGCAAACTAAAGGCCATCCAACCATTAGCAAGTGAAAAGTTATATAATAGACCCCGTGGCTTTGGCCCCATTCTCATTCATAAAGTGAGGTAATGCAAAACAAGGGGTGGACAGTCACCCCACTGGATCTCCACCCTGTGGGGCTATACAAAAACAATGTGAATAGTCATGAGGGTGGGAAGTTCCCCCATCCCATGATTCAGTCTAGCAAATGTGTTAGCAAGATGTTAGTTGGTGAGACAGAGTTTGTGCCCACTAACATACTAGTGTGTGACTCCCATTGAGTCACATAGCATAAATGGTATTTATCTCCGCAAAGGTAATTCATTTTGTTCCCTAAGGAGATACCTTGGAACATAGAGGAAGTCTAAGGAGATACAAGATACATACAGTCTCCTCAAGTTGTTTTTTTTTTCTTCTGAAAATGGGGCAGATACAGAATTTATTTTTTAACTGGAACCAGTTTTGTCAAAGGATAGCATGTTTCACACAAATAATGTCAAGTGTTCCTCCTTTCCCTCTGTTCAACTCTGAAGCCCACTTTTTGGCTCATTTTATATTTAGTCGGAGTTCTCCTCCCTGCAGAGCCACACTGATTGTGCGGATTTGGGAGCTTGGAAGAGATGGAATTACCTTTTTGTACAGCTCATTCAGATTTTCATACTGTCAAGGTGTATTTCCAGAGAGGAGGTGCCCAATGGCTTAAGGGCCTCTTACTTAGCAGTAGATTGCTCAAGTTGGACTGTTATCTTTTATTATTGTGAAAATAGTTTTTTTTTTCTTTTTTTTTCCACATACCTGTTTATCCTCTACCAGTGTCTGCCTCAATCTTGGGCCTGGGAGCCTACACCCATGGCAAAATCACCCACTCCATCCTCCACCATACTCCATCTACCCAGATTACGGTGGGTATCCATAGACAGGGCCCAATATTGTCATCAACCATCATTCTGCCTGTGGCATGGTTTTTACACCTCAATTTATGTTCTGTCCTACCCTTCCTAATCTGGAAATTCCAACTGTTGGCTTCGCATACCACAGAGAACTTGTGTGCAGGAACCACCCCTTATGAGAGGGCAGAATTCCCTGCCATTAGGGGCCTCTGTACCTGCAGGAACTTGGACACCTCCCTCCCTGGGCTGGTGCAAACTACACTTGGCAGCCCTCCCCAGCCTTGGCCTCCACAATCCCAGCCCCAACCAATCCACCCCAGAAGCTGGGTCGCCAGCATGGAAGTCCTAAGATACTTTGCATTATAGGGGTATGTGTTGCTCGTATTTCTTATTAGTAAAGTCTGACTTTTTTTTATACTATGGGGTTTAGGATCCATATGGGAGCTATAACTCTTGTGTCTGTCTGATCCATCTTATTGTTAAGGGTGCATGATCTGAAACAAGAATTGACAGGTATTCCACCAAGACTACTTGATAAACTACATCCCCGGAGGTGAATGTAATGTCAGTTCTTATAAAACACTGGTGCATCTGGAGGAAAAAAACAGAAACCCTTCTCCATGGAATGAGGTATACATCATATTGCACTCTATTATAGATCAAAGGAGCACTCCCGACCAACTGGAGTATTCCTTTCCTTGAAACATGCACATTCAGGGAAGGTTTATTTTTTAATTTTAATATATATTTTTATCAATCTTCATAAATAATATAATAACGCTACTGCTGAGATCACTCTTAAGGTTGTAGGAGTGGTCTCACCTACATCCTTAGAGTATTAGAACCACTATGCTTCAGTTCACAGTTCTCATGCCCTACGAATGCTCAGGAGACCACTTTTACACTTTTACAGCATAATAGTGGTCTTAGCAGTGGGATTAACGTATGCCAGAGTTTCCTCCAGTTCTGCAGGGAAGGTATTTCAACACAAGGGTGTAGGAAACATACTCACTATACACATCTGTGTACAGTTTAGTATGGACTTACCCAAACCATGTAACTTTTTCTAGCAATTATTGTTCTAATTTGGACTCAATGAGAGTATACCAGTGCTGTACTTTAAAGTGGCCATTAGCTAGTGGTTGTAACAGGTTACATTTTTACCAGTTTTGAGATGAGAGGAAACATTATTCTTTAATTTTGCAGTCAGTTCAGAAACCTGAGAAAATAATCTTTTACTGTGATGTAACGGTTTTAATCTTTTACCCAGTTCATACTGTGTGTATTGATTACCAATGACACATGACCACAGAACTGGATATAGGGGGAGCCCTTGGACAAAGTGTGCACACAACTAAAAAGTCTGACTATACTACTGCTTCTAAACACAAAACCTTTTGTTGGCAGGAAAGGGCAGGTGTACTGTACCGTCAAACAAGAAATCCCAGATCTGGATCCCACCACAGCCAGTAGCTCATGTTGCTACCTTGAGCAGATCCCTTGACCTCCTTGTCTTTCACTTTTTCCAGCTGTAAAATTCAGTAATACATGGGCCCCACTGCTGCATCGCAGCTGGCCTATCCTGAGTAAATAAATTGCAAAATAAGGGTATTTTGTTTTTGTTCCCACCTACCTAACATATGTTGTTCCATCAAGTCTGCCAGCATGTTGACCCCCACCATAGTACCCTGCCCGTGGCGTTCTCCTCTCCCGTATAGTTGAAGTACCAGGGCTCCCCCTCCCCCATTTTTCTGCATCAAAGCCTGCTATCTTACTTGTCATACATTTCAAAGGGGTTCTTGGTCTCATACTCCAGCTGAATCATATTTAAGCCTGACCACTTTGGCAAAGTGACCACCTCTATTGGTCAGGTAAAAAGCATCACGTTTTAACTTGTCATATCAGAGCTGAGGTCTCCCTGCTTTCTCTATTCATAATGAAGAGACCACTCTCCTGGCTTCATTACTTATATAGTGTGCTCTGGCCAAGGAAAGACTCACAGGTGTTTATGTGGAGCTCATCAATCAGAAGGCCACAATTATCCTACATTCAAATCAGTATAAAGGGTTTGGCAAGCTCAACCACTGCATTTACAATGCAACTTAGTACAATTAGTGGGGTGGCACCTGGTGTGTGCCCAAACAGAAGTATATAGTTAAAGTACCAGAGCTCTTCCCAACCCCCACCCCAATATTCTTACTTGTCATACATTTCAGAGGGGGTTCTTGGTCTCATACACCACGGCTGAACCATGATTAAGCCTGACCACTTTGGTCACTTTGCGGCCTTCTTCTGATTGGTAAGCTCCCCATTAAACACCTGTGAGCCTTTCATTGACCAGCACACACTATAAGTAATGAAGCCAGGAGAGTGGTCTCTTCATTATGAATAGAGAAAACAGGGAGACCTCAGCTCTGATATGGCAAGTTAAAATGTGATGCTTTTTAACTGACTGTTGGAGGTGGGCACTTTTCCGAAGTGGTCAGGCTTAATCATGGTTCAGCTGGATAATGAGACCAGGAACCCCTCCAAAATGTATGACAAGTAAGAATATTGGAATTACTTTAAAAAAAATTGCAGGCTTTGCTGCAGCAAAATGGGGGCCTGGTACTTTAACTATATGCTTCTGTTTGGGCACACAATAAGTGCCACCCCACTAATTTTACTAAGTTGCATTGTAAATGCAGGGGTTGAGCTTGCTAAACCCTTTGTACTGATTCTCATCTCCCAGCCTCTGAGTGGCCCACCACTGCTACCTGGGTCTATTCCTATCTGTAGTGGCCCCACCCAACGTGCAGTGTTGAAAATGGAAATAATTCACTGGGGGACCACACTGTCACTGATGCAGCATCAGACATACTTCAAAGAAGTCTGGGGACACATTGCCTCATTATGTGTTGCATTTTTACAGTTTAGTCAGTTTTATGCTGTTTTGAGATATAGTTTATACAGGAGCAAGCTTTCCCCATTTTGCTAATGGAACTGAAATGGGCCATTAGTTTTATTTGTGAAACTAAGTTCCCCTGCCCCCCAAACCACTGCCCACAAGGGAGTGACAACATGTAGGGGAGGAGGAATATTCCATATTGGTCATGGTACAGCCTGGGACATTGGAAAGTGGAGGGCCCTGCTAAGCTCAGGCTCAGTTGTGTTGGCATGACAAGGTAGTGGTTAGCCAACATTAGGTAAGGCATTTTCACCTTTTCAGGTCCCTCACAGCCCCTGGCAGGCTGGGGTCAGAAGGCTCCTCTGAGTGACAGCCATCCTTTGTACCCCACATACCTACCATGGTTCCATCTGCTGCTTCTGCCCAATGCTGGGAGGCAACAGTACAGCAGAGTATGCAAACCCTCCCCCAATGAAGAATCCAGGAGGATTCAAAGCATTTGGGTTTTAGTGTGTTCCTCTCTGCTTTGAATAAACACTGATCCCTTACTTGCAGCTTTGTACTGCCCTTCATTTTCACGCACACCTTATTTTGGGGGCTGTGTACCTGGTTCAGTGGTTGCTGAGCATTTTTGGCCAGATGCACATGATGGTTTTGGTGCTCTGATTCTCTACCTGGAAGGAAAACATCACATCCTGTGCTCATGTCTACCCTACCAGCCTCTGCTCTGGGCTTAGGGCAGGAAACATAGAAACACAGAAGTTGACGGCAGATAAGGACCGCAAGGCCCATACAATCTGCCCATTTCTTTTTCTACCTTATAAATGTGCCATCTGCCTTTGCTCTGTCAATGGCCTATCTATTCATACTCATCTGTATTGCTCCCTTATGCCTATCCCATGCCTGTTTGAAGCCCTGCACTGTATTCATATCCACCACTTCCTGAGGTAGGCCGTTCCATGCATCCACCACCCTTTCTGTGAAAAATAACTTCCTCACATTACCCCTTAATCAGCGTCCCTCTAATCTCATGCTGTGTCCTCTTGTCCTGCTATTTTTCTTATATCGAAACATGTTAGACTCTTTCACCTTGTTAATGCCCTTAAGGTGTTTGAATGTTTCGATCTTATCACCTCTCTCGCTCCTTTGTTCTAGGATATACATATTGAGCTCCATTAATCTGCCATCATATGTTTTCTGATGTAGTCCCTGCACCATTTTGGTCACCCTTCTTTGGACTGCCTCAATTTGGTTAATGTCTTTGTGAAGGTGTGACCTCCAGTACTGCACACAGTACTCCAGATGGGGCCTAATCAGTGTGTTGTAAAGAGGGATTATTACCTCCCTCTTCCGACTTGTGATACCCCTACTAATACACCCTAGCCCACATTCCCAGCATGCCAAGGGGCACGCATCCGCATTACAAGCATGTCAAGTGGCCCCCTTCAACTTGGCCACATAGAAACAACTCAAAAATGCACAAAGTATTTTAAAATAAAGTGTGGTACATGCAGCTTGCCCACATTTGTCATCTGCTCAGCTAATCTGGATTTATGCATCATCAGTGGTTATACATTTTTCCTGATAAATAGCCTATCACATGCCCTAACCTCCAGATAAACATGTATCTATCAGTCAGATATGTCATAATCACTTTTCTTCACCTTTGCACAAAACAGAATCAATCAGAGAGCAGCTCTACTGATGATGACGGCATCACAACAGGTTTGTGCAACACTGCAGCAGCAGTTCAGATCCTAGAAAAACAGAAAAATCTTCTTGCAAAACATTGAGCTAAAAAGATATAACTGGCAAACTGATGTATAAATTAAATACAGAATGGCTTGACTCAAAATACAGAATTTATCTCCACTTGTGAGGGGCTACACTTTCATAACTCAGTCATGGCTTTGCCACTCATGATGTGAGTTATGGTCTTACCCTGTCATACTTGGAGATTAATTGCATATTTGAGTCAGGTGATTGTGTATCCCCTGTGTTTTGGGACACCAGGTTTGGACGGAAGTAGTGGACCGTCCCTTATCTGCAGCCCCAACAACATCACAAGCACCCATGGAATTATGGACCCCGGAGCCACAGTGTAAATAACACTTTAAACATGCAGTACAAATTCAGCATATATTCAGCACACAAAGCAATGAGGAAATAATTGGCCAAAAGGGAGCAAGGATATGAACTTTGAAACTCCTTCTGCCTTTGGGCATACACGATTTTAAAGACTAAATCAGACACAGTGTTCCTAAAAATGTTATAGCAATTTATTTTGGCTATCTCTGTAATACAGTTATTTACATTTCATCTCTCACATATTTTACATATTTACAAATTAATATCTTAAGAACATTTTTACACAGGCTAATAATATATTACTATATTATATACAGTACATATAATACAAACACAGTTCCAGTTCCAAAACTCAGTCTAAATATTTGGATGTTTTAATTAAGCCTCCCCCCCAATAAATGTAAGGCACCCCCCAATAAATGTAATCAGTAGGAGTCAATGAAAAGCCAAGTATAGCATCACGCCCTCAAGTGTCTTATTGGGACTACAAATTATAAAACAGTTGGTACAAGCCTGACTGAAAACAATGATTCGGTTTTGATTTAAAATCATTCAGTCCGAATTGCCAGAAAGGGTAGCTGTAAGAATCATTGTGACATCAAGAACAAAGAGCATGGTGTGTGAATATTGCCTCCGACGTTCATACTATCTTACATTGTTTTACTAATACGATTTAGCGATGTGCTATTCAATAACATAAAAGATTGTGGAATTACATTAGGGGACCGATATAAATTAAAATTCATGTGTCAAGTTCAATGTTGTGTGAAATTATCTCACATAAGATTGGCTCCTAAACAACCAAAAATGTGGTATGCAAATGAACCATTTGTCTATGTTCACATAAGGGTTTTATAAATTAAGCTTTCATGTCACCTAAATGCAGAAAAAAGGTATATACCCATAGTATAAAAACTGGTTATTAGAACAGTGCCAAATACTAGCAACAAAGTTGCTGAAAAGACCTTTTAAAAGACCTTTACATAGATCCTAAAAAGTATTATAAAATGGGCAAAGGATTTCAAGCAATCTGATTGGTTGTTAGCCATGCAATAGATGTGTCTAATGCACAGCTAAAACTAGAACCCCCATTTAGAATATACAGGCCCATTTTATAAGTGCATTAAGCCACTCTGGGGATGTGCATTAGACAGTTCTAATGCGCGGCTAGGGGACTGGGCGCACTCGGCCTGTGGCCTTGTGCCTCACTATGCCCCCCTAGTCGTGCATTAGAACTGTCTAATGCACACCCCATCGTGTCTTATTGCTTACATATACCAACAAAATGATAAGCGCTCCAAGGATATGCAGCGTTACTTATTTCCTTGTGACTTTCCACAAGACAGGCCACGAGGCCCCATATTAGGCACCATAACCACTCCTAATGCTTTGCAGCATCAAATATTTATCTTCTAGCATTGTATTAGAATTTTTTTCATACGGTGGTCCAGCGACATACTGGCAAGATAGTTATGCCTGAAAGGAGATGGAGGACTGTTTTAAACATCCAAAATGCCCTCTTTATATTTTATTAAATTATATGTAATATTTTGATACATTTCGGCTGCTTTTTGATTCAGAAAATTATTTAATATTTTCTTTCATGCTGTGAAGTGTGCCATATATATATATATATATATATATATATATACACCCTTTATCAGTTGTACCTTTGTGTTGCATTGTTTCTTGGGCTGTCTATGATGTCAGTTCCTGTTCCACACTGATTACTATAGTTTCTACTATGGAACAGAGTAAACTGACACAATAGAATGTCAAGAAGGCTAGATGGCGATAATGTAACTACTGAATGGGCAGAATCTGAGGCACACTCTACTAAAGTTAAGAAAGTAACAGAAAATCCATTTGTGAAAGAACAAAATGCCAAGCATATCAGATTAATAATGATTGAAATAAATGAACAAGGGTTCATTTGACTATAGAAATATGTAAAATTGTCTCTAATCCCCTATTACTATACTGTCAATTATTATTGTAGACTTTTTGCTTTTTGAGTATGATTTCTGAATAGCTTTAGTGACAGCCACAGCTGCCGGCTACCATATCATCATATTGTTTGAGCACAACATTTTCATCATCATCAAAATAAAGCAGGTTAATAGAGAAGAGTTTGTCGGGGACACAGCAGGGGGTGTCCACGCCTTTGTTCAGTTTCAGGGCATTAATGATTGACTGCACAGTGGCGTGGTTGGTTGGCCTCATGTTCTGCCCCAGAGGAAATGGACAAGAGCCCTTACAGTGATATGCGTTGTATCCCCGTGGGGAAATGATCCAGCCAGACCAGCCAATCTCATCAAAGTCAACATAAAGTGGGTGTCTCTGGCAGGGTATCCGCTCTTCATCGAAGTCGCCTGGTGAGCGAGCTGTCCGTGTCCGGTTCTGTCTTGTGGGGAGAGGCTCATTGGGAAGGCCAGAGGTTTCAGTGTTTGAATCTGAGATAAAATTGGAAACAGATTGAGTATCAAAAGTTTCATTAACTGTATACATTTTAAAGTTATTTACTACATTGAGTATAATCAGTATGAAATATTCATAGAATATTTGACTTTATTATTTATTTTAAACTAATGTACCATTATAGCTAATTAAGTTAAAATGTATTTAGTGATGGAATTATACTTCATGAGCTTCAAGAGCTATAATGTCCCATATAGCCCCTGTCTTGAAACTGAGCACCCTTTCAAATATAAGTAATAAGCATATTGTATAAGCTGCAGTGGTTCACACCAGAGATGATGGGATCAAGCCCAAATGTCCCCCAATAATTGTATTTGTTAAAAAATGAACCCTCACCTTGAAAAGAATTAGGCAACACTGTTCCTCTTCTACCATCATCGGTGAAAAGGACCAACATGGGCTGCTTTTGCTGGTGGTGGTCTCGTCCTGAGGCAAAGTGGACACTGTGTGAATCCAGCTGAGCCCCTCCCAAAGTGCGTACAGTCACCAAAAGGCCCTGGTTACTGTTTTCGTCATCGGCCCAAGTCCGAACCTAAAAAACAATGAGCATTCAGTTTACATCACTGCTAAGAATGGATGCACAAGTGAACATTTCATTTACGGTCAAATGTTACAAATTCATCACTGAACACAAATAGAGTAACAGATGGCTCGCTATCTGTTAGTGAGCAGTAGCTCCACTGAGGCATTCTGATCACATTATAAACCTCGAGAGCAATGCTTGAGAGGTTTATAGAGTCATCAGAATCCCGAGATGTAGCTGCTGCTCTGTAACAGATAGACAGCCATCTGTTGCTGTTTTCTTTTTTTTTCTAATACGTGGCTCTCTATCTTAGATCTCTCCCCAAACAGTAAAAAATATCTTTCAGTTCACTTCCTCATTCTATGTCCCCACCCCTCTGTCCTCTTTCAGTGCTGCCGCTCCTACTAAAAACAGACAAAAGTGAAAATGTCATTGCCCCCCCACCCCCACCTTTCAACTTGTTGTGGGGTGCTCAGTTTCAATCCTGCCAACTAGAAACTGTAGCAATTAACACAATTGATAAGTATCTCCACAGCAGTTTCAAACTATGACAGCAGTGGGCAGTAAAACAGTGCTCATAACTGTAATAGAATCGTTCTGATGTCAGATTAATACTATTATGATTTCTTGACATCAGAACGATGCTATAAAAAGTTTTCAGTACTGTAAAATTCCTGTAGCAAAACAATAGAACCCATTTATTACATATAGAATAATGGCTGGGGAGGTTGCTATAATGAGAATTTTACACTCCCCCAAGGGGTGGGATGCCATATAAACCCCGAGAGTGAAGCTCGAGGGGCTTGTACAGGCATCCCATACTGAGGGTGTGTGTAAAATTTGAGTTTCACACACCTCTGCAGCTTTTATTTTATATAATTTGCTGGGGATTGCTTTTTTGCCTCGGCAGTTATATAAAATAAAGAGATTCCCATGGCACTGTGATCTTGGTCGGCTTTGATGCAGTCCGCTGCTCGTGGTGAAAATCTCCTCATGGTAAAAATCTCATCATGTTAGCTACTTTGGGAAGCGGTCCTTTGAAAGTTTGTTTTTTGCTATTTTAAATTACCTTACTACTGATTCCAAGTGGCAGTGAACTGCGGCACGGAGTGTAGTGAAGAAAACAGGAAAAGCGGTTTGTGCACATATTCAGACCTGTTATAACACATGGGTTATAACAGGGAAATTATAACCCACTTTCCTATGGGAAAACGTGCTCCCCAGTTATTATAAAACTACAGTCTGTTCTACTATATCTTGATTAAACATCTGTGTGAAAATTATAAAGTGTTCCCTCATTATAAAACCCCCACTATAATGGGTTTCTGTTATACTGAACACCAGTGCTAGCTCTCTGCGGATCCAGCAATGTCACAAAGTGGCACCTGCTGCTCCCCAAGGCAGAAAAAAATAGCTGTTTTAGCTTAACCTAAGCTTTAAAAGGGAACATTTTACATTTTGGGGGGAAAGTGCTACCCCCTTGAAAAAAACTGCCACTCCCTTGAAAACAATTCTAGATATGACCCTGGTCGCTACTGAAAAGATTGGTCAATTCCATAGGTATTCGGCTACAAAAGAGGGCAATATATAATATTTCACTTCCTTTTACCATAAATAAACTGTCCAGTTTAAAATTTGTGAGTGCAAAGTTCAAAAGTGGTTACCATGAATGCACACACCTAGATATAGAGATGCATAACATGACCCCAAACTGCAAAATTGTAAATAGATCTGTTCATCAGCCATAGTAAGAGCTTACCATACTTCATCTTTCAGCTGTATATATGCTCATTACAGGTACTAGATGGTGTGCAACATTTCTTTTTATACATTGGCCCTATTGCTTTAAAGGGGCTTCAGAAGTAAAGCTTTTTCTCTCATTTCACTTTTTCATTAAAGAAATATACATTTAACATCCTGTCTGTAGAAAAAGATAGCCATGCCTTAAAGAGCTCCTGACACAGTTGAGACAGCTTTGAAAAATTGAATATTTAGACATAAATCTAGCTTATATTTCATATTTTATTCTGTAATTCTCACTCTTATTTCCTTATTACTAAGGGTATTAGCATGAAAACCATATCTCTAAACTTTCTGTTCTTCCTGCTAGCCTACACCTGACATCACAGTTCTGTTTATGACATTACAATCTGTTGCTGTGGAGATACTTATGATGTCATAAACAAGGGACAGTAATGACAGGTGTAGGGAAGCAGACAGAGAAGCTAAAGTCTAGGGGACAGGGATCTTGTTGTCATAAAACTCTTTCAGTAATAAAGAAAATGAAGAACTAATTACTGAAAGTATATGAAGTAATAAAGAAAATGGGATGGTATTGAATATAAATCTTACTTTTTTCAAAGTTTTCCAAATGCTGTCAGGGGCTCTTAAAAGAGCTACAGCCAACTCAGGGAAACCCTTTTGACATCGTAGTATGTGGACACAATTTAGTTCACATATTTTCTGTTTTAGTCCAACCCCTTTCTGCTATTTCTCTACAGTTGCTGTCACCTCTGCTCAGGAATCATCATTTCCCCTAGCACCAGACTCCGATGACACAAGCGGTAGATCATGGGCAGGACTTTCAGAAGTGATGATGCCAGCACAGTTTCTCATGCTGGGCTATGTCTGCATCAGCAGAAGTCTTCCAAAATGCTTGACAGCAATTTTCAAACATTTTGGTGGATTTACAGAGATTTATGGCTGCTCACATCAAAAATAGTGATGCATGGATCACTTTTTTTTTATATAAGCTGGACTCAAAGTGCCCCAAAACTGCACCCAAACATTAGACTACTTTCAAGCACAAATTGCAGGACTGAGGCAGAATCACATTGCAATGCCAGCAGAGGGCTTTGAAAATCCTGCCCTATGACTTTGTATATAAACAGTCAGCAGGAGAAGTAAATGAGGTATAAGGGTTAGTAATTCTTGGCTTCATGCCAGTGTAACAAAGAACAAAGAGAAGATACATTTTATTTATTTATTTATTTAGTTTTTGTTGACCGGGTAAGTGCACTAGACAAATCCTGCCTATTTTCAGGCATGACCCGGGGGAGGGGGATAGAGATGAATGCCAACTGGCCTTGAACCAGATGAAACTGTTGGCAGTATTTTTAGTGAATAAGAGAAATTTGGCCAGGACACCGGGGAAATCCCCTACTCTTTTTGATAAGTGCCATGGGATCTTTAACATCCACCTGAACTACTACCAATCCAGGCAGATGGGACCTAAGTTTAACGTCTCATCCGAAAGACAGTTCTGTACTGAAAGTGAAGCATTTGAATATGCATATTTATATCTCCCATCAATTTTTTTTGTTTATTCTTTGGCAACCAGGTAAGAACCACTGGGCACAAGTGCCTGTTTTCAGCGGTGACCCAGTAGTACTGGGGTGGTTAAGTGACTTGCTCAGAGTCTCAGAGTATGCAAGTGGAGGTTGTAGGAATCAAACCCAGGCCTGCTGGATGTATCGAGCTCATTCACAGCTCATTATTGTAACCTCTAGGCTATGCTGCCAGCCCAAGATTAATGCCTTTGTTAAAGAAAAATAAACTCAAGCTTTCACAGACTCACAGAAGGTGACAGAAGAAAAGGACCTCATGGCAGCAGTGACCTGAGTTTGGGAGCAAGGTGGGGGTGTTGGAAGATCGTACCAGGGAGGAGAATTAAGCAACTGTCAGAATTCTCTTTTCCTGTGAGGAGGGAGGGATGTGACACCTGGCACAAGCCTGGCCCCAGTGGTGGCTGTGGGCAGCCAGCTTGGGACCATTGATTGGTGCAGAGGAGCAGTGGCCGTCAATGCAAGATGCGTGGAAGCATGCACAGTGTGTTAAGACAGTAGTGCACAGCTGCTCATCCAAGATGAGGTAGGAAGGGAGGAAAAATCAGAAAAGGGAAAGCAGGCAAGATGATTCTGACCTCCCACAGGCCCCTTACCTGGTGACTCAGGCACCACCACTGCCAACTGGATCTTTGATGCAGGAGGGGTTGGGGAACCCTTCCAACCCCACCAGGGGGGCAAGCCCTGGGGATAATGTGGGGGTACAAGTCCCAAGGGAAGTCAGGGTGGTGGGACTATGGCTGTGGTGGCTGGTAGGATGGGGCCAGACCTGGCAGGGGATAAACAGAGCAACAAAATAAATGAGTAAATAAACCCTGGCTTAACTGTTCATGTTGAAATAATCTTTTGTACCCCCCCCCCCTTTTAAGGATCCCTTTCTGCTGAAGACTTTTTCCACCTGATTTTTATTTTTCAATTAATTTCTGGCCATTTACAGAACCCAGTGACATCATTTGTGTGGAAAGCTCACAGTACACATTCTGCTGCAGGGCCTCAACTCATTTGATGTCACCGGATTTCAGAACTGAAAAGTAATTATAAAAAATGATTTCAGGTGTGAAAATGTCATATGTGTTATGTCTTATGTGTTATATTGTACAGCACCCAGAGTCTTTGGAGATGGGTGCTATATAAATAAAATATCTATCTATCTATAAGACAGCATTAACAAGGGACTCTTGAATAGCAAAAAAACAAGATGATTTCAAAGCAAACAAAGGAAAAACTACATGTCTAATATTCCAACTGTATCAAAAAAGGGAAAGTCAGATTTACATTTTCTTTAACAAGCAAAGGAAACAACATCTTCACTTTGCCCTCCCTCCCCTGGCCAATTCATGCACATGAATTTCCATTTACATATGCTGGCCCAGCCAAAGAGAGCCCACACTACAACCATTCTTAATTGAACATTCCAATTGCACTTTTTTGTTAATATGAGGCTTTATATCTTGATAAACATCTGACAGTTGTATTTTCACAGTTCCAGTGCCTGATCTGTGAAGATGTGTGATGATCTGGTGCTATTTGTTTTTAATTTACTGTGCCTAGCAATGCTCAGAAAGTTATCAGCCTCTAAAACAGTGCTAGTAAAATGTTTAGAAAGCTTCAGACATTTAATCTAGAAAATCATATTTGCTTTCATCTCAGGTTTTGTTTCTGTCTTTAAACACACCAGAGTACCGTTGTGCTAAAAGCAATTAAAAATACAAGTACAAGGCTTTATTGAAGTTTTGAGATTCTGCTGACCAACCGATCAAGCGTTGCTCTCATGGGTTAGTTTAGAATAGTGTTCCCTGCCATTTCTACTTCTGCGGACCTCTCTGTCCTCCAGTGACCCTTCCCCCTCCCTGCTCCTGATCTAATATGTCACCATAACCCTTTTATGGAAAACACAGCCTTGCACTGTACAGCAGCCCCTCTACAATTCTACAGTTCAGTATGGGAAACTGAAATTGGGATTTCTGCAAACTGATGGAATGTAAATGATATCATGCTAGTTATATTTTTGTAGCTTTCACTGCATGTGCTTTATTCTTTTTATTTTATTTTATTTACCCCAGTCCTTCAGTATTTATATGTTGTACAAATCATCACAGTAATAAAACATGTTCAGCAATCCAGATATAAACCATTATTTTTACATGTAAAAAAAATCGTTCCTTTAAACTTACAGCTTGTGTTACGGTAAACACCTCCCACCCCGAACCCTGGATTGGAATGAGCCTGGAATTCAGCAGCTTCCTTCCTTGAGATGAATCAATTCTGTTCTTGTCCAGTACCTGATAAACACTCACCTAAAAAAAAAAAATCAATATGCAGTTTAGGGACTATGCACTTCTTATTCTCACAGTAAAAATAAAATAAGGTAATTCAGTGCAATGTTTGCTCGGGTTACAATATCAGTAAACTATTACAATTTATTTGCTTGGCTTTAAGTAACTTGACATATTAAGGATGATTTTCTTTTATTTGACCAAGGATTCACAAACATACATTTTTTTTGTTCCACCGTTGTGGCCCTGGCAAGATCGTGAGTGCCAGAACTGCCAAAATAAGACTAGTTTTATTTGCTCCAGATAAAAAAATGATACTGTGTCCCACTGCAGACTGGGACACATTTTATGACTGATAGATTTCAGCTGCAAAACGTGAATTACTGTAAGCTGAAAAAAACTCAAGACATTTAATAAAATATGGGGCCTGTTTAATCAGATTATTCAAAATGTGATTCTAACTTCCTAACAAATTTAATATTATATCTACAGTATATATTATTTGGAGAGTTAGCAAGAAGGAGAACTAATTTTGTAACAATGCATAGAAAACTGTGTAATCTCTTATTTAATTGTGGTGAGTAAAACTTATTGATGTACCCATAACCATCACTCTGCATTCTCGATCTGTGTAATACCCTATGAATAAATCAGCTTAAAAATTGAGTTACACAAAGAGTAGGGATACATACCTTAGATGAAGTAACTGTTTATCAAATGATCTACTGCTACACAGATCTCAAACCACATGCAATTATGCTATACCCTGAGGTGGAAATGGGGAGGGGGGGAATTCAGTTCAGACAATTAAAGTAAAAGTCTGACTCATTCCTAGGAACAAAATGGGAGAATGGCTGCTACTGTTTAAAATAACCCCCTTAAATACTGAAGAGTGAGGCAAAAATGTGGTAAAATGCAACATTAAATGGGAAAGCATGCTCTCAGACACCCCACCAGAGATATTCCATCCAACAGCAACAATGGTTGGCCCTCTCCAGAGAATTTTTACCTTTCCACCACTAGTTATGCCTGCTTATTTTGTATTCCTATTTAGATTCTAACAGTTTAAACCAGTTTCATTTTTCCATCGCATTACCTGGCAGTAGTGATGCCTGTTAAAGAATGCAAGCTCTGTAGCACTGGGTTTCAGCTTGAAGAGGTGCAGTTCTGCAGTGAGGACCTTCTCGTTCTTGGTGACAGTGGACAAGTTAAAGAAGAAGTGCATGTGGTCGCTGTGGGCTGAAGTAAAAAAAAATGTATACAATAAAAAAATGAACATTGCCTGCCCTGTGAAGACAGCACATAGCATTTCCAATTATTTAACATCAATGCTTGAACCCATCAAATAATCTACAATTCATCTCAGTATCTTCTCTGCCATCAGGTGGCGTTTCCATCAGATACATTATGAGCTAGTGCCTAGTGACCTGCTGATTACCGTATTATATTTAAACTCAGTATGCTTACTTTTGTCAAAGAAACTGCGGACCGTATTTCCCTCAAGGAGATCTGGGTCCTTGGTGACTCCATCAGCATCAGCCACTGTGTTGTAGAGATCTATCATGTACTGAGGTGGTTGTTTCATGTAGTGATGGATATGCGGAGGTTCTTCAATCCCAAATACTTCCAACAGTCTTTTAAGAGCCTCTGCTCTCACTTCGTTGGGATCCTCTTCCAGCAGAAGGTTATTTTCCACCATGTGTGTTGGTCTAGAAGCACATTGCAGTGCCGAAGCTAGTAGCACAACCAGCAGGAGCATGGCTAGAGATGGACACAGTCTTCTTGATGTTATTCCTCAGGAAATGTTTCTGGAAATGAGCTGCTCCCTTCTCTGCCTCACAATTTATAACAATGGCACAAAGCAAATTGTACACTAAGCTCAGAGACAACAGCAGTCAAGATAGAATTAGTTCAAATATGCAAAAAAGCAATCAGTGAAGGCAAAGAAACCTAATTGCGGTGTTAACAAGGTGTGAAAATGGACTACCAAGACCTTTTCAACAATTATCCTCCAATACACAAGTCATATGACTTGGGAAGCTGTAGATCTGTGTACTTTTCGTATTTTAAAACAAAATTAGTGAGTGTTGTATAGACAAAAAAGCTGTAAGAACCTGAGCACCTGGAGAGTGTTGGTTTCTAAGTCATTTTCTACAGTAAATGTGAAATATTGCCATTGTAAAAGTCACAGTGTGGGAAGTTTGCTCTCCCCAGGAGACTAACTTCCTCTAATGGATTCATTAATGGGACAAACAGAAGAACATTGAAATTCACAAATTAAAATGTCCTAAGCAAATAGATAAGGAAGAGCCTTCCAAACATCTTCAGAATATGCTTAAGTACCCCCTTATAAATTGGGAGGAAGCTATACTGTGTTCATAGTAAAAGTGCATTGTGCACTCCTGGTAAACCTCAAGATGGGAAATCTAATACAGTATTGACTAACAAGAACTCTGACCATACCAGTTAAGCTGATATTTTATTTAAAACATTTTTTCAATTTACAAAATGAATAGGGAAATGATCAACATTTCATCTAAGGGTTTTTCTGAATTTAAAGGAAATATAAACATTGCTTTTTTATCATTTGTTTTATTATCATAGTAATTTGTGCATTTTGGAAGTCTGCTCAGTTTCTCCAGAGTACTGTTTGCTCTTTGTTTTGAAATACTCTTTAATTAAAGTTCCCTTGTTAATGCTTCATTCTTACTGTATAATATTTTTAAATTACTTGTCTGTTCCGTTACATGGTGACATCACTTGAGTGGAAGCCCTACTTAGAACCTTCACTCTAGGCTTCTACTCAACTGACATCACTGAGTTCCAGAACTGATCATTAATTAAAAAAAATAACACTGGGCAGGAAATGTAAGCACTGACAAGGGACACTTATTAAGAGAAAAATTAGAATATTTTGAAACAAATATACAAAACAATACACTGGAGTATTAAACAGACTTCCCACATGTCCAGACTTCTAATTATTAAAAAATGTAAAAAAACAAAGTTTATGGTCCTTTGAAATCCCTCATATCAATCTTACACTTACTAGGAGAAGTGGAGGATGGGTCAGCTAAGGAAAGCAGTGGGGGGGCATGGGAGGAAGGAAGGGGCTGGGGGGGAGGCAGGGGGATGCAGGATGGGGTAAAGGTTCAGAACTGGGGCCATGAAAAGGGGATGAGGCAGGGGCTACAACAGACAAGAAGGTGGGGTCTTAGTGCTGGGAGACACGATACTAAAAGGGGTGAGATGGGGATGTAAGGGGGAATGGCATAGTCAAATATGGGTGGCGTGCATACCAGGAATGACAGCAGGGAAGGTGGGACAGTCTATTCTTAAGTGCATGAAGAGGGGAGAAATCTCATCTCGTCGTGCACTTGGGCAAGAATGATTTGATGGAGAACACAGTCAAGGAGGCACAGGAGAGATTCTTGGAGCTGGGGAAGTTGTGTGAGGAAGCAAGGAGCTCGGTGGCTTTCTCAGAAGTACTCCCAGTACCCAAAGCGAGTACCACGAGAAAAGTGAGGATAGAGGAGTTAAGTACTTGGCTGGGAACCTGGTGCCAGACTAAAGGGTATGGGTTGGTGGGGGATGGGGTAGAACTTTGGGATAGCAGCACCCTGGACAGGTTGCACTTGAGCAAGGAGGGTCCGGGGTATTAAAACAGAGACTGGGAGAGTACATAGCAACCCGGGTGGATTTAAGAAGGTGTGGGGGGAGGTAGTAGGGTGGAAATCAAACAAGGTCTCCAGGTAAGGAAGCCAAATGGGCTTACCCCCCCCCCCACACCAGTAGAGATGGAATAAGGGATGGAACATACAGTGCTGTTAATGATAGCGTTCAAAGGAGAAGAATGGGAAGGACATATATTGGAGGGTGGTCTCCTTGAATACAAGGAGCCTGCAGAACAAAACGGCAGAGTTACAGGCTCTCATGTCAGAAGGGGAGGTGGACATAGCTGCCATCACTGAAACATGGGCCACCCAATACCAGGACTGGGACCTGGCAATCCCGGGGTACAGAATATACTGCAAGGATGGTGAAAAAGGGAATGGGGGTGGGGTTGCAATTTTTGTGAGGAAGGGGATAAGGTGTGTCATGGAGGAAGGGGAGGAGGGTAGAACTGAGGCATTATGGATACAATTCCAGGATTCAAGAAACAGGACACTTAGGATGGAAGTGGTGTATAGGCCACTATTTCAGGCGGGGGACTTGGACAGGAAACTTGCAGAGCAGATCAGGAGGGTCAGCAGGAAGGGGAACACTGTGATCATGGGGGACTTCAATCTGCTGGGGGTGGATGGGAGCACCCCAGCCACCTCGAGCACAAGGCAACAAGTCCTCCTCGAGGCTTTTCAGGACAGCTTCATGGTACAGATAGTAAATGAGCCAACCAGGTTAGGCAACACTCTGGACCTCATGCTGTCTAACGGGGAGTTTGTCAGGGAGCTGAGGGTGGAGGACCCGCTGGCAGGGAGCGACCACTACACAGTGTGGATCTCACTCAGCATGGGCAAGGAGGCTGCGGGGACCGGGACCAGTGTGTTAGACTTTAGGCAAGCTGACTTTGAGAGTATGGGGGAGATAGTGGCCAGGCACCTAGCCACAATCCACCTGCACATGGATGCTTTCCAGAAATGGGAAGTCATCAAGTTATGGCTCGAGGAGGCCACTAGATCCTGTACAAAGTCACAAAGCAAAAAGACTGGAGCCAAGAGACCAAGCTGATTAAGTGTGGAGGCGTTGGAGAAGGCGAGGGCAAAAAGGGTAGCCTTCAGGATGTTCAAAAGATCCAGGTGGGGGGAGCATAGAGAGAAGTACCTGAAGAAATCTAGGGAGGTGACCAGAGCAGTGAGGGCAGCCAAGGCTTCCAGAGAGCTTAGGCTGGCACAGGGCATCAAGGATGGTGAAAAGGACTTCTTCAGGTATATAAGAGAGAGAAGGATCTGCAAAGATCAAATGATGAGGATCATGAAGGGTAGGGGTGGACAGAGAAAAGGTCAGAGCAGGTAGAGGCACTCAATGAGTACTTCTGTATTCACCAAGGAGAAGGATGGTTCACTGCCTCAGGGGATAGGGAGGGTAGGCACAGGGAGGAGGGGTGACAGATAGGGAAATCATGGCAATCAGGGTATTAGAAGGATTAAGGGCACTGAGGGAAGGATAAGGCGCCAGGACCAGATGGCATACCCCCTCGGGTCCTGAAGGAATTGGTGGAGGTCCTGACAGAGCTATTGGCAGACTTGTTCAATACCTCTCTGAACTCAGGGTACATACCACAGGACTGGAGGATGGCCCATGTAGTGCCCCTCCACAAAAGGGGACAAAAGAATGAACCGAGCAATTATAGACCAGTATGCCACATATCCATTGTGGAAAAGCAAATGGAGACAATCCTTAAAGAGAGGTTAGTAACCTTTCTGGAAGGTAATGGTCTCCAGGACAGAAAGCAACATGGGTTTGTCACTGGCAGATCCTTCCAGACTAAACTGGTTGACTGTTATGACTGGGTGACTAAGGAACTGGACAAGGGTCATGTGGTGGATGTCCTGTACCTGGATTTCAGCAAGACATTCAATCGAGTGCCACATGGGAGGTTGGTTGGCAAGGTGAGATACCAGGGAGCAGGGACAAAGATGGTGAATTGTTTCAAGAACTAACTGCAAGGGAGGCAGCAGAGGGTAGTGGTAGGAGGGGAACTCTTGGCTCCAAGGGCTGTAATGAGCAGGGTACTTCAGGGCTCAGTACTGGGTCCAGTGTTGTTTGGCATTTTCACAGCTGACATCTCACATGGCATTAAGAAAAAGATTAGTCTTCTGTGGATGACACCAAGATCGGTGCGGTGGTGGATAACACAGTAGGGTGGCAGGGGCTGCAGGAGGATCTGACAAAACTTGAGGACTAGTCAGACACATGGCAGCTGGGGTTCAATGCTAAGAAGTGCCAAATCATGCATTTGGGAGCACGAAACCCAAGGAGGTGTTAACAGTTGGGAGGGGTACAGATAGCTGCTACAGAGGAGGAGGAGGAGGAGGATCTTGGGATGTTGATAACTGGGCAAATGAACCACTCAACACAGTGCAGGAAAGCAGCAGCTAAAGCCTACAAGGTGCTGGGGTGTATTGCTAGAGAAATTACCTCCAGGAGGGGGAAGGTGATCCTGCCTCTATACAGGTTGTTGATGAGGCCACACCTGGAATACTGCATACAGTATTGGTGCCTATACTTGAAGAAAGATGTTAGATTACCAGAGGCGGTCCAGTGCAGAGTGACGAGGATGATCATGGGGTTGGAGGACAAACCCTACGAGGAGAGGTTGAGGGTGCTCAACATGTACTCCCTGGAAGAGAGAAAAGGAGAGGAGAGATGGTGGGGATATGATTGAGACATTTAAATACATGAAGGGTATAAACAAGACAGGTAGAGAGGGGATTTTCAAGTTGAGGAGGGAGAGGGATACAAAGAGGCATAGTCTGAGATTGGGGGGGTAGATTCAGGAGGGAAATGAGGAGACTCTTTTTCACAGAAAGGGAGGTGTCTATGTGGAACATGCTGCCTGAGGAGGTGGTGTCCTGTAAGATGGTAGGCAATTTTAAAAGGGGATGGGACAAAGTGAAGGGGAGGGGCACCGGACGGGGGACGGGGGAGCTGCAATATAAGGGATTGCTAGCTGCACACTAGAGCAGACTTGATAGATCTTATGGCCTGTATCTGCTGGCAGTTTCAAACATTCATATGTTCATATGAATACCACCACTGATAGTATCCATCTTGCTTATAATACAGTTAAATTGTTCCTAAAACTGATCAGCAAACCTTGTGGTTTTGCTTTTCAATTTATATTAGGCCAGCTCTTCAGTCAGGAGGAAGCTGATGACCCACAGGCTATTTTGGGGGCTCTGCCAGCGTTCTCGTGATTGTGCCAAAACTCAAAGGCCTTATTTTCAAAGGTGCTCACATTTTTACATTAGTTGCAGCAATTTCCAGCAGCATACATCGAATAAGTGATGTGACTTTTAAAAAAAAAAAAACATTGCCATATTTGTCCCAACTCAAAGCAACTGCATCATAAAGTAGTTTTGTTTTAAATTTATATTACAGTTTTTAGCCAGGAAAGACTTGTTTTCAGGTGTGTCCTGGAAGCGCAAGGAAGTTGTGACGTGTTCATGATCACACAGTATGTGGTGACTGTGGGATTCAAACCCAGTTTTCCACATTTGCAGCTCAGTGCTGTTAATCAGTATGCTATACTACCTCCCATCAGATCACCTCATAGTTAGTCTAACTGTCTAACATGTTTGCTCAATATGCTTCAGGAGAGTATCGCAAGTTGGCATATTAAACTTTTGAAAATCTGGCCCAAGTTATGATTGAATGGTCTTCCAGTTTTTCTTACGAACATTTGGACATAGAAAAGATTAGAAAAAATAGTCTTTTGAGTAGCTGTATGTAAGTCTGGCAGTTCCCCCTTTTTTTATTTGTTAAATATCTCACAATTCTTGGCTTATAGTGTGTATGTGGTATAGGACCTTACATTGGTGGTGGAATGGTCTGAAAAGTGATAGGGCCAAGAATGTAAGGGGTAAATTCTCCACTAGTAGTAAATTAACATGATTGCAAAACCTGGTAGGGCACTTCTGAAAGTGGTAGGGCCATGGCCATAGCCCCCATTCCAACAGCTATGGGACCTTACATGTCTACATCTGAAAAATACACAAGGATTTTTGTGGTATTTTATGTGATTTGCAATGATTTCAGATTTAGCCAGGACCCTACACATAATTGAAAAGTGTTCTAACTCCGAAAAATGCACAAGGACTTTTGCAGTATTTTATGGGATTTATGATGATTTCAGATTTAATTAGGGCAATTGAAAGCTGCTTCTGATGCTTCTGCCAGGGTTGCTGCTTCAGGCATCTGTCTAAGGAGGTACTTATGGCTCAAGGTAGCAAGGTGTGTGAATGACATGTAACAGTCAATTCTCAATGTCTCTTTTAGAGGATATAAACTATTTGGTTCGGATGGCCAAGACATTCTTTCTAACCTTCAGGCCTCAGGAAGGACCCTGAAGTCAGTGCACACCCTCTACCATACCCATACCCAACTAAGGGATAGGCAAAGGGTACCTTTTTGTCTCACTGGTGCCAGACACCATGCAGCTATCAGACAGTAAGGTCAGAGCAATGGAGCAGGAGCCTTGCATACTCCAGGCACCACTCCAGGTGCCCATTCAAAACCCCCAAGAGGTGGTGGCAAAGGAGCAGCCACCACAACCAGTTCCACCTGACTCCTTGCACACCCCTCAATGACCATTACCCCGGGGGTGATTGTAGGGGGTCATCTCTCCCGTCACTTAATTCAGTGGAAGGAGGTAACAACAGATGCCTGGGCTTCCAATCACAGAACAAGGACATACTCTGCAACTTTTGGACACACCTCCAGGTCGTCCACCAGTGCCAACTCATTATCCTCCAGAACACCTTCCTCTGCTCCTGGAGGAAACTCAAGCTTTGCTTCAAAAGAAGGCCATAGAGCCTGTGCCCTTCGAACAAAGAAACACAGGGTTCTACTCTCAATACTTCCTAGTCCTCCTGAAGTGGACCAGAGACCTGCAGCCTGTTCTAGATCACAGGGACCTGAACTTCTTCATAGAGTGCAGAAAGTTCAGAATGGTCACCTTGAAAGGCCTACTCCCACTGCTGCAGGTAGGGGATTGAATCTGTTCCCTCGACATAAAAGATGCCTACCTTCATATTAAAATTCACAAACCTCACAGAAGATACTTGAGGTTCCTGTTACAGGTGGAATAGTAACAATTCAAATTATTGCTCTTTGGTTTGTCCTCTGTGCTATGGGTCTTTTCCAAATGTGTAGCAGTGGTGGTGGCAGCCCTTCACTCTATATCTTTCCCAGCCTGGATGACTGACTATTGAAAACCACTCCAAGGATCAGTTCCTGCACACATTAACTTGAACCAGGCGGATGCTTGACATTCATGGGGTTACTGTCAACATACCCAAGTCTATGTTGACACCTTGTCAATGTCTGCAGTACATAGGAACCATCTTGGACACAGCTCAGCCTTCCTGCCCCTGGACAGGGCCGAACACCTAATTGCCCAGCCACAGCTAGTACACGACAATTGGTATGTCTCAGCCAGGACATTCCTTTGGCTCCTGGGCCCTATATCAATGGTCATTGTCACAGTACCTTTGGCCAGACTGCGCTTAATGATCCCACAGTGGACTCTAAGAGTCCAATGGGACCAGCTCACAGATGATCTAGAACAAAGCATTCGAGTCACTTCTCCTATATGCAGAGTTCTCAAGTGGTGGATGGAACCCAGCAATTTACATACTAACATACTAAAAGCCAGCAGAATAGGCCTAGTGGTCTGTCCTGTCTGCTCAGTAGCCAGCCATCTAGTGGGTGCTCGCTTTCCGCTAGCCCCCAAGAGGGTCTTCTTTGGCTTCAGTTTCCCCATGTACCTGTCCCACCCCTTCTTGAAGCCTTCCACTGTGCCCTCCTCCACCAGCCTCCTGGGCAGCGCATTCCACGGCTCCACCACCCTGTCAGTGAAATAATGTCTCCTACGTCCCCCGTAATTTTCCCCCTCCAACTTCCACTCATGCCCTCTGGTTGTTCCATCCCCCTTCTTTAGCCTGAACAGCTATTTGGTTCTGCTCTTGGTTATTCCTTTTACGTACTTGAATACCCCTATCATATCTCCCATGTCTCTTCTCTCCTCCAGTGTGTACAGCCTGAGCTCTTCCAATCTCTCCTCATAGGGCCTCCCCCCCATGCCCTGAATCATCCTGGTCACTCTCCTCTGGACCCCCTCCAGTAGTGCTATATCCTCCTTCAGATGAGGCCTCCAAAACTGCACACAGTAATCTAGGTGTGGCCTGACCAAGGCATGACACAGAATTTGTTCAAAGGAGTTCCCATCCTGATCCCTCCCTCATCGCATTCTAATAACAGACACCTCGGGGGTGGGCTGGGGTGCACACCTGTGCCTCCATCAGACACAAGGTACATGGACCCCTGTGGAGAGCACCTTGCATATAAATGTTCTAGAAATGTGAGCTGTTCTGTATGGGCAACAAGCCTTCCAAACTCATGTGTCCCCGGGTCCTATGTTAGTGCAGATGGACAAGTCCCCGGGTCCTATGCTAGTGCAGATGGACAACATAAGTGTGGTGCACTACATCAACAAGCAAGGAGGAACTCACTGTTATCCCCTATGCAGGGAAGTGATGCGAGTCTGTTATTGGACTCTGGAACATGTTCTAGAACTGTCAACAGTATATGTTTCAGGTGTCCAAAATGCCTTGGCAGACAGGCTAAGCAGGTCACAGTCCTGAATGCATGAGTGGGAACTGTTGACCTTAGAAACATAGAAACATAGAATTTGACGGCAGATAAGGACCGCTTGGCCCACCCAGTCTGCCCATTTCCCTACCTACTGGATAAGCTGCAGATCCTAGTTAACCAGCAGCCTACTTCTTCCTACCCCAACCCCCCAGAATTGCCTTATGACTATCCCATGCATGCTTGAATTCCGCCACTGATTTTGACTCCACAACCTCCTCCAGAAGGCCATTCCATGCATCCACAACCCTCTCTGTGAAAAAATACTTCCTTAAATTACCTCTGACGCCCCCCCATCTTCAAATTGTGCCTTCTTGTTCTTACACACCTCTTTTTTTGAAAGATGCTACCCTCTTGGACTTTGTTGATTCCCTTGAGGTACTTGAAAGTTTCTATCATGTCCCCCCTCTCCCTCCTTTCCTCAAGGCTATACATATTAAGCTCCTTAAGTCTCTCTTCACATGTCTTCCGGTGCAGACCCTGCACCATTTTAGTTGCCCTCCTCTGGACAGCTTCCATCCTGTCTATGTCTTTGCGGAGATTGGGTCTCCAGAACTGCACACAGTACTCCAGATGGGGTCTCACCTTAGTTGTCGAGGATCTGTTTGACAAATGGGATTGTCCAGGGTTGGACCTTTTGCATTCCAACACAATGCAAAACTGCCACTTTTCTGCTCGCTTGCTTAATGGCCTGGAGTTTTCTGACAAGACGTGTTGTCCCTTTCTTGGAAAGGGAGGTTCCTGTATTCCTTCCTTCCCTTCCCTTTCCTCTAATTCAGAGAGTACTATTTAAGCTCCAGATGGAAGGAGCAACTCTAATCCTCATTGCTGCCTTATGGCCTTGACAGATCTGGTTCTGTCTGCTACAACAGCTGGCAGTGGAACCACTAGTGTCTGCCCTTGTGCAAGGGCCTACTGTCACAGGAACAGGAAACCCTGGTTCATTCCAACCTCAAATATCTTCACCTTCATGCATGGCTACTGAAAACATAGCCATTGCCTAGTCTGGGGTTTCTCAAAAAGTGGCTGATATTCTGGTGGCTGCTAGAAAGCCTTATATCAGATCCTCTTATTCTATGAAGTGGAAGAGGATTGCTCAATGGGCCATTTCTCATCACTTGGACCAAGTTAACTGTCCAGTTAGTCATGTTCTGGAGTATCTACTGTCTTTATCAAATCTAGGCCTGTAGTATTCCTCAATCAAAGTCCATTTGGCTGTCATTTCAGCTTTCTATGTGCCCACTGAGGGTCGTATGGTTGCCCAGCTGGAGGTGGCCTGTATGTTCTTGAGAGGCATATTACATCTGGAGTCTCCCATCCGTAATCCAGTCCCAGCTTGGCACCTAAAGTTTGTTTTGGAAAAACTTACTTTGGCTCCATTTGAGCCAGCCATGACTTGTGGCTTATGCTTTCTTTCTTTCTTAGAGAGTATGTTTTTTTTTTAGTTACAATCATTTCTGCTCAAATGATTTCAGAGCTCCAGGCTCTAATGTATGTGCCTCCTTATTTGATTTTTCACAAAGACAGGGTGTCTTTGCATACCAATCCTAAATTCTTACGGAAGGTGGTGTCTGAGCTTACTTTAAGTCAAAACATTCACATACCAATTTATTTTCCTGAGCCTGCCAATCCAGGGGAAGCATTACATGATACATTAGATGTACATGGAATACTGAGGTACTATATGCACCAAACAAAGGACTGCAGAAAGTCCTTGCAGCTTTTTGTTTCATTCACCTCTGGGAGAGAGGGTGTCCCAGTTTCTAAATAGTATCTGTCCAAATGGTAAGCAAACTATTACTTTCTGTTACAGGAAGTATGGTAAGGAACTTCCTGGGGTTGTTTGTGGTCATTCCACTAGAGGCATGGCTGCCTCTGTTGTCTGTTTCAAAAATGTGTCTGCTGCAGACATCTATGCAGCTGCATCTGGAGTACTGTCCACACTTTCAGTAAACACTACAGTCTGGACACTGTTTCTCAAGAAAGGGCTAGTTCTGTCATAGCTGTGCTTCAGGGCTTGCTTTCTTAGGCCTGTAGGCTCCAGCCACCCAGACTGTTTATGGTCAGTACTGCTTGGTACTCATTCCACAGATGTGGTCTGATGAAAGAGATATCCTCAAAGGAGATAGAACAGTTACATACTTACCATAACACTAGATCTTTGAGAGAATCTCTTTTATCATGCCATTCTGTCCCACTCTCCTTCCCACTAAAGTGTCATGAGACTCAAATTAGTGCTGTCTCCTTCTCCATGATGGTCTGCCTATAGCTGTCTGCCTCACCTGGTTGGCAGAGCCCTAGGTTCTGTCCTGGTTCCCTACAGAGAGGCTCATGGAGCATGATTTCTGGTGAGAAACTGTGGAGAGGAGGGGGCCACCCACGTTTGTGTAGCAGCAAACGTCTGACATCATTGTGGGTGACCCATGGTGAACTGCTTGCAAAAGTTTCCCTTGTGGTCCTAATGCCTGGCAGTTTATAGTTCAATAGGTGTGGCCTGATGAAAGAAATTCTCTTGAAGATCTACTGTTATGGTAAGTGTGTAACTGTTCTTCTCACAGGTTTGCAGGGCAGTTTACAGGCTTTTATTTCTCAAATTGATCGGTATTATTTTCATAACAACATGTACTGAGGAGCTACCCTTTAACATATTCACAACAGCATTCTATATTGGTCACCAGAGTGGGGGGTATCAGTTTCCCCTCAAGAATGGCACAGGTACTTCTAAAATCACAGCATTAGAGGTGAATGAGACAGGGCACCCCTGACCCCTGAATAGACTGCTGTCCACAAACAAATTGAGAAAAAAGCATAGTAATGATATTAGGACTTAAATGTACATATGAATTACTCTAAGCAATGGCATTAGTACCATATGGAAACTGAACCATTTCGGAAAGAGTCATGCATAATAAATTGTTCTGTGAAATTATGGTCAATTGTATTTTATTTATATTCAAAATGAGAAATTGTAGGAACACCTTTTTTACTCAACTTTTATTAAATTTTAGCAGTTTGACATATAATGCAAAAAGTAAACCAAAGTAATACACAGAAGGAACACAATAAGTAAAAAGGAAATAGGGTCTTGGGTATAGATTTATATTTAACTAGGAAAAACAATTTTTCATGTGAAATGGTAGGGAAATATTTTGCCAGATATATGTATATGATGGCAGGTGAAACAGTTACTATATTGCTTAGGATCCCAGCAGTACTCTTTAAACAGCTGACAAATTAATATGACATTTGTATTAAAATTAGAAGGAAGAAATAAACAAATTATTCTCCCAACAATTATTTATGAAGTGTTACAAAGCAAACATGTGGTGTAACTGTTTTTGCGTGCTGTGTTCCTAAATTTTAAATATCTACTCAATGATGATTGAAATAAAATGTATAGTTTGTCAAGCAGCAGTATGTGTTACTCACTATGTAATTATTGTATTTTCAACAATAATGTTTTTTCTCTTCCAAAATTATCACTGTTTTCTTTTATACCTAAATGAACAGGATTTTGTATTTTTTTAAAGTTCCCACGCCCATGCCATGTCCACCACAAAAATTAAATATCTTGATACAGTGATGTGCTGTTTACAATCAGAAACAAGTGGTGGCACCATCCTAGTGCATTCCCAGTTATCATTAGTATGTACATTCAACAGGTAACTTCAGCTGAAGACAGTGTTCAAAATTGTAAGTGGCGGCCATCTTTAATGACGTGAGTAAATCATTACAAAACTAACTATAAAAATTAGTAAACATATCTGCAAAGATTAAAAATACACTGAGGATGAATCTAAGGTTGTCAGAAATACTTTGCTGCTATAAAACTATATGATGATTTTTTTTTTTTTTTTTGCTGACTAACCAATCCTGCTGTTTTATATTGTTATACTGGAAAAAGGAAGAACCCTAATTAGTAAATAAGAACTATACAAATGAGATTATCATTGTTATTTGCTATATGAGCCCTTTACAATGTTCGTTCTGAGAGAGGAAGTAAAACTTCATAATGAGCCATTGAGAAAAATGCAAATTATCCATGAAATTATGATCATGTTCTTCCTTAAGAACATGTGTCTAGTGAGGATATATATTTCTTACAGAATGGAGGTTTGGAGCCTTCAGATACACTGCTAATAGTTTTCTATATTAGTTTGTTCTTTTATTAACCTTTTTTATAATTTTTATTTTATTTGATCAACTACCAGTAAAAAAAGAATCCAACAGAATCCTCATATTATGAAGTCAGAAAATTTTCACTGGCAAACCAGTGTATTTTAATAGAAACTGCAAATCTCTTTGCATTTTTTTTGTTTCTTTGTTTAGGAAAATAAAGCTGTCTTCACTTCAAATAGTATAGATTTTATACATACATGTGATTTTTGATCATTTGTGAGCTTTTTGTATTTTAGCAGAGAATAGTTTCTACCTAACTATATTTTATTTGAGAAGAAGAAACAGAAACTACTGTTTTTTTAAAAATGTAAAATCATACAGATGGATCACAATATTACAAACATAAAAGAAGGTACAAGTTGCTAACATAAGTGTCTGTTTTTTTGCATAAGATAGAAATAAAGCTGCAGTTTCTCATTGAAATACACTGGGCTCATAAGTAGCTGGGATTTTCTTGCATGACAATACAAGAATTCTATTGAATTCTTTCTTACAAGCAGTTTGAAAAGTAACAAAAAAAAACATTTATTGTAAAAGTAGAAAGTAATTACTAACACATTAAAACAAAACAAATAAAATAGCCAAGCATCTGTTTAGTAGATCTAAACATATGGAGCTGGATTTTCAGAGCCCCTGAAATTCCTGCAGCTGCAGCATACATGTGATATGTCCAATTTGCTTAAGAGGGAGATGTGGGTCAAATTAGGAGGGAGATTGGCCTGCTAGTAGGGAGATGCCATAACGTCATGAGTTTGTCCTTAAATGGCTTCAAAAATATAAGAAAAAAATCATTACAGAAATTTAATGTATTTCATTATGTCAAGAATAAGCACTAAAAAGAATAAACAACTAGTTACATAACGTTATCAGATACATTGCTCATCACTGATTTAATTTTTATGTGACTTTATCTGCCCAAAAAAACATGGATATTTTGGACAGAATTTTACTTAAGCAGGAGATTTTGCTTCCCAGGAGGGAGGGAGAGAGTTCAGTCAAAAAAAGTAGGAGTCTCCTGCGTAAAGAGGGAGATATCACATGTATGCTGCAGGAAAAACTGGCACAACTAGGTCACCACTTCTGGAGCCACAGTTTTTGCCACAGCCACAGTATTCTCAGTGAAAGCCAGTTTATGACTGGCTCCTTGATTTATGTCAGCTTGTGGCTGTTTTTTCACCTCAGCTGCACCAAAATGGTACACCTAGAGGAACCAGGCATACCATCTCCCACAGCTGGAAAAAATACAAATGTTCACCAGTGTGGAGATTTCAGTCCACACCAGCCACTGCAGAATGGGACACAGTTCTGGTAAGGCTGAAAATCCACCCCATGTTCTTTAATGTCCTACATAACCATTTTAATCTTTGCTTTTTTCATTTTATTGTTTTAAATATTGTAATGAACAATTGTGGGCAACCAATAAAAGTCATAAAAGCTATTGAACTTGAACAGTAATACCCGAAATGGATTTTAAATACTAGTATCTGAAATGTACTGATTGAATTAAAATGCAGACTGTCTGTCATATAGGAATGCATTACACTGAACATGCCTTTTGCAGTTGATGAACAGATGATTAACATTTTGCCTTTAATCGTTCACACATTTGATCTTTGATGTGAAAATCACACAGGGAGACTTAAAAAAATGATCTTTGTGACAAGCAAGCACAGCACAGTCTTCTGCAGGCCAGTTATCACATAATTTTCACAATAACTGTGTTAAGCCTACTGGGAACACAGTTGGGAATGGATCCATTATCCATGCAGGCTTTGAGGGTTTAGGAACCTGAAGCACCCTCTCAGATTCTACTTTTTATCAAATTATCCCATCATGGCTTCTGTTCTGGAACAATAATGATTGCTTTGAATGAACTGATGATTCCTCAAGGATTTTAACAGTAGGGTAGCCACACCAACCCCCGGAATATGAGTAATAAAAGAATTAATGATCTGAGTTTCCTGGAAAGAGATAATTTGTTGTATAAAGGGTGTAGCCAGTCACTGATCCTTGATTAAATCAAAAATTATAATTTAAAATGAGTCCCACATAGTACTGTATGGAGAGAAATGCAGCACTCTGCATACAGCAACAACACAGTTGCCATGCAGATCTGCGCCCTGGACATACTGGTAGAAATGCTATGTCTGACTGTCCTAGTGCAATCTATAGATTTAGGAAATTAATCAAAGTAGTCTGCAGAAAATTGAGGATTGGTGTGTAGTAGTCTGAGAGGAAAGCAGTCAGGGACGTCATGCCAGGAAATTTTTTAGGAGGGCACACAATTGAAAGGACTTCTTGGATGGGAATGGGGGGGGCAACATGTGCCTCTCCCAAGGTCTCTGGGCATGATGGCCCTGCAGACAGTGGCAGTAATGTTGTTGCCCTTGTACAGCAAGTAAAACCATGGTTAGCCAGACAAAACTTTATGCTAAAAGTTGGTGATTTGACAACCTGAGTCACCATTACATATTTTTGAACAGTAATATGTAAGCCCTTGTTCTGGATTACTGCTTCCGATCCACCCACTGCTGTACCTCTATGGTTCCCCTATGCCTGTCCCAAGCATGCTTGAATCCATCCACAGTGCTCACTCCCACCACCTACTGAGACAAGCCATTCCATGTATCCACCACCCTCTTTGTGAAGCAGAACTTCCTCACATTCCCTCTTAACTTCCCACCTTCCAATTGCATGTCATGTCCCCTCATTCTTGTGCTCCTTCTATATTGGAAAATGTCTCCCCCCCGCACCTTGTTTATACCCTTGAGGTACTTGAATGTTTCTATCATGTCACTTTTTTCCCTCCTCTCTTCCAGCGAGTACTTATCGAGGTCCCTTAATCTCTCCTCATAAGTCTTGTGTTGCAAGCCCTGTGCCATCTTAGTCGCCCTTCTCTGGACCATCTCCAGCCTGTTAATATCCTTATGAAGGTGCAGCCTCCAGAACTGCACACAGTACTTCATGTGAGGCCTAACCATGGTTTTATTTAATGGCATCACTACCTCCCTCCTTCTACTGGTGCTACCCCTGCCTATGCACCCCAGAATGCCACTGGCACTCCCAGCTGCCTTAGCACTCTGCTTTGACATTTTCAGATCGTCTGAAATAATAACCCCCAGGTCCCTTTCCTCCTTTGTGACTGTCAGCAACTCCCCCCCCCCCCACCTTGTAGCTTTCTTCAGGGTTTCTGTGTCCCAGGTACATAATTTTGCACTTTTTTGAATTAAACATCTGTTGCCAGTCCTCAGACCATTTTTCAAGCTTCCCCAGGTCCCTTCTCATTTTATTCAGCCCCCTCTGGGGTATCCACTCTGTTACAGATCCTCGTGTCATCTGCAAACAGGCAGAACTTGCCCTCCAGCCCTTCTGCAATGTTGCTAGTGAAGACATTGAACAGGACTGGCCCCAGGACTGATCCCAGAGGCACCCCACTGGTCACCCCCCTCTCCCCAGACTGCACCCCATTTACCACTACCCTCTGCCTCCTGTCTGTTAGCCAGTTTCTAACCCAGCTTATCACCCTGTCCCCATGCCCAGTCTACCCAGCTTGTTTATCAGTCTCCTTTGTGGGATGGTGTCAAAGGCTTTGCTGAAATCAAGGTAAGCAACATCCACTGCCCCACCCTGATTTACTTTGTCACCCAGTCAAAGAAATCAACCAGATTTGTTTGACATGACCTCCCTGCTGTGAATCCATGTTGTGTATGGTACTGGGCCCTGATTGCTTCTAGATGCCCCACTATCCTTTCTTTTAGCAATGTCTACATATTCTTCCCCACTGCTGAGGTGAGGCTGTCCGGCTTATAGTTCCCCACCTCCTCCCTGCTGCTGGATTTGTGTAGAGGGACCACATGTGCCCTCCTCCAATCCTCTGGTACCACCCCTGTGTTAAATGACTCAGTGAACATGGCTGCCAGAGGTTCTGCTATCTCCCTTCATAGTTCTCTTAATATCCTTAGGTATATGCCATCTGGTCCCATCGCTTTGTCCACCTTCAATTTAGTGAGCTCCTGCAGGACTCTTTCACCTGTGAATGGACTATTGTCCACCTCTTCACCCCCTTGGCAACTGCTGTACTGCTGTGGCCCCTGCCCCTCCCCCTCTTCTGTGAATGGGGGAGAAGCAGATGATGTTCTAACCATTTTTTTCTTAGTCTGTCATATTTGGGACAGAACAAAGACAATATGCACTGCATCCTTGGGACAATGTAATCTGCAGCTACAGAACATGGAATCATATATATGTGATTTACCTTTGTATTGTGCTTTCGAAATACTCATTTCATATGTCTGTAACCTAAATTTCATAATATGCTATCTTAACTGTGGGTCAGCTATATCTAACAGATATGACTCGAGGTAATGAGTTTGCTTCCAAAAAAAACAACCATGGGCTAAACTTTGATTTATTCAATTTATCAAGATCTTTAGCATTCCATAAATTGTTTTTTAATACAATTTTTTTATGTTTGCTAATAATAATTCCTTTATCTGTATCTGAAAACAGATTCCCCAACTCAAATTCATTCAATAGACATAACAGAGCTGAGAACAAGACAGCTTGTGGGACCCTATTTCTAAAGTTTAATAATCTCTTTGTAAGCTGTTTTTGGGATTCTGTTTTCCTCCGTCATCTGCAGTTTTGGCCAATATGAAAACATTCTTGTTCTAGCTTGAACTTCAACTGGGGATTGCACCAGCACATAATGGGATTCCAGTTGGAAGACAGAATAACCCTCTTCAAAATATTCCCATCTTCTAATTTGAAATCACCAAATTCTGTAACCCCTCCCCAAAATATCTATTCCATAAAGTATTTTAGATATACGTTTAGCATTTGCTGTGTGAATTTTCAGATCCATAGCATTGCTTCCATACCTTTTATTAAACCTGAGTAAACCCAGTAAGGCTTTGCCCAATTTTTTTTGTTGCAATCGTGAAATGTTTAAACCATTTTATATTTTGCGTGAAAGTGAGAATAGTAAGTATAACTTGTAGAGCAGCAGGAGGAGTAGAGTAGTAGTAGTAGAGTTTATTTATTTCAGGTGCCCTTCCTCGAAGACTCAGGGTGCCCTTACAGCAAATATTACAATACACAAATACAGCAGAAGGAAAACAGACAGTCATACAATATATATAAAGTTTCATTAACCCAGTAAAAAGTCTAAAAACAAGCTACTTCCTAAGTTGTCTGATGGTCCTAGACTAATTTCTTCATCTCCCAAAGGCCTGCTCAAACAAAAAGGGCTTTAGATGTTTTTTGAAAAATTCTACAGATGGCACCTCCTGGAGCCAGATATTGAAAGATTAGCACCAGCGATAACATGTTTAGTGTAAATTAGTGCGAGCGCTCCTAGTGAGGCCAGATTCAAAGGATCCAGGACCACCTCTAAACCTAGTAATGCCAAGGTGCTAAAATACCACTGCACCTGTGCAAATGTGGGGATCCCCTCATGCATACCAACACAGTAAGACATTCAAAGGTTTGCAGCAGCAGCAAACAGTACCCCAAGCTGTGCTGTTTACCACCACTGAAAATCACCTCTTAGTCGGGCAATATGCCCATGCCCCATCCCCTGAAGGCAGGGCAGAGATATTGCAGCCACCCTGATCTCCCACTGTCACAATGTTAGGTAGTCCCTGGTGGTCCAGTATGTCCCCCACCCCAGATTGCCTATCTAGTAGTTTTGTATGTTTCCCTAGTAGTACACAGTGTCCTCCACCCTCTGAATGCTTGCCGAGTAGTTTCAAATGTTTCTCTGGTGGTCCAGTGAGTCTTCCCACTCCCAGATGCCAGTCCAGTAGTTTTGTATGTTTCCCTGGTGGTTTTATGTGTCTCCTCACCTGCTGATTGCCCATCCAGTAGCTTTGCATGTTTCCCTGGTGATTCAGTGTATCTCCCCCACCCTCTGATTGCCCATCCAGGAGTTTTGTATGTTTCCCTGGTGGTCCAGAGTGCCTCCACCCTCTGATTGCCCATCCAGTAATTTTGTATGTTTCCCTGGTGGTCCAGAATGTTCCCCCATCCCCTGATGCCCCATCCAGTAGTTTTGCATGTTTCCCTGGTTGTCCAATGTGTCCCTCCACACCCTGATTGCCCGTTCAGTGCTTCTGTATGTTTTCCTGGTTACACAGTTTGTCCTCCAACCCCCAATTGCCCATCCAGTAATTTTGTATGTTTCACTGCTGGGCCAATGTTCCCCCCAATTGTTCACCCTGTGGTTTCAGATGTTTTCCTGGAGGACCAGTGTGTCCCCCAACCCCAATTGCCCATCCAGTACTTTTGTATGTTTCCCTAATGGTCTAGAGTGTGTCTCCACCACTGATCATCCATCCAATATTTAGGTGGGGATATGGTTCTTATAAAAAGTGATATATTATAAACATGCACAAATTGTTCAAGATGCTGAGAGGAAGATATTGCTTATCAAAAATATATGGGAAAACAATTAACTGGATTCCACTTTCTCTCATGTACAGTATTATAGCATGCCTGGTGGTCCAGTGGCCACCAAACTGCCCTCCACCTGACTCATCCACTGACAGCCCCCTTCACCACATTCTCCCTTACCCCAGTGATCAGACAATCCTACTAGCTACATATAATGACCAGCACAGCCCTCGTCTCACCTCCATGGCCAGCCACCATAAAAGCTGTCAGTGAGCATGCGGACTGTAGAAACAGCTGTTTCTACAGTCCACATGCTCACTGACAGTTCATGCAAGGGCCACCCATAGAGGTCAGAGAAGGGATGTGCCAGTCACAGTATCTAGCAAGGATGTTTGGGCACTGGGGTTAGGGGGTGTGGGGAGGCAGGCTGTCAGTGGGCTGGTCAGATGGGGGCTGTTGGGAGGGGCATTGGACCACCAAGTGTGCTATAATACCATACAGGGAGAAACTGGAATCCAGTGACCTGTTTTCTCATACGGTATACCTTTGATAAGCAATACCTCCCCCTCAGTATCTTGAACAGTTCGTGAATGTTTATGTGTAACAACTTAATCTGTTTCAATGTCAGTTGGCATTCATCTGTATCCCCTCCCCCCGGGTCGTGCCTGAAAATAGGCAGGATTTGTCTAGTGCACTTACCTGGTCAACAAAACCAAAATAAAAAATAAATAAAATAAATAAATAAAATAAATGTAATATATTATTTTTTATTAAGATCACATCTCCACATAAATAATGGATGGGTGATCAGGGAGTATGGGGGACACACTGGACCATAAGGAAAACTTACAAAACTACTGGATGGACAATCAGGGAGTGGGAGAATCACTGGACCACCAGGGAATCATAAAACTATACTGGATGGGTGATAGAGGGTTGGGGGAAACCACTGGACCACAGGGTAAGCATAAAACCATATGGGAGATGGGGGACCACTGGACCAGCAAATGTGCTATAAGAATGCATACGGGGGAGAAGGGGCAGTGGGGAACCACCAGGGAATGTTCACTACACACTGGGTAGGTGATTGGGGAAGGGAAGACACACTGGACCACCAGGGCTCACATTTAAGTACTCATATTGCAAGTGGTGCTAAGGGGCTGCTGTGCCCTATGGAAATGAACCCATAATGGGCATGCTAATGGCACCTTAGTGCCTTGCATGCCCAGTGGGCTAGTTTGCATGCTCGGGATGAATATAGCCCTCAGGGATCTTGGTGCAATCCCGTTTCAGGCAACGCTATTCCCTGTAGGCTATATACAGCCCCGGCCCATTTCAGGGCAGCACAGATTCATTTAGTGCTGCACCAACATGAACCGATATTTAGTCAGATAGTATTGTTCGCTATGTGTCTGAATATCACCGCAGTCAAGGAAATGCAGACATCAGTGCAACACAAATATTTGTGCTGCACATGTGCCATTTTCTGAACATGGAGCCCCTAACCTTTTCAATATTTTTATCATATATGTTTCATGGATAAGAAGAAGTTTTTTTTTTTTTTAACCTCAAACTGAACAATCTTAGTTTTTGTGAAATTAATCTGTAAATGTGAAATTTCGCAAAAGTTCTGAAATGATTCAATATGTGATCGTAGTCCCAGCTCAGTAAGTGACAGCACTGTAATACATCATCCGCATAAGCCCAAGCAGTGATGTTAATGTTACCTTCTTTCAGAACAGCAGTACTTTCATTCAATAGATCTGCTATAACACCATCTAGATATATATTAAAAGGTAACAGGTGAGCATACATCCCTATTTAAGACCCTTGTTTGTGTTAAATGTCCCCACCAGTGCAAATCTTATTTGTGCCCATGTCTCTGTATATACAGTAGATATTCTATTGTCATTACCAACCCATTATCTAACTTTAGAAGCTCCATCTGCTTGCATAATTTATCTTTTGAAAGGGAATCAAAAGCTGATGGTAGAGCTATATATATGTATATATATAGTCTTTGCATAAATGCATTGTTAATGCACCAGTTAGGGTTCAGATTAAAGTGATAAAAGTAGTAAAATGTGGTGTTAGGGTTCCCAGTCCTAACACTTCACCCACACCCTGAAGAAAGTAAAAAGAAAAAACGTTATGATTTCATGTCTCCAGAGTCTTTGCAAATCAGGCCTCGTGTGTTCCTTGAGGTTGTCAACCCAAACACTCACCCCATTCTATTAGTAAAGAAGCAAGATGTGCAGATTATTTGAGAATGGGGTGAGCATTAGGGTCGACAACCCCAAGGATCACTCCAGTCACTGATGTGCAAAGACTCTGGAGAGGTGAAACTGTAATGTTTTTTTTCCTTTTGCTGCCTGCAAGGTAGAGGTAGGGTTTTAGGGTTGGAAACCCTAACACCACATTTTCCTACTTTTGTCACTTTAGTCTGAACACTAACTGGTGCATTAACAACATTTTTTGCAAAGCATTTCCTTACTTTTTGAAATAGTATAATCATATCCTCATTCATACAGGTCCCTTTGGTACCTGTGTGTGAACATATCCATTTGCCAGTGGAATTGCAGGGCCCTCCATCTCTCCATAGATGCATACATCCATGTTGCTGTGGAAGCAGAAGGCCCTTTGGGCCCTGTGCTTCCATTTGTCCTAAAAAGGAATTTATTTGTCTGGTTGTATGGTATGTGAAACTTTCAATGTTATCCAATGGAAATATTGATACTGTGTTTTTTTTTGTTTTTGTTTTTTATATGGCCCCTAAATTCTTTTCTTTTTATTGGGAGGGGGTATGTGTTAGTGTTCTAGTACTCCTTAAGAACTTTGTTTTGATATACAAATATCTGGACTATGGTGGGCTCGGGAAGGGTGACGTTGCTGGGTCAGAGGAACATACCCCAGATGGTACCACTACATCACTCATATGCCACTCTGGCAGGGCAGGGGTGTCCCACTGAAGCACCTGCAGTAGTGACCAGTGAGAATGTAGGGCTCATCCATAGGGAAGGCCCCAAGAAAGGTGGTAGAGAACCCCAGAGGAGGAGGAAGCAACTCCTGGTGGATGACTCCATTGTTAGAGGGATAGATTTGGGGACAGGGAGGGAGGGAGGGAGAGGGAGGTTAGGTGTCTACCCAGTGCCGCAGCTCAGAGGGATGGGGAGCGGATCCTGAGGACTACTAGGGCAGCAGGTTGGGAAGGAGAGCTGGATGTCATTGTCCACCTGTGGATGAATCACTTAGCTAGGGATGAGGCTAGTAAAGTGCAGGAGGAGTTCAGGGAGTTGGGCAGGTGTCTTAGGTAGGTAGCACACTCAGTGGCCTTTTCTAAGGTGTTGCCTGTCTATGACGGGGGGGCTAGGGTACTCTGTACCAGGAGCTTCAAACAATGGTTGTAGGAGTGGTACAGAGAGGAGGATTTTGGCTACATTGGGGACTGGGGTCCCACCTGGGAGGATGGCGGCCTATACAGGTGGGATGGCCTGCATCCCTCCAGGAGGAGAACTACAGTCCTTAGTGAGTGGTTTAAATGTTACATTGGCAAGCATTTAAACATGCTGAGGCAGGTGATGGAAGGAACCAGAAGACATAAACTGACCACCCCTGCAAACTGAAGTAGTCAATAAAGAAAACTATAAGGGATGGAAATCCCATGGGTGCCGAATTTCAGGAAAAGCAGTATGGAAGAAATGAAAAGGGATGGGAATGAAGGCAGAGGGGGTAAGGAGTGTAGGCAAAAGGGAAAAAGGGGGCTGACAAAAAGAGTGGTAAAAGAATTTGGAAGGCCATGTGCACAAATGTTCATAGTCTGGGAAATAAAATCCTGGACCTTGTGGCCATTATAGCAGAGGCTGACCTCGACACTGTTGGCATTACTGAGTCATGGTGCAATGAGCACCATGACTGGGATATAACCATACAAGGCTTTACTCTGTCCAGGAAGGAAAGGGAGGGTAAGAAAGGAGGAGGAGGAGTGGCTCTTTACATAAGGGATAGCATAAAAGCAACAGAGGCACAGGGACTACAAGGAGGAGTGGAGGCACTTTGGGTCACCTAAAGACAGGGAATGGAACCACTGTTTACACTGGTGTGATCTACAGACCTCCGGCATGGGGGGGTGGATAAGGTACTAGTGGAAGCCATCCAAAAGATGATGACAAAGGGGGAGGTTCTGCTGTTGGGGAACTTCAGTCTATTGGATGTGGATTAGAGCATCCCAGCTGCAGCTTCAGCTAGGAGCAGGGACATCCTGGACTCACCACAGGGGGTATTCCTCAGGCAACTAGTAAGCGAGCCCACTCATGAGGGAGCAGTGTTGGACCTAGTACTCACCAATGGGGACAGCATTGCAGATATCATGTTGTGGTTCAATATAACTACTGAGCAAGAATTGAGCCACACTAAGGCAAAGGTCCTGGACTTCAAAAGGGACAACTTTATAAAGATGGGGGAATGCCTCAGGGATGCCCTGGAAGGGGGGGGACATTGGTAGAGTGGAGGAACAGTAGCCAAAACTAAAAGGGGCCAGAGGGAAGACAAAAAACCTCTGCGCCAGGCAAGTAAGCAAAACAATAAGGAAAAAGAGACTGCCATGGTTCTCTGGTTAGGCCCCATCTGGAGTACTACATGCAGTACTGGAGGCTGCACCTGCACAAGAACCTTAACAAAATGGAGGCAGTCCAGAGAAGGGCAACCAAAATGGTGCAGGGACTGCATCAGAAAACATATGAGGACAGAATAATGGAGGTCAATATGTATACCCTAGAGCAAAGGAGGGAGAGAGGTGATATGATTGAAACATTGAAACATCTTAAGGGCATTAACAAGGTGAAAGAGTCTAACATGTTTCAATGTAAGAAAATAGCAGGACAAGAGGACACAGTATGAGAATAGAGGGAGGCTGTTTAAGCGGTAATGTGAGGAAGTTCTTTTTCACAGAAAGGGTGGTGGACGCATGGAACGGCCTACCTCAGGAAGTGGTGGATATGAATACAGTGCAGGGTTTCAAACAGGCATGGGATAGGCATAAGGGAGCAATACAGATGAGTATGAATAGATAGGCCATTGACAGAGTAAAGGTCTATGGCACATTCATAAGGTAGAAAAAAATGGGCAGACTGGATGGAGCTTGTGGTCTTTATCTGCCTTCAACTTCTATGTTTCTATGTTTCAAAACAGGTGGCTGGGAAGGTAAGGGCAAAAAAAGTTAGCATTCAGGAGGTATAAGAAGATGCAGAAGGAGGAGGATGGTTCCACCATCAGGGAGTACAGGTCTTCTGCTATCAGCAGAAGTCTATTCATGCTATTTTGGTAGTGACTGACACCTGAAACATATTATAACATTTTGTTACATAAATTATCGCATGGAATTAATTCTACAATAGATGGCACATGCCCTCTGGTGGTGTGAACTACGAATAACAGAAAAAATATTTTCATTTAAAAATGTTTAGTAATATTATTTTTCTAAAAAAAATACTAAAAAATATATGTAGTTATGTTTGAAACTAAATCTTTAACAATGATGAAGCCATACCCAGAAAAATGTAGGTTCGGGGGGTCTAATTGATACTTGAACTAAGGAAAAATAAAAAATAAAATAATTTTGAACCTTTCTGGGAGTGGCTGTCCGTTTCCATTTTGTCTACATTGTGATTCGCCTACCAGCTCCTGAACTTAAAGAATATTTTCCCAAGGGAGGGAACCCACATTTCTCTGGACTTTCTCTGCCTAGGTTTCAGTAAGGCTTTTGACACTGTTCCACATAGGAGAGTTGTACACAAGCTGGGCAGCCTGGGAGTGGCTCCAAAAGTGGTAAACTGGGTAAGGGATTGGTTGTGGGATAGGTGTCAGAGGGTGGTAGTAAATGGAGTTCACTCAAAGCAAGGAAAGAAGACCAGTGGGGTGCCAGAAGAATCAGAACTGGGACTAGTCCTCTTTGTAAGTGACACTGCAGATGGGCTAGAAGGGAAGGTATGCCTTTTTGCAGATGGTACTAAAATCTGCAATAAGATAGGCACTCCGGGGGGATGGGGTGGGAATGAATAGGGATCTGAGAAAGCTTAAAGAATGGTCAAGAGTGTGGTAGTGCGAAGAAGTACAAAATCATGCACCTGGGGCACAGAAACCCAGGAGCAGAATACAAGATGGGGGGGAGTAGTAGTGACGACCACAAAAGAGGAAAGAGACCTGGAGGTAATCATATCTGAAGACCTAAAGGTGGTCAAACAGTGTGACACTGCAGTGGGATGCTAGGATGCATAGGGAAGGTTATCACCAGCAGAAAGGGGGAGGTGGTGATACTGCTATATAAATCATTTGTGAGACTTCATCTAGAGTGCTGTGTTCAGTTCTGGAGATCTCATCTCTGGAAGGATATGGACAGGGTAGAGGCAGTCCAGAGGAGGGCAAGTAAAATGATGCAGGGTCTGCACCAGAGATCCTATGTGGATAGACTAAAGGACCTCAATATGTACACCCTGGAAGAAAAGAGGAGATATGATAGAGACTTTCAAATACCTCACAGGTATAAATAAAGTACATGAGGGGAGCATTTTTCAGAAAAAAAGATGCTTCAGAACGAGGCTATGTAGTTGGAAGGGGGAAGACCCAGGGGAAATGTGAGGAAGTACTTCTTCACAGAAAGCGCAGTGGATGTCTGAAACAGCCACCCAGCAGAGGCAGTGAGGGAAAAACTGTAATGGGATTCAAGAAAGCATGGGATAGGCAAAAGAGAACCTTAATGGTTAGGGAAGGGAGGGCTATGCCTGAGATCAAGTAGGGGTCTGTGGTATTACAGTAGGTAGGGAAAATGGGAAGACTTGGTGGGCCAAGCAGTCCTTATCTGCTGTCAATTTCTGTGGTTCTATAATTGTCCCTTCACTGCAAATATTGAGGGAGTTATGGCTTGTTGAATTTGAAATGTGGAGAAAAAACTAAGTCCAAATTCTTTTTTCATATGAATGGGTCCTTTTTCATATGAACAAGACAGCCTCATGAAAAAGGATCCCTTCATACAAAATAAAATCTGAAACAAAGCCAAGTTCAAATTATTTTTTTTGTATGGAGGCATCCCTTTTTGTATGAACAAAAAAAAAACTAACAAAAAAGGATCCTTTCATTAAAAAAAAAGAATTTGGACTTATTTCATATGAAGGGATCCTTTATAGTGAGTTGTTTTCATTGATATGACAAAGATGCATTCATATGAAAAAAATAATTTAGACTTATTTTTCAGATTCTTTTTCCATATGAGGAGATCCTTTTTCATATGGCCCAATTCCTTTTATGTATGGCCCTATGAAAAAAGAAAACTGAATTACTAAAAAATATTTTAAAATGTATAAAAAACAGCTTTCTGGGTCATTTTCCAAAAAGCAACTCCAAAATCCACCTAACAGGGTCCTGTTTAGGAAGACACACATGCTGATGTCTCTGCAGGATTACATTTTATGGGTTTTCAAAAACATTTTGGGGAAAAAAAGAAACAATGCCAAAAAGGATTTTTTTCTCATGAAAAAGGATTACACCCATATGAAAAAAAATATATTTTTTGTATGGACCAAATCTTTTTTGTTCCAAGCAGCTATCCAAAAAATTGTATTGCGCATGCTCAGAACCAACATTTCAAAATCATGTAACTTTGGAATGGATGAATATTTTTTTAACCAAATCAGGGAAAGATTACACTGCAGCACAAGCTCCTTTACCCTGAAAAATTCAGAGACAATTCCAAACCATATGGGCACTAGGCAATGACAAAAAAAAAAAAACAGAAAAAAACCCTAATGTTTGCACTTTTTTGCTATCCAGTTCTTGGAATCCACACAGTCAACTGGAATAAAACTTGGCACATCAAGATATCCTGCCCCTGAGATTGTACATGCACAATTTTGTGCAAATCCATTAAACAATTGCAAAGGTATTAAGGTGCAATGGTTGGGGTTTAACATAGAAACCCATGCACAACCCTAACTATAGTGGGGCTACCATGCCACTATATTGCAGCAACAACTTTCTTCTTTTGAATGTTCACATATTTATGTAAAATATGACTTAAAACAAAACAGTGGTCACAGGTGGAATACCCAGCTCTAAAGCCAACATAGAAAATTGACAAGCTACCCTTTTGTTCTAGGTTGACACGTAACCTAGATAGTACTGTTTTGGTGAAAATCTTTGCCATTACATCAATTAAACTACTTAAGCAGTTTGAAGATAGTTCAGTTTGGGTTCCCTTTTTATAGATGAGCACAATTATATTTGCTCTCCAGGAAGTAGGTATTTTATTTTTTCTAAAAAAACTATTAAACATGTCCACCAATAATTTAACCACCAGTCCCTTTTAACTGTATACACTTCAGCAGGAATTATGTCAGGCACAGGACCTTTCCTGTTTTTAAGTTGTCTATATAACCATAATAACTTCTGTATTTGTACCATCTGCTAAAGAATTCTGTTCTGTATTGATTAGTTCTAAATGACAAGTAGCAACATGATTGTGAACACATTTTTAAAATGCGTGACCATATTTATGGCATAATATAGGATTCTAAGTCTCAAGAATGGGCATTTGTGCCTTTGGCTACACATTTCCAGTATAATGGGGTGCTATCATCTATAATTGCTCTAAGCATTCTGTCCCAATTTTCATTTTGGCAAACTTTTTTGTGTTATTTAAGAATCATCTTATTATCTTTTCCTAGCTCTGTTCAATTCCAAGATTTTTTTGACAAGCACATTTTTACACTTCCTAATTAAGTTATTCAAACATATTTTTTCTCTTTTATAACGAACATTAAACCATGACACTGTCCCCAAGATTCTTTGTTCACTGTACATGAAAGACTGCAATCTTAAGCACGTCATTAACTATTTTAAATTTATGTTCTGCCTCTGTGAAATTAATAAATTTAGTTAAAAAATCTTGCTTTTCGTATTTGCTTAATATCTCCAACTTATTTTTCTCTGAATCGCTGTTCCAGATCAGTTGCTTATGAACAATAGAATATCTTTATTTATTTAGTTGTTTAACCAGGTATAGCACACTAAGCCGAAAGCTTTTTTACAGGAGCGACCTGGGAGCACAAGGAGATTAAGTGACTTGCTCAGGGTCACACAGTATGCAAGTGGAAGCTGTGGGATTCAAACCCAGGTTTGGTCTGCTGGATGTCACCAAATTTGCAGCTCAGAGCCTTAGACCACTGCGCTATACTGCCTCCCCAATAGAATATCTAATCACAAGATTGTAATTTTCCCCTGACAAAATATTATTCAGTGGATAAAGCATGCAAAGTGTTAGGAGAAAATGATTGCTCACTAGTTGAGCCCCAACCTCAACATTTTTAAAATTTGATAAATCAGAAATATTGGTTATCCAGTAATCAATTACTGCTGTGCAGTTATGTGAAAAAAGTATAGTTACCACCCCCGTCTAAGGGAAATCTACTATTGATTACCTTCAGAGCAACTGTTCCATCAGTTATATGAAATGTACATCTTGCGAGTAACATATTACGTCTTTAGAACATCTTTCATATTCTGTCAGGGTTAACATCTGGTAAAAAGATTTCAGAATCAGATAGAGTATTATAACTTCAACTATGTTCATTAAAATCTCCACAGAGATACATTTCAGTGTCTTAATACAAACTCCTCCACCAGATTAGACCGCTCTTTCCATATTTCAGACCTATAATACTGAGACTGTAATAGGGGCACATAAATATTGACTACAGCTATAATTGTTGCTCACCTTATGATTTACAGTACAGACTATATGCATTGACGTTTCCAAATTCCAGGATCTTGGTCTTTTTTATCATATTTAATAAGCCGTCAAATAATCTTCCTTTCATTTTTTTTCTTTCCGTAGATAACTGGTAAATTGAATATCCATCAATGGGAAAGCATCCAAACTAGTAGCCGAGTTTACTGAAAGCATATTACATTATCTTTTTGGACTATCTTTACAAAGACATTATCTGTTAGCTTCATTAATAGGCCAGAACTATTCCACAAATACAAAAAACAATCAACTTCCCTTTGTTCTTTAGTTAATCAAGTCACTGTTATTTTCTGTATCCATTCAACTCTGTTCTGTACTGGTACTACATAGCAATCCTGTTTGTTTTTTGACTAACTGAAGATGTTGATTTAAGTTCCAACTCATGCTCTTTAGAGTTTTCCTTTGGTGAAATCATTGTGCCCCAGAGCCCATTATAATCAAATAAATGTATTCCCATGCAATCCAGTGTATAGCAACCGCTAACCATTTATCTGTCAATAATATAAAAACTTGTCCCTCATTAGAATACAGACATTCAACATGATTACAAGCCAAGATTCCCTTCTCCCCAAATGTATTTTTAACAAGTTTTTTTAATTGACACAACTGGCCTCATTAAAGATGGCTTAGTTTCTGTTTTTGTTTTACACATATCAAAGACTGAAATAACTACTTTATGTTCTTCATTGTTTTCTTGGAAAACAGGTTGCACCTTTTGACCAGCCAGCTTTTTAGGATGTCATGAACAGCAGATTATAACTTCAATGCAATGAAAGTAGTAGAGACAGATGAAGGCAAAGGGGGAAAAAACTGTTTTGATGCTAACAGAGACGACGTAATGCTATGCAGAATTTTCAAATTCCAGCAGAAGTAATTTTGCAGAATTTTTGAAATTCCACCAAATTTCACAAGAAATGGAGTGGTGGAATTCCACAGGAGAAAATGGCTGCGGAATAATTTTCCACAGCAAAAATACTGTTCTACGTAATAATATTCTGCAGATCTCAATATTATCCATGGAAATGGTTGCAGAATGATTTTCCATGGAAAAATGCTGTTCTGCAGAATATTATTCCATGGATCACAGTGGGTGGAATTCTGCAGCCAAATCAGCAAAATTCCAGGGGAAATTCTGATGGCAGAATGGTCATTTCACGTTAAGTTCACCAGTGGAATTCCACATTCTGCATAGCACTGAGACTGGGATCCTAATACAGTATTCAGTTTTTGGGGGAATGTTATGAGATTTAAATCCTAGCAATACCAAATGTCAATATTTTGCAGGAAACTGGAAAATTATATTAGAATATAGGAAAGTGGGGCAAATATGTGGCATACTGTGTATACACAATGTATAGAATAGTGTACAGGCAGCAATACACAACAAGGCTGTGTTTCCATTGACAAGTTGAGATGACATCTTAGGGGCCTTAAGAGCGGAGCTTTAGAGGTCCTGATGATGTCATCTCAACCCCAAGATGTGAACACAATCCTTGTTGGTGTATGGTTAACCATATACTATTTTATATAGTATATGGTTTAAAAGATTTTGTATTTGTTCTCACAGTAATCATAATTTGCCCATCCACCAGCATGTCTCCCAGTCCCCTCTGCTTGACCCCATGCCTGTTCACTCACTTGCTATTCTGACCAATAGTAAAAAATTAAAAAAGGCAACTAGCATTCTTATTTGAAATTTAAAAAAAAACTTGCGTTACCTGAACACAGTGCAGCTTTACTGAGCAACTCCATCTAGCAGTACTCAATATACTGCTGTCAAAATGCTGACACTGCGCTATGGAGTCTTGTATGCTGTTCAAAGAAGAAAACTTTTTCTAGTATTGTTGTGACGTCAGATTGATACTACAAAAATGTTTTGTGACCTTTGAACTGTCCTACAACAACAGTATGCCATGTATAGATTTCCATACATGACAAGCAGCAACCATATACTATATATAGGATGGTATATGGGAGCCCATACACAATCATGCATGCTATTCTCTTACCAAGTGGTTTCCTTGATGAAGAGGACCTCAAGAGCAAAGCTCAAGAGGTCCCTGTCATCATGGAAACCTCAAGGTAAGAGAATAGTGTGGTTGTGTATTTGTGCTCCCGTACACTTTTCTTTATAGTGTATGGTGCCCCAAATTACCTGACCACTTACTTTTCAGCATTTTGTTGTCGTCTTTTGCCTCTGGGAACTGGCTCTTCTGTTCCGTATGAGCACCATTCAGCTTGTGCATGCAACAGATCAACCATCCCCTGCCCTATGAACAGTGCTGATGGGAGCAGTTGTGTTATGACGTCCTCACTAATGCAGAACTAAAAGTCGTTCTATGTTAGTGAGGAGTCTACGTACATCACTACTGAAGCAGAATGACTTTTTGAGGTGTATGGCTTTCCATAAACAACCACATTCCACCATACACTATAAATAGAATAATAGATAGGTGAGAGTGTATTACAAGGGATTAATACCATCGAGAGGTTCTGAGGACAAAGGAACTTCGAGAGCAAAGCTCGAGAAGGTTCCCTTCTACAGAACCGAGATATGTCTCCAGTAATATGCTCTCACCTATTTGTTATTTTTTGTAATATGGGATCTGGTTTTAAAATTGTGCAGCTTTTTGCGGCGTGTTATGAGGTGGATGGGCCATCGCTAGTCTGATGACTCGCTCACTCAGTGTCAAAGAATGGCCCCTCGTTCCCCACCCCGCTCTGCTTCTCCCTGCAGTCTGGTGATTCAGTTTGGTGGAGAGTCCTACCTGGTAGTTGTTTTCATGTTAACTGAAGGGAGGAGCAATCAGATAAATTGTCCATTAAAATGTTAAAAATACCGGGGAAAGAGCGAAGATGAGATATACTCTCGCTAAGCGAGAGAAGGCCGCCATGTTTTTGAAAATGTTCAGCCAACCCATCGACTGAAAGCAGCCAATCATGAGTCACAGCCTGATAAATTGTTCAAACTGAGTGGTGAAGAAGCTGGCTACTGCTGAGCGTGAGGTGGCAGTGTGCGCTTGCGCTTTTGTGCAGGACTGATAATACTATCGTTCGTTGGAATGATAGTATTATTGGAAGTGAAGTGTAGTATTATTGGGGCTGAAGTGTTCTGTTAAGGAGAACTGCTATGTATTACAAGAAATTTTTTGAACCAAATTCAGTACTATTATTTTCATGATCCATATATAACATATGGATAATGCATTCTCAAAGTAAAAGAGAGCTGCATACATGTTTCAAATATTGTCCCTCTATGTGTCATATTTACTACTTGCATTTTCCAGCTCCTTCATATATTTTAAATATATCAAAGGAGGGCAGATTTGGTATACAATAATAAAAATGCATTTTTTGCTATATATATTTTACCTGAGTGTCAGTCCACAGTCAAACTGTGTCCTCATTTACCTGGCACAAGTATAGAGAAACATTTGATTAACCAGCCTCAATTCCCTCATGGTAATGTATGTATTTATTTATTTATTTGTTTGAAATGTTGGTAACGGGAAAAGGTACACTGAGGCAGAGGCTCATTTCCATGTGCGACCTTGGGGAAGGGTACAAATATGGCTAATTACAAGCATGGTGAAAGTAACAATAATTTAGACAGAGTGTTATACAGGTAATACACCATTAGACAGGAATGATACAAGCATGGTGAAATAACAAACATTTAGACAGAATAATAGATACCCACTATATCATTAGGCAGGAATCTTACATAAATAATAGCATATAGTCATGGTACGTCACACACATTACTCACAAAGCACTGCACTGCGGTGATATGTGTAATTCAGCACTTTCTTTTTAAAGCCTGTATGCTTCATGCCTTAGCATAGCCCCAATTCTTTAATATTCAGTTTCCTTTTAAAATATTTCACTCCAGATTTCAAAGTATATACATTGGGCTCAACTATCAAAGCTCCTGGCATGGCACAAAGGGCTTGCACCACAAAGAATGATGCAAAGCTCCCCTTGCACCAAAAGATGAGCTGGGAGCGATTCTCAATGGCAGCCTACTGTATGTCAACTGCAGGCTGCATGCCCCAAACAGGGCTTGGTTCACCCATGCACCCACAAATGGGCTGCGACATGGTGCTAGGGAGCTTGTGGCAGATGTAGAATGCCATATCCCCTAATGCAGACTTTTCAGAACTAAGTCCCTTCTGGGAGAGTTGGCCTGTTACAATGTGCCCCAGTTTCCCCCACCCAAGCCCCAGTGTTGCCCTTGATTTAAATACAAATATAGTCTCCCTTCCATGGTGGTGTAAAGAAAGATTTTATGGTGTCTGTGGAGGTATCAATTATAATAAAGACAAAAGACACAAATAGCTGGTATATACTTCCTTATATTATGCAGCTATACACAGCATACAAAGTGGCACAGCATTTTTTTCTATATGAACTGTAATCTGTCTAGCAAACAGCTACAGAAGATGAGCAATCTTTCCATAATTACCTGTTCTTCTGGGAGATGCAGTTACAGTGAAGGAATTCTTCCAAATGGATTCCTGGCTCACCTGTGTGTTTCCCTTGGGCCCCTACTTAAACAGATATGGACGCCGTACTCGTGACTAAATCTGTAGACTACAAGGAAATCAGTTACTGTGCAAGGCTCTCAGTCATGTAGCTTGGCCTATAAAAACCTAGAATGGTTGTACCCTGCATTGTCTGTATATCTCTTGAAATTGGGCTCAAGCCTGTGTAAACCTTGTTCTTTTGTTTGCATATTACCTTGTAACTTCCCGAGTCATACCTGACCTGTTTGTCTAGTGTGCTTATCTGGTTAACAAAAGCTAAATAAATAAATAAATAAAGCTCCCGTAACTCTTATCAGAGAAAACTAGACATTATGACTTTCTTTCATAGGCAGAATGGACAGTGTGTTGTGCATGGCAAGGCCATCTCTATTCTGTGGGTTCAGCAAATAGCAGTTCTGCACTGTAACCTTTATCTCTCAAAAAGGTCCCAGCTTGCAACTGGAATAATTGCTAATAAGTAGTAATACACTGGTTATAGCTAATGACAAATGCACAGCTAATAATACTGCATTGTAATATACTTACAGTTGCAATAATCTAGTAACTACATACGTGTTATAGGCAGTAATAAGAATAATGGCAAAATGGTATAGGCAGTAATAAGAATAATGGCAAACATTTCCTTACAAAGGTATAGTGGCCCCCCGCCATGATCCTCGATGTCCCCAATGATTTAAATATAGTTATAGTCCCCCTTCTGTGATGGTATAGTGGCTCCCAACCCCAATCCCTGATATCCCCCATGATTTAAGTATACATTCTGTACCCTTTCTCTGGTGGTATAATGGTCCCCCAGCCCAAACCCAATGTTATCAATAATGTAAACAGACATATTTTTTATTTATTATTATTATTATTAGGAGGGAGAGGGGAGACTTGGGGAAGTGTTTGGTATCCTGCATCTGGAAGGGTGGGGGGTCGCTGGTGGGCAACGACAGCAATGGGTAGGGTGGTAGGCTGCAACAACTGCAGTGCACCAATCTTTCTAAAAATTGCCTGGAGTGTGGGAGGATGTTTAGTATGCAACCACATAGAAAAACTTAGAAAGGAGATTGAGGGTCTGCAGGAGGAACTAAGACAGGCAAGGCAGATTGCGGGTGGGTTTAGCCCAATACTGGATGGAGGAAGAAGGGGAGATGAGGGAGGGTGATTTAAGCCAACAGTGGTGAGGAGAGGATCAGAAGAAGGGAAGCAGAGACAAAGGGGCCCAGGCCAGGAATAACAATTGCCGGGGAAACCAGGTCAGGAGACAAAAGACAAATGGAAGGAGGAGATAGGGACTTGTGAGGGAGGCAAGAAGTGGCAAAAGTCATGGAGTGGAAAGGAGAGAACAGGTTACTATGCAGAGAGAGGGCGGGCATTTGTGAAGGGCCTTCAGAAAATAGTTGTGCACTGCTGAGAGGAAGAAGGTGGAGGAGGAAATGATGAAATTAGAGGAGTAATTGATAAATGCCTGGACCAAACTGGGCGGGGAAGTTCTGCTGGGAGAGTAAGCAACAGGGTAAAGGGGAAATAATGTGTAGGAGGAAGAAGAGGGCTGGAAATGAGAGAGGAGATGAATGGAAGCAAGCAGGGAGTAGGGGTGGAATCTTAGTGCTGGGGACTCAATACTAAGAGGAGCTAGTGGGGTAGCAAGGGGAGAGGCATAGTTCCATTTAGGTGGAGGCCATGTTAGAATGACAGCGAAAGGGTGGGACAGTCTGTTCTGAAATATGCTAGAAGGGGTAGGGACAAGCCTCATTTAATTATACATCTTGAGACAAACGACCTGGCTGACAAGACAGTAGATACAGTCCAGAGGAGGTTTGAGGAACTAGCACAATTATGTGAGGGGGCAGGAAGATCAGTATTTTTTTCAGAGATACTTCCTGTGCCAAAGGCAAGCACAACAAGAAAGCTCAGAATAGAGGAATTTAATGGATGGCTAAGAACCTGGTGTTGTGCTAAAGGGTATGGGCTGTTGGGGAGGTGGGGAGGGACCTGGGAGGACAGTAGTCTCTATGCCAAGGACAGACTACACTTGAGTGAGGAGGAAAGAAAGTGTTGAAACAGAGGATGGAGGAGTACATAGAGGAAGTTGGGATTTAAACTAGGAGTGGGGGTGGCAGTTGGGGAAGAGATATGCAGAGACCACAGGTTGGGAAACCATTGAGCTTACCCCCATAACAGTGACAAAGGACAAATGGCAAGTACTGTTGGTGATGCTAGGAAAGGAGGGCAGGATGGGGGAGGGAGGGTGGAAGGTGGTTACCCTTAATGCTAGGAGCCTTGGGAGGAAAACTGCAGAGTTACAGGTTCTCATGGCAGAGGGAGAGGTGGACATTGCAGTCATCACGGAAACATGGGCCACCCAACACAATGACTGGGACCGGTCTGTACCAGGGTATAGATTATTTCGTAGGGACAGAGTGATTGGGAAAGGGGGGGGTGGCACTATATGTGAAGGAAGGACTGAAGTGTGTAAGGGAGGAAGGGGAGGAGGGTAGTACGGAGTCACTTTGGATGCAAATCTAGGATTCCAAGAATAGGATTCTTAGAATGGGAGTGGTGTACAGGCCACCATCTCAGATGGAGGAGTTAGACAGGGAACTAGCGGGACAGATCAGGATGACCTGCAATAAGGGTAGTGTGGTGATTGTGGGGGACTTCAACATACCAGGAGTGGACTGGAGCACCCCAACAACCAGGAACAGAAGGGAGCAGGTACTGCTGGATGCCTTCCAGGACAGCTTCCTGCTGCAAATGGTCAGTGAACCAACCAGGATAGGAAATACCGTTGACCTTGTGCTGGCAAATGGGGACTTTGTGAGAGAACTTACAGTGGAGGAACCGCTGTCAGAGAGTGACCACCGCTCAGTATGGCTCACATTGGATATGGGCAAGGAAGGAGTGGAATCTGGCACAATAGTGCTGGACTTCAGGAGGGCCGACTTTGGGAGAATGGGGAAAATGGTAAAAGGGTACCTGGCCAGAATTCAATCTAGTATGGACACTAACCAGAGGTGGGAGCTCATAAAGCTGGAGATAGTGGAGGCAACCAAAACCTGCTGCAAAGCCCAGAGCAAGAAGGCTAGGGCTAGAAACCGATCTGGTTGAGCAAGGAGGTCATGGAAAGGTAAGGAGGAAAAGAGCTGCCTTTAGGAAGTACAAGAAAACAGGGAGGGGAGGACAGGAGGAGTACTTGACAGAATCGAAGGAGGTGACAAGGGCAGTAAGAGCCAAAGCATCTACGGACTCAGGCTGGCACAAGGCACTAAGAAGAGGAGAAGGACTTCTTTAAGTACATCAGGAGAAAAGGAGCTTAAGGACCACATAGTAAGGATTAGGAAGTAGGGGTTGGGTGGAAGCAGGGTGTGATAAGGCGGAAGCACTAAATGAGTACTTCTGCTCAGTATTTACTAAAAGAGAGGGGTGACACCCAAGGTGGGAGAAATGGTAGAAGCAGGGAAGTGGTGAAAGATGGGAAATCATGGAGAGCAGAGTTTGAGAGGTTTGAAGGCACTGAGGGTGGACAAGCGCCAGGCCCAGATGGCATCCACCCAGGGTACTGAAGACTGGCAGAGGTCCTTGCAGGACCTTTGGAAGACTTTTAATGCCTCACTACATTAGGAATTGTGTACCTCAGGACTGGAGGATGGCTCATGTGGTGCCCCTCTACAGAGTGGCCCCAAGGATGAACCGGAAACTACAGACCAGTGAGCCTCCACATCCATTGTGGGTAAGCTAATGGAGACTATCCTGAAGGAGAGGCTGGTGGCCCTTCTAGAGGCCAAAGGACTACGAGGACAGCAGACAGCATGGCTCATCACGTGGCAGATCCTGCCAAACCAACCTGGTCGAGTTCTATGACTGGGTAACTAGGCAACTGGGCCGAGGGCCATGCAGTGGATGTCCTGTATCTGGATTTCAGTAAGGCATTCGACTCAGTGCCACATGGAAGGCTGGGAATGAAGTTAGTAGGCACAGGAGCGGGTGCAAAGCTGGTGAGATGGGTGAGAAACTGGCTGCAGGAAGGCAACAGAGGGTGGTGGTGGGTGGGAGCTCTCACACCCAAGGGCAGTGAGCGGTGTTCCACAGGGCTCAGTGTTGGGATCAGTGTTGTTTGGGATATTCATTGCAGACATATCATGGGACATCAAGAGCAAAGATCAGTCTGTTTGCTGATGATACCAAGGTAGGCGTGGTGGTGGATGACCTAGGGGATGGCAGGGTTGCAGGATGATCTGGAAGCTTGAAACCTGGTCAGACACCTGGCAACTGGGCTTTAATGCCAAAAGTGCAAGTGCTGCATTTTGGGATGAAGAACCCAAGGAGGAGTTACCAGCTAGAGTGCAGCTAGCCAGACAGAGGAGGAGAAGGATCTGGGTGTGCTTATACAGGGTCAATGAACAACTTGACACAATGTGGGAAGGCAGCTGCAAAGGCCAACAAAATGCTGGGTTGTATTGCAAGGGGTATATCCTCGAGGAGGAAGGAGGTTATTCTGCCACTGTATAGGTCATTAGTTAGACCACACCTGGAGTACTGTGTGCAGTACTGGCATCCATATCTGAAGAGGGACATTAAGTTACTGAAGCGGGTGCAGCGCGGAGCGACAAAGATGATCAAGGGGCTGGGGGACTTATCATACGAGAGGAGGTTGAAGGAGTCGAACATGTACTCACTGGAGGAGAGGAGAGGAGAGACAGGGGTGACATGATTGAAACCTTTAAATACATGAAAGGAATAAACAAGACGGGTACAGAGGGGCTGTTCAAAGTAAGGGAGGGGAGGGCCACCAGGGGCCATGATATGAGACTGGAGTGAGGAAGGTTCAGGAGGGAGATGAGGAGACACTTTTTTACAGAGAGGGTGGTGGCTGGGTGGAATGCATTACCTGCTGAAGTGGTATGCAGTAGAACAGTGGACTGCTTCAAACGAGGATGGGACAGGACAAGGGGGAGGGTTAATGAAGGGGAAGCGTGGAAGGGAGGGGCAGCTGCAGAATAAGGGGTACTAGCTGCACATTCGAGCAGACTTGATAGATCTCTAGGCCTTTATCTGCTGGCAAATTTCGTATGTTCGTATTTATTAAAATCTTGGATAACACCTTCTGAGCTAGAAACTCTTTACATAGGTCCCACGTCATGAACAATACACAAGACAAATTGAATAATGAGAATAGTTACACAGAGGGATAGGTTAATACAGGAATTATTAACAGGATATGTAGAACAAATAGCAACATCTAACAAAATATAAACATAGTAACGAGGGGTTACAATATACAAAGGCAGATCATGTGCATGGGGAGTAGTAATAAGCATAACACTTGAGAGTTAAGTGCTCAGGGTAACAGGGCCCTGATTGTCATACAGGAGGAGGTGTAAATGGGCAGCAGAGGGCCAAGATGGTGGGAAGTGTAGAGATGGGGAGGGAGGGAGAGCAAGAGAGAGCAGGAGAGCGAGAGACAGAGAGTGAGAGGGAGGTGGGATGAGCGGTGGCAGACGTAAGATTACCGTATGCAGTCACAGTGGGAATTCAGTACCATCTGCTGCGTGAGGCTCACTTTAAAGGCACCCAACATGGGCAGGTTAGCAATGTTATCATGAAGGGAGTTGAACGAGAGTGGTGCTCGGTAAACAAAGGACCTTTGTCCTTGGGATGTTCTACATTTGGGGGTTATGAAGAATTGGTGTTCAGAATTTCGAGTGGGATAGGGCATGGAACAAGGAGTTGTTTAACCCCAGGAGGTGCTTGACCAAGGTAGATTTTTCTGACTAGAAGGCAGGTTTGGTATTTTAAGTGGCTGCTGAGCGGTAGCCAGCTAGCATTGGTGTAAATGTCACAGGTATGTGTCAGCTGGGGCACCTGTGATAAGACAGCAAGCTCGGTTGAGCACAGTTTTTAGGCGCCAGAGGGCAGTGTCTGTGGAGGATCTATAGATAGCCAGGTCATAGTCCATTAGGGAGATAACGGAGCTGTGGACAGTTATGCTTAGGGCTTTGGGTGTCAGACTGTGCTTATGTCTATACAGTAGCCCAATGCATGAGTTAATAACTTTGGTGGTATTATCAATGTGGAGGGTGTATGTGAGCATACTGTCGATTGTAATGCCAAGGTACTTGAAATGTTGGACTAGTTCCAGGGAGGTCTCAGAGCTATTGTTTATGGAGAGAGGGTACTTTCGGTGCTTGTTGTGAGGGCTGGAAAACAGCATGGTTTTGGTCTTTTTGTAGTTCATAATTAATTTGTGGTTACTGAACTATTTCTCGATGCAGGAGAAATCATCTTGCAGTTGCCATTCAAGGGCCCGCAGATCTGTGCCACTGTGGAAGATTACCGCGTCATCTGCATAGAGGAGGATGTGGGTCTGTCAGGCTTGGGGGATGGTATTCAGAAACAAACTGAATAACAGAGGGCCCAGAACTGACCCTTGAGGGACACCTGAGCAGACAGGTTTACTGTCTGAGAGGACAGTATTTATCCGCACTTGTTGAGAGTGACATTCTAGGTAACTGTGGAACCAAGCGGTGGTGTCTTGGAAGAGGCCAAGGGCAGTTAGTTGGTCAGCGAGAAGAGCGTGGCTTACCGTATTGAAGGCTTTCATCAGATTGATATATATAGCCCCAACCAAGTGTCCTTGGTCAAGAGAGTTGTGGATGGAGCCCATGAATTCCAGAAGGGCTGTAGTAGTGCTACGCCCATTTCTAAAACCATGCTGTTCCTGGCATAGCAGCTGGTATTTTTCCAGGTACTAAATGAGCTGGTCAGCTACGATACGTTCAAGGGCCTTTGAGAGTGGAGGGAAAATAGAAATAGGTCTATAATTCCTAGGCAGGGCTGGATCACCATTCTTGAGCACTGGAGTAACTACTGCCACTTTAGTCCTTTGTGGGAATTTTACTACCCAGAGTGAAAGGTTGAGGATATGTGTAAGAGGAGTTAAGATTTCTTCCAATGTGAGGGAAACTAGTATGAGATCTAGGGTATCCCCACTATATCATCCTTTGCCAAGCACCTTACGAAGGTATTTTCTGGCATCACCCAAGGAGATAGCCTTGAAGTGAAAAGGGGGACGCTCAAAGGGCTGGAATGGTTCAGTAGTGTTGGTAGGGATGAAGAAGCCATCAGGGAGTACACCACTGAAGTCAGTAAAAGCATGGTTGAGAGTGCTGGCTAAGGCCAAAGGCCAAAGGAAGGATCAATTATATGTTAGCAATCCTTCATTATCTAAAGCCTGTGAACTGCTACAATCTGAATTTTCCATCCTACAACACAACCTACTGGATAAAAAACTACTTCTAAATGCCAAAAAAACAAAAGCTATGTTCTTTACCTCAAAGAGTTGCTCTGCCACTACCCCACCATCCACCACCCTACAACTAACCACCTTACTTGGAGAGAAGCTGGAATTCGTTGATAACTTCAAATACCTTGGAGTCTGGATTGATAACAAGCTTGACTATTCTGTCCATATTGAGGAGCTACTAAAGAAACTGAGACAAAGGCTTGGTTTATTTTTAGAATAAAGCACTACCTCAACAGAGACTCCAAAAAGATTAATCCAGGCTTCATTCCTATCCCTCATTGACTATGCTGACTTTCTGTACGGACATTGTTCACCCCTCTTAAATAAACTGGACACCCTATACCACAGGTCCATCAGATTCATTACTGACCTTCCTTCAGCACCCATCATTGCTCCCTTTATAAGGCAGTTAACTGGACATCATTACAACACAGAAGAAATAGGAATGCTGCAATTTGGATATTCAAAGCCTCATCAGGCAAGCTACCTACCTATATATCAGACTGTTTTACTCAAATTACTTCTAAGCCATACAACCTAAGGATCAGCAAAATTATCATTCTTAAGGTCCCCAATGTCTGCACACAGTTTGGGAGGCTGCTATCAGCTACTCACTAGCAATTGTTTGGAATTCACTCCAAAACCATGAAGCTAAATAACCTCCTACCCTTAATATCCTTCAAAGATTATTCACCACCCTATTCCCAGAACTCTGCAACTGCTTCCACAAGGCCCTAAACCCCGCCCTACCTATCCCCGTGTTCCTATATGCTGATAAAACTCCGTTTCCAGTCCCAAGATTCACCTTCAAAATGCCTGCTAGGTCCTATAATCTACATATTACTCCTGATGTGCCCATTACCTTCTGTCTCACAGATTAAAAGTTCTAATGTGCCTTGTACATATGTATATTGTTATATATTAGCACTTATGTAATTGTATTACTGTTTATGTTACCCCTGTCATTGTATTACTGTTTATGCTACCCTTGTCAATGTAATAACACTTGCACTTCTTGACCACTCAGGTCCATCTTGTAAATGAGCTATGCTCAATGATGTTCGCCTGATTAAATAAAGATTTTGATTAAATAAAGATTTTGAAGGATAGGGTTCCTGTCTGTGTTGAGCATGGAGGGGGCAGGCTTGGGCTCCTGACCAGTGACCCCTTTTAGGTTTGCCCAGAGTTTTCTGCCATCGCTCCAGTTAATAGCAAGAGCATCTTTATAGTAATTGTTTTTTACTATTCAGATTGCCCTTGTGCAATTGTTCCTTGCCCTTTTGTAGTTGGAAACATCAGATGGCTTCCCTGTGGCCCTGGCTACATGTCAGAGGTGATCCCTGTTTTTCATAAGCATAATTATGTCATGGTTCAACCAAGGGTTTTCTCTTCCCCTTCCCTGGTGGTATAGTGGCCCCCGGATCCCCAATGCCCCATCTTATTTAAATATGAATGCCGTACCCTTCCCCTGGTGGTGTAGTGGGCCCCCACCCCAGCAGGTAGTTTCACCACCCCACTCCCCCCATCCTAAACCTGGAACCAGCAACCATCATATCCCTCCTCTCACCACCATGGCTTGCTGTTGACTTACCTGTCAGTGAGCGCATACTAATGCAGTATGCACTCATTGACTGACACTATCAATGAGAGCATACTGTATGATACAGTATGTGCTCACCAAGAGGTCAGTCAGCAGCTAGCCATGGAGGTGAGAGGAGGACTGTGCCGGTTGCCAGCTCTGGGTTTAGGATGGAGGAGGAATGGAGTGGTGAGCACTACCTGCTGAGGTGGGGGGCAGGGGTCCACTAGACCACCAGAGAAGGGGAAAAATATGTCTTTCAACAGTGACAACAGGATCAGGGCATGAGGGCCATCACACCACCAGGGAAGGGGTACAGTATGTATATTTAAATTATGGGGGACATCAGGGATTGGGGGTGCACTATACCACCAGAGAAGGGGAATACTAAGTCTATTTCAATCACTGAGGACATCAGCAATTGGGGTGGGGGGCCACTGTACCACCACAGAAGGAGGACTATAACTATATTTAAATCACCAGTGACATCAGGGATCAGGGCAGGGGGGCCACTATACCACCACGGAAGGGGGGAATCTAAATATATTTAAATCATGGGGGACATAGGGGATTGGCGTGGGGGGCCACTATACCAACAGGGAAGGGGTTTTATTTATTTGACCCAGAATCAGGAATAGGGGGGACCCTAACCTTTGCTGCAGGAGCTTGTGGGAAACCCCTCCCCAGTGCCAAATATCTATCACATGGGAAGAGGTTGCCGCAAGTGTGGGGACTTAGGTGCTGGGACCTCTTCTGTACTAGAATCTGTGCAGGGTCTCTGGCACAGCAGGCTTCAGTGCAAGCTGCTGTTTGCTGCAGCTTATACCGATCTAAGCCATCTTTGAGAATTAAGCCTATAGTCTTCAGTGGCTTAATGGCAGAATATGTGGGCTGTATGGTGCTTCTCTTAAACTAATTAAGGAACTCAGTTTTGGTGAAATACGGGCCTTTATTGAGATGATCTCCCTGAGTTCTGTCCTGTCCTTGTCTTTTTTTTTTGTAACTTCAGGTTTGTTGAATTCAGAGTTGAACTTGTTATTGCTTAGCTGAGATGCTACATATCATTTGCAGTGGGGTCCTAGTTCTGCTTAGGGATCTTTGCTGCCTTTCAGTGCCATTGGTACTTTTAAGGTTTCTTGTGGTGCCTATGCTGCGAGACTGTCCTTTGAGGTGGTGAGGCAGACCCGACCACAGGCAATAGAGATTCACTCGGAGAACTGGGTTTATGCAAAACATTTTAAATTGTACTTGCATCAGATTGTGGGGACTTTAGGAAAGGGTGCTAGGAGGTGTAGTCCTTTTGTGTTCTGAAAGGACTCTGATTACATCACTCATAGGGGACTAGTTGCGTGCAGCAGGAGGTGTGCTTATAGCAGTAGCTACCTGTAGTACTGTGGCTAAAACACCTGATTTTGCAGTCTCAAGCCCTACAAGTGCAGAGCAGCAGTATTTTAAAACTTTTAAGGGGTATCTGGAAGAACGAGCATTCCACAGAGGTCACATGCCTGAATGGACTTCTGGGTTTGCAGGGCTTAAATTCTGAGCCCCGAGCAAGCGGGGCGAGCTCGAGCGGGGCACGCACTTGAAGCATGTGAAGATGTGTGCAGTGCATCTGCACGTGTCTGCAGTGTCCACAGGGGAAGCAAAGCAAGCAGACAAGAAAATATTAATCATCTAGGAGTAAGCATGAAAACAATAGCATGGATCCAAATATTGTAAATCTAGAAGGGGGAAGCATTGGAATTAGATGTATAATATGTAGGAAATTCAGCACTGAACTTGTCAACGAAGTGTTAATTTATACATGTAGTGAATGCCTAGAAATAAGGGATTTAAGACAAAAACTGTTAGAGGCTGAACTAAGAATAGTCACACTAAACCAAGAGAGAATGTTGTATAGCATAGGAAAATGTTTAGCAGATGAGGAGAGTGTAAATGGTGGGCCCACACAGGAAAACAGAACAAGAGATAGAGGAGATGAGCCAGAAGATAGCAGCTATGAAACAAAACAACGTAAATGGAAGAAAGGAAGGAGAAGGGCAATGGTTGGGGGAATAATATTGGAGAACAGGTATGAACTGCTGTTGCTGTTAGAAGCTGAAAATGGGCAGCCAATAAGGGCAATACAGGAGAGAGAGATGATGAGACAGCAAACTGTCCAGCAGCAGAAACAAATGCTGGTCACCATGACATTATATTAGATAATAGCAGTTCTGAGGTAGCAGCATCCCAACAAAGGAAAATTACTATGGTGCAAGCTGAGGTACATGAGAGTAATGTATATAGCAACAGTAAAGGAATAAAGGTAAAACTGGCTCAAGAAAACATGGGAGGGAACAATGACTTACTCATGACTTCGAAACTAATGTCACAAACAACGGCACTAGGAATGTCTAAAATGAGGCAAACAGCAGCAGTGGAGAAGTGATGTATATCCTAGGTGACTCCATCATTAAGTACACTGATAGATATACAACCTATGTAAACAAAGAAGCTGTAACCTTGAGTTATTTCTCAGGGACAAAGATAGGGGATAATAAGAACATCTTGAAAGATATAATCAAAGAGAAAGATGGAACTGGTACTATAATATTACACACTGGGGTAAATAACACAAGAAAACAAAGCATACCAGAAATGATTTTGGAATTCAAAGACATATACAGGGAAGCAAAAACCATGAATTGTAATATAGTGTTTTCAGAAATATTGCCAGTCCCCAGAGCAGGATACCAAAATATGGAAAAACTCAAGCAAATAAATAATTGGCTGAGAGAATGGACCCTGAGGGAAAATATTGGATGTATAAGACATTGGGAGGACTATTATGATAAAGTGGAATACTATAGCATTGATGGGCTGCACCCAAGTAGACATGGTAGTAGAAAACTGGGTGTGACCCTAAGAGGATGTGTAGGAAAATGTTTAAACTAAAAACTATGGGGAGAGGGGAGTTGAGGACCATTAATAAATGCAGATGTAGCTGGTTACCAAAGGATAAGTATGAAACAAAAATCTGGCCACTCAACACAAGAAGTCCAAATAATAAAAAATCTGAATTAGAGGTACTTCTATCCCAAGAAAATGTTGATATTTGCATAATAACTGAGACGTGGTGGGACAAGAACATTGAATGGAATAGGGAGGTCACGTGATGCAGTGGTGCTGAGAGGCTGCTTGCTGTAGAGCGCCTGCCTTCCCCCTCTCAAAATACTCATTTTTACAGCTTAAAAGCCACTGATTAAGCTCTGAGTGGGTGGTAAAGCCTTCCTAACAGTGGGAGATCCCTTGTGGTCTGAGATAAGTCGAGCAGAGCTGTCTCTTCTGCTGATCTGCGATGGCAGACACCGACATGAAGGCCGCGGGAGTCAGACATACTCCTCCTCGCCAGAGAAAAGCCTCCAAAAAGCTAGGAATAGCAATACAAATACAGCTTGACGGCTAAATACTTCACTAGAGGGGATCTAATACATCTACTGGCACTATGCTGACGGAGGAACGCTTTTCGAGGAGTTATCTCCCTTCAAAGATACACTGCAGGAGATCTCTAAAGAAATCAAGTCAATGAGGCAAGATTTCGCTGATCTCTCGAGGACAGTAAGCGATTCGGAAACCAGAATAACATCATGGAGAAGTGGCAACAGAAAACAGATCCTGAAATTATAAAGCTTCGACAGCATATACAGAAACTTCAGCTGAAAGCTGAGGACTTGAAGGGGCGAAGTCGACGGAACAATGTGCTGATCCTGGGGCTCCTGGAGTTAGAGGAGGGGAGTGATACCCTGCGCTTTATTCAGCATTTCTTAAACAAGGTTGTGGGCCCCTCACCCATCCACCAGCAATATCATATCGAGAGGGCCCACAGATCTCTCAGGCCCAGACCACCTCTGACCGCCACCCCTCAGGCCTGTAATTGTCAAGTTCTTAAGTTACCTGGAGCATCAGCATGTCCTCACAAAAGTTAAAGAGCTTGAATCTATCCTATGGAACAATACCAAACTCAGGATCACCCAGGATCTCCCTCGCGAGGTGCGCCAGAAAAGAGCTGCCTTTCATCCAGTAGTTAAGAAACTTATTGCTGCAGGGAAAGCCCAGGATGAACTATCCTGCTAAATTGCTTGTGCAGGTGGAAGGCACATGGCACGCCTATGAAAACCCAGAGGAGGCACTGTCTGAGCTGCGAAATTGCTCCTGATCTGTTTAAATGACTCTAATAATAATATCTATCTAGTGAGACTTTCCATGGCATGATCTTTGTTTTAACAGTTAAATCTGGTTTGCTGTCCCTGTAACTAGTCTCCCTTTATTATTTAGTGTTCCTTTTATGCTTTCCTGTCGCTACTGCCTTAGCATCTTGATGTGGTTACCTGGGGTTTTCCATGAGAGTCCTCCTAGGGATCCGTGTGGTGGTAGAGCCTAAGAGGGTCGAAGCTGTGAGGCCTACTCGGCCTGCATTCTGTCCCGATCGTCCGCCTTCCATTAGCGCACTGGGTACTAGTATGCACGGGTTTGTTTCCTGAGGACGTGTTTGCGGTCGGACCGCTTGGTCCGTCAACAAATCCTTCCCATGCTTCTTCCCTCTGGCCTTCCGGTCTACTTGTGAGCAGTAACACCATGGGAAGCGGCCTTTCCTCCAAGGATTTTTCTCAGGTACCACTGTATTTACTTTTTCTGGGTTGGCTGGACTGAACTAATGTGATCTACTGATCGTTCTTCGCTCACTGAGGGGGCGGTTGTATGGATGAACGATGACTCGGAGCCCTGTCTTCATGACCTGTGTGGGTTTGTCTGGGTACCTTTCACGGTGTTTCTTATAGGGTTTGCCTCTCTCCTCGGGGTTTGGCTGTTAGTTAATCGGTTCTGGGGTATATGTACTTGTTGGGATTAGTATTGGTACTTTCGGGGTACTGGGGTACCCGAGGGGTGGGGGAGGGAAAATGGTTGTATTTGGCATGTTTATTATTCTGGTTGCTCACAATCTGGATTGCAATGACGGGTATGTTTTATATTGTGGTCGTTGGATATTGAGGGGACTGCCTACCTTGTTTTCATTGGGGTTTGTGGGGTTTGATACCTAATCCTGTTCATTATATGATGCAAGTGCATTTTCTGTTGTCCGGTGGACAGTTGCCTATATTTGTAATTACAGAGGCGTTTGGGATGTCGGGGGAAAAGAAGGTGTCACCACTGTCTGGAGTAAGTTGGGGACCTTGGTGCAGCTCATCTTAAACACATCCTGGTTCCTTGAGGATGGCTATGGATTATGTTAAAATAGCTAGTTGGAACATAAGAGGCATCAGGAGACTAAGAAGAGGACCCAATATTGTTTAATTGCTCTTGCTGGGAGTCGATATTTTATTTTTACAAGAGACCCATATACAGTGGCAGAAACCAAAATGTTAAGGGTTAAAGGTTTTTCTCAAATTTTGTTGCTGGTGCTTCTTCGGAAGCAAGGGAGTTGCCATCATGATTAAAAAGCATACCTTTTATTTCAGAGAAAGTTATCCAAGACCCTGAGGGCAGATATATTTTGGTGCAGGGTTCTGTATAACTCCGCTATAGTCTTGGGTTCCGTCTATGGCCGTTGGAGGGGATGCCAGTTTTATAATGCAACTAATCGACAAATTAAGTGTTTTTCTACCAACTCCCCTGGTTCTGGGAGGGGATTGGAATATAGCCCCATCGCAAGAACTGGATAAAACTTATAGGCTGCTGAAGCCCCCATCCCTTGCGCAACTGGCGCTGCGTGACTTGGGTAGCATGTTAGGACTGGTGGACCCTTGGAGGACTCTGTATCCTCTTAATAAGAGCTATACCTTCTTCTCCCCACTCCATAACTCTTGGTCCAGGCTGGACTACATTTTAATAAGTACCTCCCTCATGGCTAGTATAACCCTAGTAGGTATTGAACCCATAGTAATTTCCGACCATGCCTTAGTATAGTTTCGTTTCACTCCCTCCTCTTTGGCACAGTGTGACACAATTTGGAAACTCAATACTCAGATATTAAAAGATGAACACTCTCTTGCTCAGATTAGGTCCCTCATTGGAGAGTATCTGGATACTAATCGTGGTTCAGTGACCAGGCTTGATATCCTATGGTGTTCTCTAAAATGTTTTTTGAGGGGAGAATTCATTAAAATCTCCTCCAGGAGGAAGAAACTCAGGACTCAAAAATTTCTTCTTCTATCAGGCCAGATTAAGGCTGCAGAAGACTCCCTTGCCTCCTCTAAATCCCTTAAGTGTTTGGAGCAGCTACACAAACTCAAAAATGAATATGAGGGGCTGGTTGGGGAAAAGGCTGAACTTGCATTGCTGAGAACCAAAGCCAAATATTTAGACCAAGGGAGAAGCTGAGTAGGCTCTTAGCCCTAAAACTTAGGGAAATAGAGAATTCAAGGTTGGTCCCGCTTTGAAGCCTGTTGGTTCTATTAAGACAATGCCCAGGGATATTGTGAAGTTTTAGACTATTTTACCAAAATCTCTATGGGGCGCACCAGTCCCTCCTTCCCAGTCTGCCACAGAGTCCGTCTTTAAACCAATCTCCCACCATGCCTCTCCAGTGACCAAATAGCTTTTCTCTCTACTCCTTTATCCTTAAAGGAGGTTGAGGATGCCATCCATAATCTTTCACCAGACAAAGCTCCCGGACCTGATGGCTTACCCGCCAACTTCTATAAGGCTTTTTGTCAGGAGCTGGCTCCAACACTTCTGGAGTTTTACAATTATCTTCTCTCTTCTGATTTGCTGGACCCAACCTTGTTGGAAGCTATTATAATCCTGATCCCTAAAACAGATAAACCCTCTCTGGATCCAGCTAACTATAGACCTATCTCACTGCTCAATTATGATATTAAAATACTGTCTAAGATTCTGGCTTCATGCATTAAACAAGTTTGGCAATCACTTTTGAGCAGGGAGCAAGTAGGTTTCGTGCAGGGCAGGTCGGCTGCGGACCACATGAGAGTTCTTTCCCATGTCTTCCAGGCAGCCTAAGCTTCTCCGGCTCCCATGGCGCTGGTCGCTTTAGATGCAGAGAAAGTGTTCGACCATGTCAACTGGGACTTTTTATGGTGTGCTATGGCTAAGTTCAGTTTCCCGGAGAGGTTTATACAGTGGACGAAGGTTCTGTATAAAGATCCCTTGGCAAAAATTTACTGCAATGGGGTCTTCTCATCCCGTATCCGGTTACTTTCAGGCACCCGCCAGGGTTGCCCCCTTTCGCCATACCTTTTCAACCTCTATCTGGAACCCCTGTTGCTCAATCTTAAGGCAACTCCTGGGTTCCAGGGTTGTGCCATTTCTCAGCAAACCTCCACATTATCTGTCTTTGCAGATGATATCCTTCTACAGTTAACTAACCCGGCAGATTCCCTGAGTGGTATGGGACATAATAGGGCAATTTGGGGCTGTATCCAATTACAAACTCAATCTGACTAAGTCTGAGATTTTTCCCTCAACATACACTTATCTCAATCCTGCATGTCTCATTTTGGGATGAAATGGGCCATCCCATCTTAAATATCTGGGTATTTATTTGGCTCGTGACTCAAATTTGGTTAGGAAACTAAATCTGGACGACCTAGTAGAAAAAATTTACTCTGATCTGCAAAGATGGGGTAAACTTCCACTATCAGTTGGGGCCCGTATCAGTATTATTAAAATGAATATTCTGCCTTGCCTCTTTTATCCCCTGAACCTTCTAGATATTTGGTTGCCCAAAACCTTTTTTAAGAGAGCCCATTCGATCCTGGCTGGTTTTATTTGGAATCACAAGTCTCCCAGATGAGCCTTTTATAAACTTTGTCTACCTAAGGATATGGGGGGTCTCTGTCTCCCTAACTTCGAGTACTACTACTGGGCTAGCCATCTAGTCAAAGCCGGTAAATGGCTCGGAGGGATGGATGTAACATCCTTTCCATTGTGGTTAAGTTTGGACCTTGATCTCATTAAGCAATGTAATATAGACCCCTCTAGCCTATTTTACTGTCAGTTCTCAACTTTACCTAGATGTATTCAAGAGTTGGCAGTGGGTACTACGGTGAGGGTACTCAATCAATTTTATGCTACCGCTAAAATTAGGCATGTTAAGGACCCTGGACAACCTTTGATTTTCAACCCTAATATTAAAATAGGGACCGATGTACTATCTCCGAAGTGGCTGCCCCAAATTCAGGGACTTTTAGTGGAAGACCTTTTTGTGCAAGGAGGCACTGGGTCAATAGATGATCTTCTGTTAGTCCTAAACATTCCCCCCCCAAATGATTTTTAAAGTATACCAATTAAAACACCTTGTCAGTAAGGAGTTTAGGGTCACAGTACCGACATCGGCCATAAAACCGTTGCTTAGAGTGATTAAAGAACGTGCGGTTAAACCTCATGGGGTGTCTAAGTTGTATCTACATCTTAAGAAGCTTAACTTCCCTGTCCCCTTGGCTGGTTCCAAGTCTTGGCCTCTACCCCCCTTAGACCCTCTGTTCACATGGAGTCAAGTTTGGAAAGACTTGCATACATATAATACTCTCTATAAGAATAGACTTATTCAATATTTTATTGTTAACAGCATGTATATTACGCCGGTCCAAAAAGCAAAATTCGATCATTCCAGCTCCCCTAAATGTTTCAGATGTGGTGAGGACCTGGGCAGTCCTCCTCATATTTTCTGGTTCTGTTCCAAGGTTGCCCCACTATGGAGGGCCATTTGGGACAGTCTAGACCCTATTCTAGGCCTGCAAGATCTCTTTACACTAGAGATTTGCATCCTAGGCATTTACTCGGGTATTAACGTCAGAGACAGAAGATATCATATGGCTCTTATCTCAATGGCGGTTAAGAGACTAGTGCTTCGTCACTGGTCAGACAACTTAGAACTCTCGTATATGGACTGGGTAGAAGAAATGTCCCTGTGTTTTAAAGTCGAGAAGCTGATTGCCAACTCAAGACTCTCTCCTTTGGCTTTTCAGAAAAAGTGGGGCAAACTGTATGCCCTGTACCTCCATTGATTGAGATTTTCAGGCTTATTTTGTCCCATTTGACTCCGAATGGTGCTTTTTCCCTCTGGTCTCCCTGGAATACTCCCTTTCTATCTAAGAGCTAGTTCTCAGTAGAACTACTTATTCCTCTGGGCTTTATTGTCTGGCTGCTATCTTGTTTGCTCTTCTAGGCTAATTGACTTCCCTTCCCTCACTTATGAATGTGGTACATTTTTCTCTCTTCTTCAGTGGTGACACCTTCTTTGGGGTGGGGGGGGAGGTAAGGGGTTTTATTTTTTCCCATGTTTATTATTCAATGTCTTATTACTGGAATGTGTTGCAATGCTGTTTTTCTCGCACGTACTTACCAGTTCGATGTAATTGTTATTGAAAATGAATAAAAAGAGAATTTCAAAAAAAAAAAAAACATTGAATGGAATACAGAAATAGATGGTTATAACCTGTTACATAAGGACAGACAATATAAAAAAAAGGAGGGGGTATAGCTGTATATGCAAAAAAATATCAATATAGCATTATGGACAAAACTACCTGAATCAGAAGTTGAATCTCTATGGCTCACTGTCCAAAGACCCCCAGAGAAACAATTATTTATAGGAGGTAGACAATATCATCAAATGTGAAATATCAGAAATGGCCCTGATGGGAGACATATTAATTACAGGCGACTTCAACTATCCTGAGATAAACTGGGGACAGCAGAGCAACACACATACTGGGCATTATCATTTTGTGGACATGATCCAAAATGCTGGTTTACAGCAATTAAATTCATGTATCGACTAGAGGAAATAATGTTTTAGATTTGGTCCTGACAAGTTGTAGGAAAATGGTGAACAAAATAAAAATTAGAGAACAACTAAGTAATAGTGATCACAACATTATTGAATTTATGTTGTCACAACAGGTACAACAAAGAGTTAGAAGCACGACTATAATAAAAAATTTTGGAACAGCCAATTTTGAAGGCATAAGAAAAGAGCTGTCTGAATGGAACTGGTTGGCTGAGTTAGAGGGGAACAATATAAATGATATGTAGATACTATTCAAAAACAAACTGTGTAAGTTAGAAGATAGGTATGTGTCAAATGTGAAATTATATACAAAAAAGGTAAACAGCCTGTATGGTGCACCAGTAGGATCCTGAAATTGAGTACCCCCAAAAAAGAAAGTGTATAGCTTAATGAAAGGAAATAACTTGGAAGTTAATATTACACAATGTAAAACATATTTGAAAAAAATGAAAAAAGAAATAAAGAAGGCCAAATACTTAACATAATTTAAATTACTGCATACTAAGGATGGAGACAAGGGGTTTTATGGTTATCTTAACAATATGAGAAGAAGCGGGGGTAATCTGGGACCAATTCAACATAACGATAAAGAAATAAGAGATCCTAAGGAGATGCCAGTTATATTTAATGAGTATTTTAGCACAGTATATGATGCTAAAACTGTTGATCAAGGTGAATTGAAACTTAAAGAATATGGATGCTTGAAGCTTGAAACCTCAGCTAGTGAAGCATATGACCTATTGATAAAGCTAAAAGTAAACAAGGCATCAGGTGCAGATGAACTTAACTCTAAATTAATAAAGGAGATTGCAAGCTACATAAAATATCCTGTATCACATTTGATAAATACATCCTTTAAAACTGGCACGGTACCAGAAGATTGGCAAACGGCTGTAGTTATACCATTGTTCAAAAAAGGTAATAAGAGTATAACAGGAATTTAAAGATCAATAAGTTTAACCCCTGTATTGTGTAAGGTTACAGAAACAGTTTTAAAAAAACAGAATAGAGAAGAATCTGGAAATGCTAGGGTTTGATGACAGTTGCCAGCACAGCTTCAAGCACAATAGAGGCTGTGACACTAATTTAATAAGTTTCTATGAGCATATCCGTAGGGGTTTAAACAACAATATACCAGTAGACGTGATCTATTTGGATTTCAAAAAGGCATTCGATAAAGTCCCCCATAATGGTCTAATAAAAAAATGAGTAACTTGGACAATGATAGTAGGATAATTATGTGGATAAACAACTGGTTGGATGGTAGAAGGCAGAGGGTGAGAGTGGTGGGACAATTATCCAATCCCATTGATGTGACCAGTGGTGTGCCACATGGATCAGTGTTGGAGCCTGACCTGTTTGCTATTCACATAGGTGATGTAAATAATAATGTAACAAAGAGACTAGTGAAATGTGCAGATGATATCAAATTTGGTGGACCAGTAGCCACAACTGAACAGCAAAAGAAACTGAAACTAGATCTGGAAAAAAATTGAGAAATGGTCAAAGGATAACAGCATGCCTTTGAGTGTGAATAAATGTGAAGTGTTACACATGGGCAAGACAAATAAAATACACAAATACATGTTACATAATAAAGTTCTACAGACTTCCAAGTTGGAGAAGGATTGTGGAATATGGGTGGATGACCATTTAAATTTTAAATCCTGTATAGCATCTGTCATACGAAAAACAAATTATATGATTAGGAATATAAGGAGGGGGTTTATAAATAAAAGTGTGCAGTGTCTTGTGCTATTGTGTAAGATGTTTATCAGATCGCATTTAGATTATGGCTCACAACTATGGTGCCCACATAAACAGGGTGATATGGATAGAATTCAGCGGGTCCAAAGAAGATATACCAAATTGATAAAACCAATTGCGGCACTAGGATATACAGAAAGACTTAGGATAACGGGACTGTTTACACTCCAGGAAAGGAGAAGACGAGGTGACCTATTAATGTTATATAAAGTTATGAACGATGTAAAATTAAGATGGGGATAGAGCTACAAACAAAACCTACAGAACTAAGGACACATAAACAACAAATAAAACTAAGTACAGCGAAAAACAATACAAGCCATTTTTCCTTTATAAATAGGACCAGTAGAGTTTGGAATATATTACCGTCTAGTATAGTAGGAAAACCTTCCTTGGGGAAGTTTAAAGATCTCGATGAGCTGAATGAGTGCAATCAGGGAACTGTGTAGCACTGATGCGGAGAACGGTGAATATGGGCAAAAAGCCTTCTACCGTTCTAGTACCCAGTATAAGAACATAGAGCACGTAGGTTATTATATGGAGACTCCAGTTATGAACAGTCAAAACCAGCCATGTACTTTGTACGGTTGCATGTTAGTGGATCAATTTCCCAACCCAGTTGTGCAACAAATTATGTGATCTGTATTTAAAAGCATATAAGTTGAAGAGACAATTAATTAAAACATCACTATAAAACAATACCAGGTATAATTCTGGTGACATTATACTAAGGGATACTACCCCTGCCTGCTGTCCTGGGTACAGGTTGAGGTGCCTGGGTTTGAAATTAACAGCCACCAGAGTCTCCCTACCCACAGTATACATACAATTATGGTGCCTTCACCCAGAGTAATGCTTATTTGGGTAACTAGCAAGGTTGGTACAGCCCTCTGGGACGCTATAACCACCCACAGTCCCACCTAGTGATCTTTTGCACTTAGTTTTACAACTGCAACACTTAACACTTAGAATATAGGCTATTACCAGCATTAATGATACGCTCACATACAATCCACTTACCAGCAGGGTCTGGGCATCCAGCATTCACCCTGCAACCCCTTATAAAAGACAGTTTCCATAACACAACCATGTACATTCAATATACTTTGCCAATGCTTCAGTAGCTTTAAACTTGTAAAACCATATACAATTTGTAACCCTGGCTGGATGGCCCAGTCACATTTAAACACTCTAAGCTGGTAAAACAAATTGGATATTACCATTACACAACTGAAGTTTTGTTGCAGGGAACTACCCTGGTTGTATTCACTATATCCAGATAGGATGATACTGCAGCTGGCAAAATTGAAGACCCTTCAGGATGTTGGTAGGGACCTGGGTCAACATGACTCACTTTCTCTTCACGGCCTTTCCCTGTAGGTGGCCACAACCTGAGTTTTGTTGCTGCACAGGGGCTGAATCCCCAGTGCTGGTCTCTCACCAGGATAATGGTTCTGGTACAGGAACAGTCTTTCTGGGCCGTGGATGGCATGGGCCCAACTGGAAAATGTCTTATTAGATATTTGGTATGTTAAACTGGTAGCTGAGTAACTGGAGCTGCCAGAACAGATGTAACCCACGTTGGCCTCCCTCACTTGGCATTTGGCAGGAGATGTTCTCCACACAAACTGGCTCCCCTTTTTACACAACAGTCCCCAAAGCAATTTTTTTCTCAGCAGTTCATGCCACACTGCAAGTGGCATGAGGAACAAGGAAACTCTCCTTCTCATGGTAATGGCCAGTTTCCAACCTCTAGCTCAGGGCTACAGAAACCAAACAGTCTGCTTATTTTCTGCGTTAGGCAGTCCTGATTGCAGTTGATTCCTTTTTAGAACTGATTGGGGCCCACAGGAGGCAAATACAGGCCTCTCACTACAAACAGCAGCTACACTGTGACTGTTCTTCTCAGTGCCTCAAGCAGACTTGCCTCTACACAGGCTCCCAAGAGAGAGAGAGAACCCTGGCTGAACTGAACTTCTGTTTAAACAGTTCCACCTGGAAGACTGGTATTCCTGTATTCTGGTTGGCTACCCTTGCTGTCAATCACAGCCTGAATGCCCCTATTGGTCAGTTTAGGTGTCAACAAGGAAAGTTCAAAGTTTCACCTGCAAGGCATTGTAATTAGGACTCTTAGAGGACCCCTTGGTTCTGATTGGTCTAATTGCAGGAGTCCTGGACCAAAGATGGTGGCTCCCATCGGAAATGTCAGCACTGGCAGCACAAACAACTTATTTAGTCACCAACATTAAGGATTTAGAAATAAATATTTACAGTGCACAAAAGGGCTCCCTCTGCTCTGAAATCAACAGCAGAATGGAGTCAGTTAGGACAAAGCCTGGCTGGTCATGAGCTTCATTATACTAAGACCCAGCCCAGACTATTTGCACTGTACTTGGGCTAGAGTTCTTAAAGGGACAGCATGGCGGCATGACATGACACACTCACACAGAGCAACAACAGCACACCATCAACCATGGATTCCTCATCCCCTACTGGACATCGACCAGGCAGTGGCCATCAGCAGATCCCAGGGAGGCATTCAAGGTTAGCCCCCTATTTGGGGAGGGGTTACACAGGTGTTAACATTTAACCCAGTATAATAAAGAACAAAGAAACTTGAAACTGTATGTCTATATTTACTCTGATTTTTCATTACTCAAGAATGTGACATAGGGTCTATGAAAACTGGTTGTGAGAAACCCAGCAGTTGAGCTCTTTAATTTTGCAGTTTAATTGTATTACCCCTTTAGGTAGATCCCCCTCCCCCAACTATTATCTCCAGATTCCTCTAGGGGGAGTAAATATGCATCCCATACTCTCCATTTATCTATGAATTTCTCCAAAGTCAGCCTGAGGACTTTTGTAATTCTTTCCATCCCCTCTACTACCCCCAGCCTGTCTTCCCATTTTGTCACTGTGGGCAGCATGGGAGACACTGTAGCCAATGTGCCATGATTCTCTTTGTGACAACCAAACAAATGATTTGGAGCACCTCTCGGTGCCCCCGGAATCCAAGTCCTTAAGTAGGAGTCCTAGAATACAGATCCTAAAGTCCATCAGGACCCCTAGTCCCCAGATTCTGTCTAGCTCAATTTAGATCTGGCACCAGTAGACTTTGATTTTGGGACATCCCAAAAATATATGAGAATGGTCTACTTTTCCATGCATCCTCACCAACATCTGTCTAAGTGTCCCCACCAAAAGGAATTGTAATTGAGGGAGTGTGAAAGAATTTTATTGATACCGTTTAGAGATGTTTGTGGCAGGGAGGGGAAGATGTCACTTTCCAGCTATTATTTAACATCCTTTTCCACTCCTGGGAAGATACCTGTTCCCCAGATTCCGGTTCCCACTTTTCCTTCACCTCCATTGAAGAAGTACTGTCTGCTTCAAGTAATAATTGGCAAGTCGCGGAGACAGGTCTACAGTTTGTAATTAATCTGATCACTCAAAATAACAGATTTTTCCATTTGGTCAGAGTCCTTGTGATATGTGTCAGATTGTGCCTGGTTTACAGATAGTGCCTGACCTGCAAATATTTGTATAGATCTCTGTGCAGAATCCCGTAGCCTCTTTTCATGTGATCAAATGATACACAGACCCCTCTGGCCACACCCATGATTGTCTTGCCTCTTTCACACAGTCATGAAATCAGCAAATAAATAAAAATGTTTATGGACTGGCGAACTGGCAGGGAGCACCACTGTAAGACCTGTGCACAAGTGAGTCTGTCAGCTGTAAATCAGACCAGTGCACAAACCCCCTTTTACTGGATACAGCCAAGTAGGGTCGTACATGAAACTATAGAACTCATGGGACTAGAAGGGAACACAGACACCGTCATGCACGTCAGCATCAGAAAATTATACTATACAGGCACGCTCAGTTCCATACTCGATGTGCCTGTATAAAATCACTTTGTCATGCTCTTTCTACCTGACTCATGTATTCTTACCTGGCAGCCTTTTAAATACATGGCAGCATGTTTATTTGTAGTTTCTGTAAGCTATTGAACTTATAGCATACGCTTTTCCAGCTGAAGAGTCAGCATAAGCATTTGCTATCCATGGTTATGAGGTAAGAGAGAAAGTCTCCCTTTCAAACTTAGATAGCTACTGAGATTTGTGCTCAGATCTGATTGTTTCTTACCCACCTAAACCCAGACACTATGCATGTTCACACTGGAATGGCCACAGCCAGGGGAGCATGAGGAAATGGATGTGTATCTGCCTGCATACAGTGGGCATCTGTTTATGAGAAAACAGCATATTCGACCATGTCAGCGACAACAGAGGACTTCCACTGTCATCCTATGAATATGCCTGAAATGGGGCCCACCAATCCAGTGCATTCACCTGTTGGCAGAATAAATAAATAAATAAATGAAATAATTAAATAAATAGATACATACATAAATAAATAACATGAAATAAATACTGCAAATACTGTTTGCTAGTTGGCAGCATTCATGTAATTAAGTGCCATAACTAGTCTTGCATACTTAGAGATTTTAAATGCACACCCATTGGTCCAGCACACTGGAAGGTGTGTAACCTGGGTTTGAGAGTGAACTTGGGCAGTCAGAAATCCATGGCTGGGAAATAGTGTTGCCGATGGCAGCACTTCCTAGTCTATGGAGCAACAGGGTGCCAGTCCAGCACAGCAGAAATGTCACTGGTGGCATCTGAGGCCACTAGGAAGGCTGTAGTGCCCTCTAGTGGGTGGAGGGCAGGACAGAAAAAGCAAGGATAAAATCCCTGCTCCCATCTCAGTAACAGCCAGTACACTCAGGGCCCCACACCATGGTGTCTGGTGCCAGTCCACCTAACTCTTGAGTCCTAAATCCTGAGTTATTTTGGTGGGGAGGATGAGCTCCCTCTGAGAGTCCCTCCAAGGGGGAAGAATGACACAGGGGATGATGGCAGCAAGCATCAGGATCAAGGATAGTGAAGTTTCTGGATGGGTAGTTGCCTGGGATAGATTAGGGCTGAAGTGAAGCTGAAGGGGACAAAAAATATTTACAGAAAGAAAAAAATGATTTTAAGTAAGTGACTCAGGTTAACCAGTACAGTGCTGGATGAAATTTGAAAAATCTGTTTCAGGCACTGTTCATGAAACTGTGCCAGTTTTACACAATATCACACACTTGAACACTTTGTTTAGGATGGACAATTTTGGTTGAAAGTGCATTTTTTTAAAAATCTAATTTTTCAAAAATGTTCGGTTTGGAACAAAGGGTGCCCTTTGCTGAAATTGTGCATTTTTGAGAACTGACATTTCCTAAACATGCATAATGAAGCTACTGAATTACAAGAGGACACCTTTAAATTTTGAATTGACAGTCCTGGGTTTGGCAGTTTCCAAGGGGGTGATGTATCTACCTAATTGTTGTTTAGTGATATAAGGGGCTGTCCAGATGGAGACACCAAGATTTGCAACCAAGAAGGGAACCTAATTCCCACCACTGTTCCCAGGAACCACTGCTTGGGAGTGTGAAATCCATGCCCCAACAGAGGAATATGGGCTGAGTCACATGCCTAGCAAGTATAGGTGATGTCCAGTTAAAAAGAAGTTTTAATTGCCATCAAACTGGCAGTACTATAGCTTCAGAATTTGACCTGTAAAATTATTGTTCATCATTTGAAGCCCTGGCACATCTGTGCTCCAAAAAGCTGTGTCAGTGGCTCAGCAGGTTGCACACTCACCTCTGAGGCTGGAAGATCAGAAGGCTATGGGTTCTATTCTGACACCAGACACTTGGGTTAAATCCTAATACTGACACTGCAGTGCAGCATGAGGGGGGCGCTGCATTCTTGAGGTGCAGTCTTTTGGATGAGATGTTAAACCTAGGTTCCATCTGCCTGTTCTGGTGGTTGTTCAGGTGGACATTAAAGATCCCATGGCACTTCTTGAAAAAAGTAGGAGAATTTCCCCGGTGTCCTGGCCAAATTTCCCTCATTCACTAAAAATACCACCAACAGCGTAATCTGGTTCAATTCCAGTTGGTTACCATCTGTATTACCCCCCTCCCCAAAGGGACTTCTAGTTTCAGTGGGCCTACCGGGTCAACAAAATTCAATAAATAAACAATAAATAAATGAAAACCTAGAAAGTGAAAAAAACTGTGCACTGTCTGTCACTGAGCCACTGGATGAGTACTGGACATTTTTATTATGCTTGTGAACCTGTGTAATTTTTGTGAAACTACGCCAAAATCTAACCTAATCTCCCCATGGTTTTTTATTCAAGTAACGCCAATTTTCACCAACTTGTGCATTTTTACGGCTGTGAGTAGATCCTATGGCCATTTTGCTTTCTGTGGCTCAAAATGACCAATCGTGGCACCTTCTGTTAGATTTTTGGAAGTATCCTTCTGAAAGTCCAATGGAGCTTGTAACACTCCACCATGGTCGGTCGCTATGGAGTAATAGCTGCTCTATTTCAGCTGTTATGTCTGCATTCAGGGACAAGAACTGCGCATGTGTGCCTCGTGCACATGCGCAGTTCCACTGGTACTGCCATCTTGCAAATGGCATATTGCCATTCACCGCAACTGCGTATGCATGAATGCCACACATGCACAGTTGCATCCTCCGCTCATCTTGCAGATGGCACTCGGCAGCACTGGCGACGATAGCTCTCTGGAGCTTTGGAAGCTCACCATAGCCATATCAGCTCTGGCTAGAGTTTGTTTAAATTGTGAGTTCTTAAAAATGCTTAATTTCAGGAAATATCTCTATTTTTCCAAAAGTACATGTTTTTCTAAACCTGATTTCAGAAAAGTACAATTTCAACCAAAATTACCCATTTTACATACACTGTTGTAGTTTGTGAAATTGTATGAAGTTACATGAAATTGGTGCAATTTCATGAAAAGTGCATGAAACCAATTTTTCTCATTTTCCGCAGCACTAATAACTTATTAGAATAACTTTACATGCTCTGTAATTCCTTTGTTATTTGGTTCCAAGGGTCGTTTGCCAACCTATTTTTAGTTTATTGTTTGTTGTAAGTTAATACCATCCCCAAGACTGCTCTTACAGTTGTAAGAGTGGTCTCACGCACATTCGTAGGGTATGAGAACCACGCACCAAAGGAGAGCAGTTCTGATACCCTAAGAATGTAAGTGAGACTACTCTGACAACATAAGAATGGTATTCGTGGTGGTATTGATATATTATTGATCGGGACTGATCAAAGATAAATTCTTTTAAAACCTGCCTTGAATGTGCCCATTTCCAGGGTAGCTGCATGAGACACTCTTCACAGAATAAGAGTGTCTCGTGCACAGGAAAGAAGCATTGTAATTGGTCAGGAGTGCTCCCTCAATCTATAATATAAGCATGACTCATTTATTTATATGTATTGTGGTCCTGACTCAGTTTCCACTTCACAAATTCCTGTTTCACAGAAAAAAAAATTATGTGTCCCATCTGTAGCATTAGGTCTTCTTTTAAATTGCTTTACTTACCACCGTGACCTCCAGCACTGCAAAACTGTTTACACATAACGTGATACATATCACACCTATAGTATTTATTTACAGTCAAAAATATTCTTCCAGTGTCTCATATGTGTCAGTTTCTCTGTTTTATAAATCGTGTTCACTGCACCCCGCAGTTGCTCCCTAGTTGGAGAGATTTATTTAACCACATCCATTTATTTTCTGAAATATTCAATAAAATACTGTATATTCACTGGCTTAGACTGTTTGTCTGTACCTGACATGCAATACATTTTTTGTGACGTCACAGTCTGTTGCTGTGGAAACTACTGCCCAACTTAACCTTGTTTCTCCACTTCCCTGCCTGCTCTAGTGGTCCCTCCCTCCTCACTGGATTCTACCCTCACATCTTGGTATACCCAATGCTGCACTTTTCACCCTCTTTCCACCCTTCCTACATTCCTTCTCCCCATGACTCTGGCACTTCTTATCTGTTGTCTATTTTCTGTGACAAATGCCACTGGCTGCCTTGCTTACAATGCTACCCTTGAACTGTATTAATCTGTACTCTGTTTGCAATGTCCACATTGTTGTAATGTCTGTCTTGATGTTCCCCATAATTTGTATTTCTCTGACGTGGAACCTTTGTAAAAGAGCCAAGGCTCAAAGGTATTTGTAATCCTAGACTTGATAAATAAATAAAATAAAATGTCAAAAACAGAGGATTATCATGTCAGTCGAAAGCAAGGTACATGACAAGATGACGTCTAATGGAATGCCTCAGGAAATGGTTAAGGCCAGATCAGTGGCCAGTTTCAAGATGGGGTGAGACAGGCACATGGCCTTAGTAAAATGGAAAGGGGCAGTGGCAATGGGGAGGATGACCACTAGGGCCTCTGTAGTGTAATTATACAGGGTGGGCAGACAGGATGGGCCACTAGACCTTCATTTACCATCACTTGCTATGTTTCTATACTTGAGAAATATCCACTGAATTATGTATAAAGCATTTTTTCAAGGATCACACTGAGATGTCATAGAATTTCTACGGTGGGGAGGGGATTACTGTGTAACCTGTGTTTAATTTTATTTACTTAACAGTGGAATTGGGCCAGTGGCAAAACTAATTACCTCCCAATGCAATTATGAAGGGACCAGAACCAGCAGTGTGTACTTCTGTAATTTGATGAATGTTTGTAAGCTGAGTTAAATCCTATTTAACGGCAGGGAGTTATCTTCTAATAATCAAACACAAGCACTCAATTCATTAATTAAATCAAGCTTTGGCTTTATCGGGTAATTAGGCAGATTACTTAAAAATAAGAATTTAACTAATTTCTGTTCATTAAAAATGCAGCACTACTTTCAGAAAGCTGGGCCCCATGCACAGCTGTATTCTGTAGTGGCACAAAGTCAGGCTGTGGCAGGCTCCTCATTGTGCCACCACACTAGTCCTGTGTGGAATTTTCAGATTCCAGTCAAATGGAATTCCAAACAATTTTGGAAAATTCTGCCTAATTACATGGAGTTCCATGGGTAGCAGAATTCTGAAATTTCAAAGGAATAATGTTGGTTTAGAAAAGCCATCGATTCTTTTTTTCACAGTCCATGGAAAACTTAATTTCTGTTGAGTGGTTTCACTCATACCTTGAGGAAAGAACCCAACCTGTCCATATTGGTGCTGAAAATTTTCTCTCCTCTTATTATCTGCTCTGGCATCCCCCAAGGATCTGTCCTTGGCCCTATCCTAATCTTCATTTTCCTAAATGACCTTCCCCTTGCCTGGTCCCCTGCATCCATTTACGTAGACGCAGATGACATGGTTCCCTACACCTCTGGTTCTTGTGCCTACTGGATTTCAATAACATCCAACATTGGTTTGAGGCAAATCAGCTATCCCTCAATGCCAAGAAAATGGTCTCCATGACCTTTGATGCTAGGTAGAGACATGCCAAGCTCTCGCCTCCCCTTCATTGTAGACCCTTGATGGCATTGTGATTGAGGATGTCTCCTCTTTTAAATACCTCAGGGTATGGTTGAACTGTCATATTGACTTCTTTGCTTACATGGATGCCATCCACCAGGAGCTGCACCGTAAACTTGTGGCACTTCACAGGAACAAAGCAAGTATCCCACTTCCTGCCCATAGATTGTCAGGAAGATTATTCCACCTATCTTCGATTACAATGACATTGTATATAGCCCTGCTTCCAAGTCCACCCTTGCAGGCTGGATCCTCTCTTTCCCCCAGTATTGAACCTTGCAGTACCCTACTAATAACCCCCCTTTGTTTGGAGTGGACTCCATTTTCTACTCCCCCCATGTCCTGATGTCCAGACAATTTTTTACCCAGGCTACCACCCTGGGACCCACTCCCAGGCTGGCTAACCTGCTTATTAATCTTTTGTGTGGGACTGTGTCAAATGCTTTGCTAAAGTCTAGGTAGGCCATGTCCACGGTCCCTCCCTGGTCTACTACTTTGGTCATCCAGACAAAGAAATCTATTAGAAGCATCTGACATGACCTTCCCACTGTAAATCCATGCTGCCTTGGGTCCTGTGCCCCGCTGGCCTCAACTATTCTTTCTTTCAGAAGTGAAATCATAATTTTCCCTACAACCAAGTACAAATAGTTCAGAAAACAATTTAAAACAAATTGCAAGTAATTAGAGCCACTGATTTTCTTTTTCACTGAAATTCTGAACAATTCTAAATTTGTTACTACTCTGCAGACTGTTAAAATGTCCTTAGTTTACTAATTTTTTTGTACAAATTACAAACCACTGCCCGGGCTATAAATTACCTAAAAAGTATCTATTCAAAATATGAATCACCTAGTAAAGGTTTTCCACCTACTAAGCACTCAATTGTGTAGTTATTATCCACTGCTAAGCATTTGAAACACAAATTGTAATAAGAAAGATGAGGCATTTTCTAGAAATCAACTCATGGTCAGGTTATTGTTACAATGATATAGTTTATGCATGTTCCCATTTTGGAAAAAAAAAAACATTACCATAGAATGAAGATCACAATAGGTTTTATTTTACAAAATAACATTTGTTGATATATTTTACATATAATAGAAAATATATTCATACATCCAGGTTACTGCACGGCAACAAAAAAAAGTTTAGACCTGTAGCAACTCTTATGCCAGTTTTCTGTTTTGAATATTACATAAATGACAGTATTTTCTATAGGTGAAAGTTACAATACTGTAATACCTTCTCAAAAAGTAAATAATTCACAGAATTTAATAGCTGCACAGAGAATACTGTGCTAGAGAAAAGCAGTAGATTCATTATATTTGAAGCAAATGAGCAAGTCTGCTTCTGCTTGGAGAGGTGATCTGAAAGTATAGCTTTGGCTTCCACTGCTATGTGGATTATACCCAGCTTTAATTGAAACCCAGTCAGAACTCCCTGACTGCAGTGCTTGAGAATGCTTCATCTGAACTCAGTTTAAAGATGACTTGCACAAGAGTAAAACTGAAGTCCAACACAAAAGAGTTGCTATTGGTTAGGCCAGATCATCTGAGAGCATTCATATTGGATAGTCTGGGTTTTTCCACAGTTGCTGGTGTGAGACTTGAGGCTTGAGTTGTCCATAATTTAGGGGGTCACTCTGTATTCAGTGCTGACACTGATTTCAGACTGAGTGCCTACTACCATCAGGATATTATTGTAACCCACACTGGTGTCTGATATTTAAGATCCTCTGGTTTCCAGCTTTTGTCTGTTCCTAAATATTATTTGAAGTCATCAGGTGACAGGACTTTTTCTGTTGCCATGCCACAACTGTTGAACAGCCTTCTTTGGACATTTGGACTACTCATTCAGTGTATAGTTTTAAAAACAAGTTAAAACATGTTTTAATTTGGCCTTTTTAGTGATTTGATATATTTTCTGAGAATAAATAATTCCAATTAATGATAAAGATGTTATTACCAGAAGTAATTGCTAACCAGAGATCTTATTTTATGTACTTACACATGTTTGGTATTTAGTCCTGAACAGTTGTTTGTGTGTAAGGATTTTTCCTTTTTCTTTCTTTTTGAGTTGCCTATGTAATGTTGTTTAATATTGTAGTTTCTGTGTCTTGGTTGAAGAAAGCCATATTTAAATAAATATTAGAGCTGTGCAGAATTTTCCAAATTCTGCCTCTGGCACAGTTTCGTGGAATTTGGGAAATTCCATATAATTCTGCAAAATTCCATCATAAGCAGAATCCAAAAATTCCAAAAGTGCATTTTTAAAAAATGCAGATAAGTAACCACAGTTTACATAAACTACAGAATAGTATTTAGCATTTTATGTAATCTATTGATTCATTTTCTGCAATTCATGGAATAATACCTTGCAGATTACATAATCTGTGAAATATTTTTAAATGTTTAACGCAGCAACGCTTTCCAAATTTCCCAGAATTAAGAAAGAAATTCTGAAAAGCATTACAGTAGCAGAATTGCCATTCTGTGTGAATTCCACCAAGAGAAATCCACATTCTGCACACATCTAATGAATATTGATCTATCTACAATGCATTTACAGTATTAGAATAAAACAATAATAAAACATTAAGCAACATGAATAACATTCAAATTCTTCACCCAAATGTACAAAACACAGAAACAAGAATTTAATTTACAGTAAATCATATAGGTCATATAGTAATATATCTTCAGTGGTATCCCTTCACCTCCATACAGGGAAGAGATGAAGAGGACTATTAATATGTCTTATATCATCAAGTTTGTAATTTCCTAACTTGTTTTTAAAACTTGACAATGTGCACTGATTATGATTTTTAAAAGGTCCTGCCCTCTAAACACTGCTAGATGGAATGCTCAACTATTGAAACCCTATGAGTGATGAGGACAATGTACCATCAAAAATGGCTCTCACAGGTACAGCAGATCTCAACACCAATGATTTATGTAATACACAATGTATGTATGGTGAATAACTAGTATCACATATAGAAGTATGATCTGTAAGAGCTACTTTATCGGGGAACCAAGAGTTTAACAAGTACTAGCTGATATTTCAATCTGATTCCTATTCTTTTATCAATGAGATTTAAATACTGTATCAGATTCACTGCAACTCAACTTTGATGTATTGAGATACTATAGTCTAGACTAACAATTTTTCCCTTGGATTTATATAAAAAAAACTATTAGTTAAGGGCTCATGGACTTTATTCTTGGACTCCTGTTAACTGAAATGAGTACACCAACTCAAGTTGCTGGGGAACCTTGTAAATAGTTTAACTGTGTTTATTGTCGCAGGAATTTGCACTCAAGCTGAGTAGAGGTAAGATCTTCAAAGGGATTCTTTCAACAGGAGAGAATAATCAGGATAGTTTGCTGTCTGCTCCAGGCCTATCACATTTTGGGGCAGTCAAGTGAATAGTAACTATCCAGTATAGAACTCCTGATTGACCAGATCAGCTGTAACTATCCTGATTACTCAGCGAAGTCAATATCTGAGGCAACTGTCTCATTATCCATTTTTTTTCATATCGCATTTCTTTTATAGTAATTTCTCTTTTTCCTTCTCTGGCTGGGTGCTTCTCTTCTAATTGCTCCTCAGCAATATCACAACCCCAAAACTCTTTTGCTGCCCCTGAAATCCCACACGGCTTCTCCCAGTGCCACTGGGGCGGTCTAACCTTTCCTCTAATCAAGGATAGTGGCATGGAGAGCTGTCTTGGGGTATGGGGCCTGACAATGCAAGTGTGGTCATCCTGGCGGCTTCTATGTTTCTCTCAGAATGACTGCTGACCATCCAACCACTCCAATGGTGCTGCACACAGCCTGAATTACTTTACGCACATGTAGTTGACACTGCTGGAGAAGGAAGGTCCCTGACTCAGAGCAGGAATCACTGTGGTGTCAGAATATGGAACCAACCCTGTCTGGTTGGGACATATGCCAAAATGTGCAGCATTCTTCCAAGTGCCGGCTGCTTGAGCTGGCATCCTATGTTCAGTCCTGAACCAGAGTCATTGGTGTGGCACCACAACGTGCAAAAACAGTGGTGGGGTTCAAGAGTGCATGGGACAGGCATAAGGGAATCATAGTTGAAAGGAAGAGGGAAGGGGGCATGAGCCAGAGATCAAGTAGGGTCTGCGGTGATACTGTAGGCAGGGAAATATGGGCAGACTGGGTGGGCCAAGCACTCATTTGCTGTCAAATTCTTTGTTTCTATGTTTCTGTGCTTCCACTTAGCCATCAGGCAACCCCCAAAACTGGTAATCTTGATGTGTTAATAACTATCCTAAAAGCAGAAAAGGCTGCTGCAAAGGACAAATCATGTTTCAGTGCTAAAACAGTCTAAAGAAGGCTAAAGTATGGCACTCACTACAGGTTTCCACGCAAGATCTGGCACTGATGTCTTGAGTAAATATTGTCTTTATTTCTTCATGTCAAGGTGCAAAGGGGCAGAAATAATCAATTGGTTTTCCTACAGAAACATTAACTGAAAAACTGGGCGCTCACTACCATTATAAAAATGACGCTCACTCTAAATAATTGTTTAAGGCGCCTATTTTATTTAGTTCAAAAAGGCATACACAAATGCTCTCTATCGCCTGATGCAGTTTGGATTTTTGTCAATCCTTTTGAGAAAATCCAAAATGCATCAGGCAATAGTGGGTGTCTTTGTATGTTTTTGCACTAAAAGTATGGCACCTTAAATGATTATTTAGACTGAGCATCATTTTTTATGACAGTGGCGAGTGCCCAAATTTTAAGTTAATATGTTTGTCTGGCTGCTATTGTGAGCACCACCTTCCCAGTTTGAACCTTTTTTGTTGTGTCTCATTTTCCTACAGAAACCCTTGGTTGCTGTAGGGGCGTCATTCATTTGTATCTGCACATTTGCACCTTGATATGCTTCTGTACAAAGAACAAATACAAATCGCATTTATTCAGTCATCTGTTTGAGATCTTCCATGTAAACATGTAGCAAGTACCATGCTTTTTGCTTTGTTAGTAACTCTCAAGTCTGATCTTTTTTTAAATGGTATGGAGACAGAATGAATGAGGATAATTGCTGGATAATGACACTATCCACTGGTTGGCACTCCGTGAATAATCAACAATCTGCGCACTTATATTATAGTCTATTCTGAATGCAGACAATGTTATTCTTGTACAGATGAACTCTTCCAAGGTTTCCAATGTACTTCTAGGGGCTCTAGAAGAGGCAGCATCATTTGTTGTACAGAATGACAAAGACTGGATTTTATTTTCCTATTGTTTGATGTTTCCAAGAGATGATTTTTACCATCACGTATGCACTTGCCTTTTTTTTTTTTTTTTGTTTTTTGTAGCTGCTTTGGTTATGAAGTTCCATACAAGTCACAGTTGTTGCAACTTTGCACATTTTCTATGACTGACACATGCATGTCTTGATAGCAAAGACAGTACGAATGTGACCATGTCGGCTTCTAATGGAATGGGTCTCATATTCCTGAGGAACACAGTTACTGGAGGAACCTTCAGCCCAAAGAAGACACTGGTCTTTGTTTCGAGAATCTCTGAAATCAAAGAAAGCAAACAATTTAAATATTTAATAAAACAGTAAACTCAAAGCAAATGTTTCCACTTAGTGCCTAATGAGAATTCTATTATTATAACTATAGACCAAGGCAGCATTCTCAACCAGTTGGAGCTCACTTTCCCCTTGCATGTGAGACACTTTTATTCTGCAAACAGTGTCTCATGTGCAGTTACTCTGGAAATGGGCCCATTCAGGGGATGATTTTAAAATTTTTAGCATATTATTGATCACCCCTGACCACTAATATATTATTATGTCCTAGGAGAACACTTTTACAGTTTTAAGAGTGGCATCATTTACATTCTTAGGGTATCGGAACTGATCACCTAAGTTCTACATTAAGAATGCATGTGAGACCACCCCTAAAACTGTAAGACTTGTTTTCTAGAATGTATTAACCTACAGGATTAAACTTGCCTGGCCCAGTGGTGCTAGGGGAAGCAAGCTGCATGCATGTGGGAGGCCTGGGTTAATTGTACATACATTAATTAGGGCTTCTGACCGGCTGATACATTTCTGGTTATATTGAGAGAATCAGCAAGCCAGTTGTCGTAAAACTTGCCATAGACATTCAGCATTAAAAGGAACATAAACCTGGGTTTTTACATATTGTGATATAATTGGAAATTTGGGCCTGTGCGAAATTTGCTTATTACCCCCAGTATATTGATTTAAGTGCTTCCATTCTATAAAGAACCCCCCTATAACAAACTCCCTCTTATAGTGAAAACCTTTGGTGGCTCCCATTGTTCACTAAGCAGGAATATTAACACCTTGGTATAGTGAACATCTAGTTATAGTGAACATCTCAGCTGGCTCCAGAGATGTTCACTATAGAGAGGGGGTCCTATTGTTTCTTTATCTAGCTCTGAATCAACCATTTTGGGTTAAGGTCCCTTATCAGTGGTGCCTTTTTCATGGCCAATATTCATTTTTAATTTCTGATCTGTTCTGAATCTTGGTGACCTCAGTTAAGCGGAAGCCTAGTGTGATGCTTCCGATGCACAGTTTCCCCCTTAACTTGATGTCACTGGTTTCCAGAATTGATATGTAATTAAACGGATAAATATTTGGCAAGAAAACAGTGGTATTACCCAGGGGCCTGAAGGTGATTTTCCATGTTTCTTCAAAAAAGTTACTGTCGGCATCGGCAGGACTCAAACCTCACAAAACTCTCAATGTGAATTTCTTGATGGTTCATTCTTTATTACCGAAAATATGTGCATGAAAGCAGGCTAACTACCCATCACACTTTATCTTTCCCTGCTTTGCAGTCATACTCCTCTGCTTGTGACAATGGAATCTCTTCTTTAGAATGATGGCTATTTGCAGAGATCATTATGAAGCTTGAACTGATAGAATATGGTTATAAAACATGAATGGTGGCATTACACTGTAGTTGTCCATTGGAATATGATATCATTTATTGTATTTCTTATGAAAAATCAAAATTATACAATGGTGTGTGAAAATCCTGTAACCTCATTGGTCAAAACATGTCACATTGCTGTGGGTAAATCCTGTATAACCCACGGCTGAGGAACGGCATTTATAAAAAACATAAACACATTTTAAATTTATTTTACACATAGGTCCATTGTATAATCACAATAAGGCACTCCAGGGTGTGAGTTATTGGGAGATTTACCCACTTCTTGTGTGGTTAAGTCACTCAGCTGCGCCTTGTGACACACCACACAAGGCATGGGTAAATCCCCAATAACCCACACCCTGTTGTGCCTTATTGCTTAAATGTATGTGTCACAAAAAAACATTAACTGGTGCAGCCACTGCCCCTCTGAGGTCTCCTCTACTATTGAGTACTGGGAATTGCAGGGTGGGGATTACTTGAACTCCATTACTGACAGCTGGTTTGTCTGTGAGGGGAATGCCTGTTATGGTACCTATAACTGTTACCGAGTGCCAAACCCAGTCATATGTGACATTGGACATACTGTTTTCCTCAGTTCCTCTCCCAGGCATACCTTCCAACCCAGTCACCTGCGTGATTCCATGGGATCATGATGGAATATACCATAAGTGACCAGGAGAAGAATAGTGCATACGTGGAGGGCTCTGTACCTGCAGAAGGACTTCCTGTCTGGGACATGCAAAGTTTTTGTTTTCTTTTGTTGCGTATAGCAGCAACCAAGCCTTCATGCATAGGGCCCAATGTGACTTAGTGGTGTGTGCACAGGAAACTGGCACTGAAGGTGTTGAAGTATTTTACAGATTGTAAAAGCACTGTTCTCATAAGGAAGACATTTTGCCTTCCTTTTTGCCATTAGTTTAGCTGCTGTATTTTTTTATTTGCCACTGGCCACCACTGTTGGCACAAGACACCAAAAATAATTAGTCATCTGAGCAAAGTCTATGTTTCTGTGTTAGACACAGCCTCTTTAGTTTTAGCCATTTAACAATATTAGCCATTTTATAAAATCAATAACCAACAGGGGCTATTTAAAAAATAGCCACGTTAAAAAAAGTCAAATGGCTCAGTGGCTAATATGCAAAGCCAACACTGCTGTCCACAGTCCAGTTCTAGAATTTACCTTTATATCTAATAACTTTATGTATAGTGGGGAGAAAGTGCAGTCATGAAATGCAGTATTTTGTAAGTTCTGATCTAAAAGATGAGGATAATACAAAATGTACTGAAGTGGTCGTGTTTATTCTGCAGAATGCAACTTCTGTTCAGTTCCAGCTAACTGAGAAAATGCATGGCTGCATAATATGCTGGAGTGGCAACTTGGGCTACTGGCTAAAGCACTGACATGTAAGCCAGGAGATCACAGAATCAAAGCCTGCCATAGGCAGTGACTCAGTGTGAAACCTTGAGCAAGTCAGTTTTTTATTCACCCAGGACAGCCTGTCTGTGATGCAATGTCTTGTTTCCAGTATGGTCCTGCTTATCCCTAGTTTTAAATAGAGGTAGAATAGAGGACAGGGAGGAAAAGTGATTGGCTCAAAGTCACACAGTAAGTGGCCCTAGTGGGATTTGAACCCAGATCCACCATTTTACACTCCTGTTCTGCATCCATTGGGCTACATGATTGCCCTTTGTTTCACTCAGCTAAAACTGGGTATAAACAGCAGTACCCTGTTGAAAAATGCTGCTGCATCTCACTTGTACTATCCTAATTATTAACAGAGAATGACACTGAACCTGTAAGTCAGTTTTCCCAGTAGAAACTGTTTTTTATACTATTTGTTTTTTTTTTTGTTTGAAAAATATTTTACCAGGTAAGCAGAGTCTGGAAAGGGCTTGTTTCCTGTTGTGACCTGGGGGAGTGGGGAATGACACAAGGTAGTAACAGGGATAGAGATTTGCAGATAATACATGGCATGCAATATATGCATATACCATTGTATAAGGGTTGCTCAGGGTCCACCAAATGGAATCAGATTCATCAAATTCCAATCCAATTTTCAGATTCAGAATTTTTGTATTTGCTGTCTGAAAATCCTAAATCCTAAGCTGAATAATAAAACTTTTTTTGAATAGGCATTTAGAATTTAGGATTTCAAGTCTGAATCCTAAATCCGATTTGTAGGTCCTTTAAAGATCTGAAACAGAAATGCATTAGGAATTGGTAGTTCCTAAAATTCTACATCCTAAAACTGGCTTGGAATCATCTGATTCTGGGCATCTCTAAATGAAATACAATATGTCAGATAATAAATTAATTGAGGATGGCATGTTAAATGTACATAGACAGTTATTTATGGTAAAAATAGATCACAGGAAATACACTGAGCTATGCACAGGAGGAAGTTTACAGGGACCCAAGAGAAGCAGGAAGAAGAGGGACAGCGAACAACATTATAACAGAATACCTAAACAAATAATAAAAGTATACAAGTGACAGCCTTCATAGGTACAGACTGTGTCACTGTGACCCAGACCAAGTTACAATGAGGAGAGACCCATGGGAACTAGACTAGTAGTATTAATTCCAATTTTTTTTTTTATTATTTGGTAACCAGGTAAGACACACTAGGCACAAGGGCCTGTTTTCAGGGGTGACCCAGGAGCACTGTGGAAGTTACGTGGCTTGCTCAGGGTCACACAGTATGCAGCTGGAGGTTGTGGGAATCAGACCCAGTTCTGCTGGATGCATGAACAAAGTTCATTCCGCTAACCTCATGGCAATACTGCCAATTCTGTTAGTGTTCCATCTGTACAGGCCTTATAGTAACTTCAGACTATGTTTCTGATTTATATTCCACTTTGGTGGTTGGTACCATTTTAGAACTGTATGATGTCATGTAGTTTATGTCCTTCTCAATTCCAGAGTTCTGTAGTAAAACGCATGTGTTGTGACAACAATGTAAGAGCTTGGCAAGGACATAAACTAGAATCAGTATTAAAAATAAAAAGGCTTCCACTGGTGCAAGTGACTTTCATGTTCAGTGCAGTTTTCCTTTAAGACAAATAAATATTGCATGGATGTCTACAGCTAGGCAATAAAAGCATGTTTGTTTACATTTAAGTGAGCTGCCAAAATCTATAATTACTTAACTCAAATTAGTGGGACAAGGACAGCTCTCTGTGAAGAAATTCATTTTGTACTTGTGAAACTGCACAGGCCAAAGCGTGAAAGTAAAGCTGGAGCTGTAAAGGGGAAAGTGTTGGAGCAGCTGTGCTTACCTGAGCAGGCAATGATTTCCTGAGGAACAGGCCCCCAAACATCTGCCCACGTCAATTTCCTGAAAAGAATTTACAAAACAAAGGCTTGAGAATCACAGTCAGCACCCTACAGATGAATATGCATGGTGGCCACAGAATGGCCACAGTTAGGTGGGAAAGCAGTTTGCATGTGAAACATCTGGAGCTGCTCCTTTTAATTACAAAATGTACCTTTTCTCTGGGGGAGGGTTCAAGACTAATAAGAAATAAAAAAAAAGAATATTCTATAGTTAGATTTAGAGCAAACAAAAGGGTTAACTGAAATGAAATGCATGCTAAGAATAGAAAATTAAGTTAGAACTGGCATTTTAACAAGTTGTTCTTTAGGAATGATCCAGCTATAAAAATGTTAAGCACAATAATGTTTCCTTTCCTCCTTGTAGATTGTTTCTGAAGAAGACTTATCATAGAATCATAGAAGGTGACAGCAGAAAGGGACCTTAGGGCCCATGTAGTCTGCCCCTTGCCCCATTATCCCAACCTACTGCAACTTAAGACACCCCCCTTTCCCTTTAGCCCCATGTGTCTGTCCCAAGCGGTCTTGAATCCCTCTACAGTCTCTGAGTTCACCACCTCCTCTGGAAGCCCATTCCAGTTCTCCACCACCCTCACTGTGAAAAATTGACCTCTCACATTGCCCCTGAAGTGCCCCACCTGGAGTCTCAGTCCATGCCCCTTTGTTATGTTTCCTTCCCTCCTCTGGAATAGCTTCCCCATGCTTCCCTTGTTCATCCCTTTGATGCATTTATAGGTCTCAATCATGTCACCCCTCTCCCTCCTGGTCTGTAGTGTATACAACCCCAACTCCCCGGATCTCTGTTCATACAGTTTGCCTTTCATCCCCTGCACCATCTTGGTCACCCTTTGATGAACCCTTTTGATCTCATCTATATCCTTGCACAGGTATTGGATGGTGAACACATCAATTCATATTCTAATTTCCATTTTCAGTATATATTTAATTAAATCCTTTTATTTTGCTTGCAGTCTACACACTAGTACAGCACTTTTTTTATTAGATTTAGAAAGTCTGCTTTTTCTATATATTTAAATGGATATTATGGCCAATTATGGTCCTTGTGTACTAAAACAGATTCTGCATCTCAGCTGCTACTGTCAGTTCCTTTCCCTTTCTATGTAACAAAAGGTCCAGACTAGTCCATTAGAGGTTAACTCTGTGTTCCATTCTATACAAGGATTCAATCCATAATGTGTAGTATCACTCCCCCATGAACAGGGGCCCAACTGGAAAAAAATTCTACAAAGGTAACCCTACACAATCTTTTAGTGATTTTTTCAGTGATTTCTGATTCACATTCTTAACAAAATAAGCTCACGGTGTTCAGATTATTTCCCAACAGATTTGAAGCTTGTTCTGTAAGGTACATTATCTGTATAGAGCCTAATTTTCAAAGAGCCATTTTAACATAATAAGACATGACTGCAACATTATTTTGCAACACTTATACCCTACACGTGAATTTAGATTAGTTGGTTCAGAGAAATACAAAATTATGCGAACCCCCAATAATGCAAATCATCATGGAAAATATGTACAAATCACCATGAAAGAATTCAGATTGGGTTTGCTATAAGCAATGTAGCTATAAAGCTATATACGTTGCTACATGTGCTGTTGTGCTAAGCTTTTTTGGCTGGGGTGTTCAGCCGTCTGGATGCAGGACTTGCATCCATATTTCAGACACGTGCTGTGTCCATGCAGATGCATCCAGATGTAGACATCCTATTCATATACATCCGGATGTGTTTGCGCCACTTGCCACAGTTTACAGCACTTTGGGACACAGCTGTGGTGCTTGCAACCATTTTTTTTGATGCAACTGCAGACTTCCATCCTGGAAGTTAGCCCAACTTTTCGTGGTCTAACTTGCAAGACAGACGTCTGCAGTTGAACCCACAAAATGAGCATAAGTGTATGAAAATCCCCCTCTTTGTCTTTTAGATGGTACAGCTGACTTGTTTTAATTTTTGGGGAAGTCCCCCAGACCCCAAAAGTGTGTGTGTATGTATGTGTGTGTGTGTTTTAGCGGGCAGACCTACAGCTGTGTGGAACATGGAATTCTGCCAGTAGAATGGCAATTCTGCTTCCAGAATGCATTTTGGAATTATTTAATAAATGCCATGAAAGTCTGAAAGTCTTTTGATTTAAACCACAGAGTTTACATAAACCGAGGTTTCATTTTATGCTGTTTGCAGACAGTTGATCTGTTGTTTATGCAAAATGCAGGAAACTAATATCCAGCTTATGTATACTGTGAGTTATTCATTCACAGCTAACGAAAAAGCCACAAACTGCTTCCAGAATGCCAGAATTAGGCTTCTGACAGAATTCCACAGAATCAGGCAGGCTTTCCAAAATTTCACAGAATTCTGTTGGAAGTGGAATTAGAAACTCTGCACAGCTCTAATTAGAACACTGGGCCTAATTAGCAAGATGACTTTGTTGCACATTCTTCAGTTGGAGTGCTGTCAAAGAAAGTCATTGTGCTGAGGGGACACAGAGATGCCATGCCAAGAGGTTGCTGTGGGCCGCATAATTAAAAATGAATCCATGGAGACATTGGTTATGTAGTATATCTGTTATAGTTGTCCTCTGTCCAAGAAAGCACTATCTGGATAGGAACTTTGTTGAGGGGAATGGGTATCACAGTCTAGGATGGGATGGGATTGACTGCCTCTGAATTTTTTATTTTATTGTATTCTTTTGGTAACCAGGTAAGGCCCACTAGGTGCAAGTGCCCATTTTCAGAGACAGCCCAGGAGCACTGGGGAGGTTAAGTGACTTGCCCAAAGTCACACAGTATGCAAGTGGAGGCTGTGGGAATCAAACCCTTGTCTGCTGGATGTACCAAGCTCATTCACAGCTCATTACTCTAAGCTTTAGGCTATACTGCCAGCCCCAATCATATGAATGTCATACCATATCCAACAATAGTATATGTGTGTGGGGGGGGGGTCCAAGGTGCCCACAACCTCCTTCCTATCTTCCATTATGTTTTTATAAAAAAGTTTTGTTTGTTTTTTACACTGGAAATAAATAATGGGATTTCTCTCTCGAACAGCAGTGGTGGTATAGAGCACCGGAAACCAATTTTCAGGGAAGCATTGTGTTTGCCTGCAGTTTGAAGAGAGTAAAGAGGAAACCTGTGCTAAGCACTAAAATATATTCAGCATCAATGTGTACAACATATGAGAATAATCACAGTCAGACTGTGGCACAGGGGGCCCACCTGGAAAAGTTGGTATTGGGTTGAAAATTAATGGGGTTCAGAGTGAAATACACATCTCAGTCTTCCACTTAATTCTGTTCTCTGGTACTGTGTCGACATTGTATATTTCCCTACAGTGATCAGAAAACCCCATTTAATAACAAAATAGATTATTTATGCAAGGATTTGCAGTGTTTGAAAGATGGGAAGGAGTCCGACTTAGGGGAGACCCACCCAGAAATTCCAGGTATCCAGGTGGGCCCAGCCAGCACCAATGAGATCTGCACCATTGGGCTACTATACAAAGACAGAAGAATAAGGAATTGCTTCTAAATGTATGTTACTGAGCATTGCAGCAGATAAAATAGTGGCCAAAGCACACACTGAAAGGGAGGGAAAAGCAAGAACAACTGAAAAAGAACAAGTCCACTCGAGAACAGATAAAGAAAAAGCAAAAGTCCAGAAAAAGGAGTGGGTACAGAAAATGAAGATGAGGTGACAGTGAAAAGTAACTAAGCGGGAACAGAGCAAGAACCTTATTATGTTGATGCACTACAGTATTCATAGAGTCATAGAAATCTGATGGCAGAAAAGGACCTCTCTGGTCCATCTAGTTTGTCCCTTTCCCCTTCCTACTCGGCACCCTTTCCAAAGGGCATCCCCTTCCGCCCCTTGTCAACCCCTTATGTCTGTCCCTTGCCCTTTTAAATTCTTCCACCATTGTAGCCCCCACCACCTCCTCTGGTAGTCTGTTCCAGGAGTCCACCACCCTCTCTGTAAAGTAACACCCCCTCACATTACCCTTAAATCTTCCTCCTTTTAATCTAAAACTATGCTCTCTAGTTTTAGCATTTCCTTCCTTGTAAATAAGCTCCCCTCCCCACCTTATTAATCCCCTTCATGTACTTAAATGTTTCTATCATGTCCCCCCACTCCATTCTGGTCTCCAATGGGTACAGATCCAGTTCCCTCAACCTCACTTCATAGGGCTTCCTATCCATATCATGCACCATCTTGGTAGCCTGTCTCTGAACCCTTTCAATCCAGTCTATGTCCTTGCAGAGGTGCAGCCTCCAGAACTGGACCTCATAGTCCAAGTGAGGTCTCACCATGGTTTTATAGAGAGGTGTCAGTAACTCCCTTCTCCTGCTAGTTATGCCCCTCTTATGTATGCCAGCATTCCAGTTGCTTTGTCCACCTTTAGGTTGTTCAAAATTATAATCCCCAGATCCCTCTCCTGCTCTGTTGGCCTAATATCCTCACCCTTCCCCCAGTGTGTAAATAGCTTACGGGTTTGTGTGCCCCATGTGCATTGCTGTACATTTCTTGGCATTGAATCCCAGCTGCCATGTTTCTGACAGCCTTTCCACAAGCTTTAAGTCCTGTCTCATGGTCTCTACCCCCCCCCAAGGATGTCCACCCTATTGCAGATCTTCATATCATCTGCAAATAGGCACACCCTCCCCTCCAGTCCCTCCTCTATATCACTAATATAGATATTAAAAAGGATGGGTCTCAGTACCGACTGCTGTGGTGCCCCACTTGTCACTCCCTTCTTCCTGGAATGCACCCCATTAACCATCACCCTCTGTTTTTTATCCTTCAACCAGTTTTCCACCCACCTAGTTATTTTCTGGCCAACCCCTAAGCTTTCTAGCTTGTTAACCAGCCTTCTGTGAGGGACAGTGTTGAAGGCCTTTCTGAAGTCCAGATGGGCAATGTCCACTGACCCCCCGATCAGTTACCTTCATCACCCAATTGAAAAACTCTATTAGGTTCGTCTGACATGACCTCCCATTTGTAAAGCCATGCTGCCTGTCATCATGCAGTCCACTGTCCACAAGGTAGTTTACCACCCTTTCCTTTATTAGTACCTCCATCACCTTATCCACCATCGAGGTGAGGCTTACTGGGTGATAATTTTTTGCCTCTTCCTTGCTGCCCCCCCCCCGCATAGTGGTACCACGTCAGCTTTCTTCCAGTCTCTTGGCACCCACCCTGTATCCAGGGACAAGCTAAACAGTCTCGTCAGCAGTGTGGCCAGCTCCTCCCTATGTTCCTGAACTACACTAGGATGTGATCCATCCAGCCCCATTGCCTTGTCCGCTTTCAACCTTCTTAGTTCTTCTATTACCCTGTCCTCACTGAACTAGCTAGGATCCACCATTTTGTTTACCCCCTCCCAACCCCCTTAACTCAGGTACCTTTCCCTCTCCCTCCACTGTAAAGACCAAGCAGAAGTAGCTATTAAGCACCACTGCCTTTTCAAAATTCTCCTCCACTTGAACTCCCTCCTCCCCCCCCACTCATACTATACCCTGTCTCAACTTCCTCTTCTCTCCCACATACCTAAAAAAAAGTTTTATCTCCCCGTTTGGCCTGTCTAGCAATACTCTCTTCTGTATCTGCTTTTGCCCTCCTAATCCTCTGTCCTGCTACCTTCAGCTTTTCTCTGTAGGGCTCCCTGCCCTCCTCCCTCTGTGTCTTCTTATATGTTCTGAATGCTCTCTTTTTTCTCCTAATTGTGCCAGCCACCTCCCTGGTAAACCAGAGTGGCCTCCTCCTTTTTTTGTTCTTTTCTACCTTCTTGATGCAGAGTTCAGTGGCTTTCGGTACCCCTTCCTTAATAGATTTCCATAATTCCTCCACATCCCCTATGTTCTCCTTCCCCTCAATTTCTTCCCTGAATATCTCTCTCATCATGTTACAGTCTATCTGCCTGAAATTTAGAACCTTTGTTCTGCTCCGATTAGTTTTCTTCCCCGTTCTTACCCTGAAATTCCCTGTATTATGGCTGTTTGTACCAAGGCTTTCTTCCACGACAGTGTCTTCCACACTTTCCCCATTGGTTAAGACCACGTCCAGGATGTTATCGCCCCTAGTGGGATCCCTAACCAGCTGATGCAGAAATGCACCCTGGAGTGAATCAAGGATCTCTGCTTCTGGCTAATGCTGCTGATGGTATTTCTGAGTCCACATCGGGGAGGGTTAGGTCCCCCTCTAGTAGGAACTCCCCCTTGAGTGCCATCTGCTGAATTGCCTACAACAGCTGCCTATCCTGTTCCACCCCCCACATTTGCATATGGGTCTCTCAAGTGTCCTTGATTTTCAGGGATGTCCCTGGTTTTGACTAAAAAGAATTACTCAGTCTTTCCTAAAACTGACCTTTCTCTTAATGAGGAGTTGAGATTCAAAAATTTAAAGTAATGCCATACATTAAATATTATTGGTAGCTGCCCCTCCACATTCATCCAGCTACAGTTCTCCAAAGCCCACTTGTACTTGTGTTCCCCTCTTACATTCTCGTTCCAATTTACAGTTTTAATTGCTTTTTGCAAATTTGCAAATTTACCTTATGCAACTTGTTGTCTTGCACTACTCTTCACCATATAAGCGTTGTGCACAATTGTTAATGTATTGTGCCGTTGCATCTTATTATATTGTATAATCTGATCTCGCCTCCCCACCACTCCCGTAATGCATCTGGAAACAAGCTGTCCGAAGCATGGTATGTCTTTCCTGATGAAATTTTTGAAATATATAATAAATAAATTCTTCACTGGACAGCACATGTTGCTAAAGCATCTGGAGCTGATATGGCCATTTTGGTGATCTGTCCCTGATTTTGGTCATTTGTCCTTGATTTTGGTAATTTGTCCCAGATTTTCTTTATGCTTTGTCTCTGTTTTGTGAAACAGGAGGTTGAGAGTTGTGTAATTTTGCTATGTAGGTGAACTGCGGCATTATCATTCCATCATTTGGTGCCAGAATCACAAATATAATAATGCTATGTTGATCCAATCAAGACAACTATGAGCTCTTGGAGAGTGCAGTCCAAAAAACAGTAATATTGATGCATTATAATTATTGTAGGTCACATCACTTACTGATGTCTGACCTTTGTTGGAGGTCGAAAGCTTAATGTTTTTCTGCAATCTCTGTTGGTCCTATAAAAGGTATCAAATCACCTAAATGTAAGGCTATGCCTGGAGTTCAGTGGCCAAACAGCCAGCCACTCCCATTTCCTGAGCTATAAGTAGTTCCTCTAAGCCTCACTGTGAAGCATTTTTCTTTGCAGCCAAAGGCTCTGCCAGTTTGTCCTCTGAGCTGGTTAGGCTTCCTGGCTGGCTGAGCCCCCGCTTGTCTCTGCTTGGCTTCTGTGCTTATTTTTCTACTTCTGGTTTGTATTTTGCCTTCAGCTGTGTGTGCTTCCTTCCCTTTTTTTTGGGGAGGGGGGCTTTGTTTCTCAGCTCCTAGCATACTGCTACTATGGAGCTCATGCTGCCTGCTTTTACTTACTCACAACTCAGATTACTTGCACAGCAACTCCTAGCATTCTGCTACGCAGAGCTCATGCTACTGCTTTCAGTTACCTACAACTACAGCCACTGCTGCCGACTGTTTACTTTAATTACTATTGTACCCAGTGCCTGTGTTTTAACACTGTGCTCTCCACGCTCATACTACTGCAATGCAACTGCATTCATTACCTGTGTGTTTCAGCTCAGTCATAGCTGCTTCATGTTGCATACTCAATTCTTTTCACCTGACAGTTTACTCTGACCCTACTTGTGCTTCTCATATTACTTGCAGCTTCCCTGCACTGCCTGGCTACACCTGCATTCAAGCATTGTCTCCCTGTTTTATTGCACTTATAACTCTGAGGTCAGCCAACTAGCTCCTGCTGAGGCAGTTAATACAGCTTGATATTAAAAATCTCTCTTCGCCGCCAAAAATCCTCAGAGTCTGTCACCTTGGTTTGGCTTTGTACTGTCTGGCTGGCTTGCTCCCACTTCAGTTGTTTAATTGCTATACAAGTTTAATATGCTGGATTACCTATCACAACTACTGCTTACTGATCTATGTACAGGTCTACACTTGCTTACGCAGCTGTTACTCCTTGTTTATGCAATCCATCACTTCATGCATACTGTCATCCCTCGGCTTTGGCCTGGGATTCTGCTGCACTTGATTTGCATTTGACCTTGCAAGGTCTCAGCGCTCCATGCTCATTACGATCTCAGCATGCCACGCTCATTCAGCTCACCAGCTTCAGCTCTCAATCAATTTCTGGGGCATGCCAGCCATTCTAATCTGGCACAGGGTTCCTGCAGCTGACTGTCTCACTCTGCATTTAGTCTGCATCATCGAGCGTGTCCAACTTGGGGCGGGATCCTTCTCACCTGACCCATAGCAGGGAATGTCCTCACCCCGGGCTTGGCTTTAGCTGCCTGCTACATGACAGCAGCTCCTGGTGTAGAATTTAAGACTAACGGTGAGGGGTGGTTACGATGATCTCCTTTGGCTCTAGTGTTCCACTATAACGGTTAGCTATTGACTTTAGTGGTTTCCCTAGCAAGGCACCTTCACTGCATTCTCCTTACGACTGCCATTGGTTCACCTGATTTGATTTAGGGCAGGTAGGCCAGGTGAGTGCCACAGTAGTTGCTCTCCTCCTGTGTCTTGGATGCACGTATTGTTGCAGAGTTTTCTCGCAACCTTCCACGACATTCCCGCTAGAGGGTTGGAGTGAGAGCCTCCCTCCAAATTGGAATATTTTCCATCTCCCTTTAATTGGGTTTTCCAAATTACAGCTGCAGAGCCATAACTAAATAAATTTTCCCAAGTCTGGAGGGAAAGTGACCTAGGCCTTGGATCCCCAGAGATTTCCTCCTCATAGGTTTTTTTTCCCCTCTCCTCCGTTGCCTCAGGTCATAACACTTAGTTAGCATAGCTGTTTTCCCTAGTTTCTTTAGGTAGGTTCCATTGTTGGATGGAGGCGGAGGGTGTCATGCCTTTCCCTCTCTCCTTAGGGGATCTCCTTCTCTCAAGCAAACTGTCAGCATCATGCTATACAAACCTGGGCTGTTACTATGACAACTGAGCACATCATTGCATTATCAAACTGCCTATGCTTCTCTACTACTATGTTACAGCTACTGCTCCTACGTCACTGTTGCTGCTTGCATTATACTTCATGTTGCTTCCTTTTTGGGGATGATACTACATTTTTGGGGGGGATTCTTAAGGTACCTTTAGCCACGGGAACTATCCCGTGACACCTCTAGGGGTGGAACCCTCTCCGAGAGTTCCTTGCTGTCGTACCCCTACAGGGTGGTAATTCCTCTCGAATAGAAAGTGCGAACGGTCAAAACCAAACTGACACAGCTGCACAAGCATAACACTATACTGGCTGTGCAGATCAGTGAAATGTAAGGCTATGCCTGGAGTTCAGTGGCCAAGCAGCCAGCCATTCCCACTTCCTGAGTGCTATAAGCAGTTCCTCTAAGCCTTACTATGAAGCATTTTTTCTTTGCCCCACAATCCTCCCCTCCTCCAGTGGCAGCACTCTCTCCTTAGGGGGATTCCCAAGATACCTTTAGCCATGGGACCGTCCAGTGGCACCTCTAGGGGTGGAACCCTCTCCAAGTTCCTTGCCATTGTACCCCTACAGTGTGGTAATTCCTCTGAAATAGACAGTGCCAATGGCCAAAACCAAACTAACACAGTTGCACAAGCATAACACTATACCGGCTGTGTAGGCCAGTGAATTTGTGCACGCATTGATAAGTTACTCATAACTGTGTAGATTATTCTATAACAGAATATTTTCTTTGCCAAGAAAAGATTCTATAACACAAAAAATTGGGGTGTTTATTGTGTTTTCTGCTTTATTAAGGACTAACTGATGCCTCTAGGAAAGCTACTTTAGAACCAATTCACAAAAGCCCAAAGAAATCCCCCACTCCTGCCTAAGGGTACATAGGGAGGCTTAGGGTGCATATAAGTCCCCCTCCACACATGTTGAGATCTACTGTACATGAATCTTTACACAGCCTATGGAGGCCTTTCCTGACCTGATCTCCACCACTATGCATGTGAAGGAGGCAGGGATGGGTTTTAGAGCAGGTGCATACATCAGTGCAAATCAGATGTCTTTGCACACCAGGGGGGGCAATAGTAATGCATGTAATGCATGCATGATCTCAACAAAGGCTTCCCCGGCACCCTCCAGGGTTTCTGGAGCCTAGTTTGCCCTGGTGCCACATGTCACTAGTCCTCTGAGCTAATGTGAAGGACTAGGGGACCCAACAAATAAAAACATTTTTTTTCTCCCCGGACACTGGCTGAAGTGGCATCCCTCAGATGTCCCCCACAGCTTCTCCCATCCAGCCTGAGATCTCTCCTACCACTGGGTCCCCCATGGAACCCAGACCTGATACCACCAGCCTGCAAGGAAACCCCCTGACTTGTGCCCCCCAGGGCAGGACAGCCATTCACTTACCACTTGCACTTCTTGAATCCAATGTCCTGCAGGTAGGGTGTAGGGTGCAGGATATCAGGACCCAGGGAGGGCAGGATCTGTCAGTTGATGTGGGGTTGGCAGCACATCATTGTCTCCTCTGCCGTCGGGGATTTTCCTTTGTTCATGAGTTCCCTGGAGGCCTGGACATGCTAACAGGAATCAGTCACAAGTGGACTGCCACATCCCACAATCCCCTGATTCATGCAGAGCAAGGAATCCACTTGAGCACTGGCCAGGGCCTCTACTGTCCAGGCCTGCTCCACCTCCTGACATGCCCCCAGCCCTGCCCCTCACTCCTATCCTTGTGTATAGTAAGAGCACTGGGCTAATGAATGCAATCACTCGTGTGGCACTCCACATGTATGGAGCTCTGCAGCCAGGATATTGGCCCTTGGTGTCCATCAGTCCCATAATATTTAGACAAAGTACAGATTATAATTTAAGCATTTTTAGTATTTTCCCCATGTTCATCAACATTAAAGATATCTGAATGTAATGTAAGTACTTGTACCTTAGAGTTCATCTCCTCCCGTTGTACACTGCCCAGTTGATGTACAGCCCACTGTTTGTGATAATCTATAGCACATTGCTCTGGAAACTGGTAAACCCTCTGATAGGCAGCGCTACCAAGAGGCGTGTAATAAATGTGCTTGGAATATTCGTAAGGCCAAAGCTGAATGCTACCGAGCTTCATTCACTGCCACCTGGGGCTCGGGGTGCATGTATTGGGACTCTCTCAAAGAGCTCAGTGGCAAATCCTCCACTGCACCCCCCACCCAACTTTGGGCTAATGGGCCTATCACCACAGACCCTGCCCTGATTGCAAATGTGTTTAATGCCTCCTTCTTCGACCTTAGTAGTGTCCTCCCCCCAATTCTTTCTCCCCACCCCTCCAGCACCCCCTGTCACCCCCCAACCCCCCGTTCCACTTTAAAACAGTCTCACAGCGTGAAGCTGCCCCTGCTCCTCAAGGCCCTCAGCAAATCATGATTCAGCAGTGACACACTAGATCTTAATGTGCTTAGGCTAATCTTCAATGAAATTCTCCTCCCACTCACCTTGCTTCTGAACCAGTACCTACTGCTGGGCCAGTTTCCTTCTAAATGGAAATCAGAACTCATCACGCACATTCTTAAGAGCGGAGACCGCACTCAGCCAGGGAACTACTGCCCCATCTCAATCCTGCCTCCCCTCCCCAAAGCCCTGGAGAAAATTGTGGCCACCCAGCTTATGGACTACCTATCCAAATATAGCCTCCTGTGACCTTAGCAGCATGGGTTCTGCCACAACACAACACAGTTTACCCCCTTCCAAGTCAGTTCTGGGGTCCCACAGGGCTCTATTCTTGGCCCGCTACTATTCTCCCTGTTCCTCAACTCCCTGCCCAAGGATTGCTCTGGGAAACTACTCCTGTAAGCAGACGATGCCATCCTCTACAGCTCTCATACTGACCCCACTGCTCTCTGATATGCACTCCAAAAATCATTCACAGAAGCTGAATCCTGGTTTGTTTGGCATAGGCTAGTCCTAAAGTACAAAAAAACTAAATCTACGGTGTTCACCTATGCCCAAAACAAGAACAATGGGCTACCTCTGCTCATACTGAACTCACTTAATGACCCCCTTGAGCAGGTTACTTCATTCAAATACCTGGGTATCACCCGAGACTCTGGACTCACTTACCATGACCACATCCAAAAACTGAGCACCTCTGTCAATGTGCGTATTGGTTTACTTCACTGGTACAAGTGCTGCCTCCCTCCTGAAGCTCTCCACCTAGATGTCTCAGCATCAATACTATTGCTCATAGATTATGGTATCATAATCTATGGGGCAGCCAACAACACACACCTTAACAAAATCAGGATGACCCTTAATAAGGCCTGTAGACTAGCCGCTGGCTGTGACAAATTCACACACACCTGCACCCTTTACTCCACTACCAACTGGATAAACTTTGATGGGAGGCTCAAATATCAGACTTGCCTCTGCTAAAAAAATAACAGCCGGACTACTCCCACCTGCTTTCATCCCCCTACTCCAAGCACCCTTGTCCACCCACCTCACCCAGCAATCTGCGACAACCCACTTCCAGGTACCGCACTGCAAGACCGCCTTGGGTCAAAGAACCTTTAGGTATCAGGCCTCTGGATGGCTTAATTCCCTCCCAAACTCCCTCCTCACAGAACCTAAACTTGGCCGGTTCAAGTCCAACCTATGAAACCTAATCTCTCAAGGCTCAGTCTGTGACTGTCTTTGATTTCAAGCTCTGCCCATCTCTCCCTATTGACAATGGTCACCCCAAGTCCAGCCTAATCCTCCTAAGTTATCTAATAACTACCAGGTCCAGGCTGTTGCCACCGACCTGCAGTGTATGTATTCTGTTAACTGCTACCATTGCACAATGCACCTGTTTTTTCAAATTTTCTGTACCTTTTGTATCACCAGCTGCTATACTCTGTTACCTGTAACCACTTGAAACTGTATGGTTCTGTTGTGTCTAACTGTTAATATTGTTTTCGATGTCTTTATATTCAAAGACGTGGAACCTTTGTAAAGGAGTCTTTGATTCAAAGGTTGTTATCAGATAACTTCTTCAATAAATAAATATCATGTGTTTGTTTGTTTATTTATTTATTTAAAAGCAAGTAACCTGGAAAGGCACATTGAGCTGAGGCTTGTTTCCAGGTGCGACCCAAGGGGGAGGGGGGGGGAGGGGAAACATAAGCAAGCAGCAGTTACAAACTGAAGTGTGAGACAGCAGTATAAAGTGCAAATACAACAACGACAATAGTGATACGACTACAATGAGGGCAATAAGATGGCAAGACAATGCACTGGCATCAGTTACTGATTACAAATGTACGAAGGTGGGGGGTAAGACTAGGTTGGGTTTGAGTAGAGCAAGGCACTCAGGGGAAAGAGGGGTGGTGAAAGGAGAGAGAGAACATTAGGAGTGGGGAAAGGTGGCAGGGAGAAATGGAGGTGGGGAGGGAGTTAGAGGGGGGAGAGACATAGGAACAAGCAGTGGGGGGGTTGGCTTTAGCAGCTGCTTTAGGGACAGGAGGGATGTGGCATGATGCAGAAGAGGGGAAGAATTGATTCCATAGGTAGGCACACATCACAAGCTGCAGCCAAAGAAATTACTATGATGTCACAGACAGAGAGGCATGACTTCTGGTGGGCAGTAAACTGCCATAATAAGGTCTAAGGGACAACAGTCCTGTTTCTATGCCAATACACTGAGTAAGAAAGGACACAGAACATATAAATGAGGTACACCATTAATACAGTGCAGGATGAAGGATGCCGTAATGTGGACGCACCGAATGTGGGCGTTCAGGACTTGTGGGTGACCTGCTGTCAGGGCATCACTCTGCCTCCCACTCCCCAATGTACCCCACTGCAGAGTTGGTTATATTAACTTTGGGGGGAGCAGAGCCCCCCACAACATTATGTCATGGAATTCTGTATGGTGCTGTACTTTGCAGCATTGGCTTTCTGGCGGCATTGGGTGATATTGCCCTTTTTATCTATTGCCTTTTTGACGGGCAGCCTTTCGGTTGCACCCTTTCTACCCGTGGTCTTTTAATTTTTGCCCCACATTATACAGAACCAAAAATACAGAACATATGTGAATTATAAATAGAATTGCGTCTAAATATGTTTCACCAAGCTACTCTTCAGTTTTATACTCAACTTACCCAGGAGGTCCTAGCTGAAGTACAGCTTCTCCTGAATCAGACTTGCTCGCCAGGATACCTGGAAATGTCCTGGTGGACCCTCCTTTGCTGGGTACCTGACCAGCATCAAAACTCTGAAAATGTTTGCATTTATCATCTATTTGCTAATTAAATTGGGTGTTTTGGGAACTGTATGTAAATGTTAGATGCAAACACAGATATAGTGTATCAAATTTTAGTGGAATACTGATACGAGTGTGCCACCCTCGGTTCTCCCATGTTGATGTTCCAAGTGGGCTCCTGTATTAGCTTTCTGAGTAGTTCCCCTCCACCCCAGTCCAACCTTTTCTCATCTCCAGTAGGGTTCTACTTCTACTCCATTTTATAGGTGGTAGGGTGAAAGTGCCAGGAAGTAAAATCACTCATTCAAAGTCAAACTGAAACATTGGTTGTGGTGGGATTTGATCCTGTGCTCTCTCAGTCCCCCACCACTAGTTGAGTAATAAAATCACTAGAATCCTCTGCATTCCAAAAATATATTGTTTGTATTTTTGCCACTGTCGTAAATTATTTACTAATATAATTGTACATGATTATCAATCAGCATATAGGATGACGTAAAACAGGAGCTGTACAAAATAATGAACTTGGTACCCCGCTCTCAAGCGTGCTACAATATGTTACTCAACAAATCCATGCACAAGTCACTGTTTACCCAGCTGCTTTCAAAGTGGTGCTAGTCACAAAAGCAGTTTACAGCTGTAGCAAACAACTTGAGACTGGGGAATAATGCAGCCTTTCGGCAAAACTAGGAAACACCATGTTTTAAGCAGGATAAACACCAATTTACTTGTGTGCACATTTTATACAGTGCAAGTCTGTGACTGTTTCTAACAGGATGGTCTTGTTCAAACATTTTTTTATTGTGAGAAGACATGTAGATACAGCTGCCGTGCCTGAAACTGTATTTTCTGGATGGTGGAGGAAACCTCCCACACGGAGGAGTTTCCATAAGAAAGCTCAGGACACTGTCCACACCAGTCAGCACCCTGCAATTGTTTGCTGTTTGATGAAACAACAACATGCCAGTGAGCCCAGGGACCTTAATTAGTTTTTAACCAAACTCCATATGCCAATCTGCTGTGTAAACAGGCAAATGTAACACCTGTTGAGGGGAGGTGAAAATGGTGTCACATATAAAGTCAGCAAACAAATGGAGCAGAAGGCAGCAAATGTAAAAAGGAACGCTTTTTAAGAAACAGTATGTAGATTTGAGCAGATACAGATGGACACATCTGGTAGACTTGCATGCATTCTTACATTGAGGAGAATTACTATTTTTGGGGGGTGGCTTTACTTGTGTGTGGGTACAGTTACAGTACGCCAGAGTAGTTTTTTAATGTAACTCTTCCTTCACCATCCCATTCTACATTATTGTATACAATATGCAGTATTTATAAATCACTTTAGTCAAAACGCATCACTTGACCATTCATTAAATTCCCAGTAAATTAAGTGTTTGTTACCAGCCTAATATAATCTACCTAGCAACAGCCTAACTAAAAAAAATAAAACTTTTGTCCATAAAAATACATAACTTTTTCTATTTTATAAGTGTGATGACCCACCTCAGGATGTTTATTTCTTGAGAATTAATACACTTCCTGGGTGTGTTGAAAAGCTCTCAGCCAGTGGCCTTGTGCCTTCCATTTCTCCTGGGGAATGCATTATTTCCTAGAAATGCACACATGGTTGTGAGTATGTGAAGTGTGCATTGAAAAGGGAATCAAATTCAGACTGACCTTTGGCTTCTCTTCTTTTTTCCCATTAGTACTGTAAGTAACTTCGTAATAATATTCCAGATAAGGCACTCGGTAGCATTTTTCCTTCATTTCACAGTTTTCCACAGCCTTAACCAGTTCTACCCCATTTGGGCTTTCAAGAAGCATGGATTCGAACTTTGTAGGAACACAGGAAAAGCCATCTGTTTTGAAGTAAACATAGATAGATAGATTAGATAGATACCTGCATCTAGGAAGCTTATGGAGACAGCTAGAGCTAGTGTTCTCAACCAGTTAAATAAGATTTTGTGTAAAACAATGTTAAAAAGATTCCATTCTGAAAACACATATGGTGCATAGTTTGAGGACTGCCCTGTGTTTTATGGGCATGATATTGTTGGGCATGGATTTCCATACACAACAACATGTCTAATATTTTAATTTACTTCATGCCAACTGCCTTGGCTTGAGCTCTCCTGCTGGCTCCTGCCAGGTACACAGCACTCTGTTCACTAACTTGAAATCAATATTTTATTTTGTTTCATGTGTTTTTTTTTTTGTTTTTTTTTGTCTAATGAGTTTTTCTTTTAGAGAGAGTGATGCAGCTGTTTTGTTAGTTAGAGTGAAGGGCAGAGAGCGATGCAGTGGTTTCTGTAGTGAAGGAGAGCGGGATGAAGTCAAGGGAGAGAAACCTCATCTCTAGGCTGTGGGAGAGAGAGAGACAGAGAGAGACAGAGAAAGAGACAGAGACAGAGAGACAGAGACAGAGAGAGAGAGAGAGGAAGGGAGGAATGTGGCAGTTTGGTATAAGAGAAAGTGATGCTGCACTGTGAATCTGAACCTGCCAAATGCAGCGTCAGCAAGGAGCAGGGCCATTCGTGACTCCCTACAAGGGGCTTTTCTCAGGCAGCTAGTCAGTGAATCCCCTGAGCAGTGCTGGACCTGGTTCTTTCAAACAAGAATGGCATTGCGGACATCACGGCGAGCAGTCCCTGTGGTCCCAATGATCACTGTACAGTGTGGTTTAATATTAAGATGGAACAGAGGCAAACCACATGAGGGCAAGAGTCCTGGAATTTACGAGGGCTGATTTTAAAGAAATGGGAGACTACCTCAAAAACTGCCTTGTGGAGGGGGAGCCTGGGAAGGGGAGAGGCACAGTGGGGAAAAATAAGGGAGGGCATAATTACAGCAACAGTCTCTGCACAAAGGAAGTGAGTAACTGTTGAAGGAAAAAGACCATTGTGGTTGTCTACTGAAGTGACCAAGGTGGTGAAGGAAAAAAGGATGGCATTCAGGAGGTATAAGGATATGCAGAGGGTGGAAGATAGGGAGGTATACCAAATAAAACAGGGAAGCAGAAAAGGTGGTGAGAGGAGCAAAGGAGCAGACAGTGGAAATGATAGCCAAATGGGTAGCTAAAGGGGATACGACTTATGAGACAAGAAAAGCAAGGAGGGGAATAGTGAGGATAAGGAGGGCAGGAAAGGGTGACAGCACAGAAGAGGACCAAAAAAGGCAAACATCCTGAATAGGTACTTCTGCTCAGTCTTCACAGTGGAGGGAGGATGACAGACCACCAGGGAGCAGCAGGAACAAAGACAGGGAGGCAGGCACAAGTCAATTTTCAGAGGACTTGCAGCACTGAATAGGGACAAGGCTGTAGAACTGGACAGGATGCACTCAAGGGTATTAAAGGAACTCAGGGTGGTGCTAACTGCTCCACTGATAGCCCTATTCAACAGTTCACTGTAAGCATGCATTGTTCTGGAGGACTGGAGGAGGGCAGATGTGGTCTCGCTACATAATAGCAGCAGCAGGGTGGAGGCTGACAACTATAGACCTGTCACTCTGACCTCAGTGGTGGGGAAATTAATGGAAAACCCATTAAAGAAAAGGTTGGTAGCTGGCCCGGTGGCACTAAGGGTTGAGGCGCTGGATGCCACACATCATGCTACGCCAGCGACCCAGGTTCAGGAACAGACCCAGACTATTGGGGTCAGCAGGGAAGGGAGAGAGTGAAGCATCCCACCATTGCTCTCCTCTCTCTGGGGTGGGTACAGGGGTTCATGTCACTCCATAGCAGCACCTGACGGAAGTGGGGTGCACTACAGGAGTGGTGTACAGCAGAGGGTCGGAGCACTGTGGACGTCAGCACGTAAGTGTGCTGACATCATTGCACATCTGTCTCCAGGGGTGAAAACCAGGCAGAAAATTGCAGGGCAGACATGGTGGCTGATGGCCATGTGCTGCACCCCCCAACCTAGAGATGTGCACTCCCCAGGTGTTGGCCAGCCTGTGTGGAGGAGAGCGATTCGCGGACCAGACCAGGATCTGTGGGTGAGGGTGCCGGCGGCTGGGCAACCTGCATGCCCGTTCCACAGAGGAGGAGATAAACAGATTCATAATATAAAAAAAAGGAAATGTTGATAGAGTATTTTGTATCCAGAGGGCTGCACAGGAAGAATGGTTTCTTGGGGGGGGATGTCCTGCTAGATAAATCTAATTGTTTTTTGTTTTTTTTTCGAGTGGGTGACCAGGGGAAATAGATTGGAGGCGGGAAGTGGACATGACCTATTTGAACTTTAGCAAGGCCATTGACACTGTGCCACACAGGAGATTGACAACAAAACTGAGCAGCCTAGGGGTAGGATCCAAAGCAGTGAACTGGATTAGAAACTGGTTAATGGATAGGCAACAGAGGGTGGTGATTAACAGTACTCAGTCTAATGACAGGAGAGTGACCAGTCGGGTGCTGCCAGGCTGTCAGTGTCTTCATAAGTGATATTGCAGAATAACTGGAAGGGGAGGTATGCCTTTTTGCAAATGACACCAAAATCTGTAATAAGGTGGACACTTAGGGGGAGGTGGAGAGAATGCATGGAGTCTTGGGAAACTTGAGGAGTACTCAAGAGCATGGCAGTTGGACTTCACTGCCCAAAAGTGCAAAATCGTGCACCTAGGACATAGGAATCCAGGAGCGGAGAAAAGAATGGGTGGGGGGGGGGTGGCACTGACAGTCAGTAAACAAGAAAGAAACTTTGGGTTATCAAATATGATGACCTCAAAGTGACAGGGCAGTGTGACAAAGCAACGAGTAGAGCCAGTGAGAGGTATCTCTAGCAGGAAAAGAAAGGTGGTGTTGCCACTATATTACTGACTGGTGAGACCCCACCTGGAGTATTGTGTCCAGTTCTGGAGGCTGCACCTCAGAAAGGATATAGGGTGGAGGAAATCCAGTGGAGATTAACTAAAATGGTGCAGGGGTTGCACCAAAAGTCCTCTGAGGTGAGACTGAGGGATGTCACCATGTACACCCTGGAAGACAGGAGAGCGAGAGATGACATGATAGAAACCTACAAGTACTTCATGGGGGTGAACAGAGTGCAGGAGGGGAGTCTCTTTCAAATGAGGAAGTGCACCAGGACCAGAAGGCATGCAATGCAGCTGGGGAGGGGGGAATTTAAGAGGGATGTGAGGAAGTACTACCTCACTGAAAGAGTGGAACAGACTGTCAGCAGAAGTCATGGAGGCAAAAATAGTAGGAGGCTTCCAGCATGCATGGAATAGGCACAGGTGAATATTAGTAAATAGGCAGGGAGGAGGGAGGGTCACCAGAGACCAGTTAGGGTCTGCAGAGACAGACTAGGCAGGGACTGTCTGAGCAGAGTGGATGGGCAAGCAATCCTTTTGTACTGACAGATTCTGTGCTTTCATGCATGCTGCTGTGATTCTGATAGCAAGAGGCACCAAATGAGACAGTTAGCACAAGAGATACCAAAGCAGGTAGAAAACATAAAAAAAGACTCGTTAAAAAAATGCTGACTGCTGACTGCCAAAAGAATAATAGCTAACAATTCCCTGCAAAAGTTAACACTATTTTTGTTCAGGTTTTTGAGTTAATAGAGGAACAGGATGAGCATTGCAGGAGGGTGTGTGTTTGTAAAAATGCCTATTTTCTTAAAAAAAACTATACACTATACAAAACAGTATATGGGTGCCCATACACAACAACGTTGAGTTCCCATCTCAGGAGAGAGATGAGATCATGGACCTCTCCAGCTACGCTCTTGAGATCCATATGTTGTCATTTTTCCCTCTCAGTGGTAACCCAGCCTTGTTGTACATGGGCACCCGTACACTAGTCTATATACTGTAATTATTTAACATAGGTAGTTTGGTGTAGTGGTTAGAGTATTTATTTATTTTTATTTATTTAAAAGTTTTACCATAGAGATGTGAATCTGGAAACACTGATTTGGACCCCACAGCTACCATTTTTTCCATGTGACCTTGAGCAAGTTGCTTAACCTCTTTTCTATACTTAACTGAGAAACATAGAAACATGTTGGCAGAAAAGGTCCGGCTGGCCCACCAAGTCTGTCTAAGGTGCCTAGCAGAAGGCTAGGACTTCCTCCCATAACCTCCCCATACCAGACCCATGTGGCTGTCCCAAGCTCTTTTAAAGCCTCTTACGGTGACCTCCCCTGTCACTTCCTCTGGGAGTTCATTCCATTTTCCACCACCCTTTCAGTGAAAAAGTTCTTTCTGATGTTTCTCCTAAACCTGCCTCCCTCTATCTGTAGCATATGCCCCTGGTCCTCTTGTGCTCCTTTAGTTTAAAAAGTCCCCCTTCTGGTTCACTGTTTATCCCCTTGATATACTTAAAGGTCTCAATCATATCCCCCCCATCCCTTCTGTGCTCCAGGGAGTACATTCTCAGTTCACTCAATCTGTCTTCATATGTCAGGTGACTAAGCCCTGCTACCATCTTAGTCGCTCTTCTCTGCACCCTCTCCAGCCTTTCCTCATCTTTTTTCAGGAACGGTCTCCAGAATTGCACCCCATATTACAACTGCAGTCTGACCAGATGTTGATATAAGGAGATGATAATCTCTCTCTCTCTCTCTCTTCCTGCTAGTGAATCCCCTCCTGATGCAGCCCAGCATCCTGCTAGCCTTGGCTACTGTCTGCCCACATTGTTTAGCTACCCTTAGGTCCCTGAAAACAACAATTTCCAGGTCCCTCTCCGCCTCAGTCTCTTCCAGTGCCAACTTCTCAGTAATCATTTTGTAATATATCTATATTCTGTTAAAATTCCTTACATGCATAATGGTAGCAACATTCTCTCCCTTTCCACTCTTGGATTGCAAAAACCTTTGGAATACAATCTGTGTAAAATGCACTATATAAAATCAAATTCCTTTCCATTTCCTATATATTTTTTCATATAAATGTTGTCAGACAAAAAAATGGATACACAAAAAAAAACTCACTACATTGACATGTCTCAGATGTAGGAATTAGTGCAGTATTTGGGGAGAGGTGCAACAAAAAGAGGGTCATGTGCAAAATAGTTAGACAGCATCAATGAACAAAACCAGAAGAGCTAAATTCAGTGATGCACAACTTTCAGAAATAGATTATATTTCATTTCTTTTTCTTTTAACATAGTTTTTAGGGTTTTTTTCCTCAGGTGGTATTTATTTTCCATTTCTTGTAAAAAAGATCCAGAAAAAAGATATGATTTGATATCTTTTATTGGACCAATGTAGATGTTACAAAAGAAAATATATATGTTGATCCAGTGAAAGGCATCAAATCATCTGTTTTGTTTTTCTAGATCTCTTGGCATAAGGACCAATACGGCAACACAACTAATTTTCTGTACCATTTCTTGTAGTTACTGTTCATTTTGGGTGTGTATTCCTCCAGCCAGGCTGCTCTGGCACTAGAGACCTTAATCTGTTCCCGAACCCGGGTTACCTGCTTAATTGCAAAACAGGCTAACAGGCAGGCCACTGGATGACTCTGATTCTGTCAGTTTTTATAAAATTTTTGCAAGCTTCAAGGGTACCATCCTATCATACAGAAAACCAGCGAAAAGTGAAACGGACAGTGTCACTGAGCATGTGAGTACACTGTACTAGTTTTCAGAAAAGAGCCTGATGAAGGTCTTTACAAATTGTTCCATCTCATATGATGCTTATGACGTTTGAATTACAGGAGAAAACAAATTAAACTTGACCATCCTGTTCTGAAGCCTCCTGGAAGAAAACAACCCTCTAAACTACAACGTTAATTTAATTTTACCAGGGTTAGCAGTAACTCTTGAGGTTATAGGGAACATAATTTCCAAGAGTAACCAGATATGACAAGAAGAAAATCATTTTAAATCCAGACATTATTCTTAGCCAGTCAGCATTGTCTGTTTCTAAACATTTTAGGTAGTCTTAAACCTTAAGAGGGTGTCTCATGCTAACACAATCAGACCTGATTAATCCATACCTTGTTATTGCATATACCTGATAATCTGAACAGGAAACCTCTAAAATGGATTTTTGCCTTATTAATAAAAACCCACTGGACATTGTCTGGTTACTACATATATTTTTATTACATAACAAAATGGGCACAAACAAATGTTTATGGATTAACCAGGCCTGACTGTAGCTCTAAAATTGTAAAGTTTAAGTTCAGTTGGTATAGTCTATTTTCCACACAGGGGTTTGTCCAATATTCTGCAAAGTAAAACATGGTTTATAAATTTAAGCTTCAGTTTTTAAAAACATAATTCATAATATGTTTACATGGACAGTTTCTGTATCTCTTATGGTTAGAAGAGTTTCTTCTCAACTCGTTTGTGTGCCAGAACGGCTCAGCTTCACGTCACAGTTCTCTCACTCAATACAATCAAGAATGCACTCTTAGGGTTAGCCCAATGCCACAGAAGGCTAAGGTGCTGGATGTCTTACCTAATGCATTTGAGAATGAACCAGAGTTGCTTGGGGGCTGGCTGGGGGAAGGAGGATTCAGCATCCCTAAGACTGTTCTCCTCCTTCGAGGAAGGGGGAGTTCCAACATCTTGCCGCACCATCACCACCTAGTACAGACTGGGTGGTGTGACTAGGCAAGCACCAGTGAAAGGGGACCCAACAAGAGTGTCTGTATCAAGTGCATTCTTCATTGCACAGTGACTCTGACCCATGGGGAAGCACCAAGATAATGGAAAGACTTACGGCAGCTGGATGATCGCCTGGTCACCACAGCCCCCCCCCACCACCACCACTTACAGAGCTTTGGGGGAGGTTCTGTATTGTGCTTTGATGGGGGAGGATATTCCTCCTTCCTCTGACCCTGCTACAGGGGGAATATCTGTGGAGGATTACCCTCAGTTAAGTCCTTAAGATAGTGAGTAATGGGGTGGGTGAATGGGTGGGAAGGAAGCTGTCATGAATCTGGGTAAAAAGCTAGGGAAAAAAAAGAATTCACTTGCATAACTGTAAGAGACACAGCAACCATACATATAAACATAAAACACAATAATTCTAAATTAATCTTATGCAGAATGTTCAGATTACGATTAAACAGACTTCTACAGAATTATTCCATTGGTAGCAGAATTCTGACATTTCACAAGCGAAATGATTGTCTGCATAAGCTGCAGATTTTTTCCACAGCCTGTGGGAAATTATTCCATGGTTCATGTGCTCCGCAGAAATTATTTAGTAGTTTACATAGAAATGTTTTTTGGTATTCTGTGGAATTAAAACAAAAAAAAAACTGGAAAGCATTTTGGAAGTGGGATTTCCATTCCATGCGATTCCATCAGTAGAATTCCACAATCTGCACAGCCTCAGAAAGCATACTTAAAAAATCGCTTTAAAACATATCCTACAAATGAACATGAGGGGAGGTAAGTAATTTTATTTATTTATAGTATGTGGTCGAATGTGATTGTGTATGGAGATACATGCACTGTAAAAAGTCGTTTTGCTACAGTAGTGATGTTCATACTAATCCAGAATGACTTTTCATTCTGTGTTAGTATGAATGTTACAATGTAAGTGACCCCATCAGAGCTGTTCATAGGGCTAGCTGTGGTTGAAGTGTCACTTGCATGAGCTGGCAGGCATGCAGATGGCTGAGAAGTGTAGGTCGTGGGAGACAGAGGCTGATGCTTGAAAAAAAATAAGTAAGCGATTTTGCTTTATTTGGGGGGAGACCATACACTATATAGAATAGTGTGTGGTAGCCCAAACACACATCACTCTTTTCACACCTTGTGGAGGTTACTATGATGTCATAGGGACCTCTCGAGCTTCGTTCTTGAGGCCCTTAACATCATAGTAACCACTTGCTGTAAGAATGGCATTGTTGTGTGTGTGGGTTACCATACACTGTCCCATATATTTATTGAATTTTTTTATCTGGGTAGGTCCACCGAGACAGATGTCCCTTCTTCAGGGGCAACCTGGACTTAGTTACATCACAAACAACACTCAAAGGCAATGCCAAGATACAAAGATACAGCAGCAAATATTCAGAAGGTTGGATGGCATGTGGAAAGCAATACAGTTAAGTTAATTATGATGTGGGTTTTTAGTTTCATAAAGTGCCTTTTATCTGACTTCCATTGCACTATGGACGTAACGTATCTTGAGATAAATAAACAACGCTTTATGTATGTTATTCAAGCGCTTCATTTTTCCATACCTGGCCTTCCTGCTGGGGTGGAGCACTTGCCTACATCCAGAGTAGTTTCAAAAGGTGTGTCTGGGGAGAACGTTTTAAGGGCTGGTATTCGGATGCAGTCTCCAGGGTTCAGATTACAGTGGCAGTCTTCAATCACTTCAACCTCATGGATACCATCAAAAAGCAGGACCCTTTCAACACGTGTCCTGGTGGGGTCACACTGAGCGTCTCCAGGGCAAGAGGGCTCAGACGCTGATGACGAAGGGGCTTCGAACCCTCGCTGCAGGAAAATCCAGAGTTAATCACTGAGTGAAAATATGTCACTAATATATCGGGCATCCATGTAGGCAGATCGAGTCCCTGCCCTGGACAGGAATTGTTTGTCTTAAAAAATTGTATATTAGTCACCATGTCAACCCTGAGGAAACTGCAGCAGAAAACCCAAAGTTTAGCAAATTCATGTGACTCAAGTGTAGTTTGAAGCAGGGTTCCATGGCTGAGACAACAAAACAGATATCAGCAAATTATAAATCATGACATTGTCCTTAGCTTATCAGGGTTGTTCATTTCTAAATATTCCAGGTACTCTTATAATCATATGAGGATATCTCATGCAGTCCTAGAAGTCTGATGGCAGTATTGGGTGCTGAGGTTAGAATACCCCAAATGCTGCAACTGGGACCATTGTATTATGACTCATCCTTATAACTCACATGTCTTCCAGTGACGTAAAGTCTATGGCTTCATAGCTACTCCATGATCAGACCAGTAAAAAGACCATATATAGACCATATAAATATATATTTAATGCCGGGGGGCCAAACATATCTCCCTAGGGGATATCTCGCTACACATGCAGTACCATGGAGCATCTTATTGTATTTATAAACTAGCATAGTATTAAGGAGTGTGACCAGAAAATGCAGAACTATGTGAGTACATATAGGCATGGCAGATGACTTGGTTTATCCAGTGAGAGAGCAGTGGCTGTGGTGACCATCTTGGCCCCTTTTGTAAGTGTTTTCAAGATCCTTGTGGTCTCTTTGACTGGTATGACAAGCAGACATGGGTGGTTGATAGTAAATTCAACATAGATTCTGTTTTCATGTTTGACTTCATCAGAAGATCTTCGTTTATTTTTTTCATCTACTTTTAGCACATTAGTGCTACAGTGTGTCACTTACATCGTGTACATGCCAGCAACATACTCAGTAGAAATGAAGGAGTTACCTTTCTCTTTTGTTAGAAAATGGGCTTCAAAAATAAAGCATGCTGATTAGCTGAAAGCCATGACCAGCTATGAATGTATTTTTCAAAAATGCCCAGTAAAAAACGAATGCCAATTTAGGGTGCCCCACTACTTGGGGTATGTTTGGGCCACTCCAAATTTTCAAACTGGCTAGCTGCCATTTTTTTTCTAGAGTTGGTGAGCAAGTTGGTGGCCAGTCAAGCTCCCCCCTCCCGTCTGTTTTACTTTAAGTTTAATAAATTATTTAAATACTAACCACACATTTAAAAATAAGAATGAAGGAAAGAAAAAGGAAGCCATTAATCCCATCAGCTTCGTGTCACTGGCAGTCAGCAGTGCAGCTTTCAAAATGGCAACATGGTGTCTCTCCATAGCAGCGAAACTCACCTGTGTCACTTGCCCATGCTGCCTGCCATACACTGTGTCTCTCCCACAAGTATATAAAATTAATTAGAAAACCATCTCTATATACTTGACAACCACAAATTGCCCCCACAACAGCAACCTTCACATTTTTAAACAAAAGCAAAGTACCTCCTTTTTTTTCTGCAGAGTTCATCAGCTGACTTCCGTGTCCCTTGACCGTGTGTGACAGAACACCGTGCCATTCACACTCCACAGCTGAGTCGCTCACTCCCAAAACAATTTTTATCCCCATAATGCAAAGAAAAAAACTCATGTGGGGTGAAAAATTTTAACTAACAATGTCCTGGGCAAAAGTGACGCTCAAAACTAATATAAAAAAGGGGCCTCACAAACAGCAGCACCCTCTAGTGGCACTAAACCAGCATAGGGACTATTTTACAGAACCCACCGTTTCTGTTAATTTTTATTAACATGTTGTAACAGCAGCCAGTGTTAAGTGACAAGCACAGGTCACTGGGGGTCAGCTGCTGGGGGGGTGGCTGGGTGAGGATCGAGCAGATACCAGGCAGCTCTCCTTTCCTGGACTGGGGAGGTTAGCTCTCCTGGCCTTTGACAACCACTGTGTGGAGGCATGGTGGTGATGTGGGTATCAGAGGGGGACCAGGTGCTAGGCCAGGGGTGGGAGAAGTACAGTCGTCTTAGGCCAAGGCACGTTTGCATGCCTCCGAGTGCAAGCCTGCCCATGTCTGGGGCTCCAGAGAAAAAGGGAGGGGAGAAAACTGATGGAAAAACTGTGGGTTGGGGCTTAATGAAACCTCCCCAGCTGGTGCCGATGGCTCACCCGAGAGCTCAGAGGACTGAGGGTTGGAAGACTCGGCATGGCCGTGGTGCCGAAAGGGATGGGCTGATACAGCTGCCCAGCCTGCCAGAGGGGCACAAAGGAAAACATGGAAAAAAGATGTATGGAAAGAGTGGGGAAACAGAATGTTCAGAGTACAGGGCAGGCTAAGGTGGGTGATTCAGCTTTTGTACATTAATGGAAATTCTTGATTAAATCACTTACTGCCTGATTATTTTGTCTGACCTGAAATACACCTGGAAAACCATTAATTGCCAGGAAATAAATGTTTGTAAACTCAGCCTAAATAAGTCAATGATTACATCATCATCTCGGGACTGAAAGCAAGAGAGGCAGGATTGAGACCTATAAGTAATTCACAGGGAAGTCTCTTTTAGTGGAGGAGGGGTGCCAGAACATGGGACATGCTATGAAGCTTGGGGGGGGACGGAGTTTAAGAAGGATGTGAGAAAATACTTCTTCACTGAAATGGTAGTGGAGGCATGGAACAGTCTGCCGGAAGAGGTGGTGGGGTGAAGACAGTGGGGAGCTTCAAGCATGAATGGAATAGGCACGTGGATATAAGAAACAGAGGAAAGGGAGGGAGGAGAGACATCTGTGACCAGACAGGGTCCAGGGTGTAGAAACAGGCAGGGAAAATAGGGCCGACTAGGTGGGCCTACTGACAGTTTGGAATTACAGGGGGGCTTGCTAGGACGTGGCCCCCCCTAGCTCTGAAGTGAGGTCCCGTAGCTCATGAATCACTGCCATTTGACTTATAATGGGAAGGGGGGGGCTCATTTTAAAGATAACACCCTTATGGACCCCCCAACCCCCAAAGCACATGAAGTGTAATTCCAAAACTGCCTACTGGTCCTTTTGTGCCGACAAATTCTCTGTTTCTGTCATTAACATCTAGCTATAAGCTGCAGTCAAACAGCTCCACCTAGCTGCCAAAGCAGAATTTAACTTGTGTGATGCCAGCTCCTCAAAAGGTACACTGCGGTAAGTTAACATTTTTGCAAGACACATAAAAAGGGTATACAAGCAAGCAAGGTCTATGAATAATGATGTTCTTCTCACCTTTTTATTTCTAAGGTACTCTAGCATGGAGGTATGTTTTGTGAATCCAGGGAAGCCAGAACTGTAAGAGTTAAAGGGTGTCCGCGAACTGCCACAGTGAGCCATACACACTCCAATGTCCATACTTACAGGGCTACCAGACACATCTACAAAAAAAAATATAGAAAAATAGAAGACATTTACATTTCGCAGAGTAACTGAGTTTGTAATCTAAGGAATCCTGGCTGATGATAAATTCTATGGGCTGGCAGTATAGCCTAGACATTAGAGTAACGAGCTGTGCATGAGCTTCATATATCCAGCAGGCCTGGGTTTGAATCGCACAACCTCCACATGCATACTGTGCCACTTAACCACCCCGGTGCTCCTGGATCTCCCCTGAAAACAGGCATTTGTGCCCACAGATAGCAACACAAGCAAGAACTGCTCTGGGACAGAGGGGGGAACACCAGCTAATTTCCAAGTGGACACGTTAGCATGCCCATGCTGTGCAGTTCCTCAATGGCTGTATCCCTGAGGGGTTGGAAAATATATTAGGGAAAAGCTCTGGACAATGCAGGATGAAGCTGGATCCAGCTGCAAGCCCCAAACCTGATTGTGGTGCCCTGCTCCAATAAGCACAAACTCTGAAGGGCCTTGGGGAACCCTGCCATCCCTGCCAGGAGGGGCATACAGTGTAGTCTAGGAGGAAAGGGGTAACTAAGTGGAGAAGGAAAGGGTAAGTACCTGGAGAAGGCAAGTGATGGGGCTGTGGGGAGGGTAACCCATGAGGAGGGCGCATGGGGAAGGGCACCATCCATAATGGTGATTTGTTCCCCAGTGAATCCCTCACAGTGATGGGAGGGTAGGGCAACCGGATGGGGGGGTGGGCAAAATGGGTGACAGGATATCGCTATGTGTATGCAGGGGTGGAGAGCGAGCACGGCAAGCGTGGGCTGGGAGGGGACAGAAGAGCTGTAGGGGTAGTGCTGTGGTGGGTTGCCGAGCTGCGTTGTGGCATCAGGGTTGGCCTGTGGCTGGGGGTGAGGTATCAGGTTTGGGTCCGGCGCCATGCTGTATTGTTTCAGCCCAGCCCAACCTTTTATTTTCTCATGTTTTCACCCCCGACATGCACCCCCCTGGAGTTGAGAATCCTTTAGTAGGGGGTGTGCACAGCCCCCCCCCACACAGAAAACATTGAAAACTAAGTCCCTGGTGCTGTTTTCCTGTGCGCCGGGGTATCAGAGTGCTGAAAACGTCTTCAGCACTCTGACTTCGTGATAATGGTGATCGCCTTTAGGCTTTTGCCGTTATCACATAGAACCTGTGGGGAGCTGGCAGAAGGGTGTAGGCCAGAGATAAGGGGGCATAAACAGATAATAATAATTATATGCCTGAAAGGATTTGCAGATCCCTGCATCACTCCTGCTTATCACAGGCTTATCAAATGTATCAAATCTGGACACATTTGAAAGTCTTTCCCGCACCGGTGTGGAAAGAGCTACAGCATCTTTTGAGAAGCATGCTATGTAAATACATAGATTCTGATGGCAGGTCAAGGCTCTATCCAGTGCACTTTTAGCATGTTACATCCAACTTCAGCAACATGCTTACAAGTCTAGATGCATGCTGCCAAACGGCAAGGCCAGTTATCCACGTTCTGACAGACTTTTAAATGTAGTTTTGATGCATCTAAACCTTGCTCAGACAGACTTGAGGCAGGACACTTCAAGGGTGTTGAAGCTCTTTCTGAAAATCTGGCCCTTAAGTTCTGATATGAGCCACATGAGAACAAAGGGATTATCTGTATTGTAACTAAGCATTCCCCATGATGACACTGTCTTATTGTCTTATTGTAATGTCAGCGGCTCAGTAGGTAGCACGCTCACCTTTGGAGCTGGAAGATCAGAAGGTCATGGGTCTTAGCCCCACAACAGGTACCTGGGGCAATACACATAACTGACACTGTGGAGTTGTTATGGGGTATGTATGGTGAAGGTACCATCTTTTGATGAGATGGTCAGTTGAGGTTCCTTCTGCCCATCTCTGGTCACTGTCCAGATGGCACTTATCAAGAAGAGTAGAGTTTCCTGGGTATTGTGGCTAAATTTCTCTGCCAACAAAGCAAATTCATATCCCGCCCCCCGGAGCACCTAGAAAGAAGCCAGTATAGCTTACTGTGCCTTTAGGTCCAACATTACAAGCAAATAAATATCAGGGAAAATGCTGGTGGGCACTACTACAGCTGTAGTCATTGTCCTGATAACCACAGTGTCATAAATGCTGGGGATTGACAAGGGCTTGTGGTTTTATTCTAGACACCATAAGCTCATCAAAACTGGCTATTAGCAAAGTTCATTTCAGAACAAGGTACCACTTTGCTTCTCTTGGCATAGTATGATTCTGCACTGGAACAAATGTAAAAGCCTGTTTTCAGGCAGTGTTTGATACTGGTGAAACCTTGCCAGTCTTCCCTAAACAAAGAATTCCATATGGAGACCCATGATGCTTTGCACTGGGATTGGGACTCTTGAGTAAATTCATTTGCCTGGGAATGAGACAATGAAACCTAGAAGTTTGAACATTTGTTCTCTATCAGCATCCTAGGTATCCTGCATCCTGCTCATCTTCCTTAGGGGACAATACACTTTGGTGCTATAGAAATCAGACATAATTGTCTCTTTCACAAAAGTCTAGTGAGGGAGTAGAGCATAGTGGTTAAGAGCACCGAGATGCAAACTTGAAGAACTGGATTTGAATCCCTCAGCTACCACGTGCATTCTGTGTGACCATGAGCAATACACTTAACTTCCCTGTTCACCCAGAATGCACCTGGAAATAAGCCTCAGTTTAGTGAGCCTTTTCTAGACAAAAATTGTAAAATAAAAAACTGACAGTTTAAAGAGGAATTCTCTATTATAATAAAAAGCTTAAAGATACTAGAGTTGCATCAATTTTGTTTTAACCTTACTGTTTTCTAGTTATCTGTTTGTTTTTACTTCCCCTGCCATTGTTCTACTAAATGTTGTAGATAATGCAGCAATTATTTCACGGAGTCTTTCAAAATGTATCTGACTCTCCCCTGCTAACCACACAATTCCTGTTTGTGACATCACCGTCTGTTGTCAAGGTGAGTATTTTGTTGTCATAAACAAAAGCATTGTGAGGTTAATAGGGGAGAGGCAAATGTTTTCAAATGTTGTCTATACAGACATTTTAGATGGACTACCAAGGTAAGCTGTAAATGTTGGAAACGACCATTGAAAATTGCAAAATGTATTCCTTAGTAAATTGTCACAGCTGAAACATCTTTTTTATGAAAGCACATGATGAAGTGCACAGTTGCTCTTTAACTGTCAGATTTGCTTTGTTGATTATAAATCGTGCAATAATTTTAGCCAATCAGGATTATTTCTAAACATTCTAGATACTCTAATAACCATAAGTGGGTGTCTCATGCACATAGTTCAAAAATTCTAAAGTTCTATATTCAGATGGCATAGCTGAAGTCCTACAAAGAGGATTCTCTAATACTCAGGAAACTAAGACATTTTGATTTTATATTAAAATTCAATTTTTTGAACAAAGGACTGTCACATGATTTTAATACAGTTCTCGTATCTCTTATAGTTATATCCGAGTTTCTTCTCAAGTCCTGTGTGTGCCAACATTACTCAGCTTCGCATTGTAGTTCCCGCATCCAAAGAACTTGAGAATGCACTCTTATAACCATGAGAGACCCAGTAACCATACATACAGTGTAAACATATATTATAAATCACGACATCATTTGTGACCGATAAGATTGTTTGTTTCTATACATTCCAGGCACTCTTATAACCCTAGAAGGGTCTTTAATGCAAACAGTGTTAAAATTCTGAGGTTCTTAATTCATTTGTCGTAGCCATGTTCCACATAGGTGTTTCTCTTATGTTCTACTAACTAAAATATTTTGATGTTAAATTGGAGACCAATTTAAAAAAATATATATGATTTAGATTATGTTTATATGTACAGTACTGGCATCTCTCATGGTTTTAAGATTGCCATCTCAAGCACTTTGTATTCCAGAACTGCTGAGTTTTGTGTTTCTCTCACCCAAAGAACCTAAGAAGACATACATATAACCATGAACGATACCAGAACTGTACATAAAACCATACCAGCATAGAATCAGATTTGATGAGGTTATGGCGCTAACTTTTGTTGAGTTTTAAAGAGCTGCTGATGCCTCAAAGAAAACCTTGAAAAACACAATATTTAGGTAAAATTCAGCTTGCGTTCCGGATATATAGATTTCTCCTCAACATTATTTATTATTGAGGAAATTTGCATGAGCACATGATCTTTATACCCCAGAGATCATCTGCCTCTATAGCTTACTCCTTACTTCAAATCATAATCCTGGACAAATCTATCAACGTACCCGAATATATCATCTAACGCTGTGATAGACCGACTAGAGGGGGAGGGGTTGCAACATATAAGCAAATTCACAGTCACAGTCTTTAACTGTACCTCAAAGGCTAAGGAATTTGAATGCCTTGCTCTAAAATTATCACTTTCCAGCGAGAAATCACTCCTTATGGTAGCATGCTACTGACCACTGTCTGGTGGCTGGGCACTTCTGCCACACCTTCAAAACCTTCTTGACTCTGCTAATACTGAGTGTATTCTAATGGGGGATTTCAATCTAAATTGGAATGATGACAGCTCTAAGAAATTGAAGGATCTATGCAATGTTAATGGTCTGTTACAAATGGCGACTGTTATAACCAGACCTAACAGAAAAACCCTGAGCGCAGCACCCTCCTGGACCTTATGCTAGTGAGCAAACCTCACACTATCTTGCATACTGGAGTATTCTTCAATGATATAAGTGACCACTGCACTACTGCCTGCATCAGACATCCTTCCCAAATAAAAACGGCCTCCAAATTCAAACTGAAAAGATGCCTGAAAAAGTTCTGCCAGTACACTTTCCTGAAAGATCTAAGCAACATTCGTTGGCAGGATTTCTATCTAGCCCCCACCTTTAATGAGGCATTTAACATCTTTCACAGCCTCTTACTGGGGCTAATAGACAAACACGCCCCACTAAGACTGATCAAATCAAAAAATAAAACTCCTGGCTGGTTCTCTCCCATCCTGAAGAAAGCATTTAGGGATAGGGACTAGTGGTGGAAAAAAGCGAGGAAATCCCACCTGGAGGCTGATTGGTTAGCATTCCGTACCACTAGAAATGTTTGTACCAAGCTAATTAGGTCAGAAAAAGCTAGGTACTTCCAAAAAGAACTAGAAGACAATAAAAACAACTCTGCTAAATTTTGGAACATTCTCAAAGAAGTCGAAGGTCAGTCCACTGCAACACCCCTTCCAAACAAAATTGTGTCTGATGGTACCACCTATACGGACAAAGCTAATATACTAGAGAAGATTAATGATCACTTTGCCACTGCAGGGCTTGCCTTTGACACCTCACCTATCAGAAAACTTAGCCCGGCAAGAGACTACACTGTTGGCTTCACTGATAATCACAACCATAACCAACCACATCCCACCCCCTTCAGCTTCTTCACAGTTACGTTTAAGCAAGTGGAGGAGCTCCTCTCTCTGGATACAAAAAAGAGTGCGGGTGCAGATAATATTGAACCTTACTTCCTTAAACTTGGCCATACCTATCTGACCGCCCCCATTACACACTTATTCAACACCTCTCTGATTCAAGGTGAGCTACCTTTCTTGTGGAAAACTGCCCACATCCTACCATTATTCAAGACTGGGGATCCAAGTGATCTGAACAATTGCCAGCCTATTTCTATACTATTCGTCCTCTCTAAATTACTTGAAAAAATTGTCAACATCCAACTTAGAGAACATTTGGATTCACAAAAGTTGCTAAACCCAGCTCAGTCTGGCTTCAGAGCCAAACACAGTACAGTATCGGCTCTTGCCAAAGTAACTACAGACTGGCAAATGGCCTTGGACTCTAAGAAGCATGTATTTGCCCTCTTCCTTGATCTAAGTAAGGCCTTCGATACTGTGGATCATACCATCATGCTTACTGCACTGAGTAACATCGGACTTGATAGTTCTGCCATTAAATGGTTCACCAGCTACCTAACCAATAGGTTACAACAAGCCAAAGCCATAGGAGATCTGTCCCCACAAAAATCCTTGTTACGAGGAGTCCCACAAGGCTCCATCCTGGGCCCTATCCTCTTTGCAATATACATCAATAATCTGGACTCGCAGCTGGGCACAGCAAATGTGCACTTATTCGCAGATGATACTGTACTCTATACCACAAATTAATCTTTGGATCTGGCCCATAAGTACTTACAGAAAGACTTTGTCACCCTCCAATACAATCTTCTCACTCATAAGCTCCTCCTCAATGCCAAAAAGACTAAAGCAATGATTCTCTCACCAAAGTCTACTTCCGGATGTCCACATATCACACAGATCCGAACGCTCTTAGATGAACCCCTTGAAGTAGTTGATACCTTTAAATACCTAGGGTTCGGGCTGGATAACAAGCTCAACTTTCTGTGCCACTTAAATGAAACCTCGAAGAAACTAAGACAGTGATTAAGTTTATTCTATCGCATTAAACACCTACTCACATTAGAAGCCAGAATGAGACTAGTACAAACTACATTCCTACCTATACTGGACTACGCTGACTTCCTTTACAGTCACTGCCCATCAACTATGCTAAACAAACTGGACACCCTTTACCAACGGGGTTTAAGATTTATCTTAAATCTACCCCGTAGTACACATCACTGTTGTCTATACCAGGTTTTGGGATGGACCTCACTCTCAACTAGAAGAAAAAGGAATGCTCTCCTCTGGTTTTTTAGAGCATTATCTGATAACCTCCCTGCATACATCTCGAACCTCTTCAAATGGGCTAAAGGTTCCTAAGGCCAGAGACGCTTCTCTTTAATCTGCTTCCAGATTCCTAGAGTGAAAACTACCCTTGGCTCAGCAGCAATCAGCTTCTCACTTCCATCACTCTGGAACACTATGCAAAACTCATTAAAATTATCCTCACTTCCAAGCATTTTCACATTCAAAGCTCTATTAACAGATTATCTGAAGGAATCATGCAACTGTTTCAGACGCTGATGACCCCTAAGCCTCGGGTGCCACTCTCAAATCCTACATCTAACTATCTCATCCACCCAACATTCCTTACAACAGAAACCTAGGACATACAAGCCTAGTTCCCTTAATCCAAGGTGGGCCTGCCTATTTTCTACCTTTTACCTATTCTGGCCTCCCTTTTGGCTGCCTACTCTTTCACCCCAATTTCTACCCTATTCCTTAATACCTCCTTATTTTTTTATCATTTAGGTATGAGCTCTTACTTAGCGGAGATTATATGGGATTGTTGTCTCTTCTCATTTCAGTAAAGCTTATCATTATGTACCTTCGCATGGATAGGCCCATATTGACCGGCACCTTCACAATGTTTTTTCTTTTTTCTTTTTTTTTACACTGTTGTCCACCATAATTGTAATCTTATGAAGTGTACTGTATTGTATTAATGCCCAGGACCACCTTGAAAATGAGCTTGCTCAATGGTGTTTATGCCTGGTTAAATAAAATGATTGATTGATAATCCTCTGCTGTGACATCACAATCTGTTGCCATGGGAGTAACTGTGATGTCACAAGCAATGCATTATGACTTCAGGTAGGGAGAATGCAACAGGAATAGATGAACTCTTCAGGAGCAAAGATCCTGTTTTCATGCAAATTACCTCAGTAATAAGTAATGGGGAGAAGGAATATAGGCCAAACTGTGTCTAAATGTTCTGTTTTGTTAAAGTTCTCCTGACGGCGTCAGCTGCTCTTTAAATTTTGTATTTATTCAAGAACAACAGGGGAGGATTTATAAGGAGAAGTTGGTCAGTCTTATCATGTACTAACTGGAGCCTAGAGGTGTGTTTACATGGCCTAGCTCTGGCTGCAGCACTCTGCTCTGCTTGTATCTCTTTCACTCACACCGATGCAAGCAGTGCATCTGCATGATCCCTCTCAGCGCTGATGCAAGATCCGCTGAGAGGGGTGGTGAGTCCGGGGGAGGGTTCTGTGAAGTCAGCCCTGGTAGGACAGATGACTCTACAGACATTTGCAGGGAAAAAAAAGTCTGATTTTCTGCTAGGTTAGGCTTAGCAACCTTCTATGTTTACAGTTGACTAGTAAAGAGTCAAGATCATTCCAAGGAAATTATGGAACCATATACATTTCCAACATTTGACAGAGTCAAGGGGAGGGTATGTGTATTGGGGGAGCATCATGGATACATAAGTTCAGGGGCTCAGCAATGAGCAGACTAGATAGACTGTATGGCCTTTTTCTGCTGTCTAGTTAATATGTTTGTGTGTATGTTCGTATGTAACTGTTTCTCAGCATCACAACATCTTAGTCAACTTAACATGGGAGCACAGCAGAGGATGCTGGGAGACTGAGCGATGCGTTGAAGCAAGAAGTGCTGACAGTCCAAATGGCAACTGACAATACTCCTTGTAGAACACATGCCCAACACTGCTGTGGCTCAGACAGAGGATGAGGGATTAACTTACTATGATCGAGTAAGTGCCTACACTGTCACGAGTAAGTGCCTACACTGTCACAAGTAAGTGCTTACACTGTCGCGAGTAAGTGCCTACACTGTCACATTTGCACTGCAGCAATAGGTGAGAATGAGTAGCTGCAGTGCGACAAATGTGGCAGTGTAAACTCATCTTAGGAGAGAGCAAGGGAACATGATCCAGACATTTACATTTATCAAGGGAATAAACAGGGTTGTCTACTGGCAGGTGTTCAAGCACTGCAAGGGTTCATAGGATTCATGGGATTGCTACTGAGCTAATAGAATTCCGTCCTTATTGCTCGCCAGTTAGGGTTCCACAACAAGGGTCCCTGGGTGTAACTTGGTGGTGGTGGTGGTGGGGGGGGTTCAGGAAGGATGAAGAAGTATTTTTTTGGCGAACAAATGGAACAGAAGATTGCCCATGGGGGTGGTGGAAATGGGAATCATGGTGGGCTTTAAGTCAGAGTGGAACAGACACAAAAGACTGATGAGAAATGGACGGAGTGGTGGGGGATGGGTCAGATGAAGGGGCCGAGCTGACACTAGTGAGTACAGCCATGCCCACTCAGCATTAGGCTGGAGTGGCAATAGGAAGACGCAGGACACAGTAGATTGACCCCTGTCTTTTTCTGCCTGAAAACGTTCCTGTTTCTATGTTTCTGACTTGTACTCTTCCAGTGCAGCTTATTATTTAGCTTAAATCTGTGACACTAGCATAATTGGTAAAACAGATGCCCAGTTGCTTCCCATTACTGGATAAATACACTGTGGATCTGTGTATCACAAGTATAGGGATCATACTAGAAAGATAAACATTTAACTTAATCTCAGCTCTTTCATTCTTTGACCAATCCCCCAAATGTCACCAGGCATACTCTTTCAATTAGCAGCATAGAAATGAGCATTTAAAGAACTGTGGGTGTGAATAAGATTTATTTATAAACAGTCTGACATGCAAGCATGTTTTCAGTTGTTCATGAGAAAACGGAGTTCTCCTTGTTGACATAAATACTGTTAGCTATACTCTTAGCAATCAGGCAAAACTCAATGTTTATGAGCAAACAACCTAACAAAATAGGTAGAGAGCAGCCTTATCTGCTGTGTCGAACAGAATATAGTAGAAAAGAATACAGTAGAACAAAGCAGAATACATAGTGAATACTGGATGGGCAACTATGCACAACCAGTGTATTCTGCCACAGAGGGGTTCTCATTCCCTCTGACCTTAAGAGCGAAGCTCGAGAGGTTTGTGGGGATCAGAATCCGAGGTGGCAGAACACACTGGTTGTGCATAAAGTTGCTCATCTTGTATTTTTTATAGTGTATAGTATTATGTGAAATGTGTGCATTGTGTTTTTTCTCTTTCACGATGAAACTGACTTGTGCAGTCTCTAGAGGTTCTAGAATGCTGTTCTACCACAGAAGGGTACAGTCACATTCCATGACCTTTGAACTGTGGTACAACAGCATTTTGAAAAGGATGGATTTCTATATAGAACAATGCTCTACTATACACTATAGCACAGTATAATACAGTACATAGAGAATAATGCCTGTGCAGGTGCGTGTTATGAGGATTTTTCACATACCCGAGGGGTGTGATAATTCATAAACCATGAGAGCGAAGCTTGAGGGGTTAATGACATTGTCACACACCAAGGATGTGTAAAAAATTCTCATAAAACAAACTTTGCATAGGCATTACTTTTTATAATAACTGGTGCAAGCTTTCAGAGAAAAAACTGTAACCTGTATTTGTAGGAGTGTGTCCTTCAGCGGCCGCTGTACTCGCACAAATACAATGTGCTTTCTTTTGCACTTCAGTGAAGCGAGAACACAAGGAGGAAAATACCATAGTAACCCAATATTAAGTTATTACAGAATTTGGCAGGTTATTACAGCATTCTATTAAGACTGGATATTCAGTCATTATAGGGGGTCACCGGTTATTCCAGTACAATACAATACCATGCAATACAATACAAAACAATAACAATATTGTGACCCATCACTGGCTCTTAAGCATGAGCCAAAATTCTGAGTTCTGTTCCCAACCCAGTCAAGTTGCCTTACTCTGTCCCTTTCACCTCCCTCCCTCATTCCCTCCCTCTTCTCCAGTCTTACCCCTCTTCTCCCCCTCCCATTCCACCTCCCCCTCTCCCTCCCCTCCCTATCTCTCTCCTCCTCCTCCCACATTCCCTATCCCTCCACCTACATAGCTTTCCTTCCTTCACTCTCCCCGACAATGGCCTCCAGCTTGCTGTTTTCCTACAATAGACCTCAAATCTTCTATTGAGCTCATTTCCCTCTATTCTGTCTCCTTTTCCATCATTCCTCCACCCCCCCCCCCGACAATGGTTTCTAGTTTTGCTGGTTTCCAACTATTTTCAACTTGTTATTTCTATTCCTGTTGAGCTTTATTACTGCAATATTGAACCCACTCCTATTTTTCTGATTATCGACATTACCAGTATTCATTAATTGTCTACTTACTTCATATGCTATTTGTATGTAACACCTAATATTGTACTAGAACTGTCCTTGACATGGAACCTTTGTAAATGAGCTTTAGCACAAAGGTTGTAAGCCGAGGCTTCAATAAATAAATAAATGAATAAATAAAAACTAGAGGTATATTATGACATGCAGTACTTGAATGTGTATTATGAAGCAATGTATTAAATACTGGTGCTACAGGCACTCTATATGCATAAATCTCACAGACGTAATTCCTATAAAGTGAGTTTGTAACTTCTGGGGCAATTTATATCTGATAGGTTTTCTGTAGAGCTCAGCAGAATGTGAAATTTGTGCAGAATGGCTTTTCTGTTTCAAAACACTTTTTGAAATTTCTTTTTAAATTCTGTGTTGAAATCTAGCTTTAGTAGTTGCCGTATTGGTCCTTGCAAGAATAGATCCAGAAGCAGATGATTTGATACCTTTTAATGGACTAACATAGATGTAACAACAAGAACAAAGTGCTCTAGCTTTCGGACCAACCAGTCCTTCTTCAGAAGCTCATGGCAGTTGTTTAGAAAATACAATACTTATAACAGCTAGATAATGCAGAGAAAAACAGAAAACAATCCCCATTGGTTTAAAATACTCATTTAAAAAAAAAAAAAACAGAAGATGATGTCAGGAAGTTTAACAGTACAATACTGCCTTCAGCCAGACAGAACCTTGGGTTCAGAATGTGCTAGTGGGACACACATACAAAGAATCTACTGCATATAAATTTAATTGACATAAGATAACACTGCTGAAGCAGATAACTCCTAAATCAAGCTATGAGTGTCACAGTTAGTATAAGGATTGATTACTGAAGAACCCCCACCCAGATTAAAGACAAACTAAGATTGTTATAGGGCTCATGAAAAATCAATGTTAGCATTATAGACAAGGATTTACCAGTAAAGTTGTCTTAAAAACATCAGTGTACACTGTGATGTGTAAAACCTAGCTGGACATGTCACCCAGCTGTATTCTAAAGCTAGATAAAAGGCCCAAGAAATTTCAAAACCCCAGGACTATATAAATGATAATTTAAATATTAATTGATAATATTAGTGTCAAACAAAAAACTCTAGTCGAGGAACCTCAAGGAATTAAGACCATGTAGCCTGACATGTACTGATGTCAATATATACTGAGAATGTAGCAACTTGATGTACCACAAGTGTCTAAGGAATCTGAAAAAGAGATAAAAAAGTAATTTCTCTCCTCCTCTTCATACAAACAATACATCCTAACCCACCCCACATCACAAAAATGTGGGTGGGGGAGATACATAGCTTAAAGGAGATGTTGTCTCTCTCTCTCTCCCCCCTCCTTTTCTCTCTCTGTCTCTCCCACAGACACACACACACACACTCTCTCTCCTAGTGAACCTATAGTAACTTCAGTCACTGCAGTTGTTCGACTAGAGTTTTTTGTTTGACACTAATATTATCAATTTATATTTAAATTATCATTTATATAGTCCTGGGGTTTTGAAATTTCTTGGGCCTTTTATCTAGCTTTAGAATACAGCTGGGTGACATGTCCAGCTAGGTTTTACACATCATACAGTGTACACTGATGTTTTTAAGACAACTTTACTGGTAAATTCTTGTCTATAATGCTAACATTGATTTTTCATGAGCCCTATAACAATCTTAGTTTATCTTTAATCTGGGTGGGGGTTGCCTTTCAGTAATCACATCCTTATACTAACTGCGACACTCATAGCTTGATTTAGGAGTTATCTGCTTCAGCAGTGTTATCTTATGTCAATTAAATTTATATGCAGTAGGATTCTTTGTATGTGTGTCCCACCAAGCACATCTGAACCCAAGGTTCTGTCTGGCTGAAGGCAGTATTGTACTGTTAAACTTCCCTGATATCATCTTCTGTTTTTTTTTTTTTTTTTTTTTTTTTTTTTTTAAATGAGTATTTTAAACCAGTGGGATTTTTTCTGTTTTTTCTGCATTATCTAGCTGTTATAAGTATTGTATTTTCTAAACAACTGCCATGAGCTTCTGAAGAAGGACTGGTTGGTCCGAAAGCTAGAGCACTTTGTTCTTGTTGTTACATCTATGTTGGTCCATTAAAAGGTATCAAATCATTTGCTTCTGGATCTATTTTTTTAAATTCTGTGAAATTCCGAAAAGCATTTCTATGTAAACCACAAAAAACTTTTCCAGACCATGTAAACTATGTAAACCATGGAATAATTTTCTGCAGGAAAAAAAAATTCACAGTTTATGTAAACCACTGAATTCCATTCCCTCACAATTTGAAAATTCCTGTTTCTGTTCCTTTTGTTTTTCTTTACTCAGTTCATTTACATGGAGATAGTGGGTGAACACTTGACTACAACGTATGAGACACAGTTCAGATGACTTATTCATGAGTATAACAGTGATTCAAAGATATAGCTTGTAATATATGATGTTGAATGTTTAATGCTTTAGGCGTTTATGATAACTATTTATATTTTCCTTTTCTTATGTGTGCTTTTAGTGTAATTAAGTAATAATGACCAAACAAACTGTCATTTCCTGGTGATTAACGACCAGCTCAGGGGTAGGGTGGCCCAGGGCACAGCCAGGGGCCAACCCCACCCAGCCAGTCATTAATCACCAAGAAATGACCAGCTGTGAGGTCATTATTGTGATTATAAATCTAGGTGTATTAATCATGTTTTTGTTCTTATATATTTGACAGCAGTGCTGAAAACAGTTCTTGTTTTGGTACCACTGCTGTCAGTGTAGAGCGCGTGATGAACCAAATGTCACTGCCGTGTTGGGCATTTTCTAAGAGATTTCAGACTGGCACAGCAGCCAATCAGTGAGCTAGTTTAGCTCATGAATAATTAATTAGATTCATAATACATTTTAAATGTGTGTCTTTTTTAAAGAGCTAGGGTACTGCCTAAAACTTATATTCACTTTTATAAGCAGTCAACCATTATTTTTTATATCTGAGGTACTTTTTCTTTTCCCTTTGTTTAATTAGAAGATTGTTTACCTGATGTTAGTGGGTGGGATGTGTGGAAGAACACTCTGCCTGGCAGCTGACATATCTATCTCTATTTACCCTCCACTACATCAGCAGTATTGTGACCTCACTAGCTGTGGCATCACTGCTGCTTAGGAACAGCCACTCCGCTGCCAGTTCAATCACCTGTGATGTCACTGTCAGTGAGATCACAATGCTGATGATGTCAGTGGGGGGGGGGTAAAGGTAGATATGTCAGCTGCCAGGCTGAGAGCTATTCCACACATCCAGCAAAATATTATCACATAGAAGACTTTCTAATAAGCAAAGGAAAAAAGAAAAATATTCCAGAAATAAAAAGTTACAACTACTTCTTAAAATGTGTATTATTTTTCTGTCTGCCTGTCTTGGCTCCACTAGCTCTATAAATTGATCAATAAACTGATGGCTACTGACATGGAAACAGGGGGCTGGATTTTCAAAACTCTGAGAATGCCACGAGCCCGAGGTGCTCCGAACATATGGTGCACGGGGCTCATGGCATTCTACTGGCCAGCGATCAGGATCTTCTATCCCATGTAACAATTACCACAAGCTAGACCAACTTTTTGTGGTCTAGCCTACAGCAATCCTGAGGCCTTTTTTGAGGCGCTTGCGTCAGATGTTTGATGCAAGCTGCTGTAAAGAGTGGAAACTGTCACAACTGCACCCGTGATTATAAAAGCGGGTGCAGTTGCAGTGAATGGGTTTGGCACACTGCCAGAACCCAAGTGCCACGGCGCAGGGCTTGTTGCAAGTCCTGCACCATGCTTTGAAAATCCTGCCCCCGATACTTGTCACCTAGTGTTGATCTACTACTGCTGTTACATCATCTGTGTAAGTCAAAATCCTGCATTTGTAACATTATAGTGATTTGCATAGAAACAAACTGATGTCACAAGCACAGAGAAATGTGACTTCTGGAAAGGATTACACAGCTGAAGCAGATTAGCTCTAGGGAACAAGGATACAGTTTCCATGGGAGAACTAAGGAAAGAACAAAGGGAAGAGATGAAGAGGGAAAATATTTTATTTCGTTTTTTTTTGACTGGGTAAGTGCACTACACAAATCCTGCCTATTTTCAGGCACGACCCAGGGAAGGGGGATACAGATGAATGCCAACTGACCTTGAACCAGATTAAGCTGTTGGTGGTATTTTTAGTGAATGAGAGAAATTTTGCCAGAACACTGGGGAAATTCCCCTTCTCTTTTCGAGAAGTGCCATGGGATTTTTAACATCCATCTGAACTACCACCAATCCAGGCAGGTGGGACCTCGGTTTAACATCTCATCCGAAAGACGGCACCTCAGAAGTGCAGCAACTGCTCATGCTGCACTACAGTGCCAGTACTGGGATATTAATCCAAGTGCCAGATGTGGGAACTGAACCCACAGCCCTCTGATCTCCCAGCCTCAGAGGTGAGTATGCTACCTACTGAGTCACTGATTACTGTGAATTGAAGAATATAGAATCGAAGCTGAAAGCATGTCTATACAGTATATATATATAGTTACGCTTTTACAAATGTGGCAGACTCACTTCAGCAGCATCCAACATGCAGCTCCAGGAAACTAAATTAAAACAGTTTTAATGGCTAAATGTATATTGGTGAGGATACCCAGGTTATTATGCCCTACTGTTTGTAAAATGAGCCATGGGATCTTAAACTTCCTTTGGATAAACACCAGAAATGGGCAGATGGAAACATGTTTTAGTATCAAACCCTAAGGACACCCCACCCCAACAGGACACTGCCCTCCAGTACTGCGCAGCAGTCTTCGTTCCCTAGAGGGGAGTGCGCTACCACTAAGCGGTATGGACCTCATTATTTGCCAGTGTTCAGAACTTCTTCCTTCTGACATAGAGAAGAATGAGTGTAGGGATGTGTATAAGCAGTTTTGTAGAGCACGCAGCTGCAATACTGCATGCATGAATGGACACAGTTCTTCTATATAACATGACATGGGGTGGGGACAATAAAAAATCCAATATAATACAAGAAAAAAGGAAAAAAAGAAGAAACACTGAAAACAGAGATGACAGTATAACACTAATCCAGATAAATGCACAAAAGACTAACTTCCATCACATGCAGTCATTCATCACTGGAATATTTACCTTGCCCAATATAAACAAAGTGGCTCTGTCTCTTGCAGCATCCCCTCTCTGCAAACTGGTTCCGTCTGTCAGTCTGTCTGCCGAGCACTCCAGCATCTAAGTGATTAAATTGAGCATGTACAAAATATTAGAAAAAAGTGACTCTGCAATTACAGAGCAGATTGCCTAAGTTGAAAAAAATAGCTGACAGAATACATTCAAAGCAGTTACAGCTAAAATTATGCTTACAAATGTATTGATTGATTGATATATTGCTATATTTATTTATGAATTACGTATGTATATATATATATATTTTTTTTGACTAGGAAAGGAGGGCTAGTCAATGCTGTTTTCATCCTTGTGCCAGGGCAGAGGGGAAAAACAGATGCAAACCAATTGAAATTGTACCAAATTAAGCTGTTGGTGATATTTTAGTGAATATACAACATAATGCAATGAAAACTCTAGCAGTAACTTTACTGAAGCCCCTCTTTGATAACGTTTCTTATTTCCTTAACCAAGCTAATGGACCTCTGATCTTTTTCTGCCATCACTGTCTATGTTTCCATGTTGCTAGGTTACCCCAGCTCAGATACAATATCTCATTTTCACTGGGGTCCAGCTTCTACTCCATTTTACAGCTAGGAGGAGGAAAGCACTGGGAAGGGCATTCACTTGCTCAGTGTTATGCAGTGACTTAGTGACTGTTGGGATTCGAGCCAAGAATCTTCCACTTCAGAGTTCTGTGCTCAGTCCCTTAGCATGCACTTGCCTTCCCACCTTCTTTGTTTCTTCGAGGGACCACTGCAATACTTTAGTCACCCTTTCCATACCGATTTTGTTAAAAGAAATTAAGCACTTCCTGTGCTCAGTGTACCCCAGCTAAAAAGAACCATCGTGTTTACAGTCGGTTCTTTCTTCTAAACTTGGGTGAGACATAAGTTCAGGGAGATCAGATTAATTGCTCATGGTCAAACAGTCTGTAACTGGGGTAGGATGTGAACCTATAATGCCCCATATCTTACAGCTCAGTACCCTAACCAAAGTATTTATTTATATATTTATTTCAGATTAGGATTAATACCTTTGAGTCCGGGACTCGTTTTCAAAGGTTCCAGGTCATTGTTGAACAAACATTACAAATATAAGTGTTTACAGAGAACAGAAAACAGTTACACAGACATTCAAATACCAAAGAAATCTTATATATCCAACTAAAGGTTGAAGAGGATAGGGTAAATAGGGTTCAGCCTTGTAGTTCACTATTTAGTTGGTCAGTCTAACCTAAGGGGGGGTAGGGGGTCAGCCAGGGATGATGTCCTCATGGTGGAAATGGTTTTATTTATTTTTTGTTGACCGGGTAAGTGCACTAGACAAATCCTGCCTATTTTCAGGCACGACCCGGGGAAGGGGGATACAGATGAATACCAACTGACCTTGAACCAGATTAAGGTGTTGGTGGTATTTTTAGTGAATGAGGGAAATTTGGCCAGGACACCTGGAAAATTCCCCTACTCTTTTCGATAAGTGCCATGGGATCTTTAACATCCACCTGAACTACCACCAGTCTAGGCAGATGGGACCTCGGTTTAACGTCTCATCCAAAAGACGGTACCTCAGAAGTGCAGCACCCCTCTCATGCTGCACTGCAGTGTCAGTACTGGGATATTAATCCAAGTGCCAGATGTGGGAACTGAACCCACAGCCCTCTGATCTCCCAGCCTCAGAGGCAAGTGTGATACTTACTGAGCCACTGACACTGCAGCTGATTGGGCCTCGTTCGGGGATGGGGGGGTTGATGAGATAAAAAGGGGGGGTGAAAGGGAGAGGGTTGGGTGGCTGGGTATGGGGAGACCACATGAATTACTCATGGTCAGACAGTCTGCAACTGGGGTGGGATGCAAACCTATGATGTCCCATCTTACAGCTCAGTAACCAAACCACGAGAATACTCTTGCATTCTTATAATATTGTGTTACTACACAGGGCAAGCAGTGCATAAGAGGAGCTTGAACTGGATCAGTTAGTGGGGGTGTGGTATATGAGAACTTTTACAAAGAATGCTTCTTCCAGCCCCCCTGCACCCACATTACCATTTCAAATCTGATTAAAGCATACTCCCTACTTTTTCCCTTCAACGCTTCCGTATGCACCCTCTGCCAAGGAACACAAAACGTTCATTGCCCCGAGTAAATATCTGTATTGTTTTAAATAGGTCAGACAGTGGCAAATATGTAAGAATATGGACCAGCTAGTCAGCTAGCTGGATCAATGTTCCTGACTAAGCAGATCAAATGCTCTCAGATGGTGCAGCATCTGAACCTTCAGCTAGTCTAGTGAATAGAATACTGCAGATTAACAGTATTTTTTTATTTATTTTATTTCACCAGGAGGTAGGCTAGGTCTGAACCCATTTTCAGCCCTGCCTGACATTTGACATAAAAACAAGATAACTTACTATGTTGTTATGTAAATGTAATTGACATGCTCTGTAATATACTCCTTACCCTATTCTAATGTAATGCTTAATCTACTTGTGTACTCCTGCCAATGTATGTACTACTGTGTGCTAATTGTATGTAATCATCGTCTGCAACTAATCTGGGTCACTCCTGAAAAAGGGACCCTGGTCTCAGTGAGCTTACCCGGTTATCAAAATCTAAATAAATAAATAAATATCAACTCTTTACAATAAAACACAGTCCTAGCACTAACATTTTATCAGAAACACAGAATATGCTTAGATTGCTCCTCCTTTACTTTTGAGAATAGTTTAATATCCTTTTGTTTGCACTGAAACACAAAGCAATAAAGTACCCCGGTACTCACTGGTAATGCTACAAAAACTGTAGAAAACGATGCAACTTAAATTCAGCAAATCCAGAGCAGGGCTTCTCATGTTGAAAGGTCTTCTGTACTCCTTGCAGTTTTAAACTCTCTGGAGGGTTTCACATCTCGGATATTTATACCCAAAGTTTCTTGGAGGAGGGCACCAAACATGTATATTGATGGCAAATGTCTCCGAGATTTTAATCTTAATAAAACACCAGAGTGGTGTCAAAACTAATCGCATTTCCACGCTAATGGAGCTGGAGCCAAGTTTTCACAGAAGACTTCAAAGAGCCTTCATAGTTCCCAAGTGCCAGCTCTTCACCCCAGGCTGGGTGGAGGGGGGGCTCCTCATTTAATTTATTTTCTCTGTTTGTTTTATTTGTTCTTTAAACTAACTTCAACTTAATTAAGTTCTTAAGTGGACAGGAGTTGTTCTCAGCCTCCCTGGTTTGCATGGGACGAAAGTAGTGTCAGTGACCTCTTATCTTCCAGATAAAGGTTTTTAGCACTTATACTTTAACCCAAAACAGCCCCTAGCAAATAAACAAAAACAATGGGTGGTGCTGGGGGGGGGGGGGCACAGTATAAAATGAAGACAGTTTTAAATACTGATGAAGTAGAAGAAAAATATACTAGTTATTGCTGAACAACAAAACCAACTAATGGAAAAGATTGGGAAGGATTCATTTTACCCATACTTAAAGCAACAATGCATGTTACAGAGAAAGTGTTGAACCTAATACATTTTCGGTCTGTTTTAAATTGCCCTTTTCCCCCTCACTTGTGCACTGTAACCCTGTCCCCAGTTTTGAGATTTTTAGTTTGAAAATAAATAAGTACTCTTTTAAATGTGTACTTATTTAACTTACCAGGACAATACTCCACGGAGCAAGGCTCATTTTCAAGGAGGTCCTAAGAGAGCAAGGCAATGACACAAAAAAAGGACAAGAGAATTTTCTGTTTTGGTTTTCATTATTTACAACTGTTATTGCATTCATGCAAACATAAATAGCCATCACCATCATTTACATACTTCCTGTTACAAATAGTACATGAGAGAACTTCCAGGTCAAAAGGTACTGACTGGAACAGTACCTCAAACAATATTACAGAATGTGACCAGAACTGTTTCAAAAAATATTAGTGCAACTCTTTATATACAATTAGCTTTCTATACACAGCATGTCAGAGTTGTACGCAACTGTTATGTTTGTCCACCTCCTCTCCTTAGGATACTGTCTGTCTCTGTAGTTGTCCTGTCCATCAGTCTCATCTGTATGTCTGATGTCTCGTGGGTGAAAAAATAGCTAAAATCAAACTGGATCTCTTGGATGCTTCTCTGGCTGGTATAAGTATGCTTTTTTCATCTGGATCAGGTAGATATCATAATGCTCATCTCCGAGACAAGGATCTTTTCTCACTAGTGTTGTATTACTGTGGTATATACAAGTATAGATAGTAACGTGTTGACTGTCACACATAATAAATAAAATACAGTAAATAAAATCAGGACGCACTTCTTCACAGAAAGGGTGGTGGACACTTGAAATGTGCTGCCAGAAGAGGTGGTCTCATTGAAGACAGTGGGCAGCTTCAAGAGAGGCTGGGATAGGGGGAAGGTAAGGATCATGGGTACAGAGGATAGGAGGAGTGGGGGTGGCAGGGACAGTAGCTCAAGCTGTGGACCCTGCAGTATGAGCAGACTAGATGGACCAAATGGCCTTCTTCTGCTGGCTTCTTTGTATGTTCATATACAACAAGGCTGTGTTACCATCAAGGGGTGAGATAACATAGACCTCATGGATACATTAAATTGAGCATTTACTCATTTACAATGAGGTCCACATGTTACAACTTATTACAATAAATTCAAAGACAAAACACAAAATTACAAAAGGGTTGATACACAAGAGTGGTTGGAAAGGATGAGAAGGGACTTGGCAAGGTTGGAGGAATGGTCAAAAGTATGACAGCTTAGATTCAATGCAAAGAAGTGCAAAGTAATGCACCTGGGAAACAAAAACCCAGGGGAAGAGTACACAGTGTGGGGGGGGGCAGTATTAACAACAACAAAAATGGAAAGGGACCTGGGGTAATCACATCAGATGACCTAAAGGTTTGCAAGCAATGTGAGAAGGCAGTAGGGATGGCTGAGGGGATACTAGGATGTATAGGGAAAGGCATCACCAGTAGAAAACAGAAAGTTGTTATCCCTCTTACAGACAGTTGGTGAGACCCCATCTGAAGTGCTGTGTGCAGTCCTGGAGACCCCATCTCTGCAAGGACATAGACAGGATGGAGGCAGTCCAGAGGAGGGAAACTAAAATGGTGCAGGGTCTACAACAGAAGCCATACGAAGAGAGACTAAAGGAGCTTAATATGTATACCCTTGAGGAGAGGAGGGGACATGATAGAAACTTTAAGTACCTCAAGGAATCAACAAAGTCAAGAGGGCAGCATCTTTCAGAAAAAAGAGATGTGCAAGAACAAGGGGACAGAATTTGAAGATGGGGGGGGGGAGACGGTCCGCTCAGGAGTTATGTGAGGAAGTATTTTTTCACAGAGAGGGTGGTGGGCGCATGGAATGGCCTTCCTGAGGGGTCATGAGGTCAAAAACAGTGGAGGAATTCAAGAATGCATAGCACAGATATAAGGCAATTCTTGTGGGGGGTAGGATGAAATAGGCTGCTGGTTAACTAGGACCTGCGGCCTATCCTGTAGGTAAGGAAATGGGCAGACTAGGTGGGCCAAGCAGTCCTTATCTGCTGTCAAAGTCTATGTTTCTATGTCTGCTGCTAATACCATGTGCAATGTTTCTGCCATATAATTAAATTGTTATTCACTGGATAATGCCAATAAAGTGCCAATTACAGAAATGAATAGGACAGGGAGGATTAAGATGCACAAGAAAAGAGCATGAGCAATACATGGAGGGAAGGGCTAATACAATGAAGGAAGCATGAATATGAGGTGTACAGAGTACCAAAAAATAATTGCACTACCAATTACAGTTTTAATCCAGTTAATGTCAACTGGTCATACACAAGGCTGTCAATCAGCTTACATCAGATTGTCTGCTGTTTTTGAACACCCAGCATCTCAAAAGGCAGTGTTTCACTGGAAATTAATGTTCACTGAAATTAATTTCAATGGAGATGAGACCACTAGGGGGAGATGGCAGCAAAGTGGTGGGGCATAGATTTGTGAGGTATGCCTGAAAGTATTACTTTATGGAAAGGGTAGTTAAGAGGTGGGACAAGCTTCCAGAGACACAAGTCATTACAAAAACTATAGTGTGCAGTAAAACAGTAGTGCAACAAAATTGGATAAAAAAACTGGCCCTACCTTTTTCACTATAAAAAGATTCCAGGCATCTATGAGGTGAGTCTACAGATGCTCAATGTGTGCTCTCTTGAGGACAGAAGGGACGGGTGGATAGGACTGAGACATTTAAATACTTGAACGGCATTAATAGGGTAAGTCATGAGGGTCGGTTTAAAATGAAGAAAGAAGGAATTACAAGAGGACAGAGTCTAAAGTTGGGGAGAGGTTCAAAAGGGAGATGAGAAGGCAATTTCTCACTAAGAGGGTGGTGACAGCATGGAATGCTCTGCCTGAGGACTTGATTTCAAGGGCATCAGTGGGGGTATTTTTTTTCCCAACTGTTTAACCAGGTGAGACACACTAAGCTGAAAGCTTGTTTACAGGTGCACTCCTGGGTCATGCCTGAAAATAGTCAACTTTGGCTAGCGCACGTAACCCGGTTAACAAAAACTAAATAAATAACCTGGGAGCACAGGGAAGTTAAGTGACTTGCTAGGGTTACACAGTATGCAAGTGGGGGCTGTGGGATTCAAACCAAGATTTCCAGATTTGTAGCTCAGAGCCTTAAACCACTGCACTATAGTGCCTCCCTTTTAAGTGGTGGCGTTATAAACTTAAGGGCAAAATCAAAATGGGGAAGGGTGGAAAGGGTAAAACAGTGGGATCAGTTGGTGGGGAGGGGGGTGAGGTGAGGTGTGGGGAGGGGGGGAGGGGAGGGGACAGCATTAGTGCACAGCACTGAGAGCTGCACACTTGAGCAGACTTGATAGGCTGTTAGGCCTTTATCTGAAGGCTTTATCGTATGTTTGTATATTCCAGTGTTATCTGACATTAGCATTTTCTGGTTCCACAAACATTTGATATTTTATAAATGTTTCAATTTCATTTTTTCTCAAGGAAAAAAAATAGCAACTACATCTAGCTTAGAAATAGCATTAGAAACCTGGCAAAGGTTTGGATCTAGAAAATTAAAAAAATTACGATGCATAGCACAGGAGGTATATAGAAAGCTAGATTTGAAAGATATCACAATATTTTTATTAACTGTAGCTGAAAGAAGCTTCTTGGAGAAACATTTTTTGTCACTCTGCTGTACCTTTTAAGAAGCCCAAAGTGGTACATTTCTTAGCAAAACATGATTTTTCATGAACAATATGTAACCTCGATCAATGCAACAGACTTGTTTTCAGTAAATAATCAGAATTAAGACTAAGTGCTGACGTTTTTCAGTTGTTTCTAGTGGTTCTTATCATTTTAAGGTATTTTAGTAAAGGTATTACAGTTTTTTTGCAGCATTTAGAGGAAAGTCAGAAAATATCTTTTCTATTATAATGTCAGGACAAGCAGTATTTTTCATGTTTTTTTTTGTGGGACACAGCTGCCCAAATCAGGACTGTCCTGCAAAAATCGGGACAGGTGGTAACCCTACTCTGCTGCTTTAAGAGTGGGTAGGTCAGGTGATGAGAGTTGATGAGGGGTGCAGGGAGGTGGGGTGGATAGACATGAACCTCTAGAGGCCATGTACCGCCACACCAGGCAGACTTGATGGGCCATCATTTACCAGCACATCTCTGAGTTTATTAGTTGTGTGCAAGCATACCTTAGTTCCAAGACAAGTGATGTTAAAGCCATTTCTTATTTCTAGCAACAATTTCACAGACGGTGTAATCAGATCTCTGTTAAACTAAATTCTCCCCAAAATGTAAATCTATGGACATTCCTTTTTTTTTTTTTTTTTTTGCTACTGAAGATATTTTTCAATTGAAATAGGCACGTTGCTCTTTAGAAGTTTTCTGTTCCTGCTGCTTTTCCTGCCTTGCATCTGCAGTCCTCTGCTAGTTTTAAAACCAAATTCCAAGTTCATCATTCAACACACAGCTATTACAAGACAATTAAAAATGTCACTTTCTAATACAGTATATAGAATAAAAATATAACAAGATTAAAGACAAAAAATATTGCACATCTTAAAATTTGCCATATTGTACATTTATGTTTCATCAAGTTCATTTTCTAACATTTGCACTATTCAAGGGACTCTAGTTCTATTGCATTATTACCCAGTATCGCTGATTTCAGTCATTCTTTTCTAATTTATAACGGTTTCCCCTTTTTTCTCATAGGGAAATCATGGTATAATTTGCCATAATAAAGAACTGTTTATTATGGCAAATGCGCACGGTTTCTATTACTCTGCACATGTGCCCACCGCAGTTCCTCGCTTCCCGACCACTTGCTGCTCACCAAACTAGTAAGGGACACTGAACAGCTACCCAGAGTCGGCGGTAAGTAATAAAAAAAATTTAAATGTACCTCGGCACAGGGATTTCAGTTGGCAGCTGTCCGCAAGATTTAAAAAAAAATAAATAAATAAAGAAAAGCGTCTGTGGCCGCAACTGTAACTTAACCAGACCCCCGCTGCACAGTAAGTTTTTATTTTATACAATTACTGAGGAAAAAAAAGGGAAACCCAGTAATTACATAAGATGAAGTATGGGTCAGTGTGTGTAAACTTGAAGTTTACACACACCCTCGGGGTTAGATGTTTTTAATAAACCCCTCGAGCTTCGTTCTCGAGGTTTATGTAGCAACTAACCCCTCGAGGGTGTGTAAACTTCTCATTACACACACTGACCCATACTTTATTCTATATTCAAATCATGTTTTGGAAAGTTTTACAATAGTATCAGCCTCTCTTCATTCTCAGAGTTAAATAACAAACTAAAATAAAATGCTGCAAGCAGAAAATACTGATGAAAGCCCAGGGAAAGCCATCATTAAGGGAATGCTTCTTTAGTAATAGTAAAGTATGGTATACCATTTCTTTAGCAACAGTGCAATATTAAAGAGCTCAAAGCACCAAAACATAGCTAGCAGAAAATGTTAGTAAGTTTTCAAAAGTAGTCCCTTATCATGTTTTATTTCTGAAGTTTTTTTTTTCCTTTTTCTATGTGCTCATTAAATGGTTTTCTACCTAATAGTATTGGGTTTATTGTGAAAAGCAAAGCTTTTCCTAGAAGATGACATATTGGCCCTGATATTTAATACATAATAATGGCCAGTAAATGACTAAACAGCTCACTAATAGCGTTTAGCACCTGCAAAGCAGGGTACTGGTGGAAACTGTCATGTTGGACAGCATGGTTAGCGCGTCGATATCTGTTTGCTAGTGGCCCAAACATATGCCGGTGTGCCTATGTGAAAAAAAGCTTACTGCGCCTTACATGTAGGTGCACTGACATATTGATAAGTTTGAAGAGGCAGTAATTAGTGGTAACGGCCTCACTAATTACCACCTCTCCAAACCAGGTCTTATGGCTGGGGCAACCCCATGTCCCTCCACCCCTGATCACTCGCCCATAATAATGTAAGAAATTCCTTGGTGTCCAGTGGTCCACTGCCACACTCCCATCAACATTTCTGTGGTGGACCAGTGATCCCCCATCCCCTGACTGCCTGCCAGTATGAATGTAATCCTTTTCTTGATGGTTCAGCAGTCCCCCTGCCCCACCAATCATCTGCCCATGGTCATGTGATTAACCCCCTGGTGATCCAGTGGTCCCCCCCATCCCCATATGACAGCAACACCCCCCCACTCAGGCCCTCCATCACCACCACCCCTGGCTGTCACTCCTCATAGCAGTCCCCCTCCCAACAGTGGCCAGCACAATCCCTCTGCTCATCACCTTGGCCAGCCACTGTATAAATATCGGGGAGCAATTGTGCACTTACTGTAGAAATGGCTGTTTGCATGTAAAAGTAAGAATAATGCAGATTGCTCTAGAGAAGCCATCGCCATTTTCAGGCTCTAACAGCCAGATTTCTCCTGCCAACTCCTTAGCACTCAGTTGGCCACATACCTCCAGTGGTCAGTAAGGGGCTGGGGTTTGCAGGCCGATCAGGATAGTTAGCTAGCAGCCACTTAGGCATTGGAAAGTTAGGGACTAATTCGAAGGGACCCACCTTGATGTTGGTGATTTAGCTTACTCAAATTGGAATTCCAGTCTGAAACTAAGAGGACCCTCTCCTCACATGGAGCTTGAAAGTAAATATAGCCATTTTTGGCATTTGAAAGTTTAAATGTTATGCTATGTGGGGGGGGGGGTGTTAGTCTTTTTGCTTTGTTTGTTATTTGTCACCATCTAGCAGCACCACTTATAAGAAATGTGAATTCCAGTGTGTAGTAATTTAAAGGTTTGAGCAGCTATTTTTTGGTTTTACAATCAGGAAAGTGCCTGGCTGGTATATTGGAACGTGCCACTGGCACTTGCAGTGTGCTTCAGCAAGTTCCAGCGTACCTGTAATTTGCTCCAGGCACTGACTTACAAACATTTACTGAGCTCAGTCCAGGGATATTTGAATATCCTGGCCCGCTAGTTCTATTTCTCTCACTGCATCATCTGCATGTGACCTCCCTCATTTTCACATCACAAGCCCTGCTGCCTGATTGGTAACATGTGTCACAAGTCATCAATCAAGCAACAGGAGATTTTCTCTTCCTGATTACTAGTGCTATCACAGACAGTGAAGTCACAGTGCTGATGATATGTAAGAAGAAACAGTACTGACTAAGTCAGCCTCCAGACAGAGGGCTGTTCTAGACATCACACCTAGTACTGTAAGGTAGAGAATCTCTTAATTAACAAAACAGGAAAGAAAAAAAAATATTTTGACTATAAGAAGTTATAGCTGACTATTTCTGAAAGTTACTATTAATTACAAGCAGTACACTAGCTATTTAACTTTGAAGAAAAGCATTTTTAATTATTTACAAAAACAATTTACTTGTTTCATATTGTCATTTTGTGTGGTATTAATGTCTGTGGCATGATCTTTTATTATTATATGTATCATAGTGCTTATGTTTGCACTTTATGTGCCCTGAATGACTCGGGTCATCCCTGAAAAGGGGTTGTTAATCACAGTGGACTTTTACACTGTTAACAAAATTTAAAAGAATAAATATAAAAACATCATCTCATATCTAAAAAAAGGGTAAAGCAGACTTAAAATGGGGGCCAAGGCATCTTACAAGACAAGAGGGACACCCCCCAGCTCAGTATGGCTTTATGGGAGGGGGGATCATGCCAAACCACCTAATCACCTTCTTTGAAAGGGTGGCCAGGGTAGCCGTAGTTTATTTGGAATAAAACATGGCCTTTGACACCATGACACATGTTCAGTTTCTGCTAGAAGTACACCAGTGCACCCAGGTTGTCCCTGAAAATGGGTACTTGTACTCAGAAGACATAGCTGGTTAACAAAAAATAAACAAGCAAACAGTGTACTCAAGGTATACAGAAGGTGGATTTCTAAGTGGCTTGCTGACCGAAGCAGAGGGTTGTGGCTAGCAGGCAATTCTCGGAGCAGAGAGGGTCCCTCAAGGAGCAGTGCTGGGGCCACTGCTTTTCAACATTGTCATCGGCAGTATGGAAGCTGGAGGCTCCAGCAGACTACATAATACTGCTGATGGCACTACCCTGGCCAGGGCGGTGGATTCCCTTGAAATTGGGAGCAAACTTCAGAAGGACTGGAACAAGCTGGGTGACTGGTCAAATGCACGGTGCTACACTTGGGAAGGAAAAACAGAGGTAGGACGCAGACCGTACACAGCCGTGGAGGTAGTGTGATTAGTGTTGAAAGCATCAGCTTGAGAACTGGGAGATCACAGGTTTGAACCCAGCTAGAGTCAAATGACACAATTTTCAAATGGGTTAGAATGATTCAAGGGACATGCGTCTAAAGAGTCTGAAGCAAGTGATGATTTGCATCAGAACATGCATCAAACGTGATTCTCTAAAGCAGCCTGCATCTGATCCAGACACTGCTGCATCAAAGCCCCCTTGTGCCAGGGTTACATCAAACAACCCAGTGCACTACACCGGCAACCCGTGTTTGGGAACAGACTCAGGTCAGCCAGGAGAGGGAGGATTGAGTGTCTGAACAATGGTCTCCTCCCTCTGGGGTAGGATATCAGGAGTGCTTCATGCATCCAACATCCTGAGAGAGCCGATGGGAACACGGGCTCTCAAGGGCTTGGTGGCTCCATTCAACGGAGTCGGGAGGGGAGATGCTGTTAGGCGCTTGAGAGAGATGTGCTTCAGCTCTTCGCCACTCTGGACGTATGTCCTTGCACCAGCATCTCAGGGGGCTGGGAATGGGAACATAGAAAAAATAGGGAAAAAAAAAAAACCTCAGCGGTCCTAGATGACGACCGCTCCGAGCCACCCAGACCACCAATTCCGGGACAGACCCCACTGTGCAGAAGGGAGAAGGAGGAAGAGGCACTCTAGGGGCAGATCCTGAGTTCAGGGGGCTGGACTGGAATGAACGGCCTGAAGGAGTGGGCACTGAGAGTGGGTAGGAGGGGATAAAAAGAAAGTGAAAAATTAAAAAGACAGTGCACCAGGTCACAAGTGGGCTTGCACCATGGTGGGGCAGCAACATCCCCTTTTTTGATTTTGCAAGCTCCACCATGGACACAAGAGGCACTGATTAGACTAGCCAAGAGGTGATCTAAGTGGGTTGTGCCAGTGGGGTGTGGTAGTGCAGGCGGCAGTAGGGGGACACTAAGGGCATGGGAGTTGGCAGTTGGGGTGTCGGGGCAAAGCTAAGCATCAGTCGTAAGTGATGTGGTGCCTGGAGGGGTGCCGATGCAGTGTCTCATTATCATTTATTAAATCAATCCACCTGTACTGTACAATCTTCCCTGGTAGTCTAGTGCCCCCCACAATCCCTGCTGGTTACATCTAATCCCTGGTGGTATAGTGGGCCCCTCCAACTGATCCATGATCTCCCATGAGTATACTGAAACAAATGCCCTAGTCCTATAGCACCCACCTGACCCCCCCCAATAAAACATGCCATAAAGGTCCTTGGTGGTCTAGTGGACCCCCACCCTCCCCATCCCATCAGGCATTGCTCTACCACCCCCCCTCTTGGCATAATCTTGCAACCGACACAGCCCTCCACACACCACCATGGCCAGCTGCACCGCAGAATACATTTTCAATGACCATGTACTGTATACAGTATACAGTACGCCATCATTGAGAACGCATGCTGCGGTTGGACATGGTGGTATGTGAAGGGCTGAGCCAGTTGCAGGATCGTGCCAGGAATTGGGGGGGAGGAGTTTTGTGTTTGGGAAATGCCTGACAGGGTGGGGAGGTCCCCTAGACCACCAGGGACTATTATGGCATGTTTTATCGGGTGAGATTAGGGATGGGCACTATAGGACTGGGGCACTTGGTTCTGTATACTCAAGGGAGATTGGGGATCAGTTGGGGGGTTCCACTACACCACCAGGGATTAGATATAACCAGCGGGGATTGTGGGGGGCACTAGACTACTAGGGAGGATTGTACAGTACATACATGATAATGACACACTGCACAGGCACCTCCCCGGGTGCCACATCACTTATGGTCGATGCCCAGCTTTGCCCTGACATTCCAACTGCCACCTCCTGTGCCCCTTATGCACCTGGCCCCCTCCTGGCATGGTGTTTCCTCCCTCCCCCCCCACACACACACTATCCCAGACCCTCAGGTGTTGCACTGGGGGGGGGAGCAGATTACTGTGGCAAAGTCTGCTGATGCACCACCTGTTTGGTGCAGCTGGTCACTTGCAGCAAACCCTGGGAATTTGGTGCAGGGACCCTGCCTTTTGTAAAATTGGGCACAGGGTCCCTGGTGCACTCAGAGTTTGCTGCAACCCTGAGGATGATGCAACTTGCATCACTCTAAGGACTCTTTCATAATCGGGCCCAAATATTCACTGTGTGACCTTGAGCAAGTGTTCCAGTCCATCCAGCTGGGGAAATGGGTAGAAGCAGGACCCCATGGAAAATGAGATGTTGAATGTCAGCTGAGCTATCTTGGGTAAAAAGATTAAAAATTATACACACTGTGTGGGGCTTTTCTTGGTGCAATGGAGGCGGAAAAGGGGCAAAAGTCTCACAAACAGTGCATGGCTGTCATAAAGATGACTGAAAGAATGTTGGGCTGCATCAAAAAGGGGGTGACCAACAGAAAAGGAGATGTAATACTGCCAGCTCGCAAGACCCTGGTCAGGGCCCCAGCTGGAGTGCTGCATGCAGACTTGGGCTTCCCAATACAAAATGGACACTGAGGTAATCCTCAGTGTGCAACACAGGGCATCAAAATGACCAGGGATATGGCAGATGAAAGCTATGAGGGGAGACTGGAGGCCCTTAACCAGTTCACCCTGACAAGGGACATGATCTCAGTCTTTTGCATACTAAATGGTACAGACAAAGAGACAGAGATGCTTGATGGTGTGTGCTCCAGCAGGACATGGGGACACGCCCTGAAGCTCAAACATGATAAATTTAAGGGTACCATTTTGAGGCACTTCTTGCCTCATAGGGTGGCGAATCTATGAAACAGCTTAGCACAGGAGAGAGTAGACATGAAGACAGTACAGACCTTCAAGTTAAGCTTGGACACATTTCTGCTTATCAAGAGCATCAGAGGTGGCCAGCCTGGTGGCGCTGAGGGTTGAGGTGCTGGACGCCACACCTCACGCCACGCAAACGACCTGAGTTCAGGAGCGAGCTCGGGTGTCAGGGGTCAGCAGGGAGGGAGGGAGATGGAGCCTGCAGGGCTGGCTCTCTCCTGGGGAGGGTATGGATTGCTCAGCACTCTGGCGGCCCCTGGTGGAGACCGGAGGCAACACAGAGTGTCTGAGCTACACGTAAGGAAGCGTGGCTGATGAAGGCAGTGTTGCCAAGCGCCACAGCATCAGACGTGCACCACACATGTGGGTCACGGGAGCTCCAGGCACCTACAGGAGGAGAAGGAGAGAAATACCCCTCCAGCTCGGATATGTGATGGCCCTGCCAGTGCCACCGCCACACGTCCAGTGCTGGTTCCCCGCCACTGCTCCCTGTGGTCTCTCTGGGTTGCTGCCCCTGACGCGGGGAACCAAAATGAACTTGAAGATGGTGGGGGAATACAGCAGACAGTAAAGTGAGTCGGTGAGAGCAGTGGCCTGAGAGAGTTCTGAGCTGGAAGGCCAGAAAGATAAGTGAATAAAAAAAAAGAACATAAGAGGATACCCTGGGTAGTAGAACAGGTGGGCAAATCACCATGCATTAGTACATGTTTGCATAACATGTGTTCTGGTCCCTACATATGAAGCAAGTGAGTGGCCTTGATAAATCTAAAATCTCTTCCAAGTAGATCTGTGTGGAATGAGAATTCTGTTGCTGGAATTAAGGCAGAATGGCAGTTCCATTTCTGCTTCCAAAATGCTTTTCAGAATTTAAAAAAAAACAAATTCTATGGGATTCTGAAAGTCATTTAATCAAAACCTCGGTTTAGTTTTCCATGGTCACTCAAACCATGGATTAGTTTTCTGCGGTTTGTAGATACCTTGTCTGTGGTTTAAATTCTGCTAATGAAATTATGGAATTCAACAGAATTAGTTGTCATTTTTCAGAATTCCATGTAATTCCATTCCATCAGAATCTGATACTTTCCACACAGCACTACTACTGAGTTCCAGCCTTTAATTACAATATTACTACATATGTTAGGAGAAAAGGGCAATCTAAAACAGAACAAAAAGGCAGAGGTACATAACATTTCACATTAGAAACATATTTTGTTGGCTGATAAGGGCCACTTGGCCCACCTAGTCTGCCCATTTTCCTCTGCCTAGTCTGTCACCACAGCCCTACCTGAACTCCGGGTAACACCCCCCCCCCCACACACACACACACTTTCCTACTAAGATTCCTTTGTGCCTATCCCAGGAATGCTTGAAGCGCACCACTGTTTCTGCCCCCACCATCTCCACTGGGAGACTGTTCCAGGCACCCACCACTCTTTCAGTGAAGAAGTACTTTCCTCACATCCCTCCTAAATTCCCCCCTACCAGCTTCATTGCATGCCCCTTTGTTCTCTTGCATCTTCTCCTCCTCTGAAAAATACTCCTCTCCTATACTTTGTTCAACCCCGTGAGATATTTATAGGTCTCTATCATGCCACCCCCTTCTCTTCCAGGGTGTACTGTACATATTGAGATCCCTCAGTCTCTCCTCATAGGGCTTTTGATGCAGCCCCTGCACTATTTTAGTTGCCCTCCTCTGTACAGCATCTACCTTGTCTATGTCCTTCCTGAGATGTGGTCACCAGAACTGGACACGGTTCTTCAGGTTGGGTCTTGCCAACGATCTAGACAGTGATAACACCACTTTCTCTCCTTCTGCCGTTGATACCCTTCCCTGTGAACTCCAGCATCCCGCTGGCCCTACCTACTGCCTTGTCGCATTGCCTCACCACCTTGAGGTCATTGGATATGATTACCACAAGATTCCTTTCCTGTTTAGTTACTGTAAATACCCCCATTTTATACTTCGCCTTTGGGTTTCTGTGCCCTAGTTATGTTATTTTGCACTTTTTCACATTGAAACCCAGCTGCCATACACGTGACCACTCCTTGAGTTTTCTCAGGTCTCTACTCATTGTCTCCACCCCCTCCAGAGTGCTAGCCCTATTACAGAGTTTTGTGTGATCTGCAGAGAGGCATACCTTTTCTTCCAGTTCTTCTGCAATGTCACTTATAAAAACATTAAAGAGAACTGGTCCCAGTACTGAGCCTTGAGAGTCCTAATTGGTCACTGTCCTCTCCCCAGAATGAATGCTGTTTACCATCATCCTCTGTCGCCTATCAACCAACTTCATACCCAGTTTACCACCTTGGGACCACCCACCAGACTGCCCAATTTCTTTATGTGGCACGGTGTTGAAGGGTTTACTAAACTCTAAGTAGGCCATGTCCACCGCCCCACCCTGATCTATTTTCCTGGTCACTCAGTCGAAGAAATTGATCAGGTCCATCTGACATGACCCCTCCCCAATGAATCCATGCTGTCTTGGGTCTTGTAACCCACTAGATTCAAGATACTCCGCTAACCTTTCCTTTAGAAGTGTCTCCATTAACTTCCCCACCACTGACCAGCCTGGAGTTGCCAGCCTCCTCCCAACTGCTGTTGCCTGAAGTGGGACTATATTTGCCCTCCTCCAGTCCTCTGGACCCACTGCTGTTTCCAGTGAGCTGTTGAACAGGGCTATCTGAGGTGAAAACTGTACCTCTCTGAGTTCCCTCAGCACATTTGAGTGTACTCCATCTGGTTTCATAGCATTATCCACTTTCAGATTTGCAAGTCATTTCAAAACTCTTTCCTCTGTGTATGGGCTTGTGTCTACCTCCCTCCTCTAGTATTCTTTCTGTTTAATGTGGTTTATCCCCTTCCCCTTCCAAGGTGAAGACTAAACAAAAGTACCTGTTCAGGATATCTCCTTTTTCCTGGTCCTCCTCTGCATAGCTCCCCCTGGTCTTCTTAACCTCACAATCCCTCCCCTTGTCTTCCTCTTATCACATATGTATCTAAAAAAGATCTTGTCCCCATTAGTTAACCCTTTGGCTGTTCTTTCCTCAGTTTGTGCCATTGCAGCCCTCACCACCTTTTCCACTTCTTTCTGCTTTTCCCGGTACCCCTCCCTATGCTCTTCCCTCTGCGCCTCTTTGTACCCCCTCAATGCTACCCTTTTAATCTTTACCTTTGCAGCCACTTCCCTTGAGAACCATAGTGGTCTCTTTTTACCCCTGTTCTTGCTCCCTTCTTTCATGCAGAGGATTTGTTGTCTTCCTGTGCCATCTCTTAATTTGCTCCACTGTTCCTCCACCCCGCCCAGGCAATCCCCCTCCCAGGTTGTCTCTGAGGCACTCACTCATTCTTTTAAAATCTGCCCTCCTGAAGACCAGGACACTCGTCCTTGTGTGGTCTGCTTCTGCAGTGATCACGGGTCCCCGGAGGTATACCTATGATGTCTGCACAATGTCCCTGTTTGAGCACAGGTCCAGAATTGCCCCATCATCTGCCGGCTTGATCAGTTGCCTGAGACCTTCCCCCCCCCTTTGCAGGGAGCCTAGAATGTCCCTGCTTCTAGCCGAGCCCATGTCTGGAAGGCTCCAATCGACATCCAGCAGATTGAAGTACCCCACCAGCAGCGCCTCCCTTTTTTCTACCATTGCTGATGGCTTCCCCCAGTTCCACCTTCCATGTTAGACGTCTGTATATTACCCTGGTGTGAATGGTGGCTCTGGCTTATTTCTCCAGGGTGACCCACAGTGCCTCCAGCCCTCCTTTCCTCCCCTTTCTGGTTCCCTTGCATTTCTCTCAACTTGATACTCTCCCTTACATACACCACAACCCATCTTTCCTTCCTCCCCTCCCTTCCCTATTCTTCCTGAACTGAGTGAAGCCCGGTCCGGGCATGCTGCAGTCATGGCTCCCTGTGCACTATGACTCAATAATGACCACAATTTTCAAGTCCACTTCCACTATGATGGTCTCTAGGTCTGGAATTTTATTTCCAAGACTTCTTGAATTTGCACACATGGCTTTCCACACCTTGCTCCCACTCTGCCTGCAACCCCCTCCTTCCTGCCCTCATGCCTTGCCTCATTTTCCCCACTCATTTTGCAACTTGTGTTCCCGTCGTCTTTGTCCTCTGCTTCTCTACTGTTCCCATTAACCTGCTCCCTAGGGAGACTTTCCTCCCCTCAGGCCCTCCCTTCCTACTGCTGCAGTCTGCAGGCTACTTTCCTTAGGCCCCTCTCCAGTTCCCCGAACTCTCCCCGTACAATTCCAGATTGTCCCTTGCTAAATCACTAGTCTCCAGGTGGACAATGACATCTAGCTCCCACCCTGCCACCTAATTCCCAGGAATTCCATCAGAAGCTGGATTACAACATTCTGAGAGTAGAATTTGTTTTACAATTGTGGACTGCTAGGCTATGGTTTACATAGAAATGCTTTTTGGAATTCAATGCAATTAAAAAAGAATTTCCAAAAAGCTGTTCGGAAGCAGGATTGCTATTCCACACAAATTCTGCAACAGAATTCCACATTTGGCACAGCTCTAGCCTGCACCCTGACTTTACATAGTCAGACCATTTGGGTGTGGGGCTCTTAATGCTGACTGTTCCCCTTTAAAATGTTAAAAAGAGGGATACAATCTGCTTGGGAGGGATCTTTTATATGTGCAGTTTTGATTAAAAATTAAACATAATTGTTGGAAATATGATTGATTCAAACACATTATTTTAGTAGATACCAGTGGCCTGATTGTGTAACGGTATTCTGGGCTGCCTGGGTTCAAATCCCAGCTAAGGCACTTGATTTTTTTCTCTCTCTTCTGTTTATTTGGGTTCCACATATGTGCACACCACACCCTTGTGATCACTAATGTCTGGTCACCTGACTGGTTTCAGCCAATTAAGTTAATAGGATTTTTAGACCTATTTTATAATAAACAATAAATTACACATGCATGTGCAGATAACATTAACGCCTCATGACAATTATGGGTATTTCATTTATTTAAATTTGTATGCAGCAAGAGACAATAATATGGGAAATAATAGTAAGTTTCCTGGAGGCAGATGGACTGCAGGACAAAATACAGCATGGGTTCACGGGGCTGCGTCAGACAAACTTGACTGAATTGTTCAGTTGAGTGAGAAAGGCAAAGGGCAAGTGACAGACAGTGGACGTACTATACCTTGACTTCAGTAAAGCCTCTTTCCTACAAGGATTGCTGTTTAAGATTTAGATGCAGGACCACAGGGTAGAGGACAAAATCCCTAAATGGGTGGGAACTTGGCTACTTGATGGAACTTAGATGGTGGTAATAAATGGGGAGTTCTCGGGGGTCGGGGGCATCACTAGTGGGGTACCCCAAGGGACGGGTCTCAGGACCAGTCCTCTTCAACATCATCATTATCTGTGACATAGGGGTAGGGATGCAAGGCATGATATGCCTCTTCACAGATGTACTATGGTCTGCGGCTGGGTGGATAGTGATGAGGGTATCAGAATTATGAAAGAGGATCTGGGTAGATTAGAAAGGTGATCAAACATACAAAAGTTAAAATTTAATACCAAAAAGTGCAAGGTGATGCACATAGCAGCAAATACTAACACTGAACATAAAATTGGGGAGGTGGTAGTGGAAAGCAGTACTGTGGAAAGGGACCTAGGAGTGTTGATTTCTGATAGTCTGAAGACAGCAGCACAATGCAGCAGGGGCAACAGGTTAAGCAGATAGGAAGTTGGGGTGCATGGGGGGGGAGAGGCAGCAAGAGGAGGGAAGAGATGCTGTCACTGTATATTGTAGGTCACTGCTTCACCCCCATATGGAATACTGCGTGCAGTGTTGGAGCCTATGTTTGAAGAAGGACAGGGACAGAGTGGCGGCAGTGCATAGAGAGTGACTAAGGTGATCCAGGGACAGCAGCGCAGGAGAGGACTTATGAAGACAGACTGGCAAATCTAAACATATACACACAGGAGGGGAGAAGGGAGAGAGGGGAATATGACTGAAACATGCAAATACCCCCATGGGGTAAATAAAGTGGATAGCCAGGAATTATGCCGACTGAGTCGGAACACAAACACCTGGGGCAACTCCATGAAACTGGCAGGGAGCAAATTTAATAGGGATTCTGGGAAGTACTTTTTCACTGAAAGGGGTGGTGGAGGGGTAGAATAAGCTGCTACAATAGGTGGCCTGTGTAAAATCAGTGGGAGAAATTAACATGTGTAGGACAGACAGAGTACAAGGACTTGGTTAGTACCATATCAGAAAAGGAGAGAGGATCGAGGGAGGAGTGAACAACCACAAGGGCTGTCTCTCGTTCCACATTAGATAGCTAGGAATTGGCAGACGTGATGGGCCAAGGGGCCCTTTTCTACTGAGAGACTCTATGGAACGGGTGCTTTGAGTAATACCCAATTTTGGGCTGCATCTGCATTACAATAAATGCACTAAAATATGTAGATGCTATTTTCAAACATTTGACACATTTACAACAGTGTATCTGCTTAAAGTAAATGTGTGATGTGACACTTTGGGCTTCATAGCCTGCTACCCTGGGGCGGCAAGCTAACTGACCCTATTAGTTGAGCAGTGTCTTTCATTTTTATCAAAAGGTAGTTTAAAGTTTAAAAAAAGTTTAAAAAAAGTTCTGAAAATAAGCCCCATAGACTTGTATGGGGCACGTCCCCACGGTCTCCCTGGTACGACGTTACAAAGCGGGTGGCCAGCAGAGGCAAAACCTAACAGTCTAGGAAGTGGGAAGGATCAGCTAGCTCGAGGTTTGGAAACATTATGATCCCTTCCCAAACTTTATTCAGTGAGTACAAAATTTTGGCTATCGCCACCCAGGGTAGTGGGCTATGAAGCCCAAAGTGTGTTTTCAGAACATCACACATTTACTTTAATGGCACAAAAGAATTCAAGCGGCAGTATTCTGACACACGCAACTTGGGGCACATGCATCACAAGCTAGACCACATTTTATAAGGTCTAACTGTTGTGTCGGAAACAGTGTAAGTTCGCACCACTTGTAATGCATGGGAAGACACTTTGAAAATCCTGCTCTATGGTTCTTTGTGTCTGTGGTAAGACAGCAATTAAAAAAATTACATTGAGTAACACTGTTCATTCATTTTCAGTTACCTCACGAAATAGGTAATAATTACACTGAAAAAGTGTGAATATATTAAAACTACAGAGAAATTACATAATTGATCCATGTAGTAGTTACTCCACAGGTACAAGGTAATTACACTGTAACTATAGTGTAGTTTATGAACTTGATTTTGTTCACAAGGGAAGTGCACTGGGCATAAAGATACCCATTGTCTGGCACAACCTGGAAGAGTACAGTACAGTAATACCAGTGGCAATATAATACAAATCAATGGTAATATGACAGTACAGGACAGAAAAACATGATCACAGCTAATAAAACTGACAAGCACAACAAAAAGCAGAGCACAATAAACATAGCAGCAACTGCAGTATAAGCAAGACCACCATACATACAATAGATAGCAAATATGGTGGTAACCGCAGTCCCAAGAAGTAGGGGAACTCAGCAGTGCATAAAGTGTACAGTGCGATACTTGTTCCCTCCACAAATGGTACTGTAGCAGTAGTAATTTTACACAAACTTCATGTAAAGTGTTACCATTGGTTATGCCATTAATTAACCAGTTAATGCATGATACTAAAAATCTTTATTATTTGTAACATTAAACATTTTTGCAATAACAGGGTGCTGTGTCAGCAGGTGGGCTATAAGGAAAGGACTTAATGTGAGGAAAGGAAAAGCTAGCAGGCTGTATTAGGCAATCCAGGAGGTGTAGCCTGAGCAGAACCGTAAGGCCCACCAACACTGAGAAATTGTATTCAGGGCCCTATTGATATTGGTTCATGGAATGCCTATTAACAGGTTGCCTGCAGAGCACATCCTGACAGCTGTAGCTACTTGATCCAGAACAAAATACTACATGATTGGTACAGGACTCCAGGCAAGCTTCGTGCAATGGGACTTCTGGCTTACAATGAGTGCTGGAGGTGCTAGGCAGGTGGGGATCTCTCTTCCATAATAACTGGGACTGCTCCCTTATCAAAGACTATTGGCAAAAGGTACATGAGGATTGTCAGAAGGTAGTGGGTATGACATACTGCTTTGCATTCTCCCTGTATTTTCAAGGAGCCCCCCAGGAATCTCCAGAGTGGACCCACACCTCTAGTGGCTGGCAGTGGTGTCTGTAGAAGCAAAAACTGCTCCTGCTATGGTGATGGAGGTCCACAGATGTTCCCACTGTGTCTGAATGGAGGGAGGTAGTCTATGCTCTAGTTATACTCATGTGGATGTCCCATAAGGCCAAGCACTCCCTGGATAAATATTACATCTGCTGGTCAATGTATGTGCGGTCACCCATGTGTACTCTAGATCTCGGTTTCCCTCCATGGAAATATAAGGACTTATTTAAATCACAATGATTTGTGAGGTACACCCACCCTTGGTCCTTCTGAGTCCTCATGGGGTTCATATTCACTGCTTGGACACAGCTGGATACAGGTTTCAGTAGCCCCCCTCCCCCTGCCACACACACACTGTATCTGTTATGTCTTTCTCCTCCCTCCAAGCTCAGGCCTTTAGTTCAGCCTGTGGGACAATGTTTTTTTGGCCACTATGTTGTATGCTTTCTGCACGTCCTTCGTATGGAGATAATATATTGGTGTAGGTAGACTGACTGTACACTGCCAATGGTTTTGTGTTATATACTGTTCTTGTAATGTTTGTTTTTTTAATAAAAAATATTAACTGTAAAAAAAAAGGAAATAAATAGATGCTAAAATAATCAAAAAAGTTACAACCAATGTCTTGACCACTAGATTATTGTCAGGAACAATCTATACAGAAAAAAATAAGCATCGGTATAACTGTGTGTGTGAGGAATTTCCCGAATACCACAAATAATGCACTATTCATTATTTGGATGTGAATAACAAATTGTGCCACTTTTACAGCACTTGTATTCAAGAAATACTTTAAAACAACAACAAAGAAAAAAACAGCCCCACCTCCCTCCTCCCCAGCCAAACTGTTTAAAAATCCACAACCCCATCATCCACAGGCCCTGCACCCCCCCCCACCACCCACAATTTATTGTTTAAACAACAGTCCCATTATGGGGGACCAGCACAACCTGCCCTCCTCCATGACCAGTCACCTTTTTGTGAATGAAAGCTTCCATGCCTGCTCATATAGTAAAATAGCTAATCACATGATCAGCTGTTTTTACTATCTTGAGCTCAGCAATCGTTCATTACAGAAAGTCTTTCAGGAAGAAAGTAGTAATCGGGTCACCTTCTGTGCTCGGGGGTTCACAGTAAGAAAATGTGGGTGCTGGGAGGTGGAGGTTGGGAGTTGGGTGCTGCTGCTGGGGTGGGAGGGTGAGGGATTACTTATTATTTAGTTTCTACGATCTATTTACAAAGCGCCACAAGAGATGGTGGTGCTCATGGATGTGGGCGGGCTGTGCCAGTCACCCATCATGGGATTGTTGTTTACACACTAAATGAGGGGGTGGAGGGATGGGGGTTGTGATCTGTAGATAGCTGGGCTGAGGAGGAGGTTGGGGGCTTTTTGTTTTACTTTTTTTTCCACACAGGAACACAAGTAACAAATATGAATACCGAGTTCTGAACATTTGGAGACCTCAATATGAATATGTGGCAGAATATTCAAAATAAGGTATCTACCCACCCCTAGTTCTGAGTTCTGTGGGAAAAAGTGCAATGCAAACTTTGAACTCATGCAAATGCATAATAGGCCAGGTCATATCTATTCACTTTATCATTGCTTTACTCTCTTTTGATAAAAAAGACATGACAATTGAGACACTTTAAATAGATAAAAAAGCAAGTATAAATATATATTGTTAATGACAGGCATGGCATAGAGTGCAGCCTCTTAGCCAAGTGTACCTTCCTGGTAAACAAATATTAAATAAATAAAGAAAAGTTATGTGTTAGAAATGGATATTCTTCTTTCTCGTCTTCTGTCACATTTAAAAGTGACCCACTATATCTTTTCAAGAAGCCAAAAGCAAAATTGACCATCTCTTTCCCTTTGGTCCGCAGTGTCAGACACTGTAATGGATATTAAGGATGAAAGCTTTGATGTTCAGAATGGCTCCACCTAACTGGTAATTTTCACTTTCATTGTAATAATACAAAGATCAAAGAGGGGTCCTTTACACCATTGAAAAGGCTGAAACCATATTAAGATGAAACCTACACCTTGCCGATGTTATTTGGCTGCAAGGCGTCCAGGAAAATCAATGGAGGCAATCAATTACAGTCCTCATCATTACATCAAAGCATTTTAGATTCTACTTCCTTGCCTTTCATTATAGATGTACGAACCTGAACAAATCAAAAACACAGTTGATCTGCAACATGACACTGCAACTATGTGTTTTACAACAGAAATTATTGCACCCAAGAGATGTACATTTTAACTCCTGTTTGTGTTCAAATGCGAAATATTTTTTTTATTTTTATTTTTTTATTTATTCATCCAGGAGAGCCCAGCTGAGATACAACATCTTGTTTTCAGTGGTGTCTTGCTTCTACTGATCTCCACAGCTGGATAAACTTGAGCACTGGCAGGATAACTAATTTGCTCAGGGTCAGACAGTGAGTATTTGATTCCAGTGGGGTTTGAACCTGTGAGGTTCTGCTTACCAAGCCTGTTTTCCAACTGATAGAATACATGCCTTTCTTTTTTTTTTTTTTTACAATTAATTTTGTCAGGATAGCCTACATGAGACACAGCATCTCAATTTCAGTAACATTCCACCTTTCCCCAAGTTTGCAGCTGGCAAAACTGAAGCACGGGACCATCAGGTGACATGGAAGTGGCTGTGGTGGGAATCAGATCTAGCTCCTCTTGTTCAGTACTGTAACCACTAGATCACACTGCCCCCTAATTTTGGTAATTTGCAAACTTGTAATTTTACTTTCATAGCATCCACAGATACTGGAAACAGAAGGTCTCCTTTGCAGACCCAAACATTTTCCTTTCCTTTTCTCGTGAAGCATGTCTGTAGAAGGCAAATCATATATTGATGAAGTGAGACAAGGGTTTGGGTAGGTAGGCACCATTTTGGAATCCTCCACAATGAGAACCAGTCTATCTTCGATATAGATATAGAATTCTATTCAACACGTATGGTGCCCTACTTATCCACCCTCTAGTTCCCTATTCTCTGTGGGGAACCGGGAATTTAGTGCCATAGGAGCTGTAGGCATTTTTCAAGACAGCCCTGTGCGTATTGAATTGTTCAACCTGAGCCCATCAGTTTAGATTTGAAAAATCCTGCCCTCAGTGTCAAGCTCTGACATCTCACACTCTTATCAAGTCACGTTTTTTAACTATGCATATTAGTAAGAAGCCTTACCATATTTTAACGTTTTTTTGTGTTTGATGAAATGGTTATGACCTACAAAGTGCCAGGATCTCTGGCCCACTTACACAGATACGCTGGTTTACAGATTCGATCCAGGGAAGAGGGGGATGAGGTTGATCGCCTTATCATTATTTATTGCTGAGGTAATTTGCATAAAAATAGGATCTTTGTTCCTCAAGAGTTTGTTTGTTCCTATTCCTATTTTCCAGCTGAGGTAAACTGCTTGTGACAGTGCAATCATTCCCATGGCAACCAACTGTGATGTCACAATGTTAGGGTTATGACTTAAAGTGGAGAATGAGCTACTGGGACACCAGATGAACTTAAAGGGATAAAATATCGTACGTTTGTGTATATTTTACTCAATAATAAATACATTTGGAGGAGACAGCTGTAGAGCATTTATGAAATACAAGCTGAATTGTGTCTGTGATGTTTTTCAAACTGTCTTGCCAGTGCAGTGGTAGTGCTACCATTTGCAATGCCTGCTACCCAGGTCCAGAATCGGACTCAGGGGTGTTGGAGGGCCAGCCTGGAGGAGGAGGAGGAGGAGGAGCATCTAAGGGAGGGAGGGATCGGGTGCCCAGCATTAGTCCAACCCCTAGCAATGGCAGGAGGTCAGTGCACCTGGAACCTGAGCTGAGACAGGGGTTGGTGGAGCGGCAGACATCTTTACATTGTGAACAGGAGTGCTCCTGTCATGAGCTGGCATCAGTGCATGTCTGCTCCACCAGGAATATAGCTGCACACTGAAAAAACCTTTTGTGAGCACAAGCAAAATGAGGCCAGGATCTCTACAGCCTATCCTCCTGAAGATGCCTGGATGGCTCATCAGAGGAATCAGGTTCATCTCAGTCTCTCTCCTAGCCCCGGGGGGGCCCCACCATGAGGGATAAGTCATGAGCCTCCCAGTGAGGGCAGCTGGGGGTATTCCAGGTGGGGGGGTTGGACAGAGATTATTGGGGTTGGTGGAGCAGTTCATCCCCACCAAACATGAAGCAAAGTTTACAAAACAATTATGCTTTTCAAAGTTTTCTGTGCAGTGTCAACAACTCTCTGGTGGATTTAGGCTGTTTCCGGGGACATATGTAACAACAGAATATAACCTTTCAGTTAAATAATGATGTTACTTGTCCTTCCTGTTGTGAAGCTAGCTTTGTGCAAATCAATGTATTGTTGGCATGCTCAGCAGAAAGAGACACAATAACAGAACTGTCTGCCACTACAGAGACTGAAATATTTCAGCAGCTATTGAGGGAACTCGCACACATTCACTCTGATGGAAGCAAAGCCTTGTTGTAATATGCTAGCATAAAAAAATAGTTGCATTCTGACTACGGTTCTGAAAATTTGAAAACTGAGCACATGGAAAAATTTGCAGTTGTGCAAGAAAACTCTCCCATGTTTAGCTTCTTTCCCCTAACGTGCATCATTTTTCTGCTTATGAAAATCTGGCCTCAGGTATGCTATATGTTAACACTTACAGCATCTGGGGGAACAGCCAAAAGGAAAAACAAGAAAGAAAAGGAAACACTGACAGACAAGCAAGGAGAAATGCCAAGATAAAGCAGAGAACATAAGGCATTAAAGAAGGAATGGCAAATCAAAAGCAAGTAAAGAAGACAGTACATATGCATTATAAGTTTTTTGATAAATGCCCCGACCTGTCAGTATTTTTCTAGGAAAGTACTGCATTCTCTTTACTTCATTTCAGCTGGATGCATGCTACTGAGCCAGAAGCCCAGAGATTGTAAAAACTGGAGGGGACATCACGTGGACTGCTAGGGTCTTCCATGCTGCCATATGCAAGTGGTCCACACTCCATCTATGGGGATAATATGCAAATAAGTAGAGCATCATGTGATGACCCCTCTAGTTAATAGACAGACAGATAGATAGATAGACAGATAGCTAGATAGATATATAGATAGATAGCTAGATAGATAGATAGAATGAATGAATCTCTATAGCCAGACGCAGGTAGAGGTCAAGGGAAAACCTACAGCAGCTGTTCCAGCTTTCCCCAGCAGGTGTCTCTATATGTCTAAGTGGATAGTATGTAAGAATGTATTAGGAGCAATGCAATGAACCCACTTAAACATGTATGGTCAGGCAATGAAACAAGAAGATGATACCAAGTAATGGTATAAGTTGATTCATGCTCTGAGATGCGTCTCTTATTTTATAAGTGTGTCCACTCATACTGTTTGGGCAAAAGAATTGGAAAGGGAAACTGAGTGGTTCTGTCTGCACAAACTATGTGGGGTGATGTCCTCATACTTTATACTCCGGTTTATACTTGGGACGGGGGCAGAAACAAACCATGTTGTCCTTCGAGACTGCCATGCTAAACATCAGAATAATATTTCGAAGGGCATTTCCGTCTAATTTTAATTTGTAAATTTTACTCTTTATGATTGATTAGGACTGTCAGTCAAATCTGGTGAAAGGTGACTCCACATACTTATTATCCTGTGGGTAAAGAAGTATTATTTTGCAGTCGTTTTTACATTTTTCAGTTATTTTTTAATCTGCATATTGTGTTTTCTACTTAGCCCTTGATAATTTTTTATTTAAAATCTGAGACTGTTCATTAGACCTGGGTCATGCATGATGTTGAAAAGTGATACTAAGTTACCCTTTTTCCTTCTAGCCCTGAGGATCATTACCCCAAAGACTTTTAAGTTGTTTATAGAAACATAGAAGCTGCCAGCAGAAAAGGACCTCTAGGCCCACCTAGTATGCCCTAAAGTCCCTACCTGCTGTGCTACCATTGACTCTAATTTATCTCCAGCCTCCCCCCTCCCACCCTGCTTCTAAGGTCCCCCTGTGTCTATCCCATGCATGTTTGAAACCTGCTACCATTTTGGTACCCACCTCTTCTGGGAGGCTGTTCCAGGTATCCACCACCCTTTCCATCAAGAAAGATTTCCTCACATCCCTTCTAAGTCTTCCCCCTCCAGCTTCATATAATGCCCTCTTATGCTTGAGCTTCCATTTCTGTGCAGAATACATCTCTTCTGTATCTTATTTATACCCTTGAGGTATTTAAATGTTTCTATCATGTCACCCCTTTCTCTCCTTTCCTCCAGTGAGTACATATTTAGTTCCCTGAGTCTTTCCTTGTAAGGCTTCTCATGCAGGCCATGCACCATTTTGGTTGCTCTTCTCTGTGATCTCCATTAAATCTATATCCTTCCTGAGATGGGGCTTCCCAAACTGGGCACAGTACTCCAGGTGTGGCCTCACCATTGATCTATACAGGGGTACCACAACCTCTCTTTTTCTGCTGGTGATACCCCTCCCTATGCATCCCAGCATCCTACTAGCCTTTCCCCCTGTCTCATCACACTGCTTTGCCACCTTCAGGTCATCAGACATGAAGACTCCCACATCCCCTTCCTGTTTTGTGGATGTTAATACCTCCCCACCTAACTGATACATTGCTCTTTGGTTTCTGTGTCCCATGTGCATAATTTTACATTTTTTGGCATTGAATACCAGTTTCCAAACCCTTAACAAGTTTTCCAGCTGTTTTAGGTCACCCTTCATTTTTTCCACCCTCCCTGGTGTTTTTACTCTGTTTAATATATGATAAGTCTTTAAATTCCTGTATTAATGTGGTAGCCATTTTCTGCATCCTGTCTAGTAATAACCTGTTCTTTTTATGATAAGGATTCCATAGTGCTGAACAGAAGTTGAAGTGTGATTTAAGTTCTTATAAATTAGTAAGATAACAGAGGCATGTCTTGAGGTGAAATGACATTTGATGTAACTTACTACTTGTTTATCTTTTGCAGCAGTGCCCTTTCAGTGCTTATCTGGCTTAAGGGTATCTGCAACTGTTATACTCAGATCCATCTCTTCTTCAGCTGTGCTAACTTCATGTCAAAATGTAAAACTGTTTGTCATGCATTGGATTCCTGCCAGCTGGGATAAAGTGTTTTTGCCTGTATCCATCTGTACCTAAAACATTTGGGGCAGGATTCACGTACCAGTTGGGAGTTAAGTCCCACTCTATAACCCCAGTGGCGGACTGAAATCGCCCGCAGCAGCGGTGCATGTGATTCACAGCCGCAGCAGTTGCATAGGGTGTTAAGGCTGCTCCCACTGGCCATAGCAACTCTCCACAGCTGCGGCAATCACCCTGGCAATACCACCCGCAAGCAGCCATAGGTTGTGGAGCTGGTCATAATCCGGCTCCACCTATGTGGATACCCACCGCTGCGGGACCCCTGCGGCTCCGCAAGTGGCCACCCTTTGGCGCTGAGGTTTTGCCGCAGCTGTGGGACTTTCATGGCATTCATGAATCCTGCCCTAATTTCTTGTAAACTCATATGTATTATTTGTTTTGAAACTTTTGTTAACTCCTGTATGCACCCTGTACCCGGATCACACCTGGAAACAAGCCTCGGCTCAGTGTGCCTTTCCCGGGTCACCCATTTTAAATAAATAAATTCTATTCCCTTGTTTGTTATCATTGCTGTTCCTAACTAGATACATAACTTTACATTTACTATGCGGTAAGTGACACATCTCAGAGTTCATATAAACTTAACATAAAATCTTTCAGTTAGCTATGTGTTATATTTCATTGTTTGAATTTAAAATGGATGTAAAACTTTCCTCCCACCAGCCACTGAAGCAGAATGTTCCAGTTTAACATTGCCACATGAGGTGACAACTACATGCAAAATGGGGTTCTGCAGTTCAGAGTGCTAGTTAGCTGAAAACATGTAAAAGATTTATAATTACTACTAATGCTCAAATTACAACATTATTTTTAATAATATATTAGAAGCATATCAATAGCAATGGCATACAATTATTTTCTAATGTCTAAACCCAGAAAACAGAATTATTTCTCAAAGAACAGACTTCACATTTGTAAGATACAATAGAAAGTAGTGGGCAGCCAGCCGTGGAGGAGAGAGGAGGGCTGTGCTTGTCACCCACTCGGGGTTGGGACTGGATGGGGGGGGCAAGGTGGTTTGGGACTACCTGCCAGGGTGGGGGGTCCACTAGACACCAGGGAATGAGAAAATAATATTTTATTTTTTTATATGGAGGGGCGATCGGTGGCTGGGGGGGAATGGACACCAAAATGTGTTTTTTCTATGGGGCCAGTGATCGGCGGGTGGGAGGGCCACTAGACACCAGGGAATGAGGGTATTTTTTATATGAGGCCAGCGACGGGTGGGTGGGGGGCCACTAGATACCGGGGAATGAGGATTGAGGATATTACTTTTATTTATGGAGGGGAGATCAGTGGGTGGGTGAGGGGACTGGACACAACAATTTTTGTCATATGGGGCTGGTGATCAGCAGGGGGGGACACAAGAAACCAGGACTAGGGGCCGGCGATTGGAAGGGGAAGGGGGGCTGTATCACTAAATAATACATTTAACTGTAGATGGAATAAATTCCACAGTTTAATGTATTATTACACAGTTCAGACCAAAAATTCCACAGAAAAGAGCAAAAATCCATGGAAAATTGTCAGAAGTTTCCGATCTCACCATAGGTGAAAGTGCGAAAACTTTCGCGGAATTTCTGAAATTCTGTGAAACTTCCACCAAGGTGGAATTGGCAATTTTCACCCACCCCTAACCACAGCATGCTGGCCGGCTGTTCCACCTCTGCCCACCTTTTTGTATGGGACCATGCATGCCAACACCCAGCCACGACTATGTGTCAGCCAAACACCAGTCTCCATTCCCTCCCTCTCTGGGAGAGGAGAGCTGTATTCCAGATACTCAATCCTCTCCCTCCCTGTCTAACCCCCAGCAGCCCTCTCACCATGAACGTGGGTCACCGGCATGGCAGGAAGTAAGGCATGATGCCTCAGTTCTCCACGCCACTGGGCCAGGCCCTTCCCTTTATTTGCTGAAAGGATTTTTGCTAAATTTACTTGCTGGTTCTATGGCCCCAGGAGGATCTCCATATTAGTATTTTTAATTACTCTTCTTGTTCTACAGTGCCTCCTGTCCCATGTGACAGTGATGCGCCCAGGACCATAAATGCAACAAGAGCTCTTTTTTTCTCTCATGTTTACAGTAGTAGAGCTGTGATGTTGATTAACTCTCCTTGTCCAGAGAGCTGTAATGAAGGCTGCATTTACAGATGGCCAATGCCTGAGGGATAATTGAATGGGCTATGCTGTAAAGAAACAGCCAGAGGTTTCACTAGTTATAGCATTTGTGACCTTGGGTGATCTGTGTGCTTTTGTAATGCTTGTTTGTAGTCTGATGAAACAAAAAGCTTTAAAAACAAAACATTCACTTCTGCTGGCTACACCTAGACACATACCTAGGAAACAGAAAGTTTGGATTAGACTCAATTATTTAGTTGAAGGCTGAATATCAGACTCCTAACAATAGATTGCTGCTACAGCAGTCATTATTCTCTGAATCGATGGTCGTGGACACACCACTGTCACATGGGGCAGGAGGCACTGCGGGAACAGGAAGATCATAACAAAGGCTAACATGGAGATCCTCAGGGGCCACAAAACAGCAAGCAAATTGAGAAAAAATTCCTCTTATCATCAAATAAAGGGAACGACTTAGTAGAAGTACACCTACAAATCAAAACACTGCACATCATATTTTTTTTATTTTTACTTTAGCTCCCCTTTAACTCTTTAAAAATGAATAACTAATTGTATGTATACAGCTGCTCAAAGATAACATTCAGTACAATGTCAAAATGCAATACTCAGGCGTGAGTTTCAGAGACTCTGATGCAGAAGGAAGATCCACCTGTATCTGCGCTGGAAATGTTCTGGCGGTGCCGCCCCCATTAACTTTGAAAATCCTGCGTCCCCCCAGCCCCGCTGCTGTCTTTCTCTCGCTCTCTCTCTCTCTCTCTCTCTGTCTCACTCTCTTTCAAATAACTTTATTAGTATGACAATGTATAGAGATATTGCCAAAGTTTATACATCAAACTATTCATAAAACAGAAACATACTACAGTGCACTCTTTCACTTCCTCAAAGCAGACAAAAACAGCACCTGGCCAAATTTTTTTAATTCTCGCAATTCTGACACTATAATAATGCATAACTAAATACACATTTTCAAAAGGAAATTCCTCATAAATTCAACACTTCAATACAGTTGTATTTTTTGATATGCAGAAATTGTAGTTCAGGCTTGTCCGGAGTTCTATCCTGTTCTTATTAACCCTGCAAAAAAAGGGAGAAGATTGTTATTTCTATAAAATAAATTTTAAGTGGCAGAAGCACTAAAAACACTACTGTGATTAAAAGTAAACAGTTCTGGGGTTCCCATTGTATCACTAGACACATTATTCTAGCACAATGTCTAGCTCCATTAGAGCTGTCATTTGCCCTGGGATCCCACGTGACCATTTCTGTCACAGTCTGGGACAGTTCTCTCCCTTTGCAGACTTTTGCGGGCAATATTTTCCTAAAAGTGACTATCTTGGTTAGAGGTGGTTCATTAATAATAATAATAATAAACAGCCCGGCCTGGTGGCACTGAGGGTTGAGGCGCTGGATGCCACACCTCGTGCTACGCCGGGGACCCGGGTTCGGGAACGAGCCCGGACCACCAGGGGTCGGCAGGGGAAGGAGAGGATTGAGCATCTGGAGGACAGCTCTCCTCTCCTGGGAGGGAGGGGACCCCAAGGGTCGGAGCTTGACTGCCCTCTGGTGGAGGCCAGGGGCGCAGCAAGTTTCCTGTCTCACAATGTGGGGTAAGTGTATGGCAGATGTCGGCAGGGGAGGGACTCAATGTCGGGGACACATGCCAACACAGGAACACTGCAAAAATTGCCCTCTAGGCTCTTGGAAGACAGAGCACTCTAGCGCAGACCCCATAGCCCGCCTGCCTATCCCAGTCTGGTGCCCTGACGAAATAAACATAGTTCAGGGGTGTAGGCGCCCCATCCCTGTCCCCACCTGGGGGGCAATCCGAGGCTACATAGAGGAAATACTGTGGGTGCAGGTAAGACGAGGCTGGGGCAGATGCAATTAGTGACTCCCAAGGCAGCAGAGTCTAGGGGGCAGGGGAGGAGCTTAAATAGCAAGTAGAAAAAGAACAACAACAAATAATAATAATAATAAACTACTTTATTTGTAAAGTGCCTTTCCATAGATCAAAGTGCTGAACATAAAATTTCAATAAAACACATACAAATAAATAACACATCTTCAGAAAAATGAAGTAAATAAAATTGGATATTACAATTCATATAATAATCAACAGCGGCATTAAGTAATAAATTCTATCAGCTGGCACTGTCAGGGAAAGCTAGACTAAATAAATAAGTCTTGAGGGCTAACTTAAAGCTCTGGATGGTCAGGTATTCCCATGACCTGATGAGGTACAGAATTCCACAGGGTAGGGGCCACATATGCATGGGGGAACATTGTTTAACCAGGAGTAGCACACTAAGCCGAAGCTTATTTCCAGATGCAACCTGGGAGCACAAGGAAGTTAAGTGACTTGCTCAGGATCACACAGTATGCACCTTGGCGGCTGTGGGATTCAAACGCAGGTCTCCAGATCTGCAGCTCCAAGCCTTAACCCGCTGCACTGTACTGCCTCCTTAAAGGAAACAAGCCCCAGTTGTCTGCAAAATCACCCTGGGAATCTCTAGCAATCCATCTTCGGAGGATCAAAGTGGTCAGGAGGGGCAGCAGGGACAAAGGAGATCTTATTCATTCATATCTACCAGCAGGAAAGTTATTTAAAAGAAAAGAACTTCAGTACAAAGCATATAGTAATAGATTAATTAGAAAAGTCCCAGGATGCCCTTTGAATATTCTATGAGGTTAAGTGTGGAGGATCCTTCTGAAGGCAGAATGCAATCAACTTGAAGGAAAAAATAAATGTTTATGACATCCCAGTCTGTTGCTGTGGTGATAACTATGATGTCATAAACCAGGCATTATGATGTTAAGTGTAGACAAGCAGCCAATGCTAATAAAGAGGAACAATAATTTTTTGTGTCATTTCCCTCATTAGTCAAGAAAAAGGGGAAAGAACTGCACAAAATATAGTTCTGGCTGAATAGTTCAGACATGAAAGCACAGAACTGTGAAACAGTGGGTTGGAGGTTCAGCCCCCAAGGCCACAAATAATACTCTCTAAGAAATCTGTGCTACTGTAAACTTGTAGCTGGACCAGTGGTGTGCAGGGCTCAGGCACTGGACACCTCACCTCACCTCATGTCACACCATTGACCTGGGTTCGGGAATGGACAAAGGTTGCTCAAGGGCTGGTGCTGGAGGGGGTGGATAGAGGATTTAACATCCACTGACGGATCTCCTTCATTGAGGTGAGAGGACAATGTGTGCTGCTGCTGGCTGCCACCTAGTGGAGAGTAAGTGGCACATCAGTGAACACCAGAATTGAAAGTCAGAGGCAGACATTGAAAATGTGCACCATCTTCATAGTCTGCATGTACGCCATTGCATGCTGCAGGCTGTGACTCAAGGGGAATAACGGGTGAAAAAGAACCCCTGTCTACAGCATGATGCTGCAATCCTAGAGGCACCACACTACCACCATCCTTGGCACCCCCCTCACACAATGAGGTAAGTAGTATGTGGGGTAAGTCCTGTAGAGGGTCGATGGGGAGGGGAAGGTGGACAAAGTCCATATGAAAAAAAAAATGATTACAAAAATATTTGAATGATAAACTGAATTGTATCTACCCTTACATTTTTCAAATTTAAAAGGAACAGTAACAATATGTCATTCAAATCAACAATTGCTGGTGTTTTCTGCTCATTATTGACATGCTGTTAGCATATTTGAAGTGTGTAGATTTGCATTCTGCATGCTGTTTTCCCCAACTCCATTTAATAGGCATTTTCTGTCTGTAACTAGGAGGGTGTTCAGTTAATATAGTGCTGTTAGAACAGCGCGGTGAAAAATCGTGAGGTAAGAATAGCCAATGTGAAAACAGGTACAGGGTAAGCATAGCGAAAGGGATTTACTGCTACCCCTGTAGCTGTCATCACATCTGAGGAGAGGAGAAAGGAGTAATGTGAGTAGTCTGTTGCCAAGCTGCTCCTGTGGTGTAGTGGACTGACAGCAGGAGCAGCTACAGTGGCAGAGCGTCCAGGAGACCGGGATTCTGTTTCCGGTTTCCGATCTGCGGTGTTTTTTGTGTTCACCCCACGCCTGTATTGTTTGTCTTTTTTTTTGTTCTCCTCCAACTTCTTCTTTATCCCCAACTGTCACCCCTGTGGAGTTGATTATATTTAAGTTGGGGGTGTGGACTTTTGAGATTAAACTTATTTTACTTCTCAATATGGTAGCAGGGGGTATATTCTGTGTGTTTTTTGAGGGGTTTGAAGGATGGTGTTTTTTTGGTGTGGGGAGGGTGCTGTGTGGGGGGGGATTTGGGTTGTGCTTACATATTTAGGAGACGTATTCAGGTACATGTCATAATTATGCTACAGGGTGTTAGGACTCTTGGCTCACATACATAGTGAATATACACTTCTTTTCTAGTTATCTTTGCCGGGGGTAGTTTAATTCCTGGGGGGTTTTATACAGATTCTTAAGACTGTTTCTGCACATATAGTTAATTGATTATATACTGACTCATTATTGAACTTTGAACATTTTAGGATGCATTAACTTATTTTCTAGTTGGTCCTTGTGAGATTTGTGTTTTATTATTTTTTAATTTGGCAATAATACTGACAATTGATATTATCTTGTTAAAAATATTGTTACAACACTGTAGATTTTTATGTTTATAGAGTGTGTTAACTGGTTGAGAGTATAGTTTAGAAAATATCTCCAAATAAGTTTAATTCTATATGAATGTTTTAAACAATTGCTCATAAAAGGCACATTTTTCTTATTCCCCTCTTATTACCATACATATATTTCTGTTGTACAGTTTTTTTTTTTTATCATACTATACTATACTATCAAGTTTTAACTTGGACATGTGTGGTATTAAATCTAAGGGTCTTGCTTTTCATTCTGAATGTATTCTCCTAACACACACATTCATTAATAATTTCAGTTACAGACTTTGCCTGCTTTAGTGTTCAGCTTATCTATGGGTTTGACCTTGAAAATATTCTCAGTAACAGCAAGCTAAAAGGATGCTATTTATTCCATTTACATTTGTGATTTTTTTGAAATAGGTACTTCTAACCAATGAAATGTTTTTCTGTTTTTTTTTTTTATGTATGATCTCGGTGTTAATAGAATGTGATTCTGAACAATTGTCATAAGTCTCAGAGGAAGGACTTGGTTGGTCCAAAAGCTTAGACGTTGTTTTCTTTTTGTAACATTTATGTTGATCCAAAAAAAGGGATCAAACCATTTGCTTCTGGATCTGTTAATGACCCCAGGAGATTATGGGAGTACATTACCAAAATCCTAAACAGGAAAAAAAGATTCATCCCATCACCCTAAAAATCAATGGTTCATTTAACTCTGCCTTCAACAAAGTTAATAAAGACCTGCCCACAAGAACCCAACCACCTTCTCCTGAACCTTCAGTACCATCTGCCCCACCTAAAACTGATAAACCTAAATTCTACTTTAAAAGGGTTGACCTGCAAACAATTAAAAATACATGGTAAAATCCACATCAAAAACTAGAGTGGGACCTGACAGAGTGGGACCTGACAGAGTGGACATGACAGAGTGGGACCTGACAGAGTGGACATGACAGAGTGGGACCTGACAGAGTGGGACATGACAGAGTAGGACCTGACAGAGTGGACCTGACAGAGTGGGACATGACAGAGTGGGACCTGACAGAGTGGACATGACAGAGTGGGACATGACAGAGTGGGACCTGACAGAGTGGACATGACAGAGTGGGACCAGACAGAGTGGGACATGACAGAGTGGGACCTGACAGAGTGGACATGACAGAGTGGGACCTGACAGAGTGGACATGAAACTTCTAAAAATGGCTATTGATGAACTGACTCGACCCATCAAAACTCTCTTCAACTTCACTCTTCAATTTGGATTCCTCCTCAATGCGTGAAAACAAGCCAATGTGGTTCCAGTGTTATCCCCCACCAGGAGGCACTCCTGAGGTGGTGGAGAGGATGAATACAAACCAAATATAAAGTTTGAGGAATGGTCATGGCTATGGCAGCAGGGTTTCAATGTAAAAAAGTGAAACATCGTACACCTTGGGCACAGAAACCCAGAGTCACAGTATAGAATGAGAGGGAGGTGTTGACAGTCACTAAACAGGAAAGGGACATGGGGTAATCATAACGAATGATGACCTTAAGGTGGCAGTGCAATGTGCCAAAGCAGTAGGGAAAGCCAATGGAATGCTGGGGTGCACAGGGTGGGGTATCACCAGCAGAAAGGGGGAGGTGGTGTTGTCACTGTATTGGTCATTTGTGAGACCACACTTGGAGTACTGTGTCCAGTTCTGGAGACCATACCTCAGAAAGGACATAGCCAGGATAGAGGCCATCCAAAGAAGAGCAACAAAAAGGGTGCAGGGGCTGCACCAACTGTCCTATGGTGAGAGGCTGAGGGATCTAAACATGTACACCCTGGAAGAGAGAAGGGAGAGGAACAGGTAGGACATGATATAGACCTTTAAATACCTCATGGAGTGAATTAGGTACAGAAGGGAACATTTTTTTAGAAAAGAAGGTGTACAAGGACTAGGGGGCATCCAGCAAGCTGGGGTCAGGAAGGCTGTGAGGAAGTATTTCTTCAATGAGTGGGTGGCAGATGCCTGGAACAATCTTCCAGCAGAGGTGGTGGGGGTAAAAACAGTGGTGGGCTTCAAGCATGCATGGAATAGATATTAAAGAAAACTGGTATCAAAGCGGAGGGGGGGCCAGTTAGGGTCCATGCTGCCAGAACAGGCAGAGAAAAAGGGGCAGACCAGCTGGACCAAGACATCCTTATCTGCCAACAAATTCTATGTTTCTGTTTCTTTGTTTCAAATCAGGGGATAGTGTGGAGGTCTCAAATTACAGGCCCATTTCAATCTTCTCCCCATTGTCAAAAACTCTGGAGAAAGTTGTCAGTGATCAGCTGGTGGACTACATCTCGGCACATGACCTTCTAGCTGGGGAACAACATGGCTTTTGCAAACTACACAGCATGACCACTGCCCTACTCGAGTTAATGGAGGAACTCCATTTAGCCTTAGACAAAGGAAGCTATGTTGGTTCTTCCTTCATTGGTCTCTCCAAGGCCTATGACTTGGTAAACTATGGCCTATTTACTGGTAAACCTGTGGAACTTGGCATATTAACTCAAGCTTCCATGTGATTCATGGACCACCTATCCAACAGAATGTAAAAGGGTAAATGTGCCTTCTGATCACAGAAGTCCTCCAAGGCTAAATCCTTGGGCTACTGCTGTTCATCCTTTTCATGAACAAGGTCCCAGAGGCCTGTGCAAACTTGAAATCACTACTGTATGCAAATGACACACTAATTTTCATCTCTCACCAGGACCTGGACGCAGTCAAAAAAACCTGCAAGCCAGCTTCAAGCAGGGTCTAAGATTGGTTTGCTGCTAACAAGCTGGTCATCAGTGCCAAAAGACAAGTGCAACTGTTTGGAAGCACCCACACTCTGAAGGGAAGCCCCCAAGTTTCAGTTCACCACCTCATCTGGGGTCCCTACCGAGCAAGTCCAGGGTCTCGATTTTCAAAACTCAGCACAAGCCACGCCCCCATATTTCCCTGGAGGTCTAACAGACCCACCCAGCCCTGATCCCCTTTGTATTAAAGTTAGTCATGGGGAGATTGTAGATAGGGAAGGGGTCCACTAGACCACCAGGGAAAGATATATGTTATTTCATGGGGAGACTGGGGATAGGAAACGGGGACCATGGCACATGATCCCTACCACCTAGGGATGGTGCAAGTTCTCTTACCCTTCCAGAGGACACACTTCCAAGTTCCCTTAGATCAGCTTTGGCTGATATAAGGATACTTAGAATGCTGCCCTCTAGGAGGATTTAAAGAACCAAAAATGTGGGGATATGGCAGCCTGTGTCCTCCACAAGCCCCCTACCACCATGCCACAGCCGATTTTGTGCCACAAGGATGGCGTAAGCCCCCTTTGGTGCATGAAGCCTGTGTTTGAAATGGGCTACTGCTGAGAATTACTCCTGGGACATCTTTTGGTACAAGGTGCACTTTGCGCCACTCCTTGTGGTGCAAGTCCCTGGTGCCATTAAGGGAGGCTTTGAGAATCGGGCCCTAGGCCTTTAGATACCTAGGCATACACCTGGACTCCAGCGTGTTCTCCCCAAATACTGACATCTTAGTCAAAAACCTCCATTAGTGACTTGATTTTCTCTACAAAAACAGGCACAACCTTACCACCAAAGTCAAAAAGCTACTGCTCTCAAACATCATCACTTCAGCTATTGACTACAGAGCAGTGATTTACTCAGCCGCAGATGGTACCACCTTTGAAAGAATTTGCATTGCCCTCAACTGTGCCTGTAGATTTGGTCTAAACCAAAAATCTGACTCCCACTACTGTGACTTCTACACCTTCACAAACTGGCTTCCTTTCCGCCTCTGATCTACCCTCAGTGAAGCCCTCCTATGCAAAAGAGCCCTACTAGGCCAAGTGCACTTGCAGGTTAATAATCAAGACCACTGCACTTGTCCTATTATCGTGAACCATGCTGCTTTAACTGCCTCACTAGCCTGTAACACGTGTTGTTAGATTAGCACCGTCCTTCACAATGCATATTGTGTAGTGGTGCTTGTTTTTTTTCTATTATTAATGTATGTTTTGTTTGTAATCTGTTTGAGTTGGACCCTTTGAAAAAGGGCTCCTGAGCTCAAAGGTCCTCTGAACACAATCAATCAATACATAACTCAATCAGTCAGTCAGTCAGTCAATCAATCAATCAATCAATCAATCAAATAAACACTTTTACAGCCACATGTATAGTTGCAAGGACAGACCATTGTGGGGGAGACACTCTCACCAGCGCCACAGCTGAGGTACTATCAGTCTAGGGTGTAGGCAGGCATACTCACTATACACATTTGTGTACAGTTTTATTTTAGTACCTGTCCCAAACGATATGCCTTTATGTTATCATTGTCATTTTTATCTGGAGTATTTATGTTAATGTAGGCCACTGAGTAGTTTCTGTATCTGTTTAAACGACTGCTGTTTAGGACATAGATATGTGTACAACCTGTTTAGAGATTAGATTTATGGCAACAATCTGTTCTGTTTTGTATTTGGGGGGGGGCAACACTTGGAGAGAGTGTGTGCATTTTATTTTTAAATAGGGGCAGCAGTTGGACAGAGTGTGTACAAAAAGGAGATTTCTGGCTACACCACTGCTATCAGTGGGCATCACTGGTGCCGAAGTGTTAGTCTCAGTAGCTACAGATGGGAAGAACAAAAACAAATAGAATGTCCGTTGAGACTTACACTGATAGATATTGGACCAGTTCTCCTTCCTTTATGTCTTCCTTTCAGCTTTTTCAGAATCCTTTTTGCATTTTTGTTCTTGGGATGTGCACATATGACTGCATCAGTGGTTGTGTAGAACCTGTTAGAAAAGCACAATGACATAAGTTGCTCATATGTGATTTTTCCAGTGAACTGAAAGACTTGTGACAGTTACACTGGAAGTGTTTCTGTAACTCCAAGAAAACAAGTTTAAAACAAGTTGGGCACCATGTTCAAAAGTTGTGCAGACTCGAGCACAAAGCTCTGTTACCACATTCAAATGTGCCCATTAGAGAACAGAAGGTGACTGAAACAGGTGCACAGTTAGAGGTACAAGCATTATCACATATCCAATATACCCCCTGTGTGAGCAGCACAGAGCAAAGCACAGTCTCATGTGGCAGTGCAAACCACAGATCTGACCTCTCATGTAAGTAGAATCTGCAGCACAAGTAAGCTGTGCAGTTTGCAAGTGACAAACTCCTTGGTGCTGAGCACATAACTGCAATACTGGTACATAAAATGTTAATTCCTCTACTCAACATGCAAGGCTCCTTATCATATCACTACCTGACATTAACATGCCATTATCAATGCACATTGCTCCTTCCTGTGAATGGAGGCTGTGTGCTGGACAGTGCCACAGAGCAAGCCAAGGCTAAGGCACACCTTTGGCCACAATAAGTTAACTGTAGCCGACTGCTAAGAGAGGCCACTCTGACATTTTTTTAATATGCATGTTCATAGTCCACCACATGAATATGTAAGCAATAACCCACAACTGGGTATGGAATTATGAGGATTTAATGCACTGCTGGGTACGTTGTGAGGCACAAGGTTTTGTGACATTTGTTTTGCATAATATGCTCTGTTACAATTTACATGCCCCTTACATTGCTGGCCCTCCCAACACCACCACCACCACAGACATCCAGCAGTGTCAGTCTGCTTTCGCGCGTGTGTGCGCGCGCGCATGCACACACACACACACACACACACACACACGAGACATGACAGCCATTCACAGTTATATGTGCTGCTGTCTCTTTCACTCACTCTCACCATCTCTCTCACTCATGCTCACTTACAGGTGTTTTAGGTCTTGGTGTGAGCTAACACTTCCCTGCTCACTTTCGGACCACCACATGCTTTGGGGTTGTTCTAGATCACCTGCTACATTTACTACCCCTTGCCCAATGGAACAATCACCAGTGTCAAGCGCAGACACAGACACACAGAACCTGCAGCACTCCTCTGCAGCTGGTCGGCCCATTCTCCCTGTTTCCCACAGGGCAGTGACACACAAGCCAGGGACAGATCTCTCACATATCCCACAGAACACCATTGGAAAGAAAGCACAGGACAGACGTGACACAGAGGCGCAGCTCACATGCTTCAGTACATGACTCTCTCTCTCTCAATGTGGCACTCGGGGATCAGGGACAATGACACACTGGCACATGACAGGTGAATGGGGAGAGTAGGTGAACGTCTGTCACTGTTGCAGTCACTGTCTCTCTCTGGGCATGTCGCACTTCTGTATCTCCAGAGGGACTACACCTCGTGGTGGTCGCTGCCTCTATTAGGAATTGGGTGGGGGGGAGCTGCAACATTTGCCATTGAGGGTGAACAGCTGTGTGGCACTCAAGATCGGGGACAAGGAGCATGTGGACAGCCAGTGGATCTCGGTCACTGTTGCGGTCTGTGTCTCTCTTGGGCCATGTCGCACTCTACACCTCTCGGTGCTTGCTGCCACTGAAGGAATTCAGAACACATGCTCCCAGTCCCTTCCTTGCTTGTGTCTCCCCACCCCAACTGTGGTGTGCTGCTGCCAGTTCCCATTTAGTCAATCAGGTGGCAGAGTGCTACAGGGATTGATGGTAGGGAGGCAGCAGGCTGTGGCTTCCATGTGAGTCTTAAGTCTAAACAATGTCAGCCCAAGTCACATCAGTGGTGGAGGCTTGATGTGAGGACTGACAGTCTGACGTGGCACCTTGAAGTTGAGGCAGTTGTGATCACATTGGCGGAGAAGAGCTGGGTGAAGAGGAGTTGTGGGGAGAAGCTCAGGACACACAACTACAGTTCCTGGGGTTCTGCTGAGCTGGTTTTGGGGTACGAACTGCATTCTGGATAGCCCGCCTGTGTTTGAATCACTTTTGTGCCATTGCTCTGGGGGAGCGGTGCTCGAGGAGGGGGCCATGGTGTAAGCCTCTGCATCCATGTAGGAGTGATCTGAGGTTCCAGCCTGTTAGGTGCATTGCTGTTTAGCTTGATCCAACCTTCATGGAAGTGTTGTGGTGCCAGATTATACCCTCTTATGACCTTGGATGAAGGCACTTTCCTCAGTATGATTATTCAAGTCATGAGGTCTCCCTATTTTGCTCTATTTTGAAAGCAGCCAGGTAGATCATATGATATTTAAACTCCGGGTTTTGCAGTGCTTGTCAAATGGGGGTAAATGCAGCTCTCAGCTTATTCACCCTGGCAGAATGATCGTGGTAAATTGAGACAGTATGGTCATGCCACTTCAGTGGGCTCTTTTCCCTGGCCAGCTTTATAAGGCATTTCCTTTTTTTTTTTTTTTTTATATATTCTCTATTACTGTTCTTCTCCAATGGCCCACATTCAGAACGGAGACCCAGCCCCATTCCCCCCCAGTGACTACCAGCTGACACCTACTGTCTTAGACGCAACCCATTAATTATATTCTGATAATAAACTCAGGAAGAAGAAATGGGTTTACAGTATACCTTTACCAAACTTTTAATTTATGAATTTTAGCACATACTTACTTGATGGCTACTTTCTTGCATATCTTATCAGGTACCTGAATGACGACATTAGCCACATCATGGAGTTGAAGATTTTTCTTGTAATAATGCACACAACATCCAAACTGATCCTGCATTTGCGCCCCTGTAAATATCACATAAAGATGAAATGAAGTTCATTTTGAGAAACAATGGAAACACAATCATGAGGCCACTGTCTTTACAAGAATAGGTCTTCCAACCAATAAAACCCTAATAAGTTGAACCTACTCAGGTACAGCACTTCTGATCATGTTTGTCAGTGGAACTAGTTGAAACTTGTTATGCAGCAGTAGTACGCAAAGCTGATGAAAGTCAACAGAGCACAGCAGCATGCTTTCTGGCGGGCTCCAAGGTCTAGAGCTGGATAATACCCCACATGTGGGCACATTACTGCTAAGCTAATTGTACAGATTGAGGGAACATTTTTTAGTCCCATTAAATTCTGCTTGGTTTCTAGGGTATCTTCCATCGGAGTCTCATCGCCACCTCTGCCAGATTTGTGCCAGGGTGGTACAAGAAAGGTTAAATATGCAGGGGGTGGCTAGATCTGTGGCCTTCTCTGAAGTGCTGCCAGTACGCAGGGCTAGTACTACCAGGAAAAGGAAGACTGCAGACTTCAACATATGGCTGAGAGAGTGATGTAGGGAGGAGGGTTACCACTGCTTAGGAAACTGGGAGGAAACCTGGGGAAATAAGGTTCTGTATGCACTGGATAGGTTGCAGCTCAGTAGGGAGGGCAACCAGGTGCTGAAGGAAAAGATGGAGGATTATATGCGTAATGTTGTTAATTTAAACTTATGGGAGGGCAGCAAAGGTCACAGCCAGGCCCTTTGACAGGAATTCCGGATCCCAGAAAAAGTTCAGACTCTGGGACCCCTATGCAGCAGCGTACAGTAGCATGCCAGGTGGCCCAGAGCCCCTCTTTGATGCCAGGCCCCAGGAATTATCGCCAGCTCCCCCACCCACTCAAGGGCCCTGGTCACAGCATCTTAAGTCACCAGGAGGTAAGGACCAACAAACCCCCCCCCCCCAATCAGGGAAGATTTTAAAGGGATCAGTCCATGAGGCAGGGAGGGGCACCAACAGTAGTAGTTAAAAAGTTCCTAGAGGGAAGGAGGGCAGGGGGGACAAAGAGGGGGTAGAGAGGAATAATGACGGGGATGTAGTGGGGAGGCTAGACAGTAAGAAAGAAAGAGCGGTGAAGTATCTGAGACAAGACAGGGGGAGGGACTGACAGACCAGGGGAGGAAAGAGTTAGGAGTCATGGTGGAAAGTGGTATTCCTGAACACACGGGGCCTGGGGAATAAAGTGGCTGAGTTCCAAGTGCTGATGGCTGAGGGAGAGGTGGACATTGCAGCCATTAAAGAGACTTTGGCCATGCTGAACCAGGACTGGGACCACTCCATGTCTGGGTACAGACTGTATAGAAGGACAGGGGAATGGGGAGGTGTGGAGTTGTATTGTACATAAGGGAAGGAATAATCTGTACAAAGGAGGAGGAGGAGAAGACTGGGGGATGACTGAGGTGTTGTGGGCACAGGTACAGTCCTCAAAAGGGAGAAAACCTAGGCTGGGAGTGGTGTACATGCTGCCAAACCAGGAAAAGGAGATGGACAGGGAGCTGGGGGCCAAAACAGAGGAGATTGGGAGCAAAAGGGAAGCGGTGATTATGGGGGACTTCAGTCTGCTCAGTGTGGATTGGATCATCCCAGGTACATCCTGTACCAACTCCCAGGCGATGCTGGATGCATTTCAGAGCGGGTCCCTGACACCAATGTATTCTGGAGCTCACCAGGGAGACAGACAAACTATACCAGGTGCAGACAAATGGAGCACATGTTCAGGAGGGGAGAGTGGAGGAATCCCTGGGTGGGAGCACCATCATACAGTTTGGATGCATCTCCACATGGGTAGGGAGAAAAATAACACCAAAACCAGAGTATTAGATTTTAGGAAGACAGACTATAATAGGATGGGGGAGATTCCATGTTGGCACCTTGCTAGTATCAAAAAAGAGATAGGGAAATCAATCGACCAATTAACAGTGGGGCTCCTGCAGGCCATTGACGGGAATGAAACAGGAACAGCAGACATGAACCGAAGAAAACCAGGCTCATGCCTGAATGGGGGCTAGGGTCGGGACAGGGATTACCCACATTTAGGGGGAATACCCCTTGCAATGGAGCCTGTTGGGAACAGGGATCATGCCCGGGGTTACAAATGCAGCCCTGCCCAGATGGTTCAATCAGGAATTCGGATTAACTATGACTCGACTCTCAATGTACCTAACAGGAATTTAGAACTAATATTAACCAATGATACAAGTGGTGCAGAGAGATTCAATGTATTAAATGGTATGATGAGAATGATTAATGTAACCATATGATGAAATGCAAACGAAAAACTACTGAATTGTCTCAATAAAAAGTTTAAATGCAAAAAAAAGAGATGGGGTGGACCAGAAATGATCCATAATCGAGGGAAGGGGGGCTGTTTGCAGCCACTAATGAGTGGGCAAAACTGAAATGTAAAATGTCGAAGGCCAAAAAGCCCTACTGGTTTGATAAGCAGATGGCTCAGACAGTAAGGCACAAAAGGTCGGCCTTCAAGAAATTCAAAAGGACCCAGAAGGATAAAGACAGGGTGGAGTATGTTCTTTAGGCTAAGGTGGCAGGCAGAGCAGTTCGGTTGGCCAAGGCTTGTAAGGAGTTGCAACTGGCAGAGAGGCTGAAAAAGGGGGAGAAGACTTGTTTTCAATATATCAGGGAGAAAAGAGACATGAAGGATGGAACTGTCAAGCTAAAAAAGGAGGGAGGTGCACAGAAGATAGTGAAAAGAAGGCAGCAGTACTAAATAAGTATTTTGGCTCAGTCTTCACCAGGGGGAAGGATGGTCCAAAGCCTCAAGGAAAGAAAGGGGCGGGCAAAGGGTCAGGAAGTGACAATGATTTTAGTTTCACTTTCTTACCTTTAGCTTGCAAGAATATGTCGATTTTACGACAAGCACAGAGAGTATGCATCTAGAATGTGATGTGCAGAACTATAAATACAGTAGCATTGTCACAAAAAAATGATACTGACCCACGTTACCATCTGCTACTGATTTTACACCGAGATTGCAAAATGGTCATATGGCATTTAACTAGTGGGCAGGGGAGGGTATAGTGTATTGTATCTTAAATCAAATCTTCTGCTGTACACCCCCCGCAGCTGCTTAAAAAAAGGGTCTACACTTTTTTTTTAAAGTTTATACTTTGTTACATTCTTGCCATTCATTTAAAATATTAACTGGCATCTGAAAACTAAGAAACCCCCTTTCAAGTATAGCGCAGTGGTCTAAGGCTCTGAGCTGCAAATCTGGTGACATCCAGCAGACCAGACCTGCGTTTCAATCCCACAGCTTCCACTTGCATACTGTGTGACCCTGAGCAAGTCACTTAACCTCCTTGTGCTCCCAGGTCGCTCCTGTAAAAAAGCTTCCAGTTTAGTGTGCTATACCTGGTTAAGCAACTAAATAAAAATAATAAAAATCATAGAAACATAGAAGTTGATGGCAGGTAAGGAACATGTGTCCCACCTACTCTGTCCATTTTCCCTACCTAATGCAATACTGCAGACCATAGCTGATCTGCAACTTGCCCTCTCTTCCCTATTGCGAATGTACTCTTATGTCTATCCCATACATTCTTGAATTCCCTTACCATTTTTGCCCCCACCACCTCCGCAGGGAGGCTGTTCCAAGCATCCACCCCTGTCATGGAGTGACAAGAATGTGAGTAAGAAAGTATAAACCTTAAAGAGCTGGTGACTTGATCAGGGAAACATGAACAAAACATAATATTTAAACACAGTCCAGCTTGAATTTCCCATTAGAAAATGGGCTTTTTATTTGGAGGCATCTGATTGGCTGGTACCCATTCCACAGGGGTACATTTACTTTCAATAGATGCCCACCAAATAAAAAGTCCAGTCTCAAACCTGCCTCATTCCCAGCCAAGTATCCTTGTGCCCATGCTGCTTCATCATTGGCTGAGGCACCAGGCACACAGTTGCAAACTGCCACCATTTTTTTTTTCACATTGGTTAGCGAGAGATCAGGTCCACCACCACAAACCCAAATTCGAAGTGAAAAAAACTGCATTTTTCCCCCTCAAGTAGCGAACAAGATACCCAGTTGCTGGCTACCCACCCACTCTGTTTCAGCAACTTGGCAAGCAACCCAACATACAAAGAAAAGAACAGTCCTGTTTGCCACCCCCCTACCCCCGACTGTGTCTCACGGACTCAGGAGCAACCCAATATAGGACATGTAAACACAGATAAAGAACAGTCCTGATTTGTTTTTGTAATGTTATAATTAAAACTGCTGCTGCAGCTCCCTACACAGCAGCTTACAGCTCCCATAGCACTTTTGAGTCTCCAAGTGATCCATGGTGCAGCTTGTTATTTCTCAGTGGGCAGCGCTACTGGACACAACATCCCTGTCTCGCTCACCCTGGCTTCACCCCCACAACTCTCCCTATCCCCATACTGCACGGTACTGAAAGAACTCCATCATTTAGGACAGAAAAAATAAATAAGTTGTACTTGCAGAGATCGCTGCCATTGCTTGATGTCTCCCACTCTGCTCCTGATGTCAAGCAGTTCATCACAATCAAAGCTGTCAACGGACCACGCATACGCCCGCTGTAGATCACTTTCCCCATGTTCACCACTGGACTCTCTGACAGTAATTCAAACAGGGCAAGCCTTGTTTCTGCCAGCCATAGGACCCTGCCTGATTGTGGTACTGTCCTTGAAATGTAAATTGAAGTAAACTGATAATGGAGGTAACCGGGCTTAAGAAGAGTGACGGCTGAAAAACAGCTTATTTTCAAAATGGTAAATGGACCACAGAGGTAGCTGGGAGTGAGGACTAAACTACAGTAGCTAGCTTAGGTAAATGGACAATGGAGGTAGCTGGGCTTGTGGGAAGTAAGGGGTAAAATAGAGCTTTAAACTAAAGAAAACAGATTGGGGGTGGAGTTGAAGACAACTGCAGAAGACAACCACTGAGGTAACTCTGGAGTGTCCGGTAGTACAAAATTCATAGCTAATGCAGGTGGAGGAACTAATTTATTTCAAAACATGTTAAACTAACTATTCATGAACAATTTATTTTATTTTTTGGTTTTTACAGTGCTCATTTTCTAAGCGCAATAATACTCTCCAGGGTGGGCTGTATGAGCAATACCGAACCTTCCAGGGGCCATAAGGCCCTCCGCCTGCGGCATCTGGCCTCATTACACCTCTGGGTGGTCCAGTATTGCACAATACCACCCACCCTGTTGGGTATTATTTCTTGCTTAGTTCTGTATTCCTCCTACCCATTTTTTATTACTTAGGTTATTTGTATGAAAACAAGATCTCCGTTCCTGAAGAGTTCATCTATTCCTGCAGCTTTCTCCCTACCTGAAGTCACAGAGCACAGTTTGTGACCCCACAGTTACTCCCATGACAAGAGATTGTTATGTCACAACAGAGGATTATGACTTGAAGAAGAGAGTAAGCTATAGAGGCAGGTGGAGTCAAAATTAACTGTAAGGGATAAAGATCATATATTCATATATATTTCCTTAATAATAAATTATAGGGAGGAGAAATATGTAAAATAGAAACAGAATACAAGCAAAATTGTACCTAATTATTATGCTTTTTAATTTTTCTTTGAGGCATCAGTAGCACTTTAAGAAATTGCAGGTTTTTTTGAGCAGCTAGACATGACTGCACAGGACACCGATAACTACAGAATTTGTATACTCACTTACAAAGAATGAATTTGGAAGACAGGATTTTGCTTATGCTGCAGTAAAACTGACACGATAATTAAATTTCATTACATAAGGGTTATTTAGTTCCTTCCTGGCCATTGTCTACAAATGATTTAATATAGCATTTTGCATCAAATTGAACTACTATGAGTTTCAGCTTTGGTATGCTTTCACAATCCAGTAAACCGATGAGTCATTTCCGTCATTTTCCAGACTTTCTCTACAGCAGTAGTAAATAATAACTGATGATTTCACAACTGTTTCAAAGTCATCACTGAACTAGCAATTTCCCTGTCAAGCATGTGCCATCGGGGCACACCCCTTCTAATAAGCAGCTTCCTACAAAAATGAAAATTGTTTTGCATTGTTAGGTGTATTTCTGTGTGAATGTGAGAGGTGTGCAACTAGCTTTGTAACTGTAATTGTCTGCAATATTAAAAATGCCTCATGAGAAACACACCTGGTGCTCAATGCACAGTCACAAAGAGCAATGTGGTACAGAGTGGCGATTGTGAGTGGGAACGGTGAGCAATGGCACTGGAATACAATATGCAGCCATTTAAGAACCACTATTGCAGAGCGTACGCAGAACTGTGTATAGGGTAAGGTAAGGTATGGTAAGGATGTACAAGCTGTTGTATAAGCAGTCTGCCAGCTGATGCAAAGGGCCAATAAAGCCAGATGGCTGTTTGCACATGAAATTATAGGGGGAATACACAGGGTAAATATGCAAATGGAAACAAAACTACCTAAAGTGCAAATAACCATCTGGACTGCCCTGTGCTCTCATTATCATCTCATTGTGATCCATTAGCATGGTATTGCCTGTTATTAGTATACCATCATCTTAGTAAACCACCCTGTAGTTCTAAAGTAGATCTGTGTGAATGCAGAGTTCCACCAACAGAATTCATGCAGAATGGCAATTCATTCTGCTTCCAAAATGCTTTGTAGAATTTCTTTTTTTAATTCCACAAAATTCCAGAAGGCATTTTTTTTATTATTATTATTATTTTTCCTCCCCCTGAGCCACCAGACTGCCCAGTAGTTTCGGCCCAGTCATGGGCCACAGACTTCCACCCCTCATATCGGCCACGAGCCATCCAATAGCCAATGGCCTTCCCCCCATGGCAGGGCTGCAGCACTCCCCCTACACACCGCAGTCTTCGGGATAGGTCAGAGGGCTGACCTGAGGGGCTAATTGAAGCCGCGGTGAGATTCATTGAAGGTGGCCAGCAGCTGTCCTTTTTCCATTTTTTCTGGGGGAGGCGGGGGTCATGTAATGACGTCCAGCATCTGCCCCACCTCCTGTGCATGCTAGTGCCGGTAGCTGTGTGACTCCCAGCCTCCACCAGGGGTCATCGATGCACTGGACACTTTCCCACCCTCCCTCCTGGAGAAGGAGAGCAGTCCTTGGGATGCTGTGTCCTTCACCCCCAGCTGGCCCTCCCGCAACCCTGGTCCATTCCTGAACCCAGGTCACCAGCGTCGTGAACAGAAATCAAACCGCTGCACCAATGGGCCGGTCCTCCAAAAGGCATTTCTATGTATTCCATGGTTAGTGGAAAATGAACTTGGGGTTTACATAAACTGCATAATATGGTTTCATGGTTAACAGTCAGCTTTCAACATTTTGGAATTTTGCTTCCAATGAAATCCCACAGCATTAGGCAAAATTTCCACAATTGCATGGAATTCTGGCAGAAACAGAATCTGAAAATTCTGTACAGTACTATTTTAAAGTGTTCCTAGTCTGACTTGGAATATACATGACTGCTCAACATTATATACTAAGCAAGAAATCCCTCTAGCTCTTCTCTGTTGCTCTTCCACAATAGAAATACCTCATACATTAATTGTTTATAAACTGATGTTTTTATGATATGGGTTCTTATTAGTGTTCAAAATATATATACTCTTTTTCAAAAGCATTCACATATGTATTATATGTTTCCAGTTTCCAATTCCAGTTGTTGTAACTGCATATAACGTGCTGAAAGAGTATATAACAATGCAACTTATATTTGCTTAGAATGTATGTCAGTATAAAGAGGTATAGGGGTGCAAGCACAAACATGAATAATACGCATGTTGTATGGAAATAAGCATGACAAAAATAATAATGTTTAATTGGATTATCAGATATGTAGATGACAGTAACCAGAACAATAAAGAAAAGGGCAAGCTGTTTGCAAAGCATGAAAATAAGACCAAACAGTGATGAAGTGCTTAAACATGACCGAACACTGATAATGTGTTTCATTAGAACTCACAAGTGACAAAAAGTACCATACATAAAGTGGAAAAAATGCTAACATGTTGAGAGAAGGCAGAAACATCCACTATGTAATAGAGTCCATGAGGAAAGTTGGCAGATGCCTTGGCATCTGCACTATGAGTTGCTTAGCAATTCAGTGTGCTTGGGCACGCATGCATGTCCAATGATGACATCATCATCATCATGTGAGAGGTCAGGCCACTTCTGGACTCAAAAAGGGCACAGCAGCAGCCACTCACTCCTTGTCAGTGCCTGGAGGAACACCTATGTCAGAGAGACTGGTGAGTTAACATTTAATTGGGCAAGCAGTCTGAAACAATAAAACAAGTAAGATTGGCTAAACTGATGAAATAACTTTGTTCCCAATTGGCAAGTACCTAGAAAATATACCGCTAACTAAAAGTTAGAATATAAAACTAGAAGCTCCAGTAAAATGGTGCTGACAAGTACAGAGGGAGCAACCCTCAGCTAAACAGATAAAAGGCACAATACTGCTGTGGCACACAAACACACAGCGATGGCCAGATTTTGGTGTGTTAGTTGTTGGGCGAGGTCCAGCATTTCCCCTGTGTGTCATATAGGAAGCCAGACCTTTTTCCTTACTTGGTGATGAAAATGATATACAAACATGCTGAACTCCTGCTTGATCACTAGCTGAGGGAAGGGGTGTTCTTCCCATTCAACGTATTGGGTGCTACACCCCTCTCCCCATTTGCTAGTCTAAATATTCTGCAAAGACATCAAACTTCTGCCCCAATGCAGTGACTCCCTCCCTAGTCAGATGCAGTCCATCGAATTTAAAGAATGTTTGCTCCCAAAACTGTTGGGTTGAGTGCTGGGACTGGTCCTATTCAATACCTTCATCAGTGACATTGCACAGGACCTAGAAGGCAGAATTTCACTGTTCGCTGATGACACAAAGCTCTGTAACAGAGCAGACACACCAGAGGGTGTAGACAGAATGAGAAGGGACCTGCAGAAACTTGAAGAATGGTCAGGGGTTTGAAATTCAGCGCAAGGAAGTGCAAGATAATGCATATGGGCGCAAAAACCCTGGCACAATATATCAGTTGGGGTGAGGATATAGCATGCACCAAGCAGGAAAGGGATCTTGGGGTTATCATCTCTGATGACCTCAAGGCAGGGAAACAGTGTGACAAGGCAGCAGGTAAAGCAAATAGGATGCTGGGATGCATAGGCAGGGGCATCACCAGCAGGAAAAGGAAGGTCATAATTCCACTATACAAGAAACTAGTGAGGCCCCACCTGGAGTACACTGTACAGTTCTGGAGACCTTACCTACATAAGGACATAGACAGGATAGAGAAGGTTCAGAGGAGGGCAACAAAGATGGTGCATGGATTGCATCACAAGTCCTATGAGGACAGGTTGAAGGAACTGAACATGTACTCCCTGGAGGAAAGGAGGGAGAGAGGGGATATGATAGAGACATACAAGTATCTTACAGGGAGGAACAGGGTGCAGGAATACACTATTTTTAAGCGAAAAAGATGTTCCAGGACTAGAGGGCATGGGATGAAGTTGGAGGGAGGACGATTCAGAGGAAACGTGAAGAAGAATTTCTTCACAGAACGGGTGGTGGACAAGTGGAACACCCTGCCAGAAGAAGTGGTGGGGGCTGAAACAATCACGGGATTTAAGAATGCATGGGATAGACATAAAGGAATTCTGGAGGTCAGGGGTAAGGGGCAACAGACTTCTTGGAAAACATAAACTGAACTTACAAGCTCAAATGGGCAGACTGGGTGGGCCATAAGCCCTTATCTGCTGACACTGTCTATGTATCTATGTATGTATCTATGTTGCCAGTTACCTACAAATGTGTGTCCTTTTTCCTGGCACCAGCCTTTGAGCCACATGTTTAGCTCCCCTATCTCCCCTTCTCTGACCTTCCATCCATCTGCCCCCCTCTTCCAGACTAGCAGGATCTTAGAGGAAGAGATGCCAGACAAAATGGATGACGGTTTGTCACCCAGCCTGGTCAGGTGTTCCTTGGTCTCCATAACTGACCAGCTGGCAAGATCGATAGTCCCTATGTGTACCAGGATGTTGATGTTTTCTCCTGCATCCTGCATGATTTTAGCAATGTGGTCAGTGTCTTTCCACACTGATATACCTGGGAGACATCTGACCATTACTACCGGCTGGAGGTAGGTATCAACTCCCCGAATCATGGTGTCTCCTATGATCAGAAGTGTTTTGGATTTGCTTTTTGCTTTTTTTGTTTTGGTCCCTATTTTGGGTGAGTTTTGTTGTGCTAGTTCCTGTGCTGCAGTGTCCAGCTCTGCAGTGTCCTCTGCCCCTTTGCTTGATTTCAGAGACAGAGGCAGACACCTGTTTGTCGTTTTTATATGGTTTGTGGAGGTGATACGTTGGAGAGCACTGAGTGATGGGCACCCAATTTGTTCTTCCTAATCACCTGTTAACCTCCTGGACCAACTAACCTCTGCGGTCGAGGTGCTTCTGTTGGATGTTGGGAAAAATTCAACATACATAATAAATACACTCAATAAAAATGTAAGGCACCATAAGTGAACAAGGTAACACAACTATTAATAAGTTACAAGATCTACATCTAATGGGACTAAAAATGGAAATACTTTTAATTGTGGTTGATGTAAGTTCTGCCAGAGTATTAGCAAGACCTCCTCTTCTACAATGCCACTAAGACCTTTGAAATAAGATAATTCATTAACTGTGATACTGAAAATACAATCTACTTGGTGACATGCACCTGTGCTGCATTTTATGTGGGTATGACATCTCGCACTTTCAAGGTGAGGGTGGGTGAACACCTACATAAAAGAAAGGACTGCACCAATGCACTGGCAAATCATGTTTGCAAGCAGGGCAGCAGTGACACCCACATTTTCAAGTTTTGCGGAATTGAGCGAGTAAGGTTGGGTAGAAGGGGAGGGGATCTGAATTCCCTTACCCTAAGCAGGGAAGCGATGTGGATCATTCAGCTAGGGGTCTCCTTTGCCCCAGGCCTCAATGACAGAACTGAATCCACTACTATAAGTAAGAACAGGACCAGGACATGAAGATGCATTCTATTTGGTAACCTGGTGTTAGTGTTTTTTCTCTTCTTTCTTCTCCTATAGTGTTATTTATAGCTCCACATTTACACAAGGACTTACCTTGGATGTGCAGAATTTATTCTGAGATTGGGATAGAGAAGAGTTTTGAAGACCTTTGGGAACTTCATGTCTTTCTTAATTTAAAACTGAATTTCTGCTATTTCCATTTTTAGTCCCATTAGATGCAGATCGTGTCACTTATTGATAGGTGTGTGACCTTGTTCACTTGTGGTGCCTTACATTTTTATTTAGAGTGTATTTATTATGTACGTTGAATTGTAACAATATTCATATCGTTTTAATGGTGTACTGTCACTTTGACAGATTTTACTATTTAAGTGGCACACCCAGCAGTGGGCAGCCCCCCCCCCCCACGAAGCATCCTGGCAAAACTGGTTAGGGGATCCTTCCCCCTTCTGCTGCTGCTGCTGCTGCTGCTGCTTGAACCTTGGTCTGTGAGTACTACTGATTTTTGTAATAAAATGTTTTTTGCAGTTATTCTGGTGTCCAGCCTTCTCTGTTCCTCACCGATCATTAGCTGGGCCACAGATTAGAGAAGGGTTCTTGTTTGTGTGAACAAAAAACAATAAACTGAGCTAAAATACTGTGAAGTAAAAAACACTGCTACAACAGCAAGGTGCTATAATACACTACCGATCGTAGGAATAAAAATAATGTTAATATCCGTTGTTTATGATTTCACATAAATAAATAGTAAAGTAATATATATATGTTTTATATTAAGGTGACAGATTAATGTAAGCCAAGTGGCCCTGAAGAAGCCATATATTAAATGTTGAAATGTTGGGGCAAAACCAAATTATTAAATAACCAGTGTTGATAAAAGCTACAAGACTACTGTGAAAATTATTTTCTAGAAAAGCCACCCCCACCCCAACACTATTTTTCAGTGAAGCCACCCCAACACACACACTCACACACGTTACAGAGTATATGGGAAGCTGCTCCCAGGGCAGCTCCAAAGTAAGAATCTATTTTTTTTTTCCTAATGTTATGTGGCAAAATGTGTTTTTTTTTTTTTTGGCATCCCTTAAAAGAAACCACTGTGACACACACACAAATCTAAGGGTTTAACCTGAAACATGGCCTGATATTTCTAAGTTCTAGGTCCTGTTAAATGTCTGCTCTGTAAATGCATTGCAAGTGAAAAAAATATATTTACTGTGGGATTTGTTTTTGCTTTTGTACATGTTCTTTGTGATATTTAAATGTCTATAAACTGTCCCTGCTGTCTCCTCCTTGATGCCTGTGAAAATATGTTTGGTTTCCAGTGGGCTTAACCAGTTATCAAAAAACAAATAAATAAATAACATAGGGCAAATGGAGATAAAGGCTAGCTGACCCCCAATAACATAAGGACAACTGGAGTAAGCGAAACCTCCTTTACCCATTTGCCTAAGCCGTTCTCCAGGGTAGGCCATGCTTTGATATTGTACCTACTGGCTTTTCCGGGGTCATGACCCTTTAATTGGTCTACACTTGGGTTTGGGGGGGTTTAGAACTGATTCTCTTTGTTATACATTACTGGATTGCACTTTCTGGTTGTTTAGGTGCAAAGTGACTTTGTTGTGTATGGTATTTGCACCAGTTGCGTGACGTCTTGCACTGATTTGCACTTACTGTATATGACCACCATTGCAACTGCAGCTATACTTGTCTGGATTCTTAGTGCAATCACTTTCTTGTTGTGTCTTATGCTTACATACCAACAGATGCTATGGCTCTTTGTGGCTTCTGTATGTGCTAAACTTTTAATACTAAAGTACTGGAAAGACCCCAGGGTACCCTCACTTCCTGAATGGTTGAATATGATGAGCTGAGAGAGTCTCTTATTTACTCTCAGGTAGACTAGACAGGTGTTTTGACATATGGAGCCCTTTTTTACAGAGGATGACTCCCCCAGGAGCCGATGATGTAGTGCAGTCTTAACATAATAGTAATGGTAATTGATAAAGCAATTCACGTGTACTGTTTTAGCAGGTTAATGCTTTTAATTGTTAAATTGTTTGATTGTTCGTATGTGTCAGCTTGGCTATAAGTCTAATTTCCAAATAGAATGTTATATATATATATATATATATATATATTACTTGCCTTTATGTGTATTAATGTAGGTATGTAATTAAATAGGCTCTGTCTACATCTCATAACTGAAAGCACCTGTGACTGTAACACCTAACCCCTCCTTAATTCTGTTTTCACTAGTTCTCACAACTGTCATTTCTCCCCAGCTCTTCTCTCACCCTCCCTCCTTCCACCCCTCCCTCCTTTCCACTTTAACAACAATGGCAAAGCCTCCGCTGCTACTCCCCTTCTGCCACACATAGAGCACTTCTCCTCTCCCAATTTCCCCCTTTCTCCTACTTCTAATCTGTTACTACCTAATTCCTAACTTCTTCCATCCCTGTATCTTATCCCTATATAGTGATGAATTATAGAATATATATGTTGTAATATCATATGTTTCACCTAGCTTGTCTGATTGTAAGCCCTACCTTTTTGATGTGGAACCTTTGTAAACAGAGTAACCACCTTTTCAGAAGCCCAAAGTGGGACATTTCTTACCGAAACATGATTTTTCGCAGAACAGTAGGTAACCTCGGCCAATGCAACAGATTTGTTTTCTCTATATAATCAGAATTAAAGCTAAGCATTGCAGTTTCTTAGTTGTTTCAATTATTTCTTGTCATTTTAATGTATTTTAGTTAAGGTATTGTAGTTTTCTGCAACATTTAGTGGAAAATTAGAAAATATTTTATCTGCTATAAAATCAGGACATGTAGTATTTTTCAAGCTTTTTGCAGGACACAGCTGCCCAAATCAGGACTGTCCTGCGAGAATCAAGACAGGTGGTAACCCTATTTGTAAATGAGTTACCTGAAGCTCAAAGGTACTTGTAATCCGAGATTGTATAAATAAATAAATATCTCTGATGAGCTGTTTATATTACTCCATGATATTATTTGCTGTAATACTGTACTATGTATACTGTTTAACTTTTCTTTAAAAATACACACTATATATATATATATATATATATATATATATATATATATATATATAACAATTATTATGGTAAAAAAAAAGTTGTGTAAACTAACCCTTATGAGTGTGTCAATTGTAGATGCAGTGCAGTTGCAATCTTGTTGCTATAGCAACAAACACTTAGGAATACATTTTTGTGACAGAGAATTAGCCTTACTGAGGAAACCCTCATACTGTTCATTAACTTTCTGCCAACTTACCATGCTGTAAAACGGAGGAGGAAATGCTACCTCCTCCCTATTTTTTTGACATGCCATGGGGAACAAGAAGGTAAAGTGATCATTGTGGTGGTGTAGGGACCCATTAAAACAGGGCCTAGAGGATTATTTTTAGATGCTATGAGGATATTATCCACATGTAGCTTGGAGAAGGCAATCTCTACTATTCTACTCCAGTGCTCCAGGCAGTAAATCTAAGTAGAATCAGGACCTCCCCCCCACCCATCAAAATTAATTAGCCATTTGTCTATTCCCTCAATTTGTTTGTTTTTTTGCCATTGCCTCTTTTATTGTAGCCATTTTACCCTTTTATCCATTTTTCAGAGACCTGCTAACATGACATAGAAAGCACTAATAAATGGCGGCCCGGTGGGGTGGAGGGCGGAGGTGCTGGGAACCTCACCTCCTGCCATGCTGGTGACCTGGCTTTGGAAACGGACATGGTTCACTCACAGTCTGGCCAGGGAGGAAGGACTGAGCATCTCTTAGACTGTTATCCCTGCTGTCCTGCGTGGTGATTGCCACCTAGAAGAACATAGGTGGCAGCATGATGGGCACAGAGGGAAAAACCTCCCACCAGCAGAGGCCATGGGTGTCACTGCATGCAGTGGGCACCTTCTGGGGAGAAACTGGAGGAAAACCCCCACCATGACAAGATGGGTCAAACCCTCCACAGGTCCCACACCAGTACCTACCTCCAACAATAACCCTGTGGCTGAGGAATCACCGGAGATCAGGCAATACCCAGAGATGTTGAGTGATGGGTCTGAGGAAGGGGCTGGTGCACATGGGGGCAGGCCAGTGAACCATGGAGATAAAATACTGATAAAAAAATAATAATTTTAAGCACAATTATTACAAAACAGTCAAATGGCTCAGTGGCTAATATATAGAGTCAACACTGAACCCCAATGAAAATGAGATGCTGCAAATAAATTGAAAACCAAAAAATTAAAATTACCATACCTTTCAAATCTGAGACTGCATTAAGAATCTTTCAAACTAAAACTGCAGAATATTTCATGAAGAGTTGAAAAGATTGGCCATCTCAGCCTGCACAAGCAGACATGCTAAATGACAAATTACTATGCAGGATTTTCAGCTTTACCCAGCCCTGTACATTTTTATCTAGCAAACAGACCACAGTTGCATTGCAAAGGTGAGGTATTTGGCTCCTGAAAGGGAGAGTGTAGGCTGCCAGGCATTATACAACAAGCATAAAAGGTCCTGTAACTTGATTGGTCAGCTAAGGTCTTTGCCTGTGGGTAAATCCTGCAGTAACCCATGGCTGAGGAAGGACATTTATGAAAAAATATATATAATGGTCATACACATTTTTAAATTCATTTTTCACATGGGCCCATACTATAATCACAGTAGGGCACTCCAGGATGTGGGTAATTGGGTGAGTACCCAGTTCTCGTGTGGTAAAGTCACTTAGTGGTGCCTTTTGACACACAGCATGAAGTGTTGGTAAAGCCCCCAATAACCTATGCCCTGCCATGCCTTATTTAAGCAATAAAGCATGCCAGGGTGTGCATTATTGTAGGCTGAAGGCACACCTTGAGAAGTGAGGTACAAAGCAAGCAGAGCACCTTGTGCACCTGAGAACTAATGTTATTCCACAATTATGTACACCCTGAAGTGCCTTCTCGCAATTATAAAATGGTACTTCTGATTTTTATTTTAAAAACTGAGTAAAGAGGTTCGGAAAGTGAAGTATTTCTGAACTAGGCTTTTGTGCCTGAATAATACAAAGGCATGTGATCACACCAGTCCAATCAGAAGTCTTGGTTTCTCTTAACCATTTTATAATGCTTAATTCAAGCACCACTGGCCAACCAATCCAGGAGCGGTATTGGCATGGGCTGTAAAGACAGCTGCTCTGCCTGTCTAGAAGAAAAGTAGAGCCAATGCAGTGGTATCACCAGGGCCAAAACTGTATTATTATAAACTCAACGTCCTGGCAAATTCCACTGTCAGGCTTTCCATGGTCAAGATGGTGTTCCATCGAGCAACTGCCATGACAGGATCTCGGGCTCAGGCTCCTGGGTGTCAGGATTGTAAATGTCAGTCTTTTATAATGCTCCCAACTGACAGCTTCCCCATCCCAGCACAGCCAATAGCATAAGTAGAGTGGAGCAGTGGGTAGGGACTTTTGAGGAAGTAAGTCCAGCGAAAAGTGCAGTAGCACAGTGCTGTTTGGTGCCTGGAGACCCAGTGAGTAGCTGAGTGTCAGAAGGAGTGGTGCTGGAACTTGGTGGTTTGTTATGCGAATGTCGGGCAGCGGACCAGTGGGTTGGTAGGTGCTGCAGAATGCTGCACATTGGAGAGGGCGGGAAGGGACAGAGCCAGTGGAATCTAGAGCAGCAGTGCTGGTGAGTGGAAGGTCTGAGAGTGAAAAACCACAGACCACCATGGTAGGCACCAGCGGTCTGCTTAGCAAGATAAGAAATGCTTTTTTTTTTAATAAAGGGCTTTGCATAAAGCTTTCCTGAAAGCCCTTTACACACCAGAAGAGGGAAGTAAGAGAATTGTGTTACCATTAGGCTGTTATTGAAAAACAAACAGCACTGAGATAGATTAGAGAGAGATTCTGAAGAAGTTAAGCAAAGAGAAGTTAATTGACCTGCTCATGGCTACATAAAGTAAATAAGTGATGGTTCTAGGACTTAAGCCTCAGTCTCTTGTTTCAGAAATCTGCAGTAAACTAGGGATTTGGTGCAAAATTGTGCATTTTGAAAGTAAATAAACTGGCTGTGGTTAGGCTAACCAAAGCTCATATGTGTGTGTGTGTGTGTGTGTGTGTGTGTGTGTGTGTGTGTGATTTTGCACCAAATCTTTCAAGAATGTTACAGGAGTGGGAGACTCCACCTGGACCCCCTTTTTGGTTTTGTGATGAGTGGCAGTATCCCCTTCATTTTCCAAATCCCACTGCTGCCCTTGAGCCATGGTGACCCCAAACGTTTGGGTGGAAGCCAAGGAAACCACAGAGGAAACTGAGGAAAAAAAGGAATGATTAAAAGAAAAATGGATTAGAAGTGAAATAACTTGGAAGTGTTCACAGACCTCCAAGCTGAATAGAAACTGGCAGTAGCAGCTGCGAGTTCCATTGTTGATTATTAATCGAGTATGTATCCTGGATTAGAACAGAAAAAAGCAGTGAACGTACTCCTTAAACATTTACATGTACTGTGATAGCACTAATGCTGTACTTCAGCACAAAACAGATCCACAAGTAAATGCACAGACACGTTCCCCATGTTTTGGGATTATTATAAGCTGCGCTTTTACTTAAGAAATTTCTACCCCATAGCTGTTTATTGAAGTCAAAGGAAACAAAAACAACCCATACAATCTGAAACAGCGTCTTTCTGTTATTATTTCCATGTCATGTTTATTATGTTGGGTCACGGTACCTGGGACGCATTACCAGATCATCAGAACTGGTGCAGGTAACAAAACAGGTTTTGGAAGCAGCTGCAAAGCTTTACATCAGTGTTTGCATTTAACATAAAGGTAGAAATAGAGGATAGGTGCTACTCTGGTATATAGGCTACCAAAGGTTATCTAAAGCAATAACTGCTCTGTTGTTAACTTGTCAGGCCCTATGTGGATTGTGCCCTCAGTATCTTAATGCTCTCCTGGCTGCCAGTGTTCTGGTGAGAGCCACTTTTGCAGCTGGCCATGGACTCTTGTGCATCCAAGACTCCAATCTAAAGCTGGCAAGAGAAAGGTCTGTTGTGTTTCCTGCCTCTGTCCTTTGGAACAAGTCATAGTCAGCCACTGTTTATCTGCTGTTCATACCATATTTCCATCACATCCTCTTTGTTTATCACTGCAGCTTATACTTTACTTGATGTTTGCCTTGGAATTTGTCTAAGAGACAACCAAGACACTCAGATATCCATCAGTGGCCATGGCAATGGAAGGGGTTGGATATCTCTGTGCTTACGGTATCAGTAGAATTTTATCTTGTGCCCACTATCTTTTAAACAGCAATTTTAAAGGCCTGCTATTTGAGCACATTTTCTCCAACTGCTCAGAGATAACTGCCGCACTTTATAGTTGGGTATTTATTAACTAGTGTTGTATCACTGTACAGCAGGTAATTAGTGTAGTTTAATGCAGATTAATTTGGCAACCTTGTCATGTTTGTTTTAGGGTTTATGTTATCTGTATTGGTCTAAAGTAAATTGTTGCTTGCACATGAAGTTGTAAAGCCCTCTAGAATGTGACGCTGTAGCAACAAATATTATAACTGATCAACTAATCAATAAAAAGGGCAGAGCAACATAAATATCAAAGGACTACACTAAAACTGCTTTTCAACCGTGTGCTAAAGAGCAAGTTTCCCAGTATACATATTTAGGGTATTGGACTGTTACTTCAGTAATGGGTAATTTCCATGTTGATAAACTTATTGGGGATTTAGGTAAGATAATAGGGGTGTTATATAGAAATAAAAACATCTTAGGAAGTACTTTGTTAAAGAAAATAGTTGAAACCCAAGTTTTCCCATTAATTTATTTTAGTGACATATGATCATGCCAGTCAGGTCAAGTTACAAAAATTAGAGGTTCTCTATAATAGGTTAGCAAGATTAATTTTATGGTGCCCTAGAGATACCCATCATTGTCTGATGTATGAGAAATTAGATTGGCTTTCCCTAATAGATAGGAGGAAATATCATAAGATAATTTTCGCATATAAAAGTGTCGAGGGGGTTATTCCAGACTTTCTTTATGAAAGGTTGATGGCTAGGGACCTAAATCTGACCTTGAGGAAAATGTTACACAGAGAATTGGTAGTACCATTGTCAGCTACTGAAAGGTCAAAATCTTTTTTCAGTTATTTGGTTCCCCGATTATGGAATAGTTTGCAATAAGGTTTTGTTTGGTGAATGGAAGACCTCCATCAAAGAGAATTCTTAAACAATGGTTTATGGATACAGTGAAAAAAAAAACAAAGAGTTGTTGTGCAGTAATTGGTTAGATATGTTTAAATGTATGTATGTTGTAATGTAAATTATTGTGTTTTTAGCCGTCCCGGTGGCGTTGAGGGCTGAGGCACTGGACACCTTACCTCATGGACGCCGCGACCATGTTCAGAAACAATGCCACGGGGCGGTTACAGGAGGAGAGGATTGAGCGTCCGTTGGACTGCTCTCTTCCAGGGTAGGGGGTCATTAGCTGTCGGTGCTCCACTGGCCCCTAGCAGCTGCTGGGGGGCAGTGCGCTAATGCTATAGCCAAAGGGGAGGAGACAGGGCAGATGCTTGGTGAGAAGCATCATTGCATGCCCCACCTCCACACAAGGGGAGAAAAGCAGAAAAACAGCTCCAGCAGAATGAAGTGGTCCCCGAAGCATCGTCTTCCAGAAGGAACCTCCCTGGCATGGATCCATTTGGGGTGGGTTGAGTCACTCCCCTCCACCCTGCCATGAAGGGTAAGTCATGGGGTGCACAAGGGAGGGGGTCTAACCTTCGGGGCTGCATTGGGGGACAACTGAAGGCAGGCTTGCAAGCTGGGGGCTCTGGAAGAAATAATACATAAAAAAATGTATTCTGTTTTTTAGATTTGTATTTTTGTACTTTTAAATTGAGTAAGGTACAGTATGTATGTGTGTATTGTTGTAATATATGTATTCTGCCCTGGGTCACCATTTTAAATGTTTTACTGTTCTCAATGGTTAAACCCTGAAATAAAAATGAAAAAATGAAAATAAAATATATTAAAGTGGAGTGGGAACCACAAAAGCTCCTCACTTCAGTTGCTGAACTGTTTCATGTTCCACTGTACTTCTGTTGCCTTCTCTCCCTGCATATGAGTGCATTGCAGGGACAAAATGTTACTGGGTCAGTACTTACTGGAGAGTCAGTGAATGAAGATGCAGAACAATATTCATCCAGGCATAATGCAGCTTGGAAGTTGTGCTGGCTTCCATTTTCATTAAATACACAGGGGTGACCAAGGTGTTTGGAACATGGGTTATTAAGACTGATTTAAGGAACTGGGGCTGTTTCCCATGAAAAAAGAAGAATCGGAGTGGGCATGATCATGGCCTTCAAATATCTGAAGGAGATAATGCTGTCAGACCAAAGGCAGCTCTTTGGGGTGAACAAGGATGAAAGGACAAGGGGGCCACACAATGTCATGAAATGGTTGAAGGTTCAAGGCAAAAGCCAAGAAGAACAGCTTTACAGAATAACGGTGACCACGCTGAGCTTACTACAGAACAAGTGGTTTCAGCTGCTACTGTACTGACCATCAAGCTTAGATTCGACAAGTACCATATTTGTGTGCAATAAGATACGACAGGGCGTGCTTTAGACACTTCTAACACACAGCCAGGGGCACAGTAAGGCACAAGGCTGCAGGCCGAGTGCCTTCAGCCCCCTGGCCATGCATTAGGAGTGTCTAATGTACACCTCTGGAGTGTCTTATTACATTTATAAATGGGCTTTTGTATATTATATGCATGTAAAAATCAAAAGTTTATGCTTAAATAGAAAAACAATTAAAACCTTTAATGTCTTTTGATATAAAATACTTCCTCTGCCTGTAATTGGTTGCTGTATTTATTCATCTTTTGGCCCCTAGGACTTTCGTACCTCTGTAGTCAAAGATGATTGCTGTGGTTACCAGGTGCCTCGCCCCCCCCACACACACAAACATCCTCATCCCCAGAAACACAACAGCATGTCTGTGTATTGTTTCATTTTATCTTGTTGACGTATTTATTTTACATTTGCAAAGTTGCACAGTAAGCTCTGATAAGGAGCTGGTAAGAAGTGATTAAGCGTACACGTTTGAGTGAAGCAGAAGATGTGAGTGAGTGTAGCCCAGCAGCGAGTGCTGGTAAGTGATTTTAAAAGAAAAAGAAAAGAAACAGAAAAGGAAACTCAAACCATCTTCTGACTGCTACAGTGTCAGTTTAATCTGGAGCCTCTTGACTGGTTTTGAAAAGTTCTTGGGGTTTGTGTAAAGGCTGGGGGAGGGGGGAGCAGGCAGAAGGCTGGTCAAGGGGGGGGGAGCGGTGAGCGGCTGAGTGATATATCTGTTAGAAACCACACACAAAAATGGGACTGAGAAAAAAAATGTGTTTTCTTGTAAGACAATAGAGGGTTTTGTTATTTTTAAGAACTGTTTATACTGTTTTCAAGTGGAATAGGCCATTTTTATATTTGAGTATGCTATAGTTTTTCTCAGTAAGAAGGAGAAAAAAATGGAGGCTATTTGATTTTTTTTTAAATTCTACAGCTCAAGGATTTGAAGCAGGTACTGCAGCTTGGCCTTTGCCCACTTTATAAACTTGCCTACAAGTCAACCTTACATATAAGTCAACCCCCTACTTCCCATGTCAATTTCAGCAAAATTCCAGATATTATTTTACTGCCCAAATTGGATGGCAACAATTGTTTTGTGACCAACATCACACACAGAGTCTGTCTTTTTGGCCAGAACTGGATGCAAATATCAGGTTACACAGTTACAAAAATGGTTTATCATTGTAAATGCTCCAGATAGGTCAACCACCCAGATAAGTCCCCTTTCTTCGTTTTTTTTTTTATTTCTTTTTCCCTCCAGTCACTGGCTTCTGGATCTCTCTTGGTTGCCCAGCTGATTCTGCCTGGTCTGAGCTACTCACTTGCCTTGGGACCCCCTAAACCTCTGATCCATCGATGACTCACCTCTCAGGCAACCCCCCAGCTTGTACCCTCCATGCTCTCATACATGAATCCAGTGGTCTTGAGGGTGGAGGTGGAGCTCAGCAGGCTTTGGGACCCAGGAGTGCAGGATCCGACAGTGGGCGTGGCGCTGGATCGATGTCACCTATCAAGGAGCCACATTTCAAATCTCATGCAAAAGAAACTGCACAGCCATATTTAACTAATTTCTTCATGTTGCAGCAGATTTGGTTATTGAAAGTCCTACCCTATTAACGCTTGGCAGTTTGTGTATTTGATTTTGGTTTCTCTCTCTCTACTGGTGCACTCTGATTTTTGTTGGGTGGTAGATTTGTGGATAATTTGATTGCTGATTTCTTAACCTATTACCTCCAGTAGTATCAAGTCTGAACCACCCATTGTGTAACCTGATACAAAATGGCCGCCCCAGGTGAAAAATTAATTGTTTTCTACAGTACGTGTTGCACTACTTAGTGCTGCCCTACACAATGCTGCATGATCTTCTGCCATTTAACATCCCTAAATCCATCCCCTAATCTCACTTCCCACAGGACTGCCCAAATTATACCAGCCTAACACATACACATTCAGAGCTGGGTGTTATACATGTTTGTTTATGGCTGAATAGAACAGTACAGCCATGTCAAAGGATTAAGGGCAGTCTAGGGGTACATGCTCCATTGAACTTTAGGATCACAAAGAAAAACCTAGGGAACTGTCCTTTGAAATGATACATTAGAAACTGTAATAACATGAACTGTCTGAGTGTAGAGATTATATGAATATCCTGCCACTCTATTATGGTTGAACAGAACATATAAAACAATCTTCAAAGAGCTGGCCTGTCAACGCAGTGGTAGAACTACCACTTGTAATGCCTATGACCTGGGTTCAGTAGTGGACTCGGGTTGCCAGAGGTCAGCCGGGGGAGGGGGAGGATCGAACATCCAGGGGACTGCTTTTTTCCACTGGGAAGGGGGAGAGATTAAAGTGCTGGTGTTGCTGGCCCCAAATGGTATGCCAGGAGACAGCACCCAGGCCTGCCTAGCATTAGCTGGAGTGGCTGGCAGACACCAACGCATGGCTCACAGGAGCGTACACCAATGTCTTGGCATCACTGCACATCCCACCACTTAGGGGAACTTACCACACAAGAGGAAAAGCCTCTGTGCCTCAGGGCCCCTTGGACACTCTGACCCTGACCTAGTCTGCAGACATGGGGACACCGTAGAAGCCTCCGCTCCATAGTTAGAAGAGGTGGGGGGATGGAGTCTGGCTTGGCCAGCACCTGCCATGAGGGGGTAGCTCATGGGGTTGAAAGTTCCCACAAGTTCGTGTCAGCTGGGAGACTGGGGCCAGCTCTGACTGAGGGTGAAGCCATGCTGGAGTGATAAAATATCAATAAAAAAATATTAATCAAATATTAAGGAAACTAGAATGGATTACAAGCTGCTGAAGGATCCTAGTTTTGTTATTTGGATTTAACTTGCTCCTTCTACTGGATCTTCATATTGTAGTTGCTATGCTACCACTATGCACGGAGATAAATATATTTTTCTACCTATCAAATTTGATACTTATTGTAATACTGTACATCAACATCATACATAGAATAGCTTGTTAAGCAACCGGCAGACTTTCATTTTCTGTTATGATAAAAATGTACCAGGGAGTGTAGCAGGGCGGGACAGTGCTGCAGACTCAGGGCAATTAAATCAATTGCTGTTGACAATGTCTAATAGCCAAGGGGTGGGCAAGGGTGTGTGAGGGAGTGTTGTTATGACATTGTTTTAACCCTTGAAAGCATGTTAGTCACATCAGTCCATTTAGGTGAACCTTTGCTGGCTTTAAAATGTTTCTAATAGGGGTGCCTATCAATTTTGACACTAAACATAGAACTACATTCTAGTCTCATAAACTATACAGAAAATTGTCACGCTCTGCACATCAACACAGTGTTGGTTTGGAGTACGTGACTATTTTTCTGAATACTAATGTTGGAGGAGCTGGGCACTTCTCTTGTGCACCCCAGTAAGTCTCTGAGAGCGGACTTATTGGGGAAGTTTTGTACCTATAGTCTTAACTAAGCTGGCAATGTGTAAGACTTGCATTGCAACATGTCAAAGAGAACAGACACATGCACGTTGTTGCCATCAGCAAACAGCAGACCATAGGAAGTAATCAAAAAAACTTCACTTTAAATCATCTTATGACCCTATGTTTACACATCAATTATGCCTAACGAGAAAAGGGTTTCCTTCAGGTTTTGACCAGGTTTTCCTTTTTCATAGTTTCAATGCCATGTTCCCTTTCCTTTCCTAAGCTGTGGTAAATGGATCAGTTGCTTCAAGTCTTATGGCACACTTCTCCCTTCTCCAAAACATATGTGTGTCCACACTTACTTAAAGTTCTTCGGAATACCACTGTAATACCACTCATTTGCCATTGCAATACCACTGTGATTTCCGCTGTACTACCATTAAGGTTTTCATGGTATCACAGTGGTTTGTATCAATTCCATTGTATTACCATTGTACCACTGTCCTACCATATCAACAAAAATAATCAAAATTTTAAACTACCATAGTACAACCAGGGTACCACTGGGTAGTACTACTGCACATTTTGTAGCTCACCACTGTGTTGCCATTGTGGTGCCATGGTGTTGCCATTGTGTCACGTTTGGTAAGGGCATATTGATAATTTCCTTCCCTGGGAAATGGAGTAGGAGGTTCAGTTTCTTCCTAGACAAACTCAAGTGGTTTTAATCCATTTGGGCAAAGAAAAAGTTAATGAAACATCACTGCCTTAATTTTTGCTGATATGCACTGGAGAAATGAAATGGTAACTCTTAAGTAGCCCAAAGGATTGCTCTGGAACAAAAGGCAGCCAAACTTGTTTCTTTAAGCCTAGCAATTATCTTAAAAATATTCCTTATGATTTTCCTTTTTAATCTTTCAGATGAGACTTGAAAACAAGGCCCTGCATGTCGGCTTGTTTAGTTCAGATGGACACTGAAGCTCCTGTGGCACTTCTCAAAAAGTGTATGGGACTGTCCCCAGTGCTCTGGCCAGATTTACCCCATTCACTAAAAATACTAACAGCTTAAAGGGACTTTGTCAGCCCTTGTTGTATCATGGTGCAAGAATACCCAACTTTGTTTTGTTTCATGTCCTTGATCTACTCTTAGGGCCCCAGATTCAAAAGCGGCAGGCTGCATTGCGTAAGTGCTTGTGCAGCACAACTAAACTGCGCCAGCTCAAAATAATGGTATATTCAAAAGATGCACTGTAATATGCGGTCACACATGTGCAGCTGAATAACCCACACATGCATGATTGTGCAGTGGGAGATGTGCGGCACGGTAGGTACCCAGAGCCCAGTGCAGGCAGAGCATACGGAAGTGCGTAATGCAAAACCACTTGTCGGTGTGCAGATTTGCAATATTCAGCCAGGATCTGCAAATGGCCTCATTGCACAGTCAGTGCCCAAATAGCACATTTGTATCTCGTTACTGGAATGTATTCAGGCCATTTGCATACCATTGGCATGTGCTGTTCTAGCATTACAGGGCAGCACCACCACTCCACAAAGGTGATCAGGAGGTACTGCAGCCTAGCAGGCAGGCGGAATGCATGGTTGTATGTGGGTGGACTGCATTGGCCTGAGTACAGTACTACATAACCCCCAACCCCTTGACACCCAAATCTGTGCCAAGGTGTGTGATGACTGGTCAGAATGTATGACACAGCAGCAAGCATGACAGTGCAAGCTCAGAAGACTGTGGAAATGAGTGCACCAATGTTGGTACAGTGTGCTGATACCTAGAATCCCATATTATCATACAATGCTGCATATCAGTCCCAGTAGTAAGTGTGTAATGTCACCTACTCTATTTGGGTCAGAGGGTGTCTGAGTGATAACATGAGTACCGTACCCTGGACTGTGTAACAGTTGAGAGGTTCAGAGCACTGCTACTGATGGACATGTCTGTGCCCTAGGTGGCTATACGCACAACACTGGAATGGTCTGGTGTCCTTGGGGCATGCCCCTGCTGCCTCCAGGCTGCAGGTGGTGCCACCCTTGCCCCACACTGCTCACAGTTGTGCACTGTCCTCCACCAGTGTACCACAGTGACCTGAACCCAGGGCCCCTGTGGCATTGTCACACTGCAGGGATATCATTGGTTTCATGTATGTGGTTCCTGGTGGCGTGGGTCTGGCATGGGCATGCTGTGTGCACCTATGGTGTTCCACCATGGATTTTTGCCACTGGGTTGTACCTGACCTGTGCCATGCTGCCACCATAACCGCCATGCATCCTGCTCACTTTTGTCCCAGATGCCACCATGGGCACATGCCTCCAACGGGTGGCACTCTGACAGCCACATGGTTGCAGACCATAGCACCTGGTACATGTGCCACACTGTACCTGTCTGCTCTGCTGATGTGGGGGGGGGTGTCTGATGAGCATGTGGCAGCTGGGCATCCCTGACCTGGGTGTGGTGAGGGGGGTTGCTGACTGGGCGGTGCCGGAGGTGTCACCCAGCAGGTGCCTGGCAAGCTGGCACAGCATGGCTGTGGCTTTTGGTACTACCATCCTGGCATGACTGCTGCGTGTGGGTGCCTGGATCACATTATGGTGCACCTCCGAGGGCTGTCTCAGCATTGCCTGTCTGCAGTTCTGCAGCCTGCCTGTGGGCTGCTGGCCGATTTAGGCCATCCCCTTACATACCTACCTTTGCACAGCACAATTTTGTGATACTAGACACATGCACCGCATATTTTGGTTCAATATATATTTACGTGGCATATTCAGGTGCCCGCCCCCTTTTTTTGTGCCGCATGCATTATTTCTGCATGATCACACATTCAGAAATGCGCAACACTTCTCTCTCTTTCAAATATCATGCTTCCACATATTTTCTGGGATGCGCCGTTCATCTCCATTTTGGGCTGTGCATCTCCTTTGAATATGTGGGCCTTATTGTATACCACATTTCCGGAGGATCAGTAATACCTCCAAACAAAACAGCTACTCATGATGCGACAATCTCCTCTCCTCCAGCTACATCATGAGTGGCTAGACTGTGTAAGGGGTGTTCTCAAGTCCAGAAAAGATGCAGTGGGAGTTGACTAAGGACTTTAAGGAAACACATTTTTTGTGTAATTACACCAGTATGGTGAGCAGTCTATTTTTCCCTTTTAAAAAGAAATCAGAATAAAACTACCAGCTACATCAGCAAACTCTAAAGAATGTGATTAATCATAGAACGTGTTTTTTAAACTACGAACAAATTAGGGCCTAAAGTGGTTGACAGCGTCCCTTTAACCTAGTTTAAAATCAGTCAGTATTTTCTGTAACCAACACTTCCCACCCAGGGATGAGGCTGACAACAGGAAAATATTTCAGCCCACCTACTCGACTTGCATTCTCCTATAAATCCTTTTCCCCTCAACATAGAAACATAGAATTTGACGGCAGATAAGGACCGCTTGGCCCACCCAGTCTGCCCATTTCCCTACCTAATGGATAAGCTGCAGATCCTAGTTAACCAGCAGCCTACTTCTTTCTACCCCGGCCCCCTAGAACTTCCTTATGACTGTCCCATGCATGCTTGAATTCAACCTCTATTTTTGATTCCACAACCTCCTCCGGAAGGCCGTTCCATGTATCCACAACCCTCTCTGTAAAAAAATACTTCCATACATTACCTCTGAGCCACTCCCCCATCTTCAAATTGTGCCCCCTTGTTCTTCCACACCTCTTTTTTTGAAAGATGCTACCCTCTTGGACTTTGTTGATTCCCTTGAGATACTTGAAAGTTTCTATCATGTCCCCCTCTCCCTCCTTTCCTCGAGGCTATACATATTAAGCTCCTTTAGTCTCACTTCACATGTCTTCCGGTGCAGACCCTACACCATTTTAGTTGCCCTCCTCTGGATAGCTTCCATCCTGTCTATGTCCTTACGGAGATTATGTCTCCAGAACTGCACACAGTACTCCAGATAGGGTCTCACCAGCTGTCTGTACAGATGAATAACAACTTCTTGTTTTCTACTGGTGATGCCTCTCCCTATAACAAAAACAACTATTGTGAGTGCTCCCAACACCTACTTGCAATGTAAAAGGGAGTTTACCTGTTGCCAATGCGTATCTAGGGTAGGATTTTAAATAGGGTCAAACACAGATGCAGATGTACATTGTGCATCGGTCTGCATTCACCTACATGTGATTAAATAGCCTTGCTGCTGTTTCCAAAAGCTGCATCCATTTGCAACAAAAAGTCATGAACTGTGACAAAAGAACTGCCACAGTGGTACGTGTGCTTTTAGGGGGGGATGCAAAATTTTGACAAATGGCCTATGTTGAGCCAGATGATGTCAGAAGATTTCTTTTACAAATCCTGCATTGCTGGCCTGCAACTGAGCTGGACAAAGACACAAATATATGATACTGTATGTATTACAGCCCCATGCATGTACAGTATAATTAGAAGCAAAGAAACTGTCAGCATGTTTAAAGAGCCCCCTCCCCTGATTTCATTATTTTTATATGTAGCACGCTCACAGCCCCCATTCCCTAACCATGATGTATCTGAGCCATGACATACTGTATTAGCTCCTGAGCCTGTGTCTTACCCATAGTGTACTACTTCCTGTGTCAATGTATGACCTCCTGTGTCTGTGCTTTTGCACCCAGGACATGCATGAAAAAGGCATTTGTTGCCAATGTACTTACCCAATCAACAAAGTTACATAAATAAATACTTGGCATCATCAAACTGCAATTTGTAGGGGTGGGCTGCAGTGCTCGGTGGCCGCTCGGCTCATAGTCAGAAGTTATGAGCCATGCAAAGAAATGTAAATATTTAATTAACTGCTGTATAGAAAAAAATCCTCCTGATTCACGAATATTTCTTCCCACTGCATAACCTTTTTTTTATTATATACAGGGTTTTAAATAATTGATTAACAGTTTTCTTCTTGGAACGATACTAATTGTACAGAAAGTATTTATATATATTTTTTAGAAGTACTGTGTTTGTTTATCATAGTGAGGCAAGAGCTATGCATTTTCACAAAGTTTTAGCACTTTTATGAGCAAAACGCTAATACATTTTTAGAGTTAAATAAAACCCTGATATACTGTTATCGACTTGGCTGTGTATATTTTTAGATACCCTGTATTGTGAAATCGATCTCCCTGTTTCTCCAGGTTCCTGTATATTTTGTCCCTTCTGCATAATCTCACTGTGTCATATACATATCTGTCTGCATATGTTTTGAGTGTTCTGTATTGTAAACTGCTCTCCCAGCTTCTCCCATGAATCCCCCCACCCCCCACCGAGCTTACAACTGGCAAAAACTGCCTTTTTGGAATATGTTTGCTGACTGGGCATAATACTTTATTAATAAATACAAATACATGAAAAAAAAAACTTAGTCTAGATGGTAGTCCTGTAATTTAATTAAACTGGGGGTAAGGTCAATAATTCAATGTAGGACAAAAATGCAATTCTGGGAGTGGGGGTAAAAGTGTTACCACCTTTGTTATTGCGCATAAATTAACAATCTCAGTCTACTGTTGCCTAAAATCTGCTGCATACTGTATATTTTTCCCATGCACCACAATCCTCACAAAAACAAAACAAAATAAGTAGTACCATATTGAAATAAAAGTAAAATTTGATTCAATATTTGTTCTCATCTGTTGGTGGGTGTTTGAAACACCACAAACATCAGTACTTGCTACATTAATGTGTGTGCGGGGGGGGGGGGCAAAATCCTTAAAGAGGTGTAAGTTTTTTATTCTATAGTAAACTATCAACGTCATCCTTACTCTAAAGAAGTGCTATCATTTTACTAATACTACATCCAGATGATTGCTTACTGCAGCATGAAATAGATCACTTGTTATTATCAAATAATTTTGAATGCACCAACTCTTAGTACAATACTGATAGATTTCCTTCTCTTGTTGAAAGCTTGGTTTAAAGGGCTTATTCATATAGGAAGGGGAAGCCACAACTTACTGTTCAAGATGCAACTTCATTTGCATTTAAGACATAAAATTTAATTTTGTAAAAATGTAAAGATGAGATAAAAATTTTGAGAAAGATGCAACTCAAGTTACCAGACAATTAGGACTGCACATGATTTTTCTCCTAAGAGGCAAACAGTTCACTTGCAAATATCTTATTAATAATCAAGCAAGATAAATTGCCAAACATAAAACAAAAACCTTTTTATTAATCCCAATGCATATTTTATACCATCCCATCGCTATCTGATATATACTAATGAAAGCCATAACTAATTGGTTATATGTGTCACCAACAATGCAGAAACCCAGTTGGATAAAAAAAATAGACTTACATTTGCGCCCCTTCCACAATTACAAGGCTGACAATTACAATAAGTACCACCAAACAAATCTTCAAAGACATCCTGAATTTACTGTTCTGCTGGAGGAATGGAAGTTTTTATACTTAAATTTCAACTTTTCTACCTACTATACACTCTCGGTGCTGCACTGAGAACCCTATGGCTTACAAAGTCTCTCAGCACCTGGTTTTTCTTACTCATGAATCCCTATAAGGCAAACTGTTAGAAACGGATTCTCAACAATGCTTTAAGGCGTGCCTCGTAGTAATCACTTTTACTGTAGCTGCCATTTGGTTTTGCTGGAACCCAGTCAAGTAACTTGGAATCAGGCAATGACTATCTATACAAACAAACATTTTCTTAACCAAGATTAGCAATCCAGTGCATGCCACTTGTATGCAGATTGGATGTATGCACATTTTGGCTGCATACAGAAAAATGGCTTGTCCCATTTCCAATCCTATGTATTTTTTTATATTTATAAATGTTATTATTTTCATAATTCAACATAAACATACAATTGTATCTAACATGTGATCACTTGGGTACAATTCCATCAAGGTACAAGTAATTTTAGGGATTATAAAAATTTGCTTATATGCACACCACATTTCCTCTAGACAGGTGCTCCACACCAGATCACCCTGTATATACTTTTAGTTACATCCCTGGCGGTCCAGTGGTGCCCCAGCCCCCGATCTCACAGTACATTCTTTTATGTGAAATCTTTGGTAGTCCAGTTATTCCCCCCACACCAGATCGCCCAGTACCTACATTTAGTTACATCCTTGGAGGTCCAATGGTGCCCCCCCACCCCCAATATCCCAGTACATCCTTTTACATTAAATCTCTGGTGGTCCAGTGGTTCCTTTCCCATGCCTGATCTCTAGTAAATCCTTTTATGTGAAATCACTGGTGCTCCAGTGGTTTTCTTCACCCCCATCTCCCTGTACATCCTGCTATATGAAATCTTTGATGGTCTAGTGGTTCCCTCACTACCATTCTCTCAGTACATCATTTTAAATGAAATCCTTGGTGACTGGTGTTTCCTACCCAAACAGTCCCATGCCCCCACTTGATTCACTTGTCCATATAAAATCTCCCCTCACTCCTCTCACCACAGTGTCCAGTGCTCACTGACATTGGGGTACAGCAAATGGGACAGGTTCCTCTCACCTCTGCTGCCAGCTGCAATATGAGCCATCTGTGAGTGGCCATACTGTAGAAACAACTGTTTCAGGGTGAAGGGGGTGTGTGGAGGTTGGAAACGAGTAGGCAGGTCAGATGGGGGCATGGGACTGTTCAGAGGGAATACTTGGCACCAGGGATTTCACACAAAAAGATGTACTTGGAGATTGTTAGTGAGGGGAAACCACTGGCCCACCAGAGGTTTCATGGAAAATGATGTTCTGGGAGATAAAGAGTGGGGGAGCCATAGGACCACCAGGAATTTTACTTAAAAGGATGTTCTGGGAGATCAAGGATTGGGGGAACCACAGGATCAGCAGGAAGTAAATAACCATATATACTGGGTAACTAGGAGTGGGAAAAACCACTGGACCACCAGGGATTTCACATAAAAGGATATACTGGGGCAACCAGGTTGCAGGGAACCACTGGACCACCAAGAATGTAACTAAATGTATGCACTGGGCAATTAGGTGGTACTACTGCACCACTAGGGATGTACATAAAGCTATGTACTGTGCTATGAGGGAAATCACTGGACCACAAGGATGCTGTTGTACTAAGACAGGGGCACTAAGGAGCTGCTGCACCCCATACCAGTGAGCCTATAATGGGTATGCAGGTGGATTCTTAGCAACTTGCATGTCCACTGGACTTATTTGCATGCTCAGGCTGAATGTGGCCCATGGGGGACTTATCACTATCCCATTTTGGGCAACACTATTCCCAGTGGCCCATATGCAGACCTGGTCCATGGTGGGTTAGTGCAGATTCATTTAGTGCTGAACCAGCATGGACTGATATTCAGTCAGATACTGCTGCTCCATCAGCAAGTGCTATCCCTCTGAACATCACCATAATTGTGGGGAGTGCAGGGGTAAGCACAGTGCAAATGGCTGCACTTGCCCCATTTTTGCAATATTGGGGACATGGTACTTTTGGAAGAGAATAGGGGATATCTCTGGTGTTCTGGCTAACATTTCTTTTTTAGTAAGATATATTTTGTAATCATACATGATTCTGTGTGGATACTGCTGAGTATGAAACAGTTGGAGGGGGTAGAGTAAGAGGTAATGTGAGGAAGTCTTTCTACACAGAGAGGGTGGTGAACACTTGGAATAGTATGCCATGAGAGGTGGTAGGGGCAAGTACAGTGGAGGGGTCTACACATACCTAGGACAAGCACAAGGGAACCTTGGGCAGGAAGGGAGTGATGAAAAGCCATTGACCACTTATGTTGCATAGATGCATACATGTATAGGGCCTACAGGCAGTCTGGATGGGCCTATCTATCCTTATCCACCAACAATTTCTGTTTCTATGGCGGTGTTTGCATACAGTTCTTGTACTATCAGTTGGCACATATCAGTCTGGAGTGTCAGTGGCTTAGCAGGTTGTACACTCACCTCTGAAGTTGGACAATCAGAAGGTTCTGGGTTCTAGCCCCACACCAGAAACTTGGGATAAATCCCAATACTGACAATGCAGTGCTGCAAGAGTTGTGTGTGGTGCCGTCTTTCAGATGAAACAATAAAACTGAGGTTCTATCTTCCTGTTCCAGTGGATGTTAAAGATCCCATGGCACTTCTTGAAAAGAGTAGGGGAGTTTTATTAAAAGAAATCAAAAACAGTGTACAAAAACAAACCCAAACTAATTCACAATGCAGCAAACACACAAAATATAATATAAAGTAAATGGAAAACCCACACCCTGCGTGAATCAAAAACAATGAAACCATGACCGAACAAAAATCCTTACAATAAAACTTGTCCAAAATCAGGTGACACAGGAAGGTTTGAAAGAAAAAATGAGGGGAAGAGAGGAGTGGAGAGAAGTGCATCGTCATTAGTTGATGAGGAAAGAAACATTCAAGGAAGTGAGACCCAGAACATATTCTTCCACTCCAAGTTCCAGCATCTATTTGGGAACTGACCCCCTTCCCTCTTATAAACTGATTGTAATGTATGACTATTTTTGTTCCAATTCCAATGTAGTGACATTGCATTATTATAACAACAGCTGATATCTTACTTACCAGATAAATAATTTAATAATGTAAAACCACAGTACCAAAATGCTTTGATGATATTTCTGCCAAGCTGATCTCACCAAAAGAGACACCAGTTCTTCATACCTGACAGCTAGAAATAAAGGCTCTCTCCATGATCTTGCAACCTTGTAAAAAAAATCCTTTATGTGAGGGCATTCTGAAAACATACCACATCAAGACCGCTCATCCAAAAAAGTGTGTAGTCAAGCAAATTAACTTTGGGTGACTATTTTCACAGGATTTGTTCTAAAGACTTCCAATTTTCAGTTCAGTATTCATTTCAGGATGATTTAATGTAATGAATTTTGCTAAAACCCTTACAAATTCCTCCTTGTGAATTTTATTCATTTATTTTCATGGAGCTGATATATGACTACAATCTTTTTCCTTTCACTGTTTTGACGTTGAACCTTCCAGGAACAGGTGTTCTTGGCTCTCCAAATGCATCTCACGTTCTTGTTTAGGACGGAATCTCTTGGCTAAGCTTTTATACTTGTTATAATTCCCAACACCTAAATGCCCATAGGGAGGCAGTATGGCGCTGTGGTTTAGGGCACTAAGCTGCAAGGAGACCTGGGTTTGAATTCCACAGCCACCACTAGCATACTGTGTGACCCAGAGCAAGTCACTTTATTCCACTGTGCTCCCAGGTCACACCTGGAAATAAGCTTTGTCTTAGTGTGCCTTTTCTGGTTAAACAATTTCCCCTTCCCCCCATAGCAGCTTAGCCAGGAAACATCCCACATACAAGGAGGGATCCTTGTGTACACTAACTTATTTAAAGCTGACTGTGGGAAGGCATTCTTAGGTTCAGAAAAAACAACAGATATAATGGGGAGTATAAGTCTGTCCTACAAATTGAAGACATTACAGAGTGTAGTGCTCTCCCAGTTACATAATTCTGTTACTTCGACATTGACATGCTCTGGAAGAGCACAGGTATTTACACATTTAGGCCACTGAAATCTATCTTGATATAATCGAGAAAGGAATGGGGCACACCATTCTGTTAACTAGGATGTCCAATGGACAGGAGACTTGCATAACATGCTTCCAATGTTAAGGCATGGAAAATACTGTTAAAAAATGCTATCGGATTCACCATGCTCAAACTGCCCACCTTGACAGACAGAGATATCAGATTTCATTTTATGTGATTAAACCGGCTTCTCCACAACATTTGGAATAAGGTACTATAAAGCCCTGTTTCCAGAGACACTGGTGTGTGTGTGTGTGTGTGTGTGTGTGTGTGTGTGTGTGGTGGGTGGGTGTTTCATATAGCTCAGAATACAAAATATGGCAGAATAAAGTATTTAATTATATTTGCCCTCCTCTTTTTGGAAAACAGCCAAGGTTTCCATCTGGTCACCTTCTGTGTACCCTCCTTCATCTTTATTTCCCAATTATATTTAGCATAATTCTAAGAGCAGGTGAATTTTCCCTGTGTCCTAGCCAAATTTCCTCATTCATCAAAGATACCACCAACAGCTTAACCTGATTCGATATGAAGTTTGCATCTGATTACTCCACCCCAACCCACTGTGGGACAAGGATGAAAATAGGCAGCACTGACCATCCCTCCTTTCCCAGTCAAAAACGCGAACTACGTAATGCACTTAGTAATCCTTTGTTTATGAAAGATGGTATACAGAATCTGTTTTGTTGTAGTCTATCACATTTTAAGAAATAAAGCATGGCTGTGGGATTTAACATCCAGTTATAAAGTACTTAGGGTTTCTTAGTTTTCCAGTTTAGTAAAAATGTTGTGGTTCTGCTGCTGCTGATGATGATGATGATAATCTAACCATCCAGTTAGCTCGAACTCTTTGGAATACTACACGGAAACCACACGTGTCATGCATACCTTCTGCCCTGGATGGAAGCAGGTGCCACATGTTTACAGATGTTTTTGTGGCAGATGAGTTATATTTGCTCAAAGGGAACCCCCAGAATGAAAAATATAATTCCAGCACTTTATTTTTGGTTTATTACAAATGTTGAGGTTTTAAAGCATATTCATAGAGTAAGCCTGAAAACAAGATTTGGTCCAGATGGCATTGGTTTTCATCTCTTTCAAATGGTAGCTAATCAGGTTGCTGTTCCACTGCAAAGACTTATTTATTTTTCATTGGGTCCGCAGGTTTTTCCTGCTCCATGGAAAGGAATCCATAAAACACCTATTTATAAAAATGGAGATAGTCGAAGTATAGAAAATGACCACCCAATTTCCATCTTCTTCCCAATATCTAATATTCTTGAGAGGGTGATTTATGACCAACGAATGGAACAAATTGGAAAAATATTATCTTTTGACATTCTTGAACCTCCTCCAAGGACTTTCTTGAAGGGAACAGATGGCAGGACCATAGAATTATGGATTCACAAGGGGAAGTTCTTGCCAGATGAATTTGGCTGAGTTCTTCAATTGGATAACCACAGCAGGAGACCTGGGGCAGGCTGATGGTATAGTACACCTAGACTTCAGCAAGGCCCATGATTCAGCCCCCCCCCCCCCCACAGGCTGGTCAAAAAAGATGAGGGACCTTAGGGTAGAAGATAAAATAGAAAGTGGGTGAAGATCTGATTGAGAGGTAGACCACAAAGGGTGGTAGGTAATGGGGAGTTTTCAGAGGTAAGGAAAGTGACAAGCCGGGTACACCAGGAGTTGGTAATGGGACCAGTCCTCTTCAATATGTTCACCTGTGACACAGGGGAAAGCATCAAGAGTAAGATCTGCCTCTTTGCAGATGACACAAAGATCTGTGCAACAGAAGACATGGAGGAAAGGAGGAGGGAACTAAAGAAGGATCTGGATAGGATGAAGACCATATCTGACAGCTAAGCTTCAATGCTACAAAATGTAAAGCAATGCACATTTAGAAAAGGAACCCAAGGATTCAATACAAAGGGGGGGGGGGCGGTGGTGCTAGGTAGCACTGCAAAAGAAAAGGATTTAGGGGGTAATGATATCAGAGGCCCTAAAAACATCTGCATACTGCAAAAGGGTAGTGAGCAAAGCCAACAGAATCATGGGATGTATAGGAAGGGCAATAAGCATTAAAAGTTGGAAGGTCATCCTGTCGCTCTACAGGTCATTGGTGTAACCACAGCCTGAATACTGCTCTACATACTCGAGTTCACACCTGAGGAAAGACTGCAACAAAGTAGAGGATTGTTCAAAGCGTCCGTCAAGGAGGGGAAAGGAGTTACTCAATGAAAAGTTTAAATGCTACACAGGAAAGCATTAAAATTAGCCAAGTGGGTGGGGCAAACAAAGAGGCAAGCCAAAGGTATGTCCACCCCCTGAGTATATCCAATTTAGCAGAGAGGGAGATGGGGGAGTTGTCACAAGAAATCAAGTTACAAGTAGAACAGGTCGGTAAAGAGGAAGGAAAAGTGAGACGAGGGCACAGAGTAGAAATCAGAAAGGATGAAAGAAAACAGAGAAAAAGACATGGTAAATGATGGGTGGCAGGTAGAGAAACATGGAAGGCAATAGTTGCAAATGCCTGCAGCCTTGGAAATAAAATCCCAGACCTGATGGCATTGATGACTGAGACAAAACCAGACATAGTAGCAATACTTGAGTCATGGTATACCACAAGCCACAGCTGGGAGGTTAATGTACCAGGCTACACACTGCTCAGGAGGGAAAGAGAGGGTAAAAAGGGAGGAGTGGTGGCCCTCTATGTAAGGGAGGGTATTAAAGCTACCACAGCACAAGGTAGCCAGGCAAAGGCCCAGGTATTGTGGATCACCCTTGAACCAGGCAATGGCATGGAAATATGCATGGGGGTGAAAGTGGGTAGGGTACTAGCTGAGGAAATACTGAAAATGGCAGCAAAAGGGGAGGTACTACTGCTGGGTGATTTAAATATGCCAGACGTAGACCTGACCATCCCAGCAGATGCCACAGCAAGGAGCCAGGACATCTTGGACTCCCTGCAGGGGGCAGGCCTCAGGCAGTTAGTGCTAGAACCCACTAGGGACAAAGCAATACTGGTCCTAGTATTAACAAATGGGGATACAGTAACAAAGTTCAGAGTGGAAGGACACCTAGGGGGATATTTTCAAAGAAGATGCACTGGCACAACTGTGATGCACAAGCGCATCTCAAGAAATGCACTGCAGCATGCTATTCAAAGTGTGGAGATGCATCACACATCTCTGGCTGTGCTCAAGCGCAGCGTTAATGTATGCAGTGCATCTCCAGGGAGCATGCCCATGAATATGCAGCACATCCCCATATTCAGCAGAGATGTTCAACACATCTGTTCGCACGTCTTGAAGATGTGCCGCACAAAGTTTAGGTGTGTTAGAAAAACATGCCTAACCCATAGCCACCCACAGGTGGGCTGCTGTACTGCACATAGTAGCACAGCAGATGCCAGCCCCTGTAGCCCGGTGGCTAGCCCCTCCCCCCATCCCTGACACATGATCGTGGCATCCACATGAATAAATGTTGCCCCAAGCCCTGGTAGTCTAGTAGCACCCCCCTCCCATCCCCGAACCCCGATTGTGTCATCCACATCACATAATTACAACCCAAATCCCTGGTAGTCCAGGAGATCCCTCACCCCCCCCACTCAGGAACCCACATCCCACCCCACTCTCTCCATCACAGCATGTCCCGGCAGTCAGCAAGTAGCACAGCCCTCCGCAAACCTCCACAGCTGCCCACCAACTGAACTGTCACTGAATGACAGCTTACTGTATACACTACAATCCCATTGGTTGACACTGTCGTCCAATGGGCTTGCAGTGAGTACTGTAAGCTGACATTCACAACTTTCTAATGGGATTGTAGTCCATACAGTAAGCTGTTGTTCAGTGACAGTTCAGTGGACAGGCAGCCGTGGAGGTGTGCGGAGGGCTGTGCTGCTCGCTGACTGCCGGGACATGCTGTGATGGGGGGAAGCAGGGTGGGATGTGGGTTCCTGAGTGGGTGGTGGGGCAGGGGGACCTACTGGACTACCAGGGACTTGGGTTGTGATTATGTGACATGGGTGCCATGATCGGGGTTTGGGGATGGGAGGGGGTGACACTAGATTATCAGGGCTTGGGGTATTTATTTATGTGGCTGCAGCGATCATATTTTGGGGATGGTAAGGGGGTGTCACTAGATTACCAGGGCTTGGGGTAACATTTATTTATCTGGCTGCAGTGATCGGGTTTCAGGGATGGGAGGAGGAGCGCCACTACACTATGGCACCAGGGTGGGTTGTGCTGCTACAGAGCACTGGACTGCTGCCCAATGTATCCTGCCGGGGTGCATCCCTGCTGCAGACATGCAAATGGTGCCTTAATGACATGCAAATGGACCGTTTGCACCTTGCGTGTCTAATGGCTGCATTTGCATGTTCCAATCTGACTATCTGGAATTTGGGCACCGTGCACCTGGGGATGCATCACGCATCCCTATTCCAGATATTCAGGCCGTCCGGCGGGGGATGCGCTGGTGCATTGTCAGCAGCTCCCATTTGCACCGCCCACTACAATTGCTAAATTCAGATGAGGTGCGTGATCGTACATCTTGTTTGAATATTGCACTTATTTGCGCAGGCCCATTTATTTGGGTGGCACATCTAGATGCACTGGAAAGCCCCCGGCATTTGAATATGGGGGCCCTAGGGTTCAGTGACCACCTCACACTGTGGTTTAATATAGGCACAGGGCTGGAGACAAGCCACACTAAGGCAAAGGTTTTGGATTTTAGGAGAGCAGATTTTACTAAGATGGAGATGCATCAGAGAATAGGAAGGAGGGGGTGGAGGAGCAGTGGGCACAACTAAAGGGGGTCATAGCGGAGGTGACAAAACAGTGTATTAGGCTGAGAAGTAATGACAAAAGATGGAGGAAACCACTTTGGTTCACAAGAGAGGTGGCAAAAAATGTTAGGGTAAAAAGACTGGGGTTCAGGAAATATAAGGAGACTCAAAGAGGAGAGGACAAGGTGGAGTATGTGAACTGTCTGAGGGATATGGGAAAAGCAGTTAGAAGAGCAAAGGTTCAAACTGAGGAAAGACTAGTACAGCAGACAGCAAAAAAGGGGGACAAAATGTTTTTCAGGTACATCAGTGAAAAAAGGAAATCAAGAGAAGGGATTGTAAGGCTCAAAGGGAAGGAAGCGGAGTGTGTAGTGGGGGACCAGGAAAAGGTAGAAATACTGAATGAATGCTTCTGTTCTGTATTTACTGTAGAGGAAGAAGTTCAAGGACCACAGCTAAGTAACAGGTGTGGGGGGGTGGGGTATTGGCACCACTCCTTTTAAGGAAGAGCGAGAGTCCTGAGGGTGCACACCAAACTAAAGATGGACAAGGCAATGGGGCCAGATGGCATTCATCTGAGGATACTAAAGGAACTACGGATGGAGTGTGCAGCACCTCTAGCAGCCCTGTTCAGTGAATCCCTTAATACTGGGGTGGTCCCACAGGACTGGAAGAGGGCACATGTACCCCTGCACAAGAGTGGATGTAGGGAGGACGCAGGAAACTACAGGTCAGTTAGCCTCACCTCAGTGGTCATTAAGATTATGGAAAGACTACTTAAAGAAAGTATTGTGGACCACTTGAAGGCAAACGGAGCTGAAGATCCTAGACAACATGGATTCACAACAGGAAGACCATGTTAAATAAATCTGATGGATTTTTTTGACTGGGTAACAAAGATTGTGAGCAGTGAATGTTGCCTACCTTGATTTCAGCAACGCCTTTGACACTGTGCCACATAGAAAATTGGTGAACAAGCTTGCCAACCTGGGGGTGGGAATAAAGGTAGTAAACTGGGTCAGAAACTGGCTGGAGGATAGGAGGCAATGGGTAGTTGTGGGTGGTAAATGAAATCCGATCCAAGAAAAGGGGGATGACCAGTGGGATACCGTAGGGATCAGTCCTAGGACCAGTCCTTTTCAATGTCTTCATTAGTGACATTACTGAAGAGCTGGTAGGAAAGATTTGCCTATTTGCAGATGACACCAAGATCTGCAATAGAGTGGACACACCAGAGGGGGTGGATAATATGAGGAGGGACCTGGATAAGCTGGAAAAGGGGTCCAAAGCATGGCAACTTAAATTCAGTGCAAAAAAGTGCAAAATCATGCACTTGGGGTGAAACAAAACTGCAACGAGCTACAGAATTTGGGGGGGGATGCTAATAGCCACTAGGGAAGAGAGAGACTTAGGGATTGTCATCACAAATTACCTTAAAATGATCAAACAATGTACAGTACCAAGGCTGTAGAGAAAGCCAGTGGCATGTTAGGATGCATAGGAAAGGGTACCACAAGCAGGAGAAGGGAGATGGTGATACCTCTGTACAAAACACTGGTGAAGCCTCATTTGGAGAACTGTGTACTATTCTAGAGACCACATCTTCATAAGGACATTGACAGGGTGGAAGCAGTTTAAAGAAGGGCAACTAAGATGGTACAGGGCTTGCACCAGGAAACATATGAGGAGAGATTAAAGGACCTTAACATGTATACGCTGGAGGAGAGGTAGGAACGCGGTGACATGAATAAGACCTTCAAGTATCTTAAAGGCATAAATAAGGTGCAGGTGAAGGACATGTTTCAGTATAAGAGAGGGACAAGAACAAGAGGACACATGAGATTGGAAGGGGGAAGACTGAGCGGAATTGTGAGAAAGTTTTTCTTCATTGAAAGGGTGGTGAATACATGGAATAACCTGCCACAGGAGGTGGTGGAGGCAAGCATAGTGGGGGGATTCAAACAAGCATGGGATAGGCATAAAGGAACACTAGTTATGGGAAAGGGGGTGCTAAAATGGTGAGCACACAGGGTCGCCATCAGCAGATTCAGGTAGGGGAAAAGGGCAGACTGGATGGGCCTAGCGATCCTTATCTGCCAGCATTCTTCTATGTTTCTATGAGGCAGTACAGTGCAGTGCAACTAAGATGATGCATGGCCTTGGGGAAGTTACATATGAGGAGAGGCTGCAAGACTTAAACATGTGTACCCTGGGAAAGAGGTGACATGGTTGAGACATACAAGTACTTGCATGGGTTGAATTTGGTAGACATAAAGAAACTCTTCTTCATGAGTTTAAATACAGGAAAGAGAGGAACTTTAGTAAAACAGGTGGTGGGGGAATCCAAAGGATGTCCATAAGCACTTTTTCATGGAAAGGGTGGTGAGCAGATGAAATAAGCTACCAAAAGAAGTGATACAGGTCAAACCAATCAGTAGCTTCATGCAGGGATAGGACAGCCATGTGGATTTTAAAAAAAGGGAGGGGCAGTAACAAAGAGGGGGCTTGCTACTACAGAAAGGCAAAATAGTTAGGGTGAGCAGACTGGATGAGCCAAGAGCATTTTTCTGTTGTCAACATCTAGGCGTTATGCATGTAGCTATGTAACTGAAGGTTTCTGTAAAGGGCTCAACTCAATCACAGCCTTGCTAGGTTTCACTGATTTTGTGATGAGGCATTGGACAGGAGACATTATACTGGCACATTTTTTTATCGATCTGTCCAAGACCTTTGACCTTGTAAAATGTAAACCATATCTTGTTTAGAAGAACAGAGGTTTTGTCATGTTCAAATGATGTTCAAAACTGTTTTTGTGATTTTGTGAATAGAGGCCACAGAGTTCAAACAACTTAATTGTCAGCCCTAAAGACATCTAACTTGGGAATGCCACAGGGGTCAATTATGAGGCCCCTACTGTTCAGTCACTTTACAAATGATGCATCTAACATTTATGTACAAAATGGGTACTAGATGCAGATGATGTACTTATTCATAAAAAAATAAGGAGGGTTGTGGAGTCAATAAAGGTCTGCAGATTGATTTCATGAGATTACAACATCAGTTTATTCAGAACAAATCAGTCCTAAATGTGAAAAAAAAACAGACTACAATTTTCTCAAGTGCATTGAGATATGAGGACCCGGAATCAACTTCAAAACCTTGGAAAATGTATCCATTTGAAATTATCAGATCTTTTTGTTACACAGGAACAACGTTAGATTGTACACAATCTTGTTGCTATACTATTGAAAATTTGGCCAAATATGTGAACGAAACATTATGACAGCTGTTTAGAAAGAGGCTTGCCTAACACTTGAAACCTGAAAGCTGGCAGTTCAGAGTTTGATGTTACCCCTCCTAGAATATTGGGTTCCCATTACCAGAGTAACAAGTGATAATACTTTTTCCAAAATTCACATTATTTATAACAAAGTGTGTCATGTTATTTTGAGTGTATATCTTAGAACGCCATTAATGCTGCCTATATACAAAATTGGACTGGCTCCCTATTGAAGCAAAAGGAAATTATTTTGAATGCCTACTTCCATAGAAGGCAATACATACAGAGCCCCACTCGGCTTCAGTGCACTTCCCAATGAAATCCTATCCTTCTGTCTCCGTGAGTGGAAACCTCAAGCCCACGGACTGAAGAATCAGAATTTTTTTTAGGAATCTGGCCCTCGGAAATTCCTAATGTTACAGAATAGTCAATACATAGTCTTCCCAGATCACCTTCAGGCCCTACAAAGTTAGGCCCACTGAATAAAATAACAACACTGCCTGAACAGGCCTCTGCTCCTGATATACCTGTAAAGGACTTACAAGAGGAAACACCTGAAGTTCCATTGGCCCAAAAACCTCTTCTTTTGGATTTTTTCTCCAAAATTAAAAAAGAAGTGGCCCCTAGATGGAATGCAGTCTGCATACGTTACAAAGGGTGTTTGGCTGACAGACCAGATATTTTTTTGTGGGATGGAAATTGTTAAAAGAATCTTTACATTTTTCGCCTAGAGAAGTTTATGCCTTTATAAATATTTTAGGGGAGGACAATTATGATGATAATTTCAGGACAGCATATGCACTAGAATTATTTTGGGAGTGTTATTCACAGGTAAAATGTTCTCTCACATGGACCCCCTTTTTAGTGATCCCTCTTACTAAACTTCTTATTAAATATGTTACCATCATGTTTTGCAATGAGGGGGTCCAAGTGGATGGTATCACTTACTGGTTATCCCAGAAATGTGACATATTGAGAGAGACTGAAGCAATTTTAGATACAGAATTGTTTTGGACAGGGAGATGGAAATATAAAGTTAAGCTATAACTTTCTGATTCAGGTATGGAACATATCCCTAAATTTTTTATGTTAGGTAGAGACAGAGGTGTGTGTCTCTATGCAGGGCAGCCTCGAGCATGTTATAAATGTGGCTCTAGGACACACTTATCTAGTACTTGTGATCAAGCTTGTTGTGACAACTGTGGGGAATTAGGACATACAGCCATGCAGTATGCTAACCATACAAGGTGTGATCTATGCAAAGAGTATGGTCACATCTTTGGAGAATGTCCATGGGCTGCCAGAAATAAAGCATCCTGTATTAGTCCTGAGCTTTTAATACAACAGGTACAGGACTTGGTCTCTGTCTCTAAAAACTCTACACCAGTACCTTCTTCAGACCCAGCTACCACCCATTCCCCTTCTGTTGGTTCTCCTCCCACTTCTTCCTCCTGTAATGTGGAAGAGTCAGACATCATAGTTATTTCTGTTGACCCCCCCTCCTCAAGTCCTTAGCCAGGAGACTCCAAACCTTAGTAAGTTGCCCTGTGATAGGCTGTTGGTTCCTGTATGCTACACTGAACCAAGCATTACGGATGGAGAGCCTTTGAGCCCTGGCATGATACAGCCCTTACCTAGAAGACATTGTTCGAGGAATATTAAACAAAAACCACCACCTTCATCACTTGCCCCACCAATATTTGAATCAGATAACACTTACACTGTATTGTTCTTGCCTGAAGGCGATTCTGAGATGGAACAAGGAGATTCAGATTTGCAACCAGTGGGGGAACTCATTCTCCTACAGGAGTTGAGCAAGGAGGTTATAAAGGGGGGAAAAAAAGGAAAAAGCAAAAAAAAACTGTATAAGTAGTTTTCATAGCATGTTTTCAGTTACTAATGGGTTCTTTTTCTATTGGCTTCTTAAATGTCCATAATTTATTAAATAGTTTAAACCAGCAAGCAGTTTTTTCTTATATCCATGAATCCAAACATGATGTGTTTTTTTTTTTTTTCATTCAAGAAACTTGGATGTGTTCCAGGGAACAAGTGATACTTTATAAAAGAGAATGGATATGGGGGCCTTCTTTTTGGTCTTTTGATCCAGATTGTGCTGATGAGGTAGGAATCTTAATGGGATCTTATAATTTTTCTTTAGCAAAATTAGTAGATTTGATTTCAGGTAGGGTATTATTACTAGATAGAATTTGGAAAACAATGGCTTGCCCTTTTACATCTGTATATTGTCCACAACTCTAAACTGATAGGGTAGCTCTTTTATGAATCATACAACCATATCTTGTTGCTTCCTATATGGTCTTTTTTGGAGGAGATTTTAATTGTGATGTTTCCAGAGTGCAACTGAGTAATGGAAAATGAAAAAAAAATCTATTGTGACTCTAATATGCTTACAACAGTTGTTGGCACTGCAGGCCTCTTGGACTATAGTATTTATATCAATGGTCCTCATTTCACATACACTCAGAGTAAATTCAAGACCACGATTGATCATTTATTTGTTTCTAAACATTTATCTAAAGGAATTTTTCAAATAATGCCCATTGAATTTTAAGATCACGTATTATTGAGTTTTACCATACCAACCATTTCTGAACACTCTACAATTAAACATAGATGGAAGTTGAATATTTTCATGTTAACAGCCCTGGGGGTTAAAAAGGGATCATAACTCTGTTCACAGCCAGATTATTGGTACTATGTCTATACTCTAATATTGGGGAATGGTGGGTTGACACCAAAGTATATTTGAAGTCTTGGTTCAGTAAACATGATAAACAGATTGGGAACAATAGATTCCTGAGGTATTTATCACTCCGGAAACAGCTACAACATCTTTACACCATTTCTTATCTCACCAAATAAGATTATTCGGATCAAATTACACAAATCAAATGTGATGTGCTTGCTTATCAATATAATGGAACTAAAACAATACGAGCTATGCTTTATGGCAGAACTCAGAAATCACCTGTGGGGGACCCCTATGAAGCATGCAAAAAAACTACATGATGATGTGACGATAGATTTTTTTAATGGATTTTGATGGAAGCAAGGTAGAGGGAATTGATGACATAGAATGTATTATGGAGTCCCATTACCAATCCTTACTTCCATCCGATGTACCTTCAGAACACAATATACTGGATTATTTACAGAGTATACAGGTTCCAGCCTTTCCTGCAGATGCACTCCTACTTCTTAAAGAAATTACAATAGAAGAAATTATAGGGGGTATTTTAGCCTGTAAGACAAACACCTCACCAGGTCTAGATGGTCTCCCAAACCAGTTTTATAAAACTTTTGCTTCTGAAACTGCAGTCTGTTTAAAAAATGTATATCAATTCTTTTTTTCAATTTGACAGTATTCCTTCAAATTTCACTGAAGGTTTATTAGTTTGCTTATTTAAATCAGGAGATAGGACAAACATAAAGAACTGTAGGCCTATTATTATGTTAAATACAGGTTATAAAAAACATGCCCATATTTTGAATTACAGATTAAAGCAATATGCCTCATTAGTACTTCCTTCACAACAATTTTGTGGACTACCTAACGGAAAAATTCAGGATGCCCTAATTATTATTAGGGATATACTGTAATATAAAGTCTTTCCAGGACTAATTCTAATGGGTGTATACTCTCAGCTGATCAAGAAAAGGCATTTGATAGGGTAAACTGCTCTTTTTTATTTGCCACACTCATGACTTATGGGGTACCTCTTGACGAAATCAAGCAAATACAGTTATTATATTCTCATGTCCATGTTCGGGTCCTCATTAAAGGGCATATAACTCAGGGATTTGCAATTTCCACTGGGGTTAGGCAGGGGTGTTCCCTATGCCCTTTACTACATATTTTTTTTTTACCCTCTACTATGGCATTTGATCCATATACCTAAATGGGAAGGGTTATTGGGGCTAGATGGACAGCATCCCTTTGTATTACAAGCATATGCAGATGATATTTGTGGTTTTTATTCTCATTATAATCAAATTCCTTTTTTTTTACATGAACGTAACTCATATGCTTGTGTATCTAACTCTAAATTAAATCTAGCAAAATGCAAAGGATTACTGACAGGTACTTGGAATGCTTCATGATATCAGGTACAAGGCATTACTCTGACAACAGCCCCTTTGACAATTTCAGGCATTACATTTGGACCATCTAATCTTCCCTTTGACAACTGGGAGACTGCCTTGAATAAAGTACAAAGCAAAATACATTGATGGCAGCACTGGAAATTAACAGAAATTAAATGAATTCAGATACTAAAACAATTTATTATTCCTCAATTGCAATATGTAGCTAACATTTTTCTACCTCCACTATCTCTGCAAACTGCACTTTATGGTCTATTCTTCCAAATGTTGTGGGGTAATAAACTGAATCCTATCAAAAGATGTTTTGCTTATTTAAAAAAGGAAAAGGGAGGTTTAGACATGATTGAACCGATTATTTTTTTTCACTCTGTTTTCCTTTTTCACACAGTATGCTATGGCATTTCCCCTACCACTACTGGAGCCCAAGGTTTGGTGAAATCAGTATTAGGACACTATTTAGCAATATGGCAAAAAGTGGCACCTAAATTGCATTCACAATTACAGATACCAGAATATTTTTATCCTGCTGCCCAAAAATTGTTTAAATGGAAAATCTTTTGAGTACACATCTCACGAAGTACTAGCAACAATTTCTATCGAACTGTTCTTGCTCAGATATATCCCATTGAACCCAGCTTTAGGAATTATCCCCTGACTCTTCCCCACAGGTTTTAAAGCAACTAGTGAATAATACAGTGCCACAACATGTTTGGGAAATTTTGTGGCTTACGGTATATGGCAGATTGAATGTCAGAGACAATGAAAAGCACAAGAATTTAATGGACAAGAATTGCCCTTATACTGAATGTATTAATGTAGAAGAAACCATGAGTCATTTTTTCTTTTCCTGTTCATATTCCAAACCTTTGTGGTCCTTTCTAGGTTCAAGATGGAATATGGATTGGTTATTGAGTCTAACTTATGAAACCTTCGTATTAGGTTTTCTTCCTCGTAACTTAAATCACTTCCATCTAGAAACCTACATGATTTTGTTTTGTTGCTTAAGATTGTATTTATGACAAGCAAGATGTCAATGGGTAATCCAAAAGAAAATGATGCCATATGCCATTTTCAGTTGCTCAAGCAATAGACAATGTATATAAAACAGATTTATTAAATTATCCTGGAGACAATGTTTATAGATGGTGGAAGGGATTTCAAATATTTATAAAATATAAATGATGATATAATATCACCTTAGTAACACATATTATGATTTAGACATTTTTTTCTTTTTGATTCTTTTTCTCTTTAATTTTTTGTTTATTGTATGTGTTTTTCCTTTATATCCCCTTCTTCATAAGTTTAAATTGATTATGTATAAATTTATCTGATTTGTTCTCTTTCAGTATTGGTTATGTAAAACTGTATGCTATATGTGAATTATCAATAAAAACTCCCCTACTCTTTGCAGTACCCCCTCTGACATTAGAAGAAACTCTTGGATGTCTTTCCAAGATGGTCACTTCGGTGGAGCCAGGAGGAGAAGCAGACACCTTGGTGGTTCAAGAGATAGCCTCCTCTCCTGTCCCGACTTCATTAGAGGCTGCTCAGAACAATGTTGAGATGTCATATTTTCCTGAAGAAGTTTTTGAAGCAGAAATGGAGCATTCCCAGTTAGAGCGGACTTGACCACATCTGAAAACACTGAGGTACAAGCTACTAATGTCAGTATTCAGAAAAATGCAGTTATATTTGAAAAACAGAAGTTACTGGAGAAGCTTAATGCTGAGCAAGTAATGTGTAAAAAGAGAAGGGAAGCCCTGCCGGCTGAGCTGTCAGCCCTGTGCTCCAAGCCTGTGACTGTACAGAATGCTGACTCACAGTTGGGAGCTCAGCTGAGGTCCAATGTGGCAACATCAAAGGAAGTAGCACAGCTGAACAATCCATTGACAGAACCTGAGCAGAACTGTCAGATGGCTGGCAGCTTTAAATAACCTCAGGTTGTATGCCTGGAGCTGTCAGGAAGCAAAGAAAGAGATTTACAAAAATAAAAGGGAAAGCTAGTGAGATTAGATTCAGTTTGCAGCAGCCTTCTGAATCTGAGAGAAAGACTCGCACCCTGCCTGAGAGTTTGCAGTGAGAAACTGAGAATAACAATACTGAAGCGATTTCTAGCATGTCGACAACCCTAAATGCTACCTCTGAGCCTGGAAATGGCAGAGAGAAAGAACACATTTCTTTGCTTGTTATCGGGAGCCCGGTTATACCTAGGAGACATACTGAAAATGATACAGGCAACTGGTCATCCACCTGAGTCCTGGAAAATGTGGGTTGGATCCAAGGAGAAAATGGATAATGGATACCAGACACAAGCGGCTTGGATGTGCAAAGGTACCAGACCTCACCTAAAAATTCATAAATTGAGGCTGTTAACTTTAACACTGCCTCTGATTCCTCTGCTATAATGAATATAGGCCCCAACAAAAGTGACCAAACAAGCTCTGTTATGCACAACACCACTCCACAAAGAACTTCTTCTTTAGATACTGACTCTAATGTAAACAGAATGGGTCCCCCTGCAGTAGACCTGAAGATCCATGAAGAAGATCTTGGCTAAATACTATGTTTGGACTTGCTGATTTCTTTCAAAACAAAGGGGAACCAGCCCCCCGTAGGAATGCGGTCAGGTTAACCTATAAAGAAGGGCTGAAAAATCTCCCAGATAGGTTAAATGTGGCAAAACAATTACTAAAAGGTTCTATGAAGTTCTTTTCCTCAGAAATCTTTGCATTAATACACCTGGGTAAATCAAACTATGATGTTAGTTTTAAAACAGTTTCAGGATTAGACAGATGTTGGTCTCAGTTTTAATTGGTTAAGAATACCCTGTGTGGATACCCTATATGGCAGTCCCCCTCACCAAACCAGTTGTAAAGCACATCACGGTTATGTTCTGCAATGAAGGAATGAATGTTGAGGACATACTGTTTTGGCTCCAACAAAAATTTGAAGTATTGGATGGACCCTCCCTCATTCTAGACAGTGAACAAATCTGGAATGGGGGATGGAAAATCAAGGTTAAGCTGTTATCCACTAATAATGAACCAGTACATTTGTCCAGCAGCTTTTATTTCAGAAAAGATAGGGGGTTCTGTTTTACATAGGGCAACCCAAATCCTGCTTTAAATGCAGTTCATGAACACACACCTTAGTTCTGCCTGTGATACCTCTAGATGTAACCATTGTCTTGACTATGGCCACACCTCTGCAAAATGTTTAGATCTTTTTAATGGATACCTAAACAACATTTTGACAACAAACTATTCAAAAATCTGACCTCAAACGGGACTAAAGGAAACACTGCTGAATTTGTTAATGCTAAAACTACATTTATATAAGTTGCCTAAATGAGGTTCCAAAGCATTTGAAAAATTTAAAATCAGCCTTCCAATTTAAAAAAAACTGCCTTACCTGCTTCTTAAAATGACCGCAAAATGTTTTAAGTGATGACATCATCGGAGCCAAAGTTAGAGAGCTATATGGCTCTTTATAGTGCAAACTAGTTCTTTTTTCCCTTTGTATAGAATTGTTTCACCAAATTGATCAAAACCATGTGCATTATTTAGATCAATATGCATGTTAGGCTTTGGTTCTGTTCACTTTGTTTACTTTTTTTTTTTTTGAAATTCTGTTTTCTCCTCCAGCCAGTGGAACTCTCTCAGGCATCCTGTAGTACCCCCTGATTCTACCTCCATGCCTGAGAGGCCTCCTGAAACCTGGCACCAGCCCTGGCTATCCCCCCGGCTCTGAGCCCCCCGAGGTAGGGCCGCCCTATCCACTCAGGGCACTCTATCTGCAAATTCAGGCCAGGCTGGGCTTGGCTTGGCCCGGGTAAGGAGTGCCCCCGGCGGTGGAGTGTGATCCTGGTGGATACAGGTGCCATTACCTATCCACTTGGCTGGGTGTTTTTGCTTTGTCCCCACCCCACTCCCTCGTTAATCCCTCCCTCTCCCTGACAGAGTCTGGCATGTAATGATGCCTGAGAACGTCTTGCTGTAACTCCGCAACCCTCTATTTCTGGCCCTGAAAATTGCGGTACCTCCGGTCTCCACCAGAGGTTGCCGCAGTGCCAGGCGGTGAATCCCTGTCCTCCGAGGAAGGAAAGCTGTCTTCTGGATGCTCAATCCTTCCTCCCCCCACTGACCTAGGCTCGCTCCCGAACCCGGGTCGCCAGCATGACGCAAGGTGTGGCGTCCAGTGCCTCAACCCTCAGCACCACCGGGACAGACATTTTGTTTACTTTAACATGCTGAAATTATGTTTTAATCCAAACGACTTTCTCTTTGGCAACCCACAGTGCATTACAAATCTTGAATAACCTGATGGTCTAGTGGTTATGGTGGATCCAGGATGCTACCCTGGGGGGTGCAGGGAGTGTGTGCATACTTGATATGCACTTTTTAACATTTTTATGAAACCTTTATATTTTCTGCTATTATGCTTTTCTAGTATGTTTTTGACTGAAACTACAAATGTAATCCATATTTTTGAATGTAAACATTTGTACAATCAATAAATCAGACTTCTTCAACAAAGTGAAATGCAGTAGCAGCAAGTGAGTACTTTACAATGGGGGGGGGGGTTACAGCAGCACCACCACTTGTTTGTAGCAAAGTTCTTCTGTAGTCCACTGCCAGAGTTTGTACTTTCTTGGAAATCAAAAATATGCGTGTCTTGTCATGTCTTGTCTTGTCTTCTTTTTCCATGGGAAATAAGAAGAAGAAGAAGAATCAGTATTTATAAAGTGCTTTTCATACACATTGTATCACAAAGTGCTTTACAAGCAATGCTAGACTGGTAGTTTAGTGACTGAATGTGTAGTGGCAGTCAATTCACACATTAATACCCACACACTGCCTTGGACAGCTGCATGAACTGGTTTTATGGGAAGGGGAATATTGGCCAGGACAATGGGGTCAGGTAGAGATCATGGTGCTGGCAGCCACACATCTTGTTTCTCACAGTGATCTGCTCATATTTCTCCCCTTCTGTCTTCCCCTTCCGTGAATATAGCAATACCTTGCAGGAGTGGTCTTCTCAGTCCCCCTCTGGTATTCATTCCTACTAGTCCTCCTCATACCAAAAACTGGTGAGCTCATCATCCTTGTGCACCATGAATGTAGGTAGTACAGTCCCCAGGTTTTTTAACATATCAAAAATAAATAAATGTTTCCAGTAAGTCAGGCTAACAACAGCAGGGAACAAGGGGACTTATGGGCTTTCCTATCCTTAAAAGATCTAGGCTACCTTTGATTAGGCACTATTAAATGATGGGTGTGCACATCACTACACACATCATTTAATAGTGCCTAATCATAGGTGGATTAGATCTTATATGGGTAGGAATGCCTATGTTTCCCCTTGTGCCCTGCTGCTATCATCGTTGCTTACCAAAAGCTCATGTTTATTATTAATATGTAAAGATGACATGGGCAACTGCACTAACCGCATTCATGATGCAGAAGGGTAGAGTACTCACCAGTTTTTGGTGTGGGGAGCAAAAGAGAAGAATGAATGCTGGAGAGGGACTAAAGATGCCATTCCAGCAGGGTACAGCTATATTCATGTTAGGGGAAGACAGGAAGGGGGATGTTTAGCAGATCATTGTAAAATCTGAAATGTAGGGCTGCCAGCACTGTGATCACTACCTGACTGTGAATGAGAGCAACCAGCGATGACAAATACTCAGAGTGGCAGGGCTGCACTTAAAGTGTTACTTGAATTCAGTGTAGGGAGATTAACCTCAGGTGGGGGGTGTTGACGTTCGTTAGGACAGTATTGTGGGAGCTATGTATAGATCATTCATGATTTAGAGGGGTGGTAGCCAACCAGCTCACATTGTGGAGTAGGACACTAAAATATACTGGAGAAGATTTGCAGGGAAGTGTCCTGAGGGGTTCTGCAGATAACAGGTAAAGGAGTAGTCTGACACTGGAAGTCTGGTGGATTCACTCAAGGCATTAATGTGCCTCTCCTGCCAATAATATTGTTATACATAGTAAGAGCAGCCCTATGAGGGCATGAACAGCAGTTTTTCTGGTGAGTCCTGAGGCTTATTGCTTGACCCTCCATGAAGACCCAATTGTTGGTTAATGAGGCGGGGCAAAAACACAACAGGGGAACTGTACATACTGCCTTCACTGTGCAGAAGGGTGGTGATCCACTCAATGTTTACTGTGGGAGCAAAAGCCAAATACTGAAAACGTGGACTTAAGTGTGATTTGGGAGATATTTTTTAACCGTGCCAGCTGATGATCCGTATTGGTGTAGGTATGCATAACTCTCTGAGGTATACGATTACAGTCTGAGGTGTGATAATTCACTTCATGAGACCGCAAACTCATATGCAGCCCCAGGAAGTACTAAAGACATGATATGGATGGTGGGGTGTTCAACAGAAGGCAGATTAGATGCAGGGGGTTCACTTGGGAAAAGAATACAAGAGAAGCTTTTTTTGTGGATTAACAAGAATGCATGAGCTTTGGAATTAGACCAGACCAATACTTCGCTGTATGACCCTGAGCAAGTCACTTAACTTCCTTGTGCTGCCAGGCCACGTCTGTAAACAAGATTTCAGCATAGCGTGTCTCTCCTGGTTAACAAAAAAAAAAATTCAGGGCATCACATAACCACTAGAGCATCAGGTATTGAAGTGCCGTACTGTTCTGCAGTTTGCCAAAGAGAAAGTCAGCTAGACTGCAAAACATTTTCAGCAAGTTAAAGTAAATAAAATGAACAAAATTATAGCCCAACATGTGTACTGATCAAAATAATCTACATGTTAACACACAGTGTTGATCATTCTGGTAAAACAATTCAAAACAAAGAGAGAAAGAAGAACTAGTTAGCCTGTAAGAATCTACATTGGTCTCTGGCTCTGTCTCCAATGATGTCATCATGACATCACTTAACAGAGTTGACAGATATCTTAGGAAGAAGTCAATGCTGTTTTTTGTAAGTGAAAGGCTGATGTTTACATTTTTCAAAAGCTATGATACTGCATTTATGTTATTTACAGAAATGCAGTTTTATCATAAATGTAAACAGTAGCCTTTACTTTAATGCGCTATGAAGCCATATTTTGGAGTTTGCAGTTTTAAAAAAATGCTTGTTGAGGTACCCTTTAAATGCAATCTGTGTGAAAAAACTGCCCATGGGTATGGAAGTGTCCATATGGGCTTCACATAACAGGGAAGACTGTCCTTCACATGAAGGTTTACTTAATAGAGCCCAACAGTTGCAAGCCCAGAAAATTGCTGCACAAGACTCAAATGCCCCTCAGGAAGTGCATGACACTTCTGCAATGCAGGCAGAAACTAGCTCACGAGCAAATACTTGCAGAACTCCTCTAGTGCAAAATGATGCCCCTCTAACCTCTGAAGCCACATTAGAGCAGGGTCTGAACTCTGAGGCCATGTCTATGGCTCAAGAAGACAATGACGGTGTGGAAATCCCCCTTCCCTGAGCCAGTCACAGGCCTTTAATAAAGTGGTTGCAAAAAAAAGGAACAGGTTAGGCAAATCTCTTTCATCTGAGGCACAAACAAAAAAACGAGAGGCTAAAGACCAGAAGACATGGACAACTGGAAATAAATATGCAATTCTAGCCCCAGACAAACAAGGGGAGGAGTCAGATACCTCCTCAATAGCCTCCATGACAACTGACATTACATCTGACATAGAGGAAGGGGGGGGAGAAGAACACATATCCTGACAGACTAGGCATAGGAAATGTTCCAAAACTCCCTGAATGTGTGGTAAAATGTCATTTTCACAAATTGGATACAAATGGTCTCCCTCACTGTGAAAACCTTTAATGTTAACAGCATTGAGTCATAGAAAAATGCCTACTACGCTGACTTTGTTACAGGAGGGTCAGAGTGATATTTATTGTATTCAAGATCTCAGGTTGAAAACACACTTTGAACTACAGCAGGCCTCCAAAATATGACCCAAGGGTGCAACCTTCTGGTCCATTGGGGACAACCTATGAGATGGAATAGGCATTTTATTCACTAACCCAGGAACTAAAGGTGTCAAGATTGGTGGACATTCAGCCTGATAGGGCACTGCTTTTAGACATTTGTTTGTAGAATGAAGGTTTTAGGTTCATTTTACTTTTTGCCTCTCAAACCAAGGCCCAGAGGGTATCTCTATTTAAAGATGTCCGGCCTTACATACATCTCAGTGCAGGAGATTTTAATTGCGGGATGACTAGAACTGACAGAGAGTCAAGACAGATAAACTATTTTGTGATACCCTAGCATTACAAAATATAGTTAATACTGCCAATTTGTTAGAGGCATATAAATCACAGTCCTCCACAGGGGTCACATTTACTTTAGGGGGTCCTTATCCACCAGGATTGACTTCATGTTTCTGTCAATGGCATTAAAAGTGCTGAACCTAAAACTACAGGCATGGGACTTCACAGATCATAGATCCTTAACTGCACAAGTTAAACAGGATCAATCCCCGAGCTGTAAGAAAAACAACTGGAAGTTAAATAGCTCCATACTGGAAGATGAAAACATTAGAATGGCATGAAAAAAAGAGTGGCATGCCAGATTATCAGTTGTGGGTCTATATGAGGATCTGGCAACTTGGTGGGAAGAGTCTAAACAGTCATGGAAAATGTTTTTCCAAAACAGAGCAAAATACAGTAAATACAAACTATCTAGACTATTTACAGTTAAGAAAGCAGCTGCAAAAATTAATCTCCCTAACAGACACTAATAAAATAGGCGATAGTGACCAGAGTAACAATATAAAGAAGCAAACGTTCACATTACAATACAACAGGGCTAAGTCTTTAGAGCAGGAGCTTAGATTTGGGAAAAACATGAAAAAGGGCACAATGGACCCATTTAAAGAATGTAAAAACTGAGTGAGGCAGAGGGAAATTACAGAGGTCGTTACTGACTCTGGAGTAAGGGTCGCTTCCCCTGCAGAGAATTTACACCAAGTAGAATCATGCTGTTTCTCACTTTGGAAGAGCTTCCTGCTCAGAAAAAAATATCTGAAAATCTAGGGCTTCTGCAAGCAGCAGAACAGGGTACATTCAATTTATCTAACCCAATTAGTATAGATGAAATGAAAAAGCTATTTCATTTTTGAAAACTACCTCTGCTCCAGGAACAGATGGCTTAGTACCTGAATTTTATCAAACCTTTATTGAAGAATTTACCCCTGCCCTAGTGATCTTATATAATGAGTTATGGAATGAAGCCCACCTGTCAAAAACCATGAATCAAGCTCTTCTGATATTATTATATAAAAAGGAGCCAGAAAGGAATAAAAAAAACTAGAGACCTCTGAGCGTCCTAAACACGGACCTGAAGATATTAAGCAAAATGTTACTATGTAGACTATCTGCACTGGCAGAAAAACTAATAAGCCCATTTCAGACATGTGCAATCCTGAACAGATATCAGCATGATAACTTGATTAGAGAAATATTTCAGAGGGTAATACTAATGACATTCAGGGATATGTTCTAGGAATTGATCAGGAAAAGGTCTTCAGTAAGGTCTCACGTACAGTACATTTCTGTTTTTAGCCCTTAAGGCATATGGGATTCCCAACAGATTCATTGATCGGTTAAGATGCATGTATAAGGAAGGTACCATAGTCCCTAATATAAATGGATGGAACAGGAAGGAGATTAGGGTGAAAAGAAGGGTTAGGCAGGGGTGTCCCCTTAGCTCTCTCCTTTATGCATTCAGCATCGATATTTTATTGAGACATTGCACAAAATGACCAGATACATGGTCGTGCAATAACTGCAGGTTTCCCTATGGTTAATATTTTGACATATGCAGATGATCTCGTACTGTGCCTTGCTCCCACCACTAATGAGCACGCGCTCACAGAAGCATTGTCTGCATATTCCAAACAATCTGGATCTGAGACAAATTATACAAAAAGTAAAGGTGTCCCTTTGGGGAACGCTCCTCTCCCTGTATGAGCAACATTTGTGGCAGTGCCAGCTTCAGAGGGTGACATATCAGTATTAGGGACTGAATTTGGAGGCATGGATATGTCCAGACATTTCCGGCTTAAAGGGCTGCAAAGGGCAACCGATTGCCAAAATGAAAAGATTTCTACTAATTAAGACACTACTACCTCTACCAGCTTTTTCTACATTAGTTATGTCCCCCACCAGCACCACAGTCTATTATTACTGCTTTATTTAGTGTTTTCTTTCAGGCCTTGTGGTGAAGAACGCTGAATCCAAAAAAGAGAGAGTTCACTTATAGAAAAATACAAGAAGGAGGTTTGGGTATGATAAATCCTGTGGCCTTTTTAGTAGTATATTTCTCATGTACAATATGGGTGTAGCAACAAAACCTGGAGATAACATTTGGAAACCACATATACTGGCATGGCTGAATGGCTGCCTTGGGTGCTGGTCTCAGAAGAAACCTGTGAAATTGAGTAAAGAGCCTAAAGTGCCAAGATATGGGTTGGAACAAGTTAACAAGTTAACAAGTTAGGGAGGCAGTATAGCGCAGTGGTTTAAGGCCCTGAGCTGCAAATTTGGTGATATCCAACAGACCAGACCAGGGTTGGAATCCCACAGCTTCCACTTGCATACTGTGTGACCCTGAACAAGTCACTTAACTTCCCTGTGCTCCCAGGTTGCACCTGTAAAAAAGCTTTCAGCTTAGTGTGTCTCACCTGGTTAAATAACATAAAAAAAAAAGAATGCTATCAGATGGAACATAACTATTTCCCAAATACAAACCAGTGATAAAAAGACACTATACGAGCACATTCTCCAGGCTGAATAAAGAGATTCTGTGTCCTTCCCAGGATGCTCACAAAATAGGTTGTCTTTAATCATTAATCTGCTTTCTTGTAAAAGACTACCTGGATTTGTATGGGATAATGTATTGCTGGGTAACTACTGAAGATTAAGCATCCATAACAATAACAAGCACAAGCAACTGAATGAGAGAGAGTCTAAGAAGTTCTTGTATGCATACCCTAGAAACTCAAGCACACCTATTTCTAGACTGTGTATACATTCTGTTCTTTTGGGCTCATTTGGCAAGAGAATGGAGTGAACCTTCATTTTCATCGTTGACATACCCCTGTTTAACGTACGGGAAGTACATTATGGGTAGACTGGATGGACTAGCGGTCCTTATCTGCCGACAATTTCTATGTTTCTATGTTTACATAGGATGATGGAGTAAATACCACCCTGAAATGTGTATCATGTTTTCAGTAATCGGGCACTACATTTGGCAGGCAAGGTGTGCTTAGGTGACTCAGCAGAGATTAATACACTGTGCTGAAATTATTAAGAATATTCAAATCTTCCTTCAGGCTGTATTTTTGAAAGATTCCAGAAGTTACAAGTCTGAGAAAGTTAAGCTCTTATGAATACACTGTAAGAGTTGGGTAAACCTGTGCTGAAAGTTTTTGTTTTTATTTTTATTTATTTATTGAAGAGTTTCACCAGAAAAGCACACCAAACTATGTTGCTCATCTCCTGGTGTGTCCTGGGGGAAGGGGAAAGGAGTACGTAATACAGCAGTAGCATATTATAAACATAAGAGCAATATAATGTTTTTGCAACATAGGTAATAGAGCATTTGGGTAAACACAGGTTTGCAAAAACATAGGAAGGCTAATATAATTGCAACTACAGGATGTGAAACAAATGGTTAGATGCTAGACATTAAAGGTGCAGAGATTAGATAAATGCAATAACATGACATAACATGTCATAGAGTACAAGGAGATAACACATTACAAGGGTACGTGCAAAATAACAAAGGGAGACACAGTGACATGGTGTTAAACGGACTTGAGGAGGTAAAATTAGGGACAAGTGCAGTTGGGGGAGAAGTTATGCAGTGCCATGGCAATAGATGAAGGGGATGAGGAATGCCTGACGAGATGGGGAAGGGACTTCCAAAGTTTAGGGAAATGGCAGTAAAAACCGTTTTGGCCTATAGTGGTGGAGCGATGAGGGATTACCAAGGTACAAGCGTCAGCAGATCTGAGGTGGTGGGAGAAGGAGTGTGGGATGGATAGAGAGGAGGATAGGTAGGAGGGGAGTGAGCCAAACCAGAATTTAGAGGTACATTTAGCACAGTGGGAGAGGTGTCTATTCTCGAGGGATGGAAGAGTAAGAGAGTGATAAAGGGTGTAGTGGTGAGTAAGGGCAGAGGAGTTAAGAGCAAAGTGACAGAAGAATTGAAGAGAGGGTCCAACTCGGTTAGGGAAGACTTGGGAGCAGCACTGTAGACTATGTCGCAATAGTCAAAAATAAGGAGAATCATTTTCTGGACTAGGTCGCACCTGGCAGGTAGAGGGAGACAACTACGGTTCCTGTAAAGAGCGTCAAGCTTGGGGCACAGTTTTCTTAGGATGGCATCGACATGACCAGAAGAGTTTGGGTGTTGGTCGAGCCAAACACCTAGGTATCAGAAAGAAGAGGTGTCCTCTAGTGTAGCCCCATCAAGGGCGTGGAAAAAGGGCAGGGAGGACAGCCAAGACAGTCTCTGCCTAGTGCCGAAGGTCATGGAGACAGTCTTCTTGGCATTGAGGAACAATTTTTGATTCAGACTTGACAAAGAAGAATATATGTATCATATATCATTTCTGTATATAAGTTGACTGTATTTGCATAGATAATGTAATATGTAAATTGATTTGATGTATATATGTTGTAATGATGCCCTCCTTTTCAATAAAAATTCCTCTACTCTTTTCAAGAAGTGCCATGGGATCTGTAACATCCACCTGAACTACCACCAGAACAGGCAGATGAGACCTCTGTTTAATGTCTCATCTGAAAGATGGCAGCTTAGGAGTGCAGCACCCCCTCATGCTACGCTAGTGTCAGTATTGGGATTTAACTCAAGTGCCTGGTGTGGAGATAGAACCCACAGCCTTCTGATCTCCCGGTCTCAGAGGCAAGTGTGCTACCTGCTGAGCCACTGACACTGATACAGACCACCAGGGTAAAGTTTGGAGATCATCTTCAGGCAGCACCCAACAAGGAAACCCAGGACTAAGGCAAGGGCATGGCTTATTCTGACACCCTAGGCATGGAACTACAACTAGCCAACATCACAGCCATTCTGAATAAAATGTTGTTGGATACTGCTGAATTAAAAGACACTACTACCAGCACCAAAGCTGAACTGTGACAGCCAACAACCAGGGTCTTCTGTTCAGAAAATACCATTAAGTGCCAGGATGGAATACTGCATGAGCATCACTGTCAGCTGAGGAACCATCACAATCAACTTCAATGAGTGCTTTCCAAGGTCTGAGGGAGCAGAGGGCTCTGATATGATTGCTTTTTGAGAAATGCCCTCTCTGTGATGCTCAAACTTAAAAACTGTGCCCCTCCAGAACTGGAGCTAGCTCACTGCTCTCTGGCACCCCATCCCAGACAGAGGGAGCACCCGAGGCCCATCCTCTGCAAGTTTTTGAGATATCCCATGAAAGAGCAATTCCTAAACGCTGCAAGAGAGTTAGAGCAAGTAACCTGGAATGGCTGCTTTGTCCAAATATTCCAAGACTTTTCATATGACCTGTTGAGGTGGAGAAGGGCATACAGACTAGTAAAAAAGAAGCTGTATAAACTAAGTATCCCAGCCTCCCTAAGGTACCCTGCCCTCCTGCAAGTTCAATGCAAAGGGGAATTTATTACCTTCAAAAATCTGCAGGAGGTGGAACACTTTCTTGCTGACATTGCCACAGAAAGGAATGTTAAGCATCATACACAGTCACAGCCTCTTGGCGAGGCCTCCCAAGCGATGGACACCTCAGAAGCCCATAAGGTGTATCAACCACAATTGCAACATGCAGAGCTCTCCCCATGTAACAACACAGAGTGGCATCAGATCCAGCAGGGGAGGAAGAGGAAAAAAATGAAGAACCAACTCAGCAAAGAGCCTTCCCCCCGGCTAAGCAGATTGCACCTTGCCAGGTCCTGCAGTCGGAGAAGGAAGGCCCATCTGTCAGAAGGGAGCAGCAGTTCGACATTTAATACCCCAGTGAAAACTACAAACCACGTTGAAGCACTGAGAACTCCAACCCACTGCCCCAGATTTAGCGGACCTTCCAAGCATGAAGACAATGGCAGAGGATGACCTGACAAATGTGGACATAATCGAGGACTGGGCACCCATATGCAAGGAGTGGGCCAAATACATCGGGAAACCCCAGCCTGGTGATATTCTTGTCTCACCACTGCCAAGTTCTGTTTCTTCTAAGAGCTGATACGCTCTACGAACTTCAGGTACTTTGATATAGTTGCTTCACCACAGGGGTCGCTGAGCCCACCCCCATCTTTAACAGGTTTGAAGTTGCAGGGGTGATGGGGTGGTTTTTATTTACAGTATCATAGCCACATAGGGGGTACTGACAGCCCGAGGATTAGCAACCTCGTGATCCCAACAACATATTCCCCATCTCAGACGATCCTCCAGAAAGCAGCAGTCTCAAGACACAAGTGTGGTACAAATCTCTGTTGGGCTAATAAGCCTATTATGGGTAGAGTGTTCATTGTATGTTTGTAAATAGTACTGACACTCAAGTTTGTGTAGCCTTGCTGAAGTGAAGCAGTACAAACATGCTCCGTGAGGCACACAGAAGGGTTGGTGGTAACCCGTAGCTCCTTAGAACAGGCAAGAACTGATGGGACCAGGTACTAAGTTAAGTACAGTAGGTCCCCTTTGGCGAATTAAGTTCCCCCATCAATGAGGTAGGCTTCAGGGAACTGAAAAGTGCCCACAGCACATAGTGAGGACACTGGCTGCAAGCTTGGTCACAGATAGCACACCTACCTGCATGGATAGCACCCACTGTGAGCAAGGGGAAAGGAATGGCGTTATGGAGTATTATGGGGACGTTACTTCAAATGGGGCTTACTGAATTTTCTAGGTCCTCCATAGCTGGCAAGGAATAGGTGGATCCTAAATCCAGCAAGAGCAAGGGGAGGGCCAGAAAAAGTGTGTGTAAGATGCACAAAAGAAGCCTGAAAGAAAAAGGAAACAAAATAAAATAATACTTCGCCAGGCACCCCCATAATTGCGAGCTGGCTATATATATATATATATATATATATATACACACACTTGGGTGATGCAGATTCATACAATAGATTAAATACGTCAGCACTAGAGGTTCACCATTTATTTATCTTTATTTATTTATTTATGTTTTTGGTGACCAGGTAGGCAAGCTGATTCAAAGAACCATTTTCAGTTGTGACCCGAGCCATACAGTGGCAGACAACACAAGGTTGAAGCAACAGGCACAGGTTACATTACAGAAAGGAGCAATATACACTGAGTAACATGAAGTCAACAGCAATAAAACATTACACATCAAATCTAACACACAAGTTTCATAACAAATAAGAGTGCATGCCTGGATCTCGGATACATGGTTGATCACACGTGGAGTGGTCACATCATAGATCCCCACATCACTTGATCAGTCAGGACATGCGACAAAGCATGGTGGAATTACCTTATGGTGATCCATGTGTACCCTGGAAGGGGCAAGCAGTCCTAAGAGGTACAAACTACTGGCAGGGAGTGGGTAACAATACACTAAGGCATGGTGGGGGGAACATGGAAATATTATATACACTTGGATAACACTGGGTACTCGCCACTCACCCCAAGGGGTTTACTCAGTGGGCCCTCCATTCCCCCACCCCTTACTATTCTAGCCCAGGACTGAACGTGGTCGCAAAGCGTTACCTGCAACTCTGCAATTGCCTTAAGGGATAGGGGAATATTGTAACCTTCATAGCAGGGTCCTAGGTCCTCTTCATTTCTATATAAAAGATAAACAATGCCACAAACCCCAAAGGGAGGAGTGCCATGGATTGAGGTTACACCTGTTGCACTCCCCCTGGAAGTGTCTTACCTGACCTTTGTTTGGTGTGCTTTTCTGGTGAAACTCTTCAATAAATAAATAAAAATAAAAACAAAAACTTCCAGCACAGTTTTACCCAACTCTTACAGTGTATTCATAAGAGCTTAACTGTCTCAGACTTGCCTGCCATAAAGACAAGCACAGCACGCTGAGCCAGCCCCCCGCCCCCCGTGGAGACCGGAGGTCGTGAGGGCCAGCCGAGAAGCCCTCCCTGCCATAAAGACAAGCACAGCACGCTGAGTCAGCCCCCACCCGTGAAGACCAGAGGTCGTGAGGCCAGCTGAGAAGCCCTCCTGCCATAAAGACCAGCATAGCACGCTGAGCCGACCACCCCCGGTGGAGACCGGAGGTCGTGAGGGCCAGCCGAGAAGCCCTCGCTGCCATAAGACAAGCACAGCACACTGAGCCACGTAGTTAGCTGCTCACCTAAGGAATCCATTGCTGTGTGGCGCCTTTTTCAAACGGCTGCCAGCCCCCAGCCTTGCCACTCTTTCACCCCAACAGAAAAGCAGCTGCCTTGCTCTGCGAGTTTCGGATCAGGCTTAGCCCTGCCGAACGCTACTCGTTCGGCTCCCCACCATCCCCACCACCACCCTTGGTCGGCTCCTGAACTTATACCCTGTTCAAGTCAGGTGACAGGGCGAAATAACCTATCAGCCCACTTTTCCAGCTGCAGGTTATACAATTCTATCACTAGAGGTCGCTGTCGCACATTCCCTCTTGACATAAAGTCACTGTGCATCTTCTATTAATCACAACGTTGCTGACCAGCAGGCTCACTCTCCTTGCTCTGCAACCCCACCCTGTGGCTCCTCCACCTCATGACTTCACCAACTTCACTATCCCTTCATCTACCCCAGACATTGGCTGGCAGGGACACTCTCGCTGCACACCAACATCAATTTGTCCTAATTTACCTTCTCTCTCATACTCCTGCAATTACACCCACTTTACTGATGGGTCAACACTGTACCTCTGCCCTACTCCAGCATACACCCCAGCCCCCTCCACCCACGAAGGCGTGGCGCCCGCAACCTCCTGCTTCCAGCATCATCTCTAGTCTACCAGTACCCACCCACAACAAAAAAATAAAACAGTCACCCTATCATTCTCAGCTTGGGTCCCACAAGCATTGCAGGCTCTCTCTACTAAGGCACACATTACTCCTACTCCTGCTATCCGGAAATATTCACCCCAACCCTGGACCCCCCATCACAACCCCCAAACAAACCTCAGGGAAGACTGCTGTTGGCCTCAATTAATATTTGTAGTCTCCCTAAAAAACACACGCTACTTCAAGGTTGGATTACCCAACATGCTCCTGACATTCTAGCCCTCTCAGAAACCTGGCTATCCAAAAAAATCCCCAACGATGCAGTCTTCCTAAGTAACTACAACCTTTTTAGGGCAGATAGACCTGATAAGCGTGGGGGTGGCTGTGCAATATTCATTAAATCTACACTCAGTGCCACAGTCGTGGACACCCCCCCTCAGAACATGGGGCGCAGACACTTACAGTCAAAAATTAGCCTGGGCACCAAAACTATCCACATCATCGCTTCCTATATCCCCCAAGAAACCAGAAACTTGCGTTTGAATCAATCCTACACACTATCGCTCACCTCCCAAATGCTAACGAATCCATATTAATGGGCGACTTCAACACTGATTGGCTATCCCCATCCTCCTCCACCTACAAAGACGCAGCACAGGCTATGGACCGCACCCAAATTGTTACCTCACCAACAAGGTGTGACACAAGAACCGGGACCTCCACACTATTAGACCTTATTTTTACAAACAGATCATGTAACATCACCCAGGCCTCAGTGCTCCCAGATGCTATCAGCGACCACTCCCCGGTTATCTGCTGGTGGTCGGGTAAACTCCCCCCAGCACCACCAACCACCACATGGCATCATAAGCTCAAAAAAGGAGGCCTTGACCGCCTCAAAGAATATCTTGTAAATAGCAACTGGCTACCCATATATAATGCACAGACAGTGGATACCGCCCTTAACCACTTTATAACTACATTTAACAAAGCCTGTGATATATTTACCCCCTTCACAAAGCAGGTGGTGAAAACCAGGACTACCCCCTGGATCACACCTTCCCTTATAAACCTTATGCAACACAGGGATAAACTTTGGCGCAAGGCCATAGACACACAGCGCACTAGGGACAGACAACTATATTGGGAGGTGCATAATAAATGCACCTGGGCAACTCGCAGGGCAAAAGCTGAATACTACCAGCATACTCTCTCCATCTCCTGGGGAGATGGGAAAACATTCTGGAGCAACATTCAGGAAATCAGCGGCAAAACTCGGCCCCCACCCCTACCAAACCCAATGTGAATGGGACATTACTCAAGACCCAGCTAAAATCGCTAGCCCTCAAATCACCTTCCTCTGACCTCTCTCACATCCCTCCCCAAATTTCTTCCACCCTCCCAAACCCCCCACACCATGTCCAGAGAATATAGACCTCCCACCCCTGTTCTGGCTCTGAACCATTCCTGACAACCTGGCCAAACGCTATATCTCCAAAGCTATCGCTAACACTCGCTTCAGCAATGACTCCCTGGACCTAAAACTGATTAGGCTTACCCTCGATGTCACACTACCCCATCTCACAAAAATTCTTAACCTCTCACTCTGCCTCGGCCAATTCCCCTCTAACTGGAAAAAAGCCTTGATCACTCCTATCTTAAAGAATGGTGACTCCACCTACACTGGTAATTATAGACCAATCTCAATACTCCCTCCTCTCTCCAAAGCGCTTGAAAAAATAGTCTCAGACCAGCTTACAGAGCACCTTACAAAGACACAACCTCCTAAGTAGAAACAACATGGGTTCCGTAGCCTCAGCACCATCACGGCCCTCACTGAACTAATCACGTTCATCCATGGGGCCCTGGACCAAGGATCTATTGCTGGGGCCATCTATGTAGACTTTACAAAGGCATTTGACACGGTCAATCATGATCTTCTCATTCAGGTCCTGCCACAACTAAATGTAGCCGCTGAGGTCTCGGCCTGGTTCAAGAACTACCTCTTGGGTCGCTCTCAGCAAGTAAGAATCAACTCCACCATCTCTAACCCCAAACCTGTGTGCTCGGGCATTCCACAGGGGTCTATTCTGGGCCCACTGCTTTTTACACTCTTCCTTAACTCACTCCCCAAAGCTTGCAGCGGTCATCTCCTACTTTATGCTGATGATGCTGTTCTTTACTGGCAACACCCACAGCCAGACACCCTCCAGCTCTCCCTTCAGGGTTTTTTCAGGGAGCCGGAAAACTGGTTTACTGTACACCACCTGATCATTAACTATTCCAAAACTAAGTCCATGACCTTTGCACATCGCCAAAGCCCACACAGCCAGATGACACTCCAAATCACAAACTTGGATGGTACCCATCTGGAACATGTTACTCATTTTAAATATCTAGGTGTCACCATTGATACCTCCCTCTCCTACTACAAACATGTATGCCTCCTCGTCAGCGATTAACTCCAGAATTGGTACCCTCTACAGGATCAAGAACAGCCTGCCTGCCCATGCCAGGCAGATAGCTGTCCTCCTCCATCCCTCTCACTTCGAATACGGGATTGTTATTCATACAATCACTGACAACTCCACCCTAAGTAGCATAATCACAGCACTTAATAAAGCCTGCCGCCTCGTTACTGGCTGTTACAGACTTACCCACACCTGTGACCTGTACACACAAACAGGTTGGCTTAATTTCCATGAAAGACTCAAATATCAAACCTGCATCTTAGCAAAAAAGATCCACCTCCAGCTTACTCCAGCTGGACTACTCCCCATTGTCAGCCTGGCCCCTCACACGTGGACTACCAGACTGTCGGCTACCTCATCCTTCACGGTCCCCCCATGTCGAACATCTCTAGGGCAGAGATCCTTCCACTACCATGCCCCCAAATGGCTCAACGTCCTCTCCCCTACTCTCTCCCAGACCCACATCATCGCACTTTTCAAAACAGGCCTTCGAACACACCTCCTTGAAAACTCTAAATGAGAATGCCAATAAGGCCTACTCTCTCCCCCCCCTCATCCCCTTAACTGACTCTGGGACTTCCTAGTCCCTACGTTCCACCCTCTGCATTTAGCTCTGTCTTGGGCCCACATGTATGCCTCCCATAAGCTTCTAAAATGCCTCTCAAGTGCCATGTCAATTCTGTAACCTGAAAAAATCAAAGTGTAAAAAAAAAAAAATATTGTGTTATGTCTCTCCACCCCCTGTAACCACCGTGGAGCCATTGTATAAAAAAACTGTCTGCACTGAAACCTGTATATAATTGCTCATTCCATCTGTCTTCCTTGTAGTTTGGTTCTCCCTCCACCCCCTGTAAAAGACGTGTAGCCTTTGCAAAACAGTTTATGACTCAAAGGATTGTAATTCTGATTATACTGTAAAAGAAAAAAGAGAAAGAAAAGACTTGTAACTTTTGGAATCTTTCACAAATACTTACAGGTAATCATTCCTCAAAGGTTTTCTCTGTTATTAGAAGTCTTGTTTAACTACTGTTTATTTGTACATACAATGTTGTTTTATGCTAAATCTTTTGCTATTTCACTAATGAGTTCAGAGGTGAGGGGGCCCCCAGAGAACATGGCTATGTATTGGAAAAAAATGGTCCTACATGGGGAGCCCCATCCAGTTAATGTTGAATGTGTTGCTAAAAGGTAAAATCAGAGTAGCCAGTTTGGATTACATGCAGGGACAGTATCAACAGAGCGTATGAATAGACAGGAAAAGAGGAAGGGGTAAAATGGGCCCAGGGATGGGTTCAGGGATGACCTACGAAGGACTTAAGGATGACACCTTGATATCTGGGATTTTAATGACCATATGCCCATACGCAAGACGGAGACACCCCAAATATGGCTAATTTATCAGATGTGATAGCAACATCTTGGAATGTTAAGGACCTAAACTTGACGGTGAAAAGGAAAAAGATTCTGGCCAGGCTAAAAAAGATGGGAACACAAATTGCCTTTTTGCAAGAAATCAAACTCAGTACTAAGGAGGCGAACAAATTAGTAAGGGATTGGGTGGGTTGGGAAGCTCATAGTGCCTACGGATCTGCCAAAAGGAAAAATTACTCACCATAGTAATCTTGTTTCTTCAAAGGGATCACTCATTATGATTAAACTTGATGCAGTCAGCCTCCTGTGTTGAACTGCCTGGAGAGATGGAATTTTATGCAAATTATGGAACTCTCAGTTGGCTCATGCCACTTTCAAACTGCTGCACTCTGAGTGCTTCAGATTCTTACGGAGCCTAACTGGTTAAAAGACCCACTAGCTAAAATTAACAACCTTAAAAAATAATATTTTTTGCATTTTCAGGTCAAAGCATCCTTAACCAACAAACCTAAGAAACTTGAGACGACCTGGACACCAACTGGTGAAACAAAGTGAGTCTCTATCTTAACCTGTATAGGAGAAAAGAAAAAAACCCTAATGCAGGGATGCAGAGCAACTTTTATAGGTTCTAGTATGGGAGGTAGGTAGGGTCTTTAATCATAATGAGTGATCCCTTTGAAGAAACAAGATTACTGTGGTAATTTATTCTTCTAACCCCAGGAATCACTCATTATGATTAAACGTAATGCAGACTACCAAGCAGTACCTTTGGAGGTTGGGCAGAGAACCTATTTTGGAAACAAGCTCTGCAGTACTGCTGTACCAAACCTAGCTTCACCTCTGGATTGTGAGTCCAGGCTGTAATGCTTTGTGAAGGTGTGTACTGTTTTCCATGTAGCTGCTTTACAGATTTCCAGTAGCGGAATTTCTCTTGAAGCTGCCACTGAAGCAGCTGTGCCCCTGGTGGAGTGTGCTCTCAGGCCCAGAGGTACCTGTTTGCCCACCTTACTATAACAAAACTGTATACATGCCACTATCCAGCGAGCAATTGTACGTTTTGTTGCAGCTCCGCCCTTATCAACGTCAGCATATGTGAAAAAGAGCTGTGATTGACTTGTCCTGTAAGACTTGGTTCTGTCAGTGTAGTGGCTGAGAGCCCTTTTGACATTAAGGGAGTGAAGTCTCCTTTCTGGAGAACTGGAGTTGTCTGTAAAGAAGACAGGTAGTGTGAGAGACTGATTCAAGTGAAAATCAGATACCACCTTGGGAAGAAATTTTCTATTAGTCCTAAGGACCACCTTGTCCCTGTGGAATGAGATGTAGTCCACATCTGTGCACAGGGCTTGTAATTCACTGATCCTTCCGGCTGAAGTAATGGCAATGAAGAAAACAGTTTTCCAAGTGACATACTTCAAATCTGCGGTTGCCATAGGTTTGAATGGTGCATCCATGAGTTTAACAATGCAAATATTTAGATTCCAGGCCAGTTCCCTAAGGGGAGGGTGCAGAAGATTAAGGCCTTTAAAATATTTTCTAAATACTGGATGAGAAGTCATAGACCTCTCCTTACCAACTGACAGGTAAGCAGAGACTGAAGCTAAGTGAACCTTGAGGGTGGAAGGCTTCAAACCTAAGGAATGTAAATGTGTAAGATAATCTAGAAGAATAGCCAAATCAGCCCGGAAAGGGCTCAAACCTTTACCTGTACACCATATTGTAAATCTTTTCCACTTAGAGGCATATGTCTTCTTAGTAGAAGGCTTTCTGGAATCCCTAAGCGCTGTCAGCACCTGTTCTGATAGATTAAGGTTAGCAAACTCTAAGGCCTCAAAAGCCACGCATTCATCCTCAGTAATTTGAGACTGGGGTACAGGATCCTGCCCTGAGAGAAGATTAACAGGTTGTGCCTTCTGGGCGGATGGATTAGGGAAACCACTGACAGAGACAGCAGGAGAGAGTACCAGTGCTGTCTCGCCCAGTCTGGAGCCACCAGTATCATTTTTGCTGGTTGGGACTTCAATTTCAGTAGGGTCCTGAATATCATAGGAAAAGGAGGGAGTGCATACGGAAATTTCCCTGTCCAATCCAGGATCAAGGCATCCAGGGGGATTGTGCCTCTTAGAGAAGGCCTGCAACAGTACATTGGAAGCTGGTGGTTTTCTAGGGAGGCGAAGAGATCCACCTCTGGAGTGCCCCATTTTCTGAAAATTGTACTGAGTACCTGAGTATTTAGGCACCACTCATGGTGGTCCTGACTTATCCTGCTTAGAGAGTCTGCCAGTACTTTGTCCTTCTCTGGAAGGTGTATGGCTGACAGGGATACTCCCATGGAGTATACCAGGGACCACAGTCTCATTGCTTCTGTGCACAGTAGATGTGACCTGGTACCTCCTTGCTTGTTGATGTAATACATGGTTGTGGTGTTGTCTGTTCTGACTTGCACCACCTTGTTTTGCAGGTGAGGAGTGAATGTTTTCAAAGCCAGGTAAACAGCCCTGAGCTTGAAGAGATTTATGTGCAACAGAGACTCTTGGGGGAACCATGTGACATTTGCTGTGTGCTTTAACATGTGTGCCCCCCAGCCTAGAAGAGAGGCATCTGTTGTGAGGATTACTGAAGATTGTTCCCTTATAAAAAGCACACCCACCCTGAGGTTGCGCTCGTCCAGCCACCATTGTAAAGCCTGGACTAAATTTTCTATGACTGAAACCAGTTTGGACATAGGATCCGTCCTTTGAGACCAATACTGTCTGAGATGGAACTGAATATCTCTCATTTGAAACCTGGAGCCTATTACCACAGCTGTGGCAGATGCCATGTGGTCTAGTAGCCTGAGAAATTCTCTGACTGTTCTGGGTCTCCCAGACACAAAGGATTTTGCAATCTGCAGAATGTCTGTCACCCTGTCTTGTGGCAGGAGGATTCTGCCCTGTCTGGTGTTTAGTTCTGCTTCAATAAACTCCAGCACCTGGAGTAGTACCTGTTGAGATTTTTCTTCATTTATCAGAAATCCCAGGGACTCTAGTGTGGATTTTGTTAGTGCTAGTGACTGTACTACATGCTTCAGAGACTCTCCTACTACTAACCAGTCATTCAGGTAGGGGAAGACTGTTACACCTTGTTTTCTCAAAAACTCTGCCACCACTGATGGGCACTTTGTAAAAACCCTTGGTGCCGATGTTAGCCCAAAAGGGAGAGCTGCAAACTGATAATGGCCTGAAGCCAGCCTGAATCTCAAGAATTTTCTGTGAGAAAGTCTTATGGGAATATGGAAATAAGCATCCCTTACATCTAGGGAGGCTAGCCGGTCTCCCTTTTGCAAGGAAAGAATGATTATGGCAAGAGTGACATTTTGAACTTTGGTTTCAAAATGTGCTTGTTCAGAAGTCTTGGATCCAAAATAGGCCTCCAATCCCAATTTTTCTTCCTTATGAGGAAGTATCTGGAATAAAAACCTTTTCCCCTACTTATTAGAGGCACTATCCATACTGCTTTGATTGCTAGCAGATGTTTTACCTCTGCTTCCAACAGAATCCTGTGTGCAGCTGTTACCGGAGCAAAGGTTCTTGTTCTCAGCTTTGTGAATGATTTGAAACAGAATGCCAGGCCCTGGCTCACTACCTCCAACACCCACTTGTCTGTGGTGATGGAATGCCAAGCGTGAAGGTAATGAGCCAGTCTGCCACCTACTGGTTGGACCTGTAGTATGGGATGTAACCTGCACTAGCCCATCAGGAATTCTGTGCGGGCTGTGCCTGAACCTGTGGTGCAGGAGCTGCTCTTCTTGTGGCTCTCCTGCCCCTTCCTCTAAAATAACTTCTAGCTTGCTGCTGAGGCTGGGAGGCTTGTGCCTGAAAGAAAGGTCTGGGATAAAAAACCCTGCCCCTATCTCCCCTACTCTGGGATCTATAAGAGGTGAAGGGCCTATCCTTGGAATTGCTCCGATAGATGGATTTATATTCCTCCACCTTCTTCATGTATGCCTCAGTTTTATCCCCAAACAAGGAGTTGTTCTCCAGGGGGAAATCCATTGATTTGGCTTAGGTGTCTAAAGGTAGGTTGGTGGTTCTAAGCCATGCGAACCTCCTGAGTGAAACTGACAAAGCCATTAACCTGGATGCAGTATCATTGACATCCACTGCCATATGAAATTGGTACCTGGTAGCATCAAGTGCAGCCCTTGCTGCATCTTGCAAGTCTACAGCCACTTCCTCTGGGACCATTATCAGCCAAAGCTAGGACAGTGTTCCATAGAGTTTTTTGGTACTGCACTGAATATGCCATGTAATTGGCCTGCCTAACTAATAAAGAGGCAGCCATGTACCCTTTCTTTCCCATAGCATCCATTTTTCTTGAATCTTTGTCTGGTGGACGGGTAGCCAATGGGATCCTGGCCTTGTCACAGGCAGCAGCTTGGACTACTCCCTCACAATCAGGATGCGTAAATAGAAAATCATCTATAGCTCTGTCCAGCTGGTATCTCTTGTCAGCTTTCTTATCCACACCAGGGACAGAGGTTGGAGTTTTAAAAATCTGCACTGCAGCCTTCTTTAAAGATTTATGCATGGGCAGAAGTAGACGTTTCGTAGGGGTTAACCCCATCATTTATAGAAAGTCTGCCTCCTCCGTATCCTCCTGTTTCCTGAAGAGGAAGGTTCAGGGTTTCCACCATGTTCTTAAGAAAAGCATAGTGGGAGGAGTATTCCTCAGGACCCTTAATAGGAGATCCAAACTCTTGCTCAGGAGAGACCTCTGGATCTATAGGTTCCCCTTCAAAGTCATCCTCCTCACCAAACACTTCCAGCACTTCTTGCCTTGCTGGGGCTGTAGGAGGAACTGGGGCAGTCAGTGCAGGAACTGGGATTGCACCCTGTAGGGCTTGTAACACTTGTAGTGCCTTAGCAATGTCCTCAGCCAAGGGCATTATATGCTTGTCTACTGGGAGCTCCTTAGCTTTCTCAGCCAGAGGTGCAGCGACATGTTTTTCTTTATACTTTTTCTTTAATGGAACAGGTTCAGTGCCTGTTTCCACAGCCCTTTTTGTTTTACCTTGTTCGGATTTATCTGAACTCCTGTCAGGATCCTTGGCTTTACCTCCATCCTTTTTGTGGGAGGAGGAAGAAGCAGAATTATCCCCAGAAGCAGAAGCCATCTCTTCCAAAATTTTAGACCTTTTCTTTAATGTTTTTGGGCAAAAGGTCTTACAGATATCAGAATTGGCAAATATGTGACTCATACCCAAACAAGAAATACAGAGAGAATGTCTATCTGCTTTTGCTGTAAGTTGCCCACAAGACTCACAACATTTTAAAACCTGTGGGTCCTGTGCGTTTTTAGGTTTATCCAAATGGACCTCTGACATTTAAGCTAAGTAAAAAAGATTACTTCAAAAACCATTATTTAAAGTAACTAGGAACCGGAGATTACTTTAAAATAACTACCACTAGCGGTTCCTGGAATTGAGCGCTATTCGGTTCCTGAAGAAAAAGGAACTGAGAAAATTACTAAATTCAGACAAAACTAAAGCGGTTCAAGGAACCGACTGCTAAATATCTCTAATAATAAATTGAGATAAAAACCTTTAAAATAGATGCAGAACCCTCGGTTCCAAGGAACCGTGAGGGAACCGCGAATATAAACAACTACTAAAACACTAATTTACTATACTAAACAATGTTTCTAAGGCAGCAATTTAAAATTAAACTGAAAACAAGTACTTATCTACAGATAAACTTTAGTCAGAGACAGTTCAAGGAGAGCTCCCCGGGACGTCCTTACTAGGCAGGTGGAGTAAAGAATCTGAAGCACTCAGAGTGCAGCAGTTAATAGGGCAGCAGTTTGAAAGTGGCATGAGCCAACTGAGAGTTCCATAGTTTGCATACAATTCCATCCCTCCAGGCAGTTCAACACAGGAGGCTGACTGCATTAAGTTTAATCATAATGAGTGATTCCTGGGGTTAGAAGGGGAGTCTTGATCTTATTACACTGCAAACTCCAGTAGTGCCCCGCAGAGGTGCATACGGACAGTGAAGACAGATAAATAATTATGAAGGTAGAAACACCCATAGGGCCTGTGTTACTGGCCAACATATACACCCCTAATGTGGATTCCCTGAAGTTTTTTAACTCTATTTCCCAAAAAATTCTGGATGTTCCTCTGACAACCCAGATATCCTCCTTGGAGGAGACCTCAACCTGACAATGGACTTGCTAATAGATAGGTTCAACTCCAAGGCGAAACCCCAAGTCCATTCCCTCCGAGCCCTGAAAGATCTATTAGCCCTACACAAACTTGCTGATGTCTGGTGGCTCTGTCATCCCATGGACCAGGACTATACTTATTTCTCTGCCTCTGCCATGGCTAACAGACTGGACCACTGGTTCACTTCACCCAACATGACGTCAGCCATGACTAGTATAACCATAACCCCACTGTACATGTCTGACCATGCCCCAGTGGCACTTAACCTCTTAACCACCCCCAACCTGCTAGATCCCGTTTATGGTGGCTGGATCCACTCCTCCTTCAGGATAAGGATTTCGCCCCCTGGCTTAAGGTAGAAACCGAAATGTACTTAGGGACAACCCTGTAAGTTCAGCCTCAGCTGCTATGATTTGGGACACTTACAAAGCAACAATTTATTTATTTATTATAGTCTCGGACTTTGACATATCTTTGAGTTAGAGACTCATTTACAAAGGTTCCATGTCCAAAAGAAACCATAACAATTGGCTAAATACAACAATGTAACAAAAACATGACATGGATATAACAAAAAATAAACCCAATCAGAGCAGTCATTATATCAGACTTTGTCAAAGTTGGCAAATAAGAACCAAACATAGATACCAGGGTAAAGCTAAGGTAAAATACAATAATGTATCAGTATGTGATAATATCTGTACAGGTGAAAATTGGCACCGCCCTCTCTAGCAGACTATCAGTCCATTCTGGTGTCCCCAAGGGGTCCATCATCGGCACGCTACTCTTCAGTCTCTTCCTTAACTCTCTCCCCTCGTCCTGCACTGGCAATCTACTACTGTATGCAGATGATGCTGTCCTTTATTCCTCCAATCCAGACCCTACCCTACTACACACTTCCCTACAGTCCTCCTTCTCTGAAGCCAAAAATGGTTCTCCACACACCGTCTGGCACTAAACTACAAGAAGACTAAAGTCATGTACTTCTCGCATCCACTGAACTCACGGAAGACGCTCTGCCCTCAAATCCTTACCTCCAATCGGACCCCCCCTAGAAGAAGTGGTAACCTTCAAATACCTGGGCATAACCCTTGATATTGCTCTAAACTTCCATCAGCACATCCATCTTCTGGCCACCGCCCTTAATGTTCGTATTGGAATCCTCTAGCGCCTCAAACACTGTCTCACCCCTGACGCTCTTCGGCTCACTGTCTCATCGGTCCTCTCCCTTCTAGACTATGGCATACTCATTTATGGAGCTGTAAACCCCTCGGTCCTAGGCAGACTCTGACTCTCCCTGAACAAAGCCTGCCGTCTTGTCCTCGGCTGTGATCGTCTCACACACACCTGCTCTCTATACACTTCCACTAACTGGCTGAACCTAGACAGTAGAATACAGTTCCACACATGCCTTATGGCCAAAAAGATCACCCTGGGCCTCGCTCCCACCGGCCTCTCCTCTATTATCCAACCTGCCCTGACTCATAGAACCACCCGTAGCATGGGCAAGCTGCTTTTCTCAGTTCCCAGGTGTCGGACCTCCTAACTCCAAAGATCTTTCAGCCACAGGGCCCCTTCCTTGTTGAAATGCCTGCCCAGTGCACTTGCCATAGAAACTAGAATCGGCCCCTTCAAAACCTTACTCAGAGACCACCTCCAGTCCTCCACCCTATGCGACTGTCATTGATCTCCCTGCCCCACCCCTGACAACGGCCTCTGGCCTACTCTACCCCCTCCTCCTCCTCCCACTTGTGCCTCTACCTGTGCTACCTACCCATCTTTTTTTCCCAGCCTTTATACTAATCTGCTTAGACCTGTCTAAATATTCCTTTGGACCTGACTGTTAGCCATTTACCGTATTTTCTGTAACAAGTCTGTCTGAGTCCTGCTATAGAATTGTGTTTTGCTGTTGTGTTGTTCTACTATATGTGACGTGGAGCCTTTATAAACAAGTCTTTGACTCAAAGGTACCTTCAGAATAAGCAATAAATAAAATAAATAAATAATAGGGGGTAAAGAATATCTTTGTCAAAGTCAATAGGTTAACATGGGTCAGCCAAGACAAATAAAAAAGAACACTGAAAAAGAGGAAAGAGAGAGGAGGGAGAATAGGTGGAAATCAGGGTTCAGGTGCTACAGAGTGAGGTAAAGTAGAGAGAAAACAAGTCAAGAGACAGGTGCCTATGGGTGTGTGTGTGTACGGGGGGACGGATGGGGAGAGTGGCAGCTGTTTAGCCAGGAAATGAGTAGATACATGAGGGTGAAGTAGCTTAAGTTGTGCAGTCGCAGCAGTTAAGAGAAAGAAGGTACTGTATGAGGTTGCGTTTAAACTGCCCTAACTTGGAGGCAGTTTGTACATCAGAAGGAAGATCAGACAGCCAGGTGGGAGCTCTGTAGAGAAAGGCCCGCTGCGTTTGATCAGTCCAACAGAATGGGGCCTGATAGGTAGGTCTAGTTGCGCTTGTCGTCCTTCAAGGATTGGTTACTGGAGTAAGGAGGTGTTGTGTTGTTGGAGGGATTAGACCCAGACAGATCTTTTTACCTAGTAGGCAGGTCTGGTACATGATCCTGCCACAAAGACTCAGCCAGCATGTTTGGGTATACAGATCACAGGTGTGGGTATACCTGTGAGCCCCAGAAACTAATCGGCAGGCCTTATTGAGGGCAACCTTAATACGTTTAAGTGAAGTGTCAGCAGCTACTCCATAAATGACTAGCCTGTACTCAACAAGAGAGAGGACAGAGCTGTTGACAGCAAGATGGAGTGCATCAGGGGTAAGGCTGTGACAGTGTCAATAGAGGAGCCCTATTCGAGTATTAACAGCTTTAGAAATTATGTTTATATGGTAATTAAAGGATAGAATGCTGTCAAGTGTAATGCCTAGGTACCTGAAATGTTGTACTTACTCCATAGGATCACAACAGTTGTTAAGGCTGCTGAGTTGAGCTTACTTGTGCTTGTTGTTGTTGATTAGGGGTAGAATAATCAGCTCTGCCACCTACAGGCATAAGCGAAGGGAAAGGGAACATGCAGAATTGAAGGGCCAACTCAATTAGAAAGCCAGTACAAAACTTATCCACAGCACCTAAATAACTCTCAGATTAATTCAGAACTTACCGCACTGAGGCTTAAACTCAATAGCCTGGCCACTCAGAAGGTGGAACTCAATCTCCAGAGGATCCAGCATAAAAACTGGGCTGAAGGGGAGAGGGCCAGCAGACGACTACTAGCTTATAGACTAAAACAAAGGCAAGCAGAAGAGTATCCAACAACTGAAAGATAGCTCAGGCAAGCTAACCTCAATCCAAAAGGTGATAAATAGCACAATGGCGGATTTCTATACAGCTCTATACAAATCACAGGCCAATTGGGACGTGGAGAAATACAATAACTTTATTGCAAATCTTTCCCTCCCCAAGCTTCCAGACCTTTTGAAAGTGGCACTGGAAGACCCCATCACAGAATTGGAGGTCTGCCAAGCTATTTCCCTCAAAGCATCACACAAAGCCCCGGGAGGGGACAGCTTTCCAGTGGACTTCTACAAACTGGTCCAACCTGTAGAAGCTTCTCCACTCCTAAATATACTACAAGAAGCCCTCACCAAAGGGGAACTCCCCACTACACTGAACAATACCATAATAACAATCCTCCCTAAAGAAGGAAAGGACCATACCCTTTCAGCCAATTATAGGCCAATATCACTGATGAATGCGGATGCCAAAATCCTGGCTAATATCCTGGCGATGCTCCTGGAAAAAAAATTTTCCCTGCTATCATTCACCTATCCCAAGTGGGTTTCATTAAGAGCAGAATCGGCTCAGATTATATCCAAGCTATAGCCTCCCTAATGCAGGCTGCAGCAACTCTTCCCACTCCAGCAGCCACAGTAATAGTGAACTTCGAAAAAGCCCTTGTCTCAGTGGAGTGGGAACACTTGCATGCGGTCTTGGATCATTATAATTTTGGCCCCTGTTCTTCAGCTTGGATAAAAACAATGTATAGTCACCCCAGTGCAAAAGTGCTCACTAATGGTAACATGTTGGAGACCACATATCTGCATAGGGGCACAAGGCAGGGGTGCCCCCTGTCCCACTTATTGTTCATCCTTGCCATGGAGCCCCTAGCAGTGGCTATTAGAGCCCATCCCCAGATACCAGGGATCATGATTGGGGAGAAGCAATTCCACACCAAGCTGTAAGCAGATGACAATCTAATATTGACCTGTGAGCTATCTCAAAGTCTTCCCTCACATATTGGACACGGACACATTTGGGTTTTTTTCAGACCTCAGGATTAATATTTCAAAATCCGAAATTTTACCCCTTAATAAGCTGACCTCCCCTGCTTGGGTAGGTGACGTGGGCTTAGCCTGGGCACACTCAGAAATAAAATATCTGGGCATTAGGATATCCCCTAACTTGAAATCCCTGGCTGATATCAACTTAAAACCCCTGGGAGTTGCACTTCAGAAAGATATAGCCAGATGGGAACATCTCAAGCTGTCTACGGCTGGTAAAATTGCAGCAATCAAATTGATGGTAGCCCCCAGAGTCTATTACATAGTTTTGCATCTTCCGATCATTTTGCCTAAAAGGTGGGCCCAAAGGTTAAACAGCATAATGAGTAAGTTCCTGTGAGACTTAACCCTCCCCCCCAGGTATAGCAGGGCCAAACTTCATGCTTGCTTGAGTAGAGGGGGACGGAATCTTTCAGACTTCACCCAATACTCCCTAGCTTTCATCACTGATAAAACAGTGAAGTGGTTCCACAAAAGTAATTTGGCCCCACTGGCCTGGTTGGAAATAGACGGCACTATTTTAAAGGGTACACCTCTATCAGCACACCTGGGATACCCCCCTCCCCAAACAGTACCAGCAATGGCTCGCAATTAAGGATTCTTATCAGGCTTGGCAAAAAGTGTGACAGAGGACAAGACTCTGCCTGAACCCAGGACAGCTCACTCCCATATGGAACAATTCCCAACTCTGCATTGATCATCAACCTATAAGTGAGCCAGGTTGGACAAACAAGTCAGTGACACTCCTCAGGGACTTACAGACCCCGACGATGGGACCTCCATAAACTCCTTCCAAGGACTTAGGACATGGTTCAGCCAATCTCAGTGTGACTTCTGGAAATAACTGCAGGTTAGAAGCCTCTATCATTTAAAGTGCAAACAGAAATGTCCTTGTATAACAAGTACTAACAACAAAAACAATAAGCTTAAAGCATTCCCCTTAGAGACGTAAGCCAAGCAAATGCAGGGGCTGGAAGGGAAAATCCAGAGTCTCATGAGAGATAGTGCTTCTAGACTTTGACTTTGATGGCAGATAAGGACTGCTTGGCCCACACAGTCTGCCCATTTCCATACCTACAGGATAAGCTGCAGATCCTAGTTAACCAACGGCCTATTTCTTCCTACCCACCACAAAAATTGCCTTATGTCTGTCCCATGCATTATTGAATTCTCCCACAGTTTTAGACCCCACAGCCTCCTCAGGAAGGCTGTTCCATGCATCCACCACCCTCTCTGTGAAAAAATACCTCCTCCACATTGCCCCAGACCCCCCATCTTCAAACCTTCCCTTCAAGCCAAAAGCAAGAGGAATCAAATTAGGTATCCAGATATCAGAGCAGCATTGGAATCAGTGCTGGGTGAGGGCACACCAGGCCTGCAGTGACCAGAGAAGCCTCTTGATCCAAAACAAAGTTCTGCATCTCTGGTACTGCACTCCCTCACAGCTAAAAGCCGTGGGTTTGACCCCGCAGCAAAACTGCTGGAGATGTAATGCCCTCAAAGCAGATTTATTTATTTAGCTTTTGTTAACCAGGTGAGTACACTAGACATGACATTTGCCTATTTTCAGGTACGACCCGGGACAGTACGAGGAAATACAACATAGGACAACATGATACACTTTAGGCAGTTACACAGAGTCAGGGAAAACAGAAGCATCACATAGTCAGTAGGTACACACAAATGGTCTGAGCATATACATCAAGTCATCAAGGCTGTGGGCAGTGCATTATATACAAATTATATACAATATAGGACCCCAAAACAGTGGGGACACAGTCAGAGCAATATCTAATACATAGGGGGCTGGATATTCAAACTGCGCTATTTTGTGGCGCAAGCCCTTGCGCTGCACAAAATAGTTGCACAGGGGTGTGTCCAGAGCGATATTCAAAGGAGTTGCGCCCTTGAGCAACTCCTTTGAATATCACCCCCTGGCCACAGCCACTGTGCATGGCGCAGTGGAACTTGCACCACCGCAAGTGGTCAGAGTGGAGCATTCAACTTGCGGTGGCGCAAGTACCATTGTACCATGCGCAAAATCCCCATATTCAAAAGGTGACATGCAAATGGGGCCATAATTCATGCAAGGCGCAGGGGGGGCCATTTGCATCTGATTATGGCCCCATTTGCATGCCATTAGCATGCAGGTGCGCCGATCCCTGAGGACTTGCGCCTGGCACCCTGCCAGGCAGCAGCCGTTGGGTACCAACACCCCCTGCAGCCTGACCGCGGGCGAAACAGTGTATAATCCCCACCACCACCCCCCACTGGCCTGATCGCGGGCATAGTTTAACCCCCCCACCAGCCCGATCGCGGGCAGCAATGTAGCTCCCGAATGTATCCCTGGTGGTCCAGTGGACCGTAAATCCCGATAGCGGGGTTGTGTATTAACAACCCCACCTCCTGATTATATCCCTGGTGGTCCAGTGGACGAACATTCGATCAGCGGGATTGTGTATTGCCTTCACCTCCGATTATATCCCTGGTGGTCCAGTGGACCGAACATCGATCGCGGGATGGTGGCTAACAACCCCCAAACATCCCTGGTGCCTAGTGTCCCCACCACCCACCCGCGAAGCCTCCCACCCAGCTCCCCCGCGGCCGGTGAGCGGCAGCATTCCAGCGGTGGATGCTGCCGCCCGCCGGCGCGGGGGGCGGTGGGAGGCTCATGGTGGGTGGGTGGGGACACCAATCACCAGGATGTTTGGGGTTGTTTGCACACTCCATCCCGCGATCGGGATGTTCGTCCACTGGACCACCAGGGATATAATCGGGAGGTGGGGGTTAATACACAATCCCGTGATTGGGATTACGGTCCACTGACCACCAGGATATGTTGGGGGAGATACTTGCTGCCCGCAATCGGGCTGGGTGGGGGAATTACGCTATGCCGGGACGGGCCAGTGGGGTGGTGGTGGGATATTGCTCTCTTTTGCCCGTGATCAGGCTGCAGGGGAGGCACAGGGTGTGGGTTGAGGGCCAGCCACAGGTGGCAGCTGCTGTGTTGCACCCTGCAATGCAGCAGCTCACCTGTGAGTGGCCCTCGACTTAGGCCCTTTTTTTTTTGGCTCAAAGTTGTGCAGGTGCAGGTTGGGGGTTGTGCCTGCACAACTCTGTACAGCCCGGCTGAATATCGGGCTATGCAGTTTATGCATGGTTCCTCCCCCTCCAGTTCAGCATGCATTCATTTGCATTGCGCTGTTGCTCAGCCTGTTTTCAGTGGCGCAACTGCCTCCTGCTGAATATCGCAGAATGGCACAATTTCGGACTTGTGCATGCGCAACCCTATTGCGCATGGCGCAACCCTTTTGAATATCCGGCCCAGGGTGTATACATTGTGTGCAGGCATTCCTATGGTTGTGCACACCTATGCTAAAGCTGTGGTCGACAGTAACACAGCACAGCTCCAGAATACTATGCATTTCTATCCCAGTGGATCCTGGGGCATGGCTGCTAGGTGTCCCCCCCACAATCCATCCGGTTGACCAGGTCCCAACAGCTCTGGGTGTTACAGGCGTCAGTCGAGGTGAAATGCCTGATTCTGAGGAGGTGGTGAACTGCAGAAATCCCACCTTATGAGGAATGGCTCACAGCCTTGGAAGCTCAAGCCTCGCTATCTAAAATGTCTCACTATAATAAAGGGAGTATGCATAAATTCGAATCAATATGGGCCCTTATCTGAACTATATCAGAACCCTTCCTTGGTCCCTTATTTTTTACCTACAGCCTGCTGTGACCAAAGTGTTTTAGCCCTGACATGGTTTCTCTCCGGGACCATCCTTTTTTGAAATCCCTCTGCCATTTTTTTCTACCCCTCCCTCCGCCTAGCGCCCACCTCCCAACACTATATCAGCTTGTGTTTTCCCATTTCTTCCCCTCTTCTTGCTCTCTCTACCTGTTGTTAGTGCTATTCTCCCTGGCACCATTTTCTGGCCCCTTTGAGCATTTCTGTAATCCTGTCTCCTACCTTCTCAGCCCCTGCCCGCCTTTTTTGAATTTCCCTGCTGCTAGCATTTTTGAGTTTCTTAATTTTCCTTCCTCAGCTCAGCGGCTCCTCGTGTCCGACCTCTCGCCTGCTGATTTACATTTTCTTTGTCTGTCCCAGTCTGCCTAGATCAGATCGGCACCACTTCCCTGTTGTCCAATTAAGCCCTTATTTCTTCACCCAGCCCTTCTTTCACACTCCCTCCCCTGCTCTTTGTCCACTGGTACCGACCTGCCCCCACCTCCGCTGTGCTAGCCTACATATCTGGTGCTTTCTCCTAATCCCGCTCTCTTTTTTCTTCCAGCAGACCTCAGGATCCCCACCCCCACAGCACACACTGCTGCTTGGTGGTCCCGGCTCAGACAGAAGAGCCGGCCACTTTTGGGACCCTCGTTCAGCCCTCAGGTATGGCCGTTTCTCCATTTGACTTGTAAGCTGCTAATCTGATTGGCAGCCTGCCACGGACTGTCTGCCCTGCATTGGTCAGTGCCCTCCAAGGCCTCTCAGCCTATCAGAGGACACCCTCTCCAAATTCGGCTTCTTGGCGCCAAAGCGGATGCTTTTAAAATAACTGAATTATTGTATGCCTGCATTTGTAGGACCTCTCTGCAGGAGGGTTTTTTTTCGGCCCACCCGGCCTCCCCCACCTCACAACTTTATTAAATACACTTTCTTCCCCTAGTGGCCCCACCCCCAGGAAATCTCAACCACTCCCCCCTGCTTTCTCCTACTCCCCTAAAAGAAACAGGATGCAGCTGTAGGATCTTTATAGCTGTGCGGTTTTCCCATAGTAACCCTGTGTCTCTGTTTTTCTAATCCAGCCCCCTAGATCTATACTGCACGCTTTCCTGCAGCTAACCTCTCACTGGTCTCCTGGGAAATATATTTTTACCCTGTTAATACCTCAAATATGTTCTCCCCTGTCCTCTACATTACCTTATGCTCCATGACAGGCCTGTTGTTTGTTACTGACTTCTGTGCCATCATCCTTGCGTCAGACCAGGCTTACCTAAAATCCCCTTCATCAAAATGCCTTGATTTGGTGACCACACACAAACAAAGCCAAAATACATCAGCTGTCCCCCATGGGCTCTGCCTTATTGACCCTTCTGACTAACCAGGATCATCATCTCTTTAGTTTGTTTCTCCAGTCCCTCACTATACCGTCACCTCCCTGGCACCCCACTACCTGCCACCTCCTCTTACTCATCCTTCTAGCAGGGGATGTGGAAACCAACCCTGGGCCCTTGAACATGCACATTGATCATGCCAATGTTGTCTGGTCAGGGTGCTGCAGTCTCAGAGTCGCACACCTAAATGTGTGCAGCCTCCCAGCAAAGTTCACTGAACCTTGAAGCCTGGGTATGCCTATACAAACTGCATGTCCTGGGATTATCCGAAACATGGCTTAAGCTATACCACAGTGATGCCTCCTATCAACTCCCCAGCTACTCACTGCTGAGGCTTGATAGGCTCAGCAGTAAGGGGGTGGTCGCTTTGCACTATACCTGCAAGAAAATATTCATGCCACCATTACTGCCCACTCCTCCCCTTCCTCAATCTGTGAGTGACTTGTTTCTGAAATTGTCCTGGGCACATCAAAGAAATGGTACATAGGCTGCTGCTATAATCCTCCCTCAGAAGGAACACCGGGGCTATCTAGCTTCTTGGACGGCCTTGCCTCTGCCCCCTCCTCCAGGGACACCATCATAATCGGGGATTTTAACCTCCACTGGACTGAACCCCCTGCACCTGAATATGTGCACCTCCTAAAGTCACACCACTTTGAGCAAATCATCTCCTCTCCCACCAGACATAACCCCCGCTCAACAAATCACTCCACCATTGATCGGATTGCCACCAACTGTGTGAACCTAGTACTCCAATGCAGGTACTATGTCAGACTCGATCAGTGACCACACCCCCAAGTATTCTGCTTTAACCACCAAATCATCACATCCTCCCCACAGATTACTATCTTTTAGGAAATTTAAAGCCTTCGACTTGGACCTAGTGCTAAGGGATGCCTGGGCCATAAACTGGTCCCCAGTCTACCTATTCAAAGATGCCTCCTCAACAGTGACAATTTTTACGGAAGCTCTTCGCAAACTGCAGGATAGATATTTCCCAATCACCACCAGGAGGATTAGAGGTGGAAACACCTGATGGCTATCACAGGAGCTTCTAGCCCAAATGAAAACAAGGGACAAAACATGGAGAGCCTTTAAGGCATCCCCTTCCCCTCAACTACAGAATGCATATACTGTAGGTCACTCCGAAACTCCTGTAAACAGGTGGTGAAGCCACTGAAATGTAAATACTTTACCAACCTGCAGGATGAGTCTCTTAGCAACCCCCATAATGTTTGGGCCTCCATTAATACCCTACTTAGCCCAAAGACAAACAAATAACCAAAATCACCTACCCTGCTGGTCCCACCATCGATCCAGGTGTTATTGTTGATTCCTTCAACAAAATATTCACTGACCTTACCTCCTACACCAGCAAAATCCCTCCACAGTCTCCCTCTGTCCAAAAAAAACATCAACACCGTCCCTCTCCACCTAGCCCTGTTTTCTATTTTAGAGCCATCGACCACAGGGCCACTGGCAAACTCCTAAGGATACTACCCACCAGAGGTGGCCCAAGCAGCAACGGCCTGCATCCCACCTTTTTGAAATTCCTCTCCCCAGCCCTAGTAAGGCCTCTGACCTACATATTTAATCTTCCCCTCTCATAGTCCACTATACCAGACTCATGGAAACATGCACATGTGGTGCCTATTCTCAAATCCGGTAATCCAACTGCCCCGGAGAACTACCGTCCCACCTCTCTCCTCCCACACCTAAACAAACTATTAGAAAAAAATCATCCACCACCAACTATCCAAGTATCTTGAATATCACAACCTTCTGACCCCACTCCAACATGGTTTCCTCAAACAACACAGCACATCCTCTGCATTGGCCCTTTTTTCCAACCATGTCCTTAGGAGCATGGACATGGGTATGGCCACAGGTGCAGTGTTTGTGGACCTATCAAAAGCCTTCTATCTTGTGGACCACCGCCTTCTAATTTCCACCCTGTTAAACCTAGGTTGCTCCATGGACACTGCCACTTGGTTCAGCAGCTACCCCGCAAGCAGGTCCCAGTCTATTATGATAGGCAAAGTTACTTCTACTGCCTTGCCTGTCTACACTGGTGTACCCGAGGGCTCCATACTGGGGCCTCTATTGTTCTCACTTTTCATAAATAATCTTCCTGTGGAGAGCACAAACTGCAATGCACTTCTCTCTGCTGATGACCTCGCCATCTTTCATAGAGCCAGATCCCTTGAAACCATATCATCCACCCTTACCTCTAACTATGGAGCAGTGCAAAATTGGTTCCTTTCCAAAGAAATTCCTGGTAAATGAAATAAAAGCCAAGGCCATGCTCTTTGGCTCTAAGCCTTACCTGTCTAAGGCTGTCAAAACTAACACCAATTTACTCATAGCAACCCCTGCAGGACCTGTATCCTCCTTCAAATACCTAGGAGTGACTCTTGATCCCTCCCTTACCTACAACGTCCACATTGATAACATCATAAAAAGGGTCCACCAAAAGTTGGGGGTAGTCTACCGTGTAAACCACCTCCTGATCCCAAAGGCTCGCCTTGCAATTGCCCAGGGATATCTCCTGTCCTTTCTCAACTATTGTTCTCCTGTTTTCTCCTCCACTTCTGCCTCACTTCTCTCTCGGCTAAGTATCACATATAATTCTATCTATCACTTTGTCCTCCAGGTCCCTTCCTCCACTCATCACTGCTCTCTATACCAATGATTAGACTGGCTATCATTACATGGTCACTACGAATATGCCAAGGGCAGTCTAGTCGACACCTCTCTTGGAAACTCACAGAAGTCCCCTTTCTCCCCAGTTCTGTCTGCCAGGGCAGTCACTCGTTCTCTCAGGGACTCTTTCATAACCCCCCCCAGTAGTCCCCCATGTATCTACTGTCTTGAGGAGCAAGGCCTTCTCTACCTCTGCCCCATCTCTCTGGAACAGACTACCACCTGCTAGGGACTCTTTCATAACCCCCCCAGTAGTCCCCCATGTATCTACTGTCTTGAGGAGCAAGGCCTTCTCTACCTCTGCCCCATCTTTCTGGAACAGACTACCACCTGCTATCAGAACGTCACCCTCTCATCAGTCCTTCAAATTGCAGCTGACAGATTGGCTTAAGTCCCAGGCCAACTGTACATGCTTCCTGGGCAACACCCTCCCCAAACAGCTGCCTTAGAGGCAAAACTTTATACCATGGCGCTGTTCCACCAAATGTTTCACCTGGCACTCTTGGTTTCACTCTGTGTAAACACTGATTGTTGTAATGTATTACACCATGCACTGTTGCATATCCTGACTGCCTAAATGATGTCCATGACTGCCTTTCTTGTAAATTACCAGGTGTCTAAGATCAGGCATGCACTGTTGTATTTGCTAAAAAATGTGTTCTGTTCACTTCTAGATTTTGTTGTGTTTTTATCACTGTTCTTGACTTCCATTTATACCCAATGTATTATGTGCTCCTACCTTATTGTAACTTGGCCCTGTATTGGTTTGCCACTGTGTGGCCTGGGTTGCAACTGAAAATGGTCCTCTGGATCAGTTTGCCTACCCGGTTACCAAAAACATAAATAAATAAATAAATAAAAATCAGGAATAAGAAGCCTCAGGGTCGTCTCTTTAAGGACAAGCTTAGGCCTCCTTGAAGCACTTCCAGGGAGCGGCTAGTTTATTGCTGGTTTTAGATACGTGCTGTTTTACAGTTAGCAGGTGCCAACACCTTTTGTGAAATCACACGAGTCTCTTGTGGATGTGCAGTAAGCAGGGCCCCTGGTGCTCTGCAGCAGAATTTTCTGATTTCTGCGGCAGGGCTCCTTGATTTCTGTGGCAGCATTTTCTGATTTCTGTGGCCTGATTTATTTATTTCTCTGGCAGAACGCAGTCCTGCCATTGGTTAAATATGATGTGATGTCATCAATGACATCATATGCCGAGCACAGAGGAGGGGCTTCAGGATAAACAAGATGGGAAAGAAAGCCTGACACTATGGAAAAACAGTATACTTGAATAAAAATTCACCAAAAACAGTGAAATTTGTTGCACTATATACATTCTGCAGCATGATGCAAATTCTGTGGAAAATTCCACAACCACAGAATTCCAGGGGCCTTGGCAGTAGGTGAGGATACTCACCCTTCCCTTGAGACGCTTCTGTAGGCCCTGTCTGTTCTCCTGATTGCTCACTAGAAGAATATGGTAAATCGAAGTTCCCCTTTCGTAATACCTCCTTTGACAGTATCGGTAATGTTCATCTAAGGTTCAATCCTCCGTATGTGTAAAACTTTACTAGCTTTGTCATTTCTGTACTGTTTCCACTGCATAATGTTTGGAAAAAGCGTAAAACTAAAGAATCTAAAACAACTATCCAAACTGCTTCCTACTGCATAAATGGAATATTGTGTATGTGATGGGGACCTTGTGTGACACATCATTTATCTGCACCTGGGCAGCGTGTCCTTGGGCTTATTACTCATGGCTTACACAACTCGTGAGGTTATCTGAGGTCAAACTGCTCTTGTGCAGATAAATGATGTATCACGCAGCTACCCATCATATATCTCTCAGATTAAAAGGAGTACTTATTTTACTACTTTAAATATAAAAAAGTGCTAAAGTAGTCTAAAAATATTGCTGCTTATTTGTTAAAATGAGGAATGAAGGCTATCCGAAGACAAGGAGATATGGGGCAATCTAAAACAGAATACTAAAATAAAGGTCAAACTTTTCTCTGTAACATGCCCTGCTGCTATACAGATCATGAACTGAGCTGGCTCTGAGCTCTTATCAAGCATCCACTGACCTGACCATCTTTTGCTCAAGCTGGGATTCACAAGGTTGTTCCCAGACCTGGGCCCAGATTTTCAAAGAATGGAAAAAATGCGCATGGGCGGCAAAATCGTTGGGCAAGGGGGGTTTTCTCTTGTTTGATTGGAAATTTTTCTGCAAGCACGTGATTTTCATACCAGGAGCTATTAAGCAACTGTTTATGCAATTTATGACAGCTTGCACTTGAATTCTGTCTGCAGCAGTGCTATGCCCGATATTATCAGGCATAACATTCCTCTGCAGCTGAACCCACCATGCGTGTGACACCCGTGCGCAATAAATGCTAAAAACAGCATTTCTGCCAGTGCAGACAATTTTTTTTCTCTACACCAGAGAGTTGCATATTAGGGCTTAGTCTCTGGCCATGTCAGGTCTTTTGAAAATTGGGTTTCTGGTCTACTTCAAACTGGTAATGTGGACTGCTGCTGACATTCATTCACTCTGGAGGCAAAGTTGCATTTTAGTTTACGTGTTTTAAAAATTACTCTTAAGTTGTTCTTTTTTTAGCACATGCCTGCCAGACCCAGAATTAATTGGGTGGAAGCTCATTTAAAAGACTGGTCCTTGAGACGCATGATTCAACAAAACATGAGCTTCAAAAAGAATATAAATACAGAAAAGTGTACTCCCAGCACAACCCTAACACTAAAACCCTTAAGGTAGAGAGACATGCCCAGCCTTTGCAATTATGAGTAGTACAGTGAAAAAAGAACCAAACAGACTGGAATTGCTGACCTGCTATAAATGACCAAGTAATATTACCAAGGAAAGGTTTCTGTTTTTTTTATAAATCATCTCAGATGTGCTTTTTCTTTGACTTCTCTTACCACATTTCATTCATGAAACTTTTTGTTGAAAATTAATTTCCCTGATTTTTTGGTTTTTATTTTACAATTTATAGTATGTTCCCAGGATAGATATATGACATATAACATAAAGCAAAAATACGCATACCTCAATTGTTCAAAGCATCATGGAAAGTATACACAAATCACCTTGAAAGAACTTGGGCTGATACCAGCTGGCTCTGACACAATGTGCAAAGACTGAAAACAGAAGACACAGACAGATGTTCATCTCCTGTTCATCAATGTCCTGCTTCTTGCTACACCCCAAATTTTGCAGTCGGGTGACCTGAAGCATAGGAAGGTCAAGTGACTTGATCAATGTCATGCAGACAGTGAGCTGTCATGTCTGGGATCCAGCCACTAGGTCCCAATGCCTTTCCCATTACAAAGATACTGCTGGCGATTCCAACAACTTTGCATGCAAAGAGAATACCTTCCGGCAGGAATTAGTTCTGAGAATGAGCTGTAACATGTTGAAGATATACAATTAAGAGTTTAGCACATCCTGTACTGAAAGATTCAAAACCGATAGCTTCTGAACACTGTTTAAGGGTAATCTCTAACTATAAAAACACTTAATTGCTGTGTAAACTCTATCATAATGAACATGATGTTTTTAACAAAATAAATGCATCACCTGTCTTTGCTCAGTATCATCTTTACAGTTTGTACAAGAAATATTCAGGTCCTAACAGTGACTTGTAACTTCACTTGCAGATAAAATCACACATTACATTTTATGAGCTTTCACAGCTGTGGGGAACTATCATTTTTGAGTTCTTCTCCAGTTATACGCAAGGCCCCTGGAACACTGTGATTCCATGACTGTGGAAATTGACACAGAATTTGCATAATTTAACAGAATATACAGTATTTGGCACCACAGACTTCATTGCCCTTGGTGATTTCTTTATGCAAATAAGCATTTTTTTCCCTATAGTTTTTAGCTCCTGCTCCTTGCTTATCCTGAAGCTCCTCCTCTGTGGTCAGTATGTGATGTCATTGATGATATCACATCATATGTTATCCAATCGCAGGACTGCATTAGTGCATTCCGTCAATGAAATGAATAACTCGCACCACAGGAGTAAGCAAATGCCACTGTAGAGGCCTAGTAGCCCTGCTGCAAAATCAGGACAGAAGAGTTTTGGAGAACTTGGGCCCCCTAATTATATGCAACTGTCAGTCTAAATTATTTGATGATGCTGGCCCGGTGGCGCTGAGGGTTGAGGCTCAGAACGCCACACCTCGTGCCACACCATCGACCCGGGTTTGGGATTGGACTCGGGTCACCGCGGCCTGGCAGGGGAGAGGAAGGATTGAGCATCCCATGACTGCTCTCCTACCTCTGGAGTGGCTGGGTGTAATGTATTGTGCTTCAATGGCAACTGGTGGAGGCCAGCTGCGTGCCTGGATGGGGGGGAAGCGCGGCAGGCATCAGCATGGCCGTGCTGTGACGCCATTGCACGTCCAGCTCCCAGGGGCAAGAAAATGGCAGAAAAATAGTGGGGCAATCTCGGCGGCTGATGTCCGTGCCCTGCGCACCTGGACATGAGAGGTGCCTTCACTGGGGTGCAGCCGACCTTGTGTGCAAGGGGCGTATAAATCCACACGCCAGACCTGGTGCGGGTGCTGGCGGCTGGAGATCACTGGGTCTGCTCCGCAGGGGAGAAAAAATAAATTCTTCGATGATTTGAATATATGATTATGTTTTGCATTACTGGGGTGTAATTTTTTATTCTGTAAACTGCAGTGTTGCATGAGCTGCTATGGCTCAGGTTGGAGTCCTAGGAACTGAAGTTCATGGTCCCCTTCCCCCACCTCTCCATCACAAATTTCTCCAGTCGTCGAAGCTCCTACCACAACGCTATCCGCTTTGCCTCTGGTCTCCCTAAACTCACACACCACTGTGACCTTTATAAGCTCACCAGTCGGCCCTCCCTTGAGGCCCACCTCAACTGCAAGAAGGCCACCTTCTTCTTCAAACTCTCCTGTGGACCGCTCCCTGATTGCCTCACTTCTATGTTCCAGACAGCCGCCGCCACCAGGATCACTAGACTGTCCTCCACTCTCTCTTTCACTGTTCCACTCAAGACCAGAAAACACTCTCTTTTATTGGACCCAAGCTCTTCAACTCTCTCCCTGCAGAACTAAAACTCTGTCCCTCTACAAATGCCTTCAAACACAGTATCAGGAGACATTTCTCTCCCACTTGCACTTGCTTGCAGCCCTAATCTGGCTCCCATTCTGCATTTTTTCCCCCTCATTCTCTGGTTATCCACCTCAGGCACTCACCCTCTCTTTCTAGCACTTGTAGTATTGTTAATCCACCTAGGCTAGTTTTTAGAGTGCACTTAAATGTTTTTGTTTCCCACTGTTATATTATATTATTGTTAAACGCTCACTGAATGCTTAATATCACCATGTTATTTGTTTAATTCACCAAGGCTAGTTCATGGTTTGCCCGTTAGTCTGTATTATCATAAAGTGATGTACCATTTTATTAACCCTCACTGTTAGTTAAATGTTTAAGCCTATGTCATGTCTCATGACTGTTGTATGTAACTGGACGCCTGTGTATGTGGGCAGCAATGCTCACATGCCTTTCCAGTAAAACCAATAAAAATGAAACAATACTAACACTGACAATTCTCAATGGCCACAATAGGTGTTTACTGGAGCAAACACAATTGTACACAATATTCCAAGAGCAGCCTTACCAGTACTCAATAAAATGGAACACTCCCATTACTTCCAATGCTGGTTATGCCCCTGATAATGCAGCCCAGCATTTGCGATGCCTTTCTCATTGCCCGTGCTGGGGCAGCTTCTACTTCTCATCACCAGTGATAACTCCCTGGTCTGACAATTGCCCTGTCAGATGGGATTTCCTGCCACTTGGGTAGGAAAAGGGTGCCCCTGCATCTGACCTGAAACCCCTGGTAGAGGGGTAGGACAGGAAGGAAGGGAGTCAAAAAGAAAGGGAAGGGGGTGGTGGGTGCACCTTTTGGGGGTCCTAAAGGGGGAACCTAATGACTGCTGCTTCTGGAAGGTCACAGAGACAGCAAACCATCCCATACCCCTGGAGCGGGCTCCTCTACTATAGGTGCCACTGCCTAGTCCTTGGGGAAGCTGTTGGAGCAAGGAACTTGAGGGAGTGTAGAGTCATTTTGAAAGACTGCAGCTCCATAAGGGTTATTTCCACATTAAGGTCAAACAGTTTTAGGTCACATAAAGCAGAGTTCAACACCACTTGTTCAGTGTTGGTGGAAAAACCAGCAACAAGCAGCCAGAAATAACTGCAAAGACAAATTCCAGAAGCTACAGCCCGAGAGTAAACATCAGAGGCATCATATGCTGAATGCAGGAAATGTTTCCCAGCTTCCAAGCCATGCATAATACTTTTCTGTCTTGCATATGCCATCTGGCATACCATCCACAGTGGTACAAATGCACCTCTACAAACTCTTCCGATATTTAATCATAACATCTTGGTAACAGGCAATACAGAGACCTAATGAAGCAGAGGCAAAAGTCCATTTACCCGTAATGTCCAATTTCCTGGATTATTAGTTCAGGGCCTTAGCACTCATATGATGAGGTACTGTGGATTAGTCATGATCAGTTATAATGACCATCAGGTTTGTTTCATGCTGGGTGGTTTAATAAGACTTGGCAGAGGGGGCAGGGCACTTGTATCTGCCTACCAAAGAACTGCTGGCAATGTACTAGATTTATGCCAAGCAACCACATCAGCATCCTCCAAAGCAGGATAACTAGCAGTGGATGAACAATGATGAGATACAGAAACATACATAGAGAGAACACAGAATTTGAGGGCAGACAATGGCTGGCTGGCCCACCCAGTCTGCCCATTTGTCCCCTGCCTATACTGTCACTGCAGACCCTACCTGATCTCTGGCTCTCCTTCCCTTGTTTCACACTAAGATTCCCTTGTGCCTATCCCATGCATGCTTGAAGCCCACCACTGTTTTTCCCCTCACCATCTCCTCTGAAAGACTGTTACAGACATCCACCACTCTTTCAGTGAAGTACTTCCTCACATCTCTCTTGAATTTACCCCTTTCCAGCTTCATTGCATGTCCCCTTATTCTCGCACATCTTTTCCTTGGAAAAGTACTCCCCTCCTGTACCGTATTTACTCGTGTGAGGTATTTACAGGTCTCCGTCACATCCCCCTCTCCCTTCTCTCTTCCAGGGTGTACATACTGAAGTCCTTCAGTCTCTCCTCATAGGGCTTTTGATGCAGACCCTGCACCATTTTAGTTACCCTCCTCTGGATTGCCTCTACTCTGTCCTAAGATGTGGTCTCCAGAACTGAAAACAGTGCTACAGGTGGGGTCTCAGCAGCAATCTATACAGTGGCAACACCACCTCCCTCCTTCTGCTGGAGATACCCCTCCCTATGCACCCCAACATCCCACTGTCCCTACCCACTGCCTTGTTGCACTGCCTCGCCACCTTGAGATCATAAGATATGACTCCTCCCAGGTCCCTTTCCTGTTTGGTGAATGTCAATACCTCTCCTTCCACATTGTACTCTGCCTCTGGGTTGCTGTGCCCTAAGTGCAAGATTTTGCACTTTTTTGTACTGAAACTAGCTGCCATACTCTTGACCACTCCTTGTTTTCTCAGGTCTCTGCACCTTTTTCCACCCCCTCTGGAGTGTCCACCATATTGCAGATGTTGGTATCATCCACAAAGAGGCATACCTTCCCTTTTAGCACATCTACAATGCCACTTATAAAGACATTAAGGAGGACTGGTCCCAGTACTAAGCCCTGTGGTACCCTGCTGGTCACCTTCCCTTCCCTGGAGTGAACTCCATTTGCTACCTTCTGTCGCCTATCCCTTAACCAATTTGTTACCGTTGACTACCTTTGGACCCACCATTAAGTTGCCTAGTAAGCCTTCTATGGGGAACAGTTTCAGATGTCTTACTGAAATCTAAGTACGCAATGTCCATCACCCCACGCTGATCTACTTCCCTGGTCACCTAGTCACAGAAATCTATCAGGTTTGTCTGGTATGACCTCCCCTCATGAAACTGTGTTGCCTCAAGTCCTGTAACCCACTGGATTCAAGATATTTGGAATGGAATTCCAGGAATTGGAATTCATAAAGACATTTTTGAGTGGTGTCCTTCTCCTTACTGGAAAAGTAGAGCTTATCTGCATTAGGTGCATGAAAGCCTGAAAAGTGGCATCCTCAGGAAGTGACCTGGTGATATAAACTGGAGTGCCCTTACTTCCAGAGGAAATAGTGAAACCAGAGTCAAACCCATAAACCAGAGGCTGAGCTTGCACCAAAGTGCGATTCTCCTGTGGTGAAATGGGGAGATACGGGCTCAACCAAACCTTACTGCAAAAATACAAAAGCTTTATTTAATGTCACACATCTGTATCTATGTACTTTTTTTTCTTAGAATATAAATATCAGTAGTACAGCCATATTTGCTTCTATATGCTTGACCTTGTAATGCAACAATGCTACGGCAGTAAGAAATAAAGAGTAACTTCTCGTACCTCTGCGTCCTTTTAATAAACAGCCACCACTGCAGGTCATGCTTTCTCATGCGTATGTGCCAGGTTTGGCAATTTGTGGAAAGTATTTTATCTCAAACATATGTCTTTTTAATATGTACATAAGTGACATTGGAGAGGACAGCCAAGGAAAACTGTCTGTTTGCTGATGATACGAAGTAAAGTGGCAGGGTAAATCACAAGGAGGGGGTGCAGGAGCTCCAGAAAGACCTTAAAAAACAGTGTAATGGTCTAAGGTTCGGCAGTTGAAGTCCAATGCAAAGAACTGCAAAGTAATGCACTTAAGCAGACTTAATCCAAAAACATAATGCTAGATGGGAAGAGCTAGGCTTGAGAATACATCAGAAGAGACAGGTCAAGGGGGTCATACTAAGTGACTCCCTAAAGCAAACAAGGCATTGTAACAGCATAGAGCAGGCCATCAAGGATGCTGGGCTGTATATGGAGACTTTCTGACAGTAGGAGAAGGGAGGTGAATCGTGATATTGCCACTGTATAGATCACTAGTAAGGAATCATCTGGAGTACCATCCCCAGTTTTCGAACCCCCATCTGAGAAAGGATATTGATATACCTGAGACTGTACAGCGAAGGCTCACCAAGATGATCTGGGGCAACAGGGCAGATCCTATTAGGAAAGGCTAGAGGGCCTAAATCCGTATTTGCTGGAGATCAAACGGGAAAGGAGAGACATGACAGAAACATATACATTTCTTAGGAGCGTTAATAAGATAAACAGTGAGCACATATTTGTAAAAAATAAGGAAGCAATCACTAGGGGTCATGACTGGAGCCAGTTAGGGGTTAAAGGTTATACTTTATAGAGTGGGTGTTGGATCCATGGAACAGACTACTGGCAGAAGTGTCGGGGGCATCTACCCTTAATGAGTTTAAACATGTATGGGGCAGGGCAAGAGGACACATTGTTCAAAAGAGGGGCAGTAAGGAACTGAGTGTTGTGATAGCAGGGGGTGACAGGAATCACTAATTAGGACAGTGGGTTAGTGGGGTGAGGTATTTTAGAAAGGTAGGCTAGATGCACCTGTGGTCTCCTTCTGCCACCAAACTGTATGTAAATATGTATTTTATGTGGCAACCTGTTTCACAGCTAATCTTTTCTTTTTCTAGGATTTTAGCCAATGATAAAACTACTGAAAACTTAAAAGGAAATTACAGGTATTTTTTCTTCGCAGTTCCACAACCTGTTAAGACCGAGCCACTTCCATGCCTGTGTAGCTCCACTGCCTGTCATGTATCACATTGTGCACATGCTACTGTTTCAGCACAGTGGGTACACCTTCATCAGTGACAAGCCTGGGGCAACCTAGCAGTACTAAAAATCAATAAAGTGACTGTGCTTATTAAAATATGCAAATGTGCAGTGGGAGAGTGGTGATTAGGGTTGCTATATACAAATGTTTAATAGGTTGATCCTGCATGAGGTACCATACTGTTCAAGCATGGCCCTTTACCTGTAGACTGTCTTGGGTCATGAGCAGGGAGAATTGTATTAAAAAACGTTTGAGTAGCACATTTCAGTGTTAAAACTAATTTGAGTAGCAGCAGGAAAAATACGTGAAACATTTTGCATGGAGCTTTGTTTAAAGCAGCTGAACAACCCTTTTTGGGTGAACTCAGACGTGTAGCAAGTGACTGCTATACATAAACAATTTTGTGTAGTAGTTGTTGAAAATTGTGTATTTTTTTTTTTTTTGCTACACTATATCAGGTAAAGTATTCCCTGGCCATGAGCATAGGGGATGTGGTACAGTGAGTGAAGGTCAGACATAGGAACCCTAAAACCACATTTCCCAACTTCGTGGGCATTGTGCTTACAACTCTAATAGTTTATTTCCAACCATTGTGCAGTTTGAGTTTTGAGCAATCCTAGTGAGCATTAATGTTCTTTTGCCATACATTTCCTTACTTTAATATCTCTATCTATCACACACACACATGTGGTTATAAGCCTGTTCGCAGTCCAGTTGCTATGGGCATTGCTACACGTGCTATGTTCTGGTGTCACAGCATGTTTCTTGACTGGTAGAATGAGCAGGATTCGAAAAACATTGAAGAAAAATGGTGGCTGCACTGGGTGAGTGCCAAGAGTTGTGGAAAGTGGGCGGATAATTCAGTACTGCTACTGGTGGCAGTATTTCTTGATGACAACAACAAAAAATTTTTTACAGTCTGCATCCATGATGTCCCAAGACAGGAATGGAGTTCTTGGGAGCAAGTCATATGAGGAGAGGCTGAAAGACCTCAACATATATACCCTGGAGCAAAGGAGGGAAAGGAGGGGACGTGATAGAGACCTTTAAGCACCAAAAGGGTACAATCAAGGTATATAATAAGCAGTGTATTCCAGAATAAGAGGCTCTCAAGGACAAGGGGTCATGACATGAAGCTAGCAAGAGGAAGAATCAAGGGAAGCATTATAAAACATTGCTTCACAGCTAGTGTAGTGGATAGGTAGAATACACTCCCTATGGAAGTGGTAGGGGGCCAAAACAGTGATGTGATTTAAAGTTGCTTGGGATAAGTACAAGGGAATTCGGGAGAGGGGGCGGGAATTACCCGGATCATCTAGGGTCCTCGGGTAACATGGAGATAAAACACTTGGGCAGACTCGGTGGGCCTGGAGGTCCTTATCTGCCGACAATTTCTATGTTTCAAGTACAAGCTGTGTGGTGTACGAACTGTATAAGTAACAAGTATCTGAAGAGACCAAGGGAATGAGACTGTGATACTGCTCAGGATTCAGGAAACGGGGTAATAAAAGAGGAAGAACGTCTGAAATGTTTTTGGTGAAGTTTTATGCAACATTACTTTTGAATGGACCCAAGAGGCACATGGAGTGATGGTAGCAGCAGTGGGAGAACAATAGTTGGAGGATACACTACTTTGTTCATTTTCTGAAATGGTTCTTTTTCCTTTTGGAAAGGGACAAGTACAGTGTAGTTTGGGAACAGCAATGTGAGAGTTGGTGCCGTGCAGGGGGGGGATGCAAGAGAACAGATATAAACAAGGTTTTCCTGTATTCTTTCCCTCTGCAGCAGTCTGGAAAGTTACAGCACAGCATGTTCAGCCACTTGCTGTGCAAACTGGAACAGAAAGTGAGAAAATGTGCTGTTGGGGTTGATGTGCATGCATGCATGCATGCGTGTGTGAGAAGGAACGTGAAAGTGGGTGGATGGTGCAGAAACTGTGTACAAAAATGACTGGTGATGTAGTAACTGTGTACATACATGACATTTGTGTACACAGTTACTCAGATAAATGGATTTATCACAGTTCATTTATGTCCACACCTATTAGTATAGCAGTACTGTCTTGCAAGTTGGTTATAAGATAGTAGTTTTATCTTGGCTAATCCAGACCCACACTCGTTGTGTATACATCTACAGGTAGCTAACATGGGTCTAAAAAAAATATGCACAATATTGTATGAGTGGTCTTTGACCCCATGACATCACAAGCAGTGAAGCCATCAGTGACGTTACAGGGGTTACGCATCACAAATAATTAAGAACACATTCTGGTGTGGGAAGCAGAATACTAAAAACATAATTTTTGCATTTCATCTTAGGGTCCAGTATCCTGAATACCCCCAAATACCAGTGCAATAGATACTCAAGTAAACATGCCAAACAAATGCAAATATAATGAAAATCATACAAGTTAAACATACACAACCAGTGTCAAAATTGTTCACAACAAAAATACCTTTACAATGAAGGTAGTCACAAAACTGAACTCTGTGTAGTTTCTAAAATATAGCCATCTCTGCTGTTGTATTGTAAAGAAGTGCTTGTTGCTGAATCTATGGACTGTCACATGAGACAGCATACATTGTAGGTACAAAAAAAGCAATAAACTTAGCTGAGATGGATATCCCAAGGGGTCATAAAACTATCATAAAGCTAGCAGGCTAATTTAGGAAAAACTCCTGACAGCAGAAGGACACACCAAAACTTCACACACAAATCAAGATACTCTGCACAACATGTTTTTACACATTCCAGCATGCAAAGATTTGACATCATAGGGCAGAGTTCCTTTAAGCTAAGCTCCTTCCACCACCCAGGTGGTATATCCCTGGACTCTGCTCTATGATGTCAGATCTTTTCATGCTGGAAGCAGGGATATGTATACTGCTTGCCAGGGGAGGCCAAGTGGGTTGTGTGGATGTGAGCCATATACCACTTCTAGAACTACGGTTACAAGAGAATAACCTATTTTTCTAGGGGCATGGATATGGTTCGCTATCCACACTCTGGCAGACTCCTAGCAGTTCTCTGGAAGAAGGGGGTAAAGCATGCACCCCTACATGACGAATAGAGACTAGAGAACAGAGGGCCCAAAACTAGTATCTCACCATGGCTCAAGGACTATGCGATAGTGTGAAATGAACCATAGAAGTTGACGGTAGATAAGGACTGCAGGGCTCATCCAGTCTACCCATTTCTTTTTCTACCTTAAGAATATGCCATCAGCGCGTGCGTACTGATTTCCAGGTAGCAGCCTTGCAGATTTCCAGGTAGGGATGTCCCTGGACGCAGCCACTGAGGCAGCAATATGTCTGGTGGTATAAGCCCTAAGCCAGGCTCCCTACCAGCCAAACTATTACAGAGGTCAATGCAGGAGGCAATCCATCTGCCAACTTTGCTGCCAGTTCACTAGGTGCAGCTTCAACGTGACTAACAGCTGGCGAGACTGTCCACAAATGCTAGCCATGCACTCAACATAATAAGCAAGTGCTCTCTGCATGTCCAGATTACAGAGCCTGTGGTCAGCCTCTGAAAAAGGCTTAGTAAGGTATCCAGGTAAGTTAACAACCAGGTTAAGGTGAAACTCAGATGCCGCTTTCTGAAGTGGTTTACGCACTGAAGGGGACAAGTGGTCCAGCCCTTGCAAAAGCACCCAATCATCTTTTCCTGGGCCATCATCAGCTTACCATCCCATGCCCAGTAAGCACAGATGGCTGCCAGGTGCACCTTAAGGGTAGTCGTCCATAGTCTCAATTGGGAAAGGGAGCAAATGTAGTCCAGGATGCTAGGCACAGGGCAGACAAGGGGATCAAGCTCCTTGGCCCGACACCAAATGGAAAATCTCTTACACTTAAAGGCATAGCATACAGGGGTCAACTTCTTTCAGTAGACCTCCACAATGTGGAGCACTTCATCCTGGAAGACCTGGAACTCTAGCCACTCAGGAACCAGACTGCGAGGTACAGGAACTGCAGGTCTGGGTGCCGGACCGTCTCTTGAAGTCTGGTCAGCAAAGCTAGGCAAAGCGCAGTCGCCACGGAGGAGATCAGAGTACCAGAACTACCTTGGCAAGTCTGGAGCTATCAGGATCACCCGCACCTTGTCCTTCCAGGCCTTGACCATGACCTTGTGGATCAAGGGGGAGGGAAGGTGTCCACAAGGTCTGGGAGCCAGGACCTCGTAAAAGCATCTCCCAACAGTGTCCCAGACTGTGGGGGTGGGCATAAAACAGCCCCAGTTTTGCATTCTCCCAGGAGGTAAACAGATCCACTACAGGAGTGCCCCATCAGGAAAACAGGAGGGTCACCACCTCTTGATGTAGGGCCCATTCATATGACATCTCGCCAACCTGGCTGAGAGCATCCACCAGATGACTGTTCTCTCCTGCAGTGTGAATCACCAGGAGATCTGCACCCAGGCTGCGCATGAAGGTCCAAGTGCGGAGGGCCTCCCAACACAAGGGAAGGGAGTGAGTTCCACACTGTCTGTTCAGGCAGAACATGGTAGTGGCGTTGTACATCTGGAGCTGCACAACCTATCCTCTGATTAGAGGAAAGAATTCCATCAGTACCAGCCGTACTGCACACAGCTCTGGCAGATTTACACGGAGACGGGATTCCCTGAGTGACCAGAACCCATGGGCTCTATGGTCCCCCAGGCATACTCCCCATCCCACCACAGACACGTCCGTTATGAGCGTGAAAGTTTGTTCTAGGCAGACAAATGGAATTCCTTACTTCAGGTGTTCTGGGATCAACCAACACTAGATGGCATCTCACACTGGCTGGGTCACTGTGACCGGCTGGTCCAAGTGTCTAGGTGCTGGGACCAATAAGGGTCCAACTCCCAATGGAGGTGAAGCATCTGCCAGCAGGCCCAGTAGACAATGCTGGTGCAGGATGCCCTATACCTAAGGAGCCTCAGAAAATACCAAGCAGGGCGAGAGTGAACAATTTTGGGCCAGGAAAGACACAATAAACTGAGGCTTGTTTCCAGGTGCATTCTGGGAGCTCAGGGAAGTTAAGTGACTTGCTCATGGTCACACAGTATGCAAGTGGTAGCTGTAGGATTCAAACTCGGGTCTCCAGGTTTGCAGCTCAGTGCTCTTAACCACTATACTATACTGCCTGAAAAGGAGGTAAGATCCAGTGCTGGGTCTGCATGGTGTCTAATTCTGCCCCAATGAACTTGATAACCTGCTTCTCTACCAGTTCAGACCCATCTGGGTTTACTAACAGGCTCAAGTCTGAAGAGACAGATCTCTTGACCTCTACACAGCTTCCCTGGACGGACTGGCTAATACAGCCAGTTGCCCGGGTAGAGGTACACCCTGACCCCTAGGCATCACAGGAGGGCTGCCACTACTGCCATACACTTGGTGAAGACCCTGGATATCGAGGAGGCCCCAAAGGACATGACCTGGAACAGGTACAGAACCCCTTCCACTTAGTACCAGAGGTACTGGCAGTGGGACTGATGGACAGGGATCTGGCAAAACACATCCTGGAGGTATAGGGAGCAGAACCAGATGTTCTGTTCCAGCAGTGGATTGATATGATTCCACGTGACCATCCAGGACTTGTGCTTTTGCATGAACTGGTTCAGACTGTGTAGACCCAGTATGGCGCACCAGCCCCCCCATCCATTTCGGAACCAGGAAGTACTTGGAGACATAACCCTGACCATCCAGACTGTCTGGAAAATGAGCTACTGCTCTTTTTACAAGGAAATGAGCAATGTCCTCCAGAAGGGCAGACAACATGTCCTGTGACACCTTGGACTCTTGAGGTGCATGGAGGTGGTAAGGCGGAACAGCCTTGATGTCCAGTGGCAACCGTCTTCCCACTACATCCAATACTAACCTGCCTTGTGTGATGGCGGACCAACGTGACAAAATGGGATGTAATAAACCTCCAACGGGGGAGTGCAGACAGGGACAAGACGGGTGGAGGGATGACTGTGTATACAGCCTAAATAACCAAATGTTAAAAACATCAGTAAAAGAGAGATGTAGGTATTTTAGGTATATTAGTCAATTATAAATTGACATCTAAAGATCATTGGAAAAAAATGGCACAGACTGCAAATTCACTTCTTAACAAAGTCAAATGGACATTTATAAACAGAAGTCAATCCTTTATCATCCCTTTATACAGAACATGTATTTTAGATCATACCTAGACTCAAATTCCCCTTTCTGGAGCCCCCCACTGTATTGGGGATATAAAGTTGTTGCGAGTCAGTACAGTGAAGAGTTACTAAGCTAATACCATCCCAAAGAACTCTGCAGTATGAGACTAGACTTCACAGAACAGGCTTAGTCTACAGGAAAGAAAGGCAAAGGGGGACTTACTGCAACTTTATAAAATACTGAATTAGCAGCACAATGTGAATTCAAATATGCAGTAAGAAATGATAAAACTAGAAGCCACAATAAGCAGTCACATACATTGAGAAAATACATGCAAGAGAGATTGTTTCTTTACTATAAGGACTGCAAAGGCCTGGAACTCATTACTGCAAGAGGTGACTGACTCGAGGACCTTAACAAAATTCAAAAATCTTTTGAATAAACATCTGAATTGGGGTAGAAAACACTACATCTAATTTACCCACTATGAGTGGGAGACACTCTCGATGGGCTTTGCCTTCTTGTGTCTTAAACGAATGTGGTAGTGGGTGAGGCTGAGTCCTTTGAGTGCACAGTTGTAGCAGGTGTAGGCGTTTGAATCATTCTCATCTACCGTCCACCCGGAGATGGGAAATGCTTCTTACAGGAAGTGGCAGACTTCCTCATCGACATGTCGTTTGAGTCACCCAGATTGATGGTGCTGGGTGACTTCAATGCCTGGGTTGACGACGAACTCTCACAATTTGGTAAACACTTCCTCCAATTAATGTCTACTTCAGGCCTTACACAGGTAGTTTCCACTGCTACACATAAATCGATTTAGTCTTCCTTCTTGGGATTGATGCATCCGACATGGGGGTGGAACCAGTCGTTTGGTCTGACCACCACATCGTGAGGTTCAATTTTTGCACCCTGTGGAGATGGTCAGGTACCGCCCATTACGGAATGTTATTTCACAAGGCCTAGCGGCGGTCCTTGACCTATAATCCCCCATGTTGGTGGGCAGTAGCCCAGAGGCACTGGTGTTGGCCTATAATGAGGCCATCATGGTTGCCCTGGATTCTATTGCTCCTGTTTGTGAGCAGCCTCTTTCCTGTCACCCCAGGGCCCCTTGGTTTGATGGGACTCTGAGGGAGATGCGGAGACAAGGGCGAAGGTTAGAATGCTGCTGGCACAAGTCCACCCTTGATGCTGACCGTCTTACATTGATTGAACACTATACCAGCTATCAATCTGCAATCACTCATAAGAAGGCAGAATTCCTGTCCAGGGAGATTGCAGTTGCTCAGAATCGACCGGCTCAGCTGTTCCAAACTGTAGACAGACTGTGCAACCCAGCCTGTCTGCAAGTTCGGAAAGCCTTTTCGCAAATAGAGTGCGATGAGCTCACTCGATGCTTTGCAACTAAGGTGGCTGACATCAGGGCGGACTTGTGTCTGACAGCCTCCAAGGGTGATGTGGTGGGAGTGTGTGAGAGCACAGGACCTAGCTTCTCCTGGAGTTCCTTTTATCGACCTGAGTTCGTGGATATTATGAGGATCATCCACAGTGTGTGCCCTACAAGCTGTGGCTTGGATCCTGGACCTACTACCCTAATTTTGGGTTGTGTAGACATCATTGGTCCAGTTCTGGCACAAATTGTCTGGTGCTCCTTGGAGTCGGGCGAGTTTCCTAGCTCCCTGAAAGAGGCAGGGTGACACCTCCCTTGAAGAAAGCTTCCTTGGACCAAGACTGTTTTTCTAACTACAGACCCATTTCTAACCTTCCCTTTATTGGGAAGGTTATTGAGAAGGTTGTGGCTGCTCAATTGGATGACCATTTAACCATCCATAGTATCTACAATCCTTCCAGTCTGGTTTCCGTAAAAGACATAGTACCGAGACTGCGCTGGTTTGGGTGCTAAATGATCTTCTGAGGGCGAGGGATCAAAGGAGACGCTCCATCTTGGTTCTCCTTGATCTCTCTCTTCAGCTTTTGACACTGTGGATCACACAGTGTTGCTAGCACGCCTGAGGCAAATCTGTGGAATGTCTGGAACCGTTCTTAAATGGTTCACTTCATTCCTTACTGGAAGATCACAAAGAGTTGTGTCGGGGATTTTTTCCTCTGGCCCAGTCTCTTTGTTGTGTGGAGTGCCTCAGGGTTCTGTGCTGTCACACGTGTTATTTGCAGTGTATATGCTGCCCCTCGGAAACATTATAAGACGGTATGGGCTGAGGTTTCACTGCTATGCAGATGATACCCAGCTATACCTGTCTTTTGCACCCGACCAGGATGGGGCTCTCTCGGTGTTTAATAACTGTCTGGGGGAAATCCAAGACTGGATGGATTCTAGTTGGTTAAAGTTGAACTCGGATAAAACTGAGGTTTTGGTTGTGAACCCGGGTGGTCAGATTGAGAGGTCGTGTACTGGCGTGCCTTCTGGAATTTTTCTTGGCGGCGTGTCACTACTGGCCTCTGAACGGGTGCACAACCTTGGGTTGATCCTTGACGATAGGCTGACTTCAATCTCAGGTGTCGGCCATTGTCAGGACTTCCTTTTACCATCTTAGGAATATTGCCAGGGTTAAGCACCTTGTTCCATCTGACTCCCTGTCAACATTGGTCCACGCCTTTGTGTCCTCGCGCCTAGACCAATGCCCTTTACTTTGGGCTTTCTGGGGTTGAAATCCGCCACCTACAGCTTGTGAAGAATGCAACAGCCTGGGTTTTGACTGGGACAAGTAGGTCCTGTCATACTACCCCGGTGCTGCACGAACTGCACTGGCTTCCAATGCGGTGGCGGATCACCTTTAAAGTAATTTTATTGACTTTTAAAGCCCTGTGCGATCAGGGTCTGTCCTATCTGAAAGACCTACTGGTTCCTTACTGCCCTGATCGATCACTCCACTCAGCCGACATGAGGTTGTTAGAGATTCCAAGAGTGAGTTTAAAATCCTCTGGCAGCAGAGCATTTTCTCTTGCTGCACCCACTCTTTGGAATTCTCTACCATGCCGGTTACGGGAATGCACCTCCGTGGAGATATTTAAGAAAAAATTGAAAACTCACTTATGGAGAATGGCCTTCTTAGACAGTTAATGTGAACTGTAATATGTTTGGAATTTTATTGTAATTTATTATGTTTTTATGATGTATTTTTAATGTTTGTAGTGCTTGATGTTTTGTATTGAAATTTGAAGTTTTGATTAATTTGTTCAGCACCTTGATATAGCGAAAGGCGCTATATAAATAAAATTATTATTATTAAACCACCAAGTAACCACCAACCTGTCACTGAGCAGCTTTTGTAGGGGCATTGGCAGTTGCAGCTGGAGAGGCACCACTAATCCTGCCCCATTCTTTCTTAGCAGAGTGGCCCCAGACGTTGGCTGGAGGCACCAGGCCTGATACTGCTGGCCCTGCTGGGGCTGCTGCCAAGGAGGCTGTGGCTGAAAGGACAGAAATGGAAATTACATACTTACCGTAATTACTGATCTTCTTGGACAGTCTCCATCACTCATTCACACTAGTGAGGATAGCACCGGAGGTGCTAGGACCAAGCAGGAGCCTAACATTTTCAGAAGGGTTAGCGCAGAGACAGGACCACACATGTGCGGCACCATGAGACTAGCTTGCGCCTGTGTAGGTTATCTCGGCGTCGACCCTCCAACTGCCTCAGTACCTTTTCAACTGAGGAGGTGCAGCACAACTAATGAGAATAACTCATCCTGAGTTTCTGGGCCCGAGAGGGCCCAGATGGCCTTTGCAAAAAAGGTCAAAGAACAATGTCTTCACAGTGTGAGCCATAGGACCATGAAGACCAGGAAAGAAAAATGAGTGAACCCAGGGGATGGTGGGTGGGTCTGTGAATGAGTGATGGAGACTGTCCAAGAAGATCAATAATTACAGTAAGTATGTAATTTCCATATCTTCCTGGACTAAGTCTCCATCACTCATTCACACTAGTGGAAGAGTACCGAGCTAAAACCAACAACCCTGAGCAGGGTGGTAGGAGCTAGGGTTCACTCAGAAAGGATGGCCAAGAACTGTCCTGCTAATAAAAAGAGCTGTCTTGTAAAGAGCATCTAGAACATAGTGCTTACAAGATAAGCGCTCGAGCAGTAACCTACCACTTTGCAGATGGCTGCAATGGGCACAAAATGAAAGTCTGCCAGGGAGCCTCAACCACTCTAGGAGAGCGGCAAGAATATGGCCTAACAATTTGGTCTAGGACCAAAATTAATCATGTCAGACATGTACTAATGTAATGTAAAGGGATCTCAGGAACTGAAAGAGTTGGAGGTAAAGTCTACTGGTTCAAGATTGACGGGAAGCGCAGATGGAAACCCCCACTATCAAGTATAGCTGACTTGTGAACAACAGGTCCAGAAGCACTTGAACCCCTTACTTGGTGAGCAAAGGGGGGTCCAGGTGGGGTTAGCCCATCAAGGAGAATGGTCTCCACTTAGTCACTGGAACCTTCCTGATGGAAGGCCAAGCACGACTTAGAAGCCTCTTGTGGTGGTCTAGTAGAACCAGATCCTACCCACTGCATATTCCAAAATCATCCTTCCCCTGAGTTTACAACTGTAGTATCAGTCTCCGAACTCAGGGAAGAAAGGAAAAGTGTATAGGAGGAAATGTCTGCTGTGGAAAAAAAACATTCCGACAGAAAAAACGGGCTGGATTTCAAAGGCAAATAGAGGCAGATGTGCATCGAGGAGGGACACAGCAGGACCAAGTTAGGGCTAACCCATTCGTTGAAAGTGACTGAAAACAGCAGTGACTCAATGCAGTGAGGCACTACTCACTCTGGCCTCCCTGTAGGGAGTAGGAAAGGATTTTAGTTTGTTTGTTGAAAAACAAACATCACAACTCCATCACGCACTTGGAGATGATAGCTTTGTGAGTGACTGGCATGGAACCAGTGCACAGGAACCGAAGGTGTGAATATTAGAGAAGCTACTTCAGAAAAAATACCTACTTGCTCTTCGGTCAAGAAGGAGTATATCGCCTGTTTAAGTTAAAGCAAGCAAGGAAGTAGGAACCCGAGGTCCAACTCGGTGGAGAGTCACTTCTGTTGCTGCAAAACTCTGCTCAAGAGAAGAAAGCCTGACAAAAAGAAAGGGGAATTAACAGACTGGGCAGTTGCCTAGGTCTAGGAAAATGTCTCTGAATGTGAGAAATCTCTCTTGGAGACAGAGATGACCCATACCGCCGCTGGACCAGACTCCCCCTAGGGGAAGAAGTCAGGTACTCTTTACTGTACTCTGGAGACGAGTGCCTCAGGGGCTGAGGCGGAACCTGACCAGATCCAAAAGGGGGGTATCGGATAATTTCGGCTAGGCCCTGTGCTGTGATAAAAATGTTTTTGTTTTTTTTATATAGTCCGAGCCTAACAAGGTTTCCAGGCTGCTATTTCGCAAGGATTGTCTTGATACAAAATGATGAAGATGTTCTCCATCTGAGTGAAGAAGGAGCCTGAGTGTCCATACTGAAATCATGACCAGATTAACAATCACAGCTGGAGAGATGTTAACCACCGGTGCCGAAGAAGCCACCAAAGAGGCAATATCACAAGGGGACTATTACCCCCTATCAAAGGAGTGGAAGAGCCTGAGCAGCTCCTGACCATTAAATCAGAATGTTCCACACAGTGTAATTGTTTTGATGACTGAAAAAGTCTAGACACAGAAGTGTATGGTTCATGGACGCAGCCTGCAATGCTATAGTGGACCCCATAACTGAGGAACTACTGAAAATATTTTCCATCATAGACTCTGATGACAGACAGGACGTGCCCTTCAGTATATAAAATGAGTTGTCCACTGTATTACTGACCAGAAGGACAGGGAAAGACCCATCTAGATGTACTTCTACCCCAGAAGGACCTCTAAAAGAGGTCTAGGTAAGAGCCACTAGAGAGGCTGCCATCAGGAAGGATGTCGAGGAGGTTGGTACCACGTAGGGAGGCGAGAAATGCTGAGCAGAATAAGAGATTCCTCTGGCAGAACAGAACAGAACAGCAGAGTTCCATCAGCAGAAAGAAAAAATTACTCACCTTAGTAATGTTGTTTCTTCTAATGGAGTCTTGCTATATTATGACATATGCAGTTTGTCCCAAACTTAGAACTGCTCCGGAGGTGAAAGAGTTAACTTCCATGCCAGGCATGGAATCTTGAGTGCAAGCTCGGTTAGAAACTCTGTCTGTTGTTCTTCAAACTCAAACTGTCAGATCTTTACAAGCACAACTCACTAAGGTTCTGTGTGGAAGCTGTAAACCTACACTAGCCAAATGGCTACTAAAATATTAACATCTTTTGGTCCCAAAACCAAGACTCAAGTCAGGGGATCCAAAAAATGACGACACAACAGTAAACACCCCAGAAATGGGTGGAGAAAAAACAAAGTGGGCAACTAAAAGTGCCAACAGTGCACTGCCCACCCACATCCCAAAACAGAGGTTCTGAGAGGGGCGGGGGGGGGAGGTCATAATATAGCAAGACTCCATTAGAAGAAACAACATTACTAAGGTGAGTATTTTTTTCTTCAAACAACATGAATTCTTGCTAAACTATGACATATGCAGACTACACAGCAGTACCTCCATGGAGAAGGGCCAGAACCTACTTAGGAAATAGGCTCTGAAGCACAGCTGTGCCAAACCGAGCATCACTCCTAGCCTGGATGTCCAGGGAGTAATGCTTGGTGAAAGTGTGAACTGTTTTCCAGGTAGCTGCTTGACATATCTCTACGATAGGGATGTCCCTGGCTGCAGCCAGGGACGCAGCTGTACCTCTGGTAGAGTGAGCCCTCAGGCCTGAAGGGGAACCTTACCCAGTTTTGGTAACAAAACTGGATACAAGAGACAATCCACCTGGCAATGGATCTTTTAGTGGCAGGTTTCCTTTGCCCACCTCACCATAAGTGAGGAACAGTTGGAGGAGTCAACCTGTGACCCTTGGTAGCTCTATGTAGTAACTAAGGGCTCTTTGACATCTAGACTGTGTAATCTCCCTCTCACCAGAGGAGGAATGGTCAGTGAAGTACACAGGAGAAATGGATTGATTAAGGTGAAAGTCCGAGACCACTTTAGGCAAGAACTTTCTGTTAGTTCTGAGGACCACTTTATCCCTATGAAAGGAGATAAAATCAGGCTCCACTGACAATGCTTGTAGTTCACTTATGCGCCTGGCAGAAGTGATGGCTACCAGAAACACAGTTTTCCAAGTCAAGTACTTAAGCTCTGCTGAAGACAATGGTTCGAAAGAGGGTAGCATTAGCTGAGCAATGCAAACATTAATATCCCAGGCAGGGGCAGGGGCAGGGTCCCTGAAGGGAGGGTTGGTGTGAAGCAACCCCTTAAAAACCTTGGAGAATACCGGATGAGCTGAAAGAGAGGGTTTACCTGCTGATAAGAAAGCAGATATGGCTGCCAGGTGCACTTTTAGGGTAGCTGGTCTCAGCTAAGGAATTCAAATGTACACATAATCCAGAACTGTGGGCAAACCAGCAGACTCTGGGGAAATATTCTTGTCAGAGCACCATATGGAAAATCTCTTCCATTTGGAATTATAAGTAGCCCTGGTGGAAGGCTTCCTAGAAGCCTTCAAGATATCGAGTACACCTTTGGAAAGATATAGGTTAGCAAACTCTAACTCTTCAAGAGCCAGGCCTTGAGATTGAGAGATTTGAGATTCGGGTACTAAACCCTCCCCTGGGCACAGGTTAACAGATTGTGATTCCTGGGGAGACACAGGGGAAAGTGGACTGCTAAGGACAAAAGGAGTGGATACCAGGGCTGTCTGGCCAAATCTGGAGCAATCAGAATCATCTTGCAAGGTTGAGATCTGATTTTGACTAGCACCTTGAACAGGAGGAGGGAAGGGGGAAAAGCATAGAAACTTCCTTCCCAGTTGAGAAGGAAGGCATCCAGAGGGACTGAGCCCAACACTGGGGGCCTGCAGCAAAAAAGAGGAAGTTGGTGATTGTCTGGGGCTGCAAAAAGATCTATCTGAGGAGTGCCCCACCTGGCAAATACCACCTCCAGAATTAGGGGGTCCAGTGACCATTCGTGCTGGCCTTGGGAAATCCTGCTGAGAGCATCTGCCAGGACATTGTCCTTGCCTGGGAGGTGAACTGCAATAAGGAAGGTGTTCAGGGAATAAACCAGAAACCACAACTTCATTGCTTCGGTGCACAAGGCCGTAGACCGAGTGCCCCCTTGCTTGTTGATGTACCACATTGTGGTAGTGTTGTCCATCCTGACCTGAACCACTCTGTTCTGGACAGATGTGGAAAAAGCTTGAAGTGCTAGAAAAACTGCTCTGAGTTCCAACAGGTTGATGTGGAGCAGAGATTCCTGAGGGGACCACAATCCCTGGGTGGTGAGGTCGGCCATGTGAGCTCCCCACCCCAAGAGGGATGCATCTGTAGTAAGGGTCAAAGAATGAGACTGAGGGATGAAAGGAATCCCTTGTCTCAGATTGCTCTAATCCTGCCACCACTGCAGGGCCTGGATCAGGGTTCGAGTTACTGGGATCAATTTGGTTAGAGGATCTCTCTCTTTTGAGACCAGAAGGCTCTCAAATGGAACTGAATGTCCCTCATCTGAAATCTTGCTCCCTGCACTACTGCTGTGGAAGCAGCCATGTGCCCTAGGAGCTGCAGAAAATGCCTTGCTGGTCGAGAGACCTGCAGAACGGAGGAGGAGGAGGCTAGAGAAACCAGGGTCCTTGCTCTTTCCAGAGGAAGGAAGGCTCTGGCCTGTTGAGTGTTCAGTTCTGCACCTATGAAGGTGAGTAGCTGAACAGGCTCTAGAACTGACTTTGGGAGACTGAGAAGGAAACCTAGAGAAGTAAGCAGCTGCTGAGTAACCTGAAGGTGTAATTTGACTTGTGCTGGAGACTGGCACACTATGAGCCAGTCGTCCAAGTAAGGAAAGATGGCGATCTTTTGCCTTCTTAAATGAGCAACTGCTACTGCCAGGCATTTCGTGAATACCCTTGGGGCAGAGGTGAGACCGAAGGGCATTGCTCTGAACTGGTAATGGCCTGAGGGCAGTTCGTATCTGAGGTACTTTCGGTGGGAGCTTCTTATGAGAACATGGAAATAGGCATCCTTGAGGTCCAGGGACACTAGCCAGTCCCCTGGCCTTAGAGAGGGTAAAATAATTCCCAGAGTCACCATTTTGAATCTTGGTTTTAAAAGGTGCTTGTTTAGGTATCTGGGATCCAGGATGGGCCGCCATTCTCCTGTCTTTTTTGGGGTAAGGAAGTACCTGGAGTACAGTCCTTTGCCCTGGTGTAGGGGAGGAACCCTTTCTACAGCTCTGAGAGCCAGGAGGGTTGAAACTTCTGTTTCTAGGGCAAGAGCCTCTGATGGATTTGCAGGTGGAAAGGATCTGGCTCTCATCTTTGGAAATTTTTTGAAGCTGAGAACCAGTCCCTGGCTTACTACCTCCAGGACCCACTTGTCTGATGTTAAAGACTTCCAGTCCTGGACGAAGTAAACCAGCCTGCCCCCTACAGGCAATGGAGAATCAGCCCTGGTCGTCCCATCAGGGAGCTTGTTTGGCAGGGGCTTTAGGCTGGGGGGTGGGAGCAGGCCTGCTCGTACCCCGTCTGCCTCTCCCTCTGAAGAACCCCCTCTGAGCATAGGCTGAAGAGGAGGCCTGGGCTTGGTAGAAAGGCCTGTGAAGAGGCCTGCCCCTGCCCCTGGAAGGCTGCCTTTGAGGAGTGGCCTGCCTTTCCTTGGCCTGTGCACTCCTATAGGTAGTTCTATACTCATCCATTTTCTTCATGTAATTCTCTGTCTGCTCCCCAAACAGAGAATTTCCCTCAACAGGAAAATCCATGGCCTTAGCCTGGGTATCCTGTGACAGGCTAGTATACCCGAGCCAAGCCATTCTGCGAAAAGCCACAGATGTAGCCATGACTCTTGAAGATACATCATTAGAGTCCACTGCAGCATGGAATTGCACCTTGGATGCCTCAATACCACCAGCAGCCACCTGCTCCAGCTCCTTGGCAAGCTGGGCAGGGACCTGTTTCGCTAGAGCCATAACAGTATCCCATCTGGATTACTGATATCTTGCAACATAGGCCATATAATTTGCCTGCCTGAGTCCCAAGGATGCTGCCATGTACTGTTTCTTTGCCATGGCATCAATCCTCCTGGAGTCCTTGTCAGGGGTGTGTGAAGCCAAGGGAATATTTGCCTTATCACAGGCTGCAGCCTGTACTACTCCAACATGGCTGCATTGTTGTGAAAGGAACTCCGTATCAGGGCCTGACAATGTGTACCTCTTGTCCATTTTTTTGTCCACAGGAGGTATAGTGTGAGGAGCTTTTAAAATCTTTATTGTCTGTTTCCTAAAAGATTTATGTAAGGGAACAGACAATCTCCTGGACTCTGGGATATCCATTATTTCCACATAGTCAGGCTCCTCCTGTTCATTCACAGCTTCTTCCAAAGGAAGTTGAAGGGTTTCAGCCACCTTTTTATAAAACATAAAATGAGAAGGGGACTCAGAAAGCCTAGGGGGAGACACTCCTAAAGGTCTGTCTGGGGAGATGTCCGGTTCAATGGGCACATCCAGACTTTCAAAATCACATTCACTCTCTTCATAATCTTCCTCCTCCTCCTCCTCCTCCGGTTCATAAAATTTCTCTATATCGTATTCTTGAATCGGTGGCACCGACCAAACCGACCTCTTACCTGATGGTGCCGGTTCGGTCGGAACCGGGGAAAGCGACTGGACAATTCTGATCGCTTTAGCTATCTCTGCAGCAGTTGGAGAAGGAATTTTTGGCTCCACACCTGCTGACTTTCTAGTCCTTTTTGCTGGGACTGACTCCTCCGAGTCAGCTCTCCGTTGGCCCGAGGAAGTCTTGCCCTGGTCAGAGGGCACTCCCTCCGGTTCAGTTGGCACCGAACCGGGCTGGACATCCGGGTCAGCGGACTTCTTGGCCTCTCGTTCCCTGAGCCTACCAACTCTCTTATCCAGGGTAGCTGCAGGGAAATTCTTGCAAATCTGGCAGTCTGCATTGAGGTGGTCAAACCCCAGACAATAAACACATGTGGTGTGTGGGTCAGCCTTGGCAAAGGCTTCCCCACAGACACTAGAGTGCTGAAACCCAGTGGGCCCGTTTTTTCTTTTGGGTTTCTCAGACATGGTGCCAACCCAACCAACAGCTTGCCCGTTAATGGCAATAAGCCAAGCAAGACACCCTTATCGGTTCCTAACCGTGTCACGGGTCGTGGAAAAAAACGTAATGAAATCCGTTTTTTTTAGAACCGATAAGAACCGGGGACCGCACTCTAAATAGTAATTTAATAAGTTTAACAACAACCTGATCGGTTCAAACCAAACCGATAATGATCGTTTGCAAGTTCCACACAGAATAATGTAAAACCTATCTATTACTTACGATACTACAGACAGAGCTTCAACCGACTGGTTGCGGTTTAAATATAGACAAATTGCGGTTTAAAAAACGAGAATTTACACTTTTTAACCGACAAAATGAACCGAGCAGCAGGAGAAATCTCCGGAGCGACCGTTCAGTGAGGCAGAGTAAAGAATCTGACAGTTTGAGTTTGAAGAACAACAGACAGAGTTTCTAACTGAGCTCGCGCTCAAGATTCCATGCCTGGCATGGAAGTTAACTCTTTCACCTCCGGAGCAGTTCTAAGGTTGGGACAAACTGCATATGTCATAATATAGCAAGACTTCATGTTGTTTGAAACTGCTGGATGACACAAGATCCCACATAGACCACCACTCACTAAGATGTGTGGAAAAAATAATCCGCAGAACAGGACTTCATTCTGCAGAAAACATCCTGCCACAAGTTCTGTGGAGAAGAAGTCAGAAAAAGAAAAATGTGTCACTAATTCTGCCAGACAGCACCCCTGTGGCACCAGCATCACTCGTGGCACAGGAGGGCACCAAACAGTGCCTATGCCAACCTGGGCGATACCCAAGGGCACCCGCGGCAGTATCCGCAGGCACCCCAGCACCCGTGCAGCAATGGCACCCCGACACCTATGGTACCATGGCACCATGGTACCCAAGACAATCATGGCAAAAATGGCACCCGAGGGCACCACTGGCACCCACGGGTGCCTGCAGCACCACCCATGGGCACCCTGGCACCAGCTGTAGCACCCGCGGGTGCACAGCACCGCCCGCAGATGCTAGACGCCACCTAGACACCCGTGGCACCGACAACCAACACGAGCACCAAAGGTCACGCACAGCAGCGACAGCACTGACAATGGCACCGACCAGGGCACAGTGCAGACCAAGGCAGTGAGGCATGGCACAGAGTCACGGCACCAACCAAGGCACCGAGCTACCACACAGAATCATGGTGCCGAAGGAAAATGCCAATGGAAATCCTGAGAAAAAGGGGAGAAGAAAAAGGGTGGTGCCCGTGCTGGCCTCTGCATGGAAAAGGGAGAGGAGGGGTTGGCATGAGGGGTCGACATGATGGCAAAGGCACCAAGAGGGCACCGCGCTCATCCTGATCCAATCAACCCGAAATCAGGAACACAGCCAGGAAAACTGGAGAAGTCAAACCCCCTGCTCCACAGGAGCGCCCCAGAGGTGAAACTGCTCACCGGAGCTCCGAGGACAGAGATGGAGTTCGGAGATGAGAATGCAGCCGTTAGGAGCGGGGCCAAGGGGATCCCACCAAAGTCGGTTCAGACCCATCACCCCTCTCGAAATATCCTCGTGTAGACGTAGTAAAGGGCAATCTCGAGCGGCACCGATTCTTCTTCCCCCAACAAGGAAGAACAGCTCGAGGTTTAGCAGAGCCGGATCCCCAGAAACGCTAGATTTGTGCTTCGGTGGACTGTCCCCAAGCAAAGGACTGTCCGTAGTCGGACCCCTCCCCTGTTCATTAGGGGCGGCGAACCGGACACAGTCCCTCTGCCATAAACACTTTCAAACGAAGTCCTCCTACCATCACCGCTACCATCTAAGGACGACTACATTGATGGCAGGAAAGAATTTCTTCTTCTTCGTAATCTTTTTTTCTTGTTCATAAAGTAAATTACTACTAAAATATGAAATGAAACACTAAAAGCTGCTGTTGTATAGATGAAAACTTTGACTCAGGCAAACGAGCTACATCGACATCCAAGCACGATGGCGGAAGAAAAGGAACTGAGGTGGTTGGAGGGTTGACGCCGAGATAGCCTACACAGGCGCGAGCTAGTCTTGTGGTGCCACGCATGCATGGTCCTGTCTCGGTGCCGACCCTTCTGAAAAGTTTAGGCTCCCGCTTGGTCCTAGCACCTCTGGCTCTATACCCACTAATGCGAATGAGTGATGGAGACTTAGTCCAGGAAAATAACCCTGTCTCATAGGCTTCTTTTTTGGGTCCTTCTGGGACAATGCCACAGAATCCAGGGTGGCACTGGACTTCTCCATACTGGTGAGATGCCCTTCGACATCGAAGTCAAACAGATCTGTGTCCAAGAATGGTACATCAGCCAGCTTATGCTGGGTGTCCACCGTGAGGGTGAACAGATGCTGCCAGGCCCTGTGATGCATGGAGACTGCTGGTGCCATGGTGTGGGCACACGAGTAACCTCTGTGCAAGGCCATCTGGAGCTGGTGGTTAGCCAGTGACTGATCCTGGTCTCTGATGACCATCACTGCCATTTGCTGATCAGTAGGGAAGTGGGGGAGGATTGCATTGAAGACCCCATCAGGAATTCACCAAAGCTGGCCATTACTAAGGCATAACTAGTCTGACAGAGACCCAGCGACACTGCAGTGTACACCTTTTTAGCAACATGGTCAGTCTTGTGGGACTCCCTGTCTGAAGCCTTGTCCCCCTGGTGTCTGGACCTGTGAAACACCAAATCCATGACCAACCCCATCTGCGGTGGGGTGGTCTGAGAACACACAAAGGGATCCCCATAGAGATTATGTATTTGTGGACCATACAGGGAGAAGGAGCCAGGCAGGATGCTGGATACTGCCAAAACTTCTGGGTTGGTCCCAAGATGGCCTCAGCCACAGGGCCAGCAACCCCTAGGGATTCAGTCCAAAGGTCCATAGGGGGTACCTAGTCGTTTCTTGGACTGGCTCAAGCGGGACAGATATTTTATTTAGTTTTCGTTAACCAGGTAAGCAAACTAGACGAAACAGACGCCTATTTTCAGGTGCGACCTGGGAGGTTACAAAGAAATAAGGAAACAGATTACAAAACAGAGCTCAGGTAAATAGATATTTCACAGATGAGGCAGGAGAGGCAAAAAAAAAAAGCATACAGTAACATACACAGGAGCAGGTAACTTAATATATAGACATTACAAAAACTGTGAGCAGAGATGCAAATTTCAAATACCAAAGGGTGCAAGCACGAGGAATACTGTGGGCAGGTAGGGCTAGGAAGGTAGCCAAGCACAGAGTCCGGGTAGGTGCCCCCAAAGAGGACCTGTGGTATCCGGTGTGTCAATAGTTTAGGATGGCCACTGGTATCATTAAGTGCAACTGCAGGCTGAGGAGAGCAGCAAGTGATCCCGGAGGGAGTAATAGAAACAGGTATGGGAGGGTGTAGTGCAAACAAGGGCAAGAAGGATTTCCGTAATTTTGGAGCACAAGACGCAAAATGCTCTGTCATCCATTTGGGTGCAGGTACTGAGGACCTGGAATATCGGAGGACCATGTGACCTTAGGGAGTAGGAGGAGGAGGAGGAGGAGGAGACAAGTTTGAGGAGCTCTGCTAGAACAGGAGGAGTGGCTATTCTTACCACCTTATCAGTAAAACAACTTAGGACAAAGCTACGATACTGACCTGATGGAAGTCAAGCAAGCTTATGAAGAAGCTTAGTAAGATATGAAGCACCCCAAAACACAGCAGGCATGCTAAGTGGTCAGTTCCTCGATCGTTCCTCGGTCAAAGAGAGGAGTCTCAGAGGGGGTCATAGACTCATGATCTGAGTCATTCGAGGATTCCTCAAAAATGGCCTTTGATGGTTTTTCACCATGGACCTTCCCAGTAACCTCTCCCAGGGTGATCCTCACTGACAACCAGCCTGGCAAGCTGGTGGTCAAACAGACCTCCTTGGTCACAGCGCCCACCATTGGCTGCAGTGGTGGCGGCTCCACCCACAAAGGTGGAGAAGCAGATGCGGGGGGCACCAGCGTGGTGTGGACCAGAGAGGGGGCCACTGGTGTCAGCCAGGTGACCAGAGGGTAAAGCCCTACCCTGTCCCACAATGATCCACTGTTGCCAATGGAGTTCCTTGTAGCACCGTCACAGCTTGAAACAGTACCTCTCCTAACCAGAGGATGAGCAGATCGAGGAGCATCAATGTCTCCAGGTTAAGCACGCTTGACAGCAGGAATGCCACAATCGAGATCTAGACCATGACCTCGACCAGCTGGTCAACGGCGAGGGAGCCTCCCAGCTGATCGTGGTAAACTACATGCCGACCCACATTAAGCAGTACTGGCATAGAAGGCTCAACTGCCAATGGAGGTGGCTCCCACCGAGGACTGGATGGGACATCGACCAGAACATGTCCCTCCTGGGTGAGGACCTCTGGCACTGGGTCTGCAAGATCAAATTCTCGATCTCGTCCGACAACTGGTTGACAGGCTCAAGAAATAACTCTGTAACCTGCCGAACCAGAGTCGAAGTCGACTGGCCCGATGGGGGAATCGAAGAGCCCTCAACCTGCCCCTCAACCAAGGGGCACTCGACAGCCACCAAGCAGTTAGGCAAGTCAAGGAACTAGGGAGGACTGCAATCGCTCCCAGTCCGACTGGCACTGGTAGCGCTTGTACTTCTTACCACAGTGAGCAGGGCTCTCCCCCAGGGCCTGGAAGGCTAAATACATGTCCTGGAATCCTCCGGTGAATGACCGTCCCATGCTGGCCCCAGCCAGGAGCAGCGCCAAGACCAAGCAGGTGCCTACTGAGGCAGCCACCACTTCTGCCACAAGGGCCACAAGTTGCTGAGTAAATCCAACCACAGCCGGGGCCTTCTTGCAGCCTTTAGGGCAGTCCTTCAGATCCCACTCTGGAGGCTGACTCAGCAAAAGCCTTAGCTTCCTGTCCTCAAGGGACTCTGGAAGCATGCTTAATCAAAGGCCGCACCTAGCCACATTGTGTTGCCCGCCCAGGAAGTACGCACACGACATTCAGGATGGTGACAGACACCTTCCGCAGACACTGACGAATTTTAGCCCTGGCTTCAGTTGCTCCACTGCAGATCGATGTGGGAAGTTGAAGAAACCAGGTGAATAAGGTAATTAGATAGAAAAATCTAAAACGACAACATTTGCCTAGGCACATTAAACTTAAATGAGAGCCACGAAGGAGGTGGAAAGAAAGATCTGACATCATGGGGAGGTGCCAGGGGAGAATACCACCCAGGTGGTGGGAAGAGTTTAGCTTAAAGATATCTAGCTAACTAGACCATTCCAGTGGAACTGCCAGAGTGTGAACAGTGAACCATATCCATGACCCAAAAAAACTGACAAAAAAGGTATTCTACCATGAAAACTGGTATGCAGAACACAAAGAAAATTGAAGCCTGTAAGGCAAATTTGTATTAGGGTAATGCCATATTTTAGAATGGCATAGTTTTTGTGCTGAAAACTGCATGTGCTGCTATTTTAAGTTACTATTAAAGTTCAATAACCAGAACTTTTACAGTATAATGAAATATCAGGCTTCTACTCTGAGGAACCTATCAGGATACAGTATCTGTCATGTGATCTAGCATGAAAATAGATTCTCACTGTAGGTTCCATGACAAGAAAAAATATCACCTATATTATGGTCATGATATACCTATATATATACCTATATATATATATATATATATATATATATATATATATACACATACACACACACACACACATAAAAGGGCACCCCCTTGTGATGCACGCGCTTCATTTGATGCAATGGGAGTTGGGTATGGCAGTAGAGCTCTGGCACTGGTGGTTGGAGGTGGCTGGGCCTTTTAAGTTCCATTGGAGCAGCAGCTCCATTAAAGGTACTGTAGGTTAGAGCAGAGTAGCAGCCCTTCATTTTTAGTGCCACGTGGAAAAATAGGGAGCCCGAGTGAGGGAGGAGCAAAGTGTCCCTCACCCTGGCAGTTACCCACAATGCAGCTTCCCAAAAGAACTCAAGACACCCTGGGATCAGCAAAGATAAGCTGCAGGGGTGGGGGGAATTCAGCAAGTGGGTAGTAGGGGGACCACTAGCTCAGCTTAATCGCACAAACTAGTTACAGAGGGAAAGCCAAGCATGTAAGTGTGCCCTGATGGGACCGAGTTGCCCAGAAGCAGGTGCCCCTCCCCAGGAGAGAAGCAAGCTGTTTTGTCTGCAAAGGCCTTGCAATGGGTGGTCATCCTTGGTAATGCTGGTAACTACCTTCTCCCTTTCAGTTAAGTTGGGTCCCACCTTCCTTTCCCCTAGTAACAGGGCTATCCACCATTGGCTAGAATAGGGTATAGTGTGAAGCACAGAACTTGCATTCCTCATTTTAAGCACAACAGTGAGCGAGATGGACCCACCCCAGCCTACAGATAGTGCTTTCAGTATCTGTACAGTTTGAGGGTGTGTCCTTCAGCAGGAGTGACCAGACGGCAAGTGGCAACTGGACTAGAAGACAGTGAGCAGCACTAAGCAACCAGACTGAGAGTGGCAAATCAACCAGATGGCAAGTGGCCACAGAGTGCAGAATGCCAGGAAGACTAACTGGATGGCAGTGACCCCGTGGAGGGGAGTGAAGCAGAGGTGGACCAGGCCCCACAGACACTGAATACCAGGTACTGTGCCTCACTTGCGGCTCTGGGAGGGTCGTTTCTGTAAAGTTACGGTAGACTATTGCAGCCCTTTCAGTAAAGTTTCTAACACTGTGTCCTGTCAGGACTGTTGGGGTAGGGTTCAGGTGCAGGACTTAGTCTGACCCCTACAGAAAATAAGACCACTCATTTTGAAGGGACAGTCCCAGATATTCAATGTCTAATTACACTGTGGGATAATTACAGTGTAGAAGTTGCTCTGCCAATGGGGTGCTTATCCCCAAGTGACTTAACCTTCTCCCCCTCACTGAAGTATCATACTGCCAACTGTCAGAAATGGTGTTCAGTATCGTGGTTTGTAGGGGCGGGGGGATCTCAAGGCGATGACTACCAGATACAGTTAGGGAGGTTCCCTGTGCCCACACACACATACCCAATTAAAGTGTGGATATACAAATGCATGAAACTGCATTCTATTCTTAATCAGTAGAAGGCAACTGATCTTGCTGGTCACTTTCAGTACATCTCTGGGACTGGTTTTAGTGTCACTTCCACCAGTAATTTTCAACTCTGATTTGTGCTACTGGATAGCATTGTTTCCACAACATAGGACAGGCTTGTACTTATGAGGATTTTAAAATTCAAGTTTAGGCTCCAGCATCTGGACAGACTCCTCACAAATTAAGCTCCATTCGTTTGAACAGGATCTGTGGGACCAAGGGACTGTTGTCAAATGTTTTATGCTACATCACAAATTTAATTTATTTGAGGGGGAACTGTCAGATACACTAATATTCACAATGTAACTTTGGGGTGTGCAAAGGCAACTCCATAGGTAGCACTAGGCTCTGAGTCACAGGTTTGTGAGTTCAAGTCTCACTTCAAGGATATGGGCTCATACCCACTGCTGACGCAGAAGTATGCTATTTAAGAAATGTTACACTGTTAGCAGTGTAATTATTCTAACAAAATGAAAAATAAGGTCCCGACTATTTTTATGGTTGTACAGCTGAACGTTTAACATCCGATCCGGCTCTGGTGGGACTATAACCTTTAGCTATGCCTACTGCAGCAGTGTTTCCTATGGTAGGAACGGTGGTGGCATGGCAACTGAGAAAGACCAACCAATGTCGTCCACCCTACACCTCTATGGTCAGCATCACAAAGCGGGGGGAGGGGGGTCACCATGTTGTTGATAATGTTAGTCACCTCACACCTCCCAACCACTAACTCTCTGCTCAGTTCAGTCCAAGCTAAATAGGTCTCCCTAGTGTATCACAGGCAGGCATTTCAGTTGGGGCTCAGTTTCGGGGGGGGCTGGGCAGCAGTAAACCACAGAGATTCAGTACAGCTCAGTGATACTGGTCTGGTGGCTCCAAGGCCAAGTGAAGTGCTACACTGTTAGAAGGGTCATCCTCTAAATGAGATGCTGAAGTGCGAGGGCCCAGGGTAGCTGGAGTGGATGAGATAACTGGATAGGAGGTAAGTGTGGGTAGACTGGAAAATAGTAAAGTAAAACAAAAATAAAAATTAAAAAAACCTTTTGAGGAAAAATAAAGTGCCATAAGAGTATACCATTACCAAGTAGTGCTATGCTCATTTATTTATTTTACTTTTGAAATCTGCAGTTGTGCACAAAACCCTTGTCTGCTGTTGTCTGCTTGGACATCTTTACTTTTATGGAGCTTGTGTGTTGCTGCGCCCAACCCCACCCCCAACTCTCGCCAGGCTGCTCTGTCACATAGTGCCTGCTGAACAACATTAGTAAATCAGAAGGTAGCAGTGAGGGGCCGACACCAGGCATCACTACAATTTAATGAGATCTTTTTTTATTTTGGGGGGAGTGGGGGGTATAAATTAATAATAACAGAGATTCATGGACATATCTTTTTTTCTGTCATTTCTCCCGTCCTCACCATGATATTCAGGGTCATCACAGCTGCACCCATCCAAAGAGTTAGTGGCTGCCAAAGTAGCGTAGCGTGTATAGTTTAATGGCAGGGCGATGCAAATGCTGGCAGACCAATGCCCTCCTTCCTCGACAGCCTCATCTCTGCAATGAGCTGGCCAGAGTTTCACCTGGTGTTGAATTCCAGAACTGGCACATGAATCACAGACTCCAAAGCGGCACCATGATGCAAGGCAAGACGCATGTTTTTTTTCCAAACTAAAGCAACGGTTGCAGCAGGACTACCTCCAATATGCGCTGCTCTCTAACACTCAATTAATTTCCTTCTAATTAATGCAAGCTTTACATAAGAAAATTCTGTACAAAATATTATTTTATTACCAAAAATGTAAACACAACTATTAAACATCACATATTCTTGCTGTACAAAAAGTTTACAGAAGATAAAATTTAACAAAATTCTCAAATCTGTTGCATCATATTCAAATTTTGCACATCCACGTTTGCCTCATGATCTCAGTCTTCACTGTTTCAGTCCAATGTACCTGTAGGGAAAGAAAAACAGTGCATGGATGACCACTTATCAATGTGAGTAGTGAAACAACTAATGAATGTACGCACTTATTCAATTTCTTGATACAGTATAAAGGTGTGATTCATCCGAATACCATAACATAACATTTTTTAAACTCCTGTGTTTTACTTGACCAGCAGCTAAATGCAATCTAGTAACATCCATGAAGAACTTCATTTGATTACTATATCACCACATTCAGAGACACAAGTTAAGCAGCCTCTATACACTCCTTCCTTCCTCCTTCCATTAGAGGTTTACGTATTCCACTGAACAGTTCCCATTTTTTCTTTTCTTTCAAGATGCACATTTTTCTGTTTTGAGTCAGCTTTATTATTTAATTTTAGGTCTGAAATGATTAAAGGAGTGTTGAATCAAATATGACTACCCCAGGTATTTATTAATATTGTTAGCTACTTCTGAAACTCCAGTGCTCAACTGGCCCATCAGCACAGCGGTACAACTACCATACATACTCACCAGTAACCTTGGTTCAGAAGCGAGTCTGGAGCATCGGGGCCAGCCAAGGTGAGGAAGACTGAGCGTCCCAGAGGAAGCTCTCCTCTGCAGAAGGGGATCTGTTGGCTCCAGTACACCAGTGTCACATGGATGACCTGAGGTGGCAGCGCACACAGAGCGACAGAGAATGGGGGTGCCCCCCCACCCAACAGTAGCAGGTTTCAGATGCTCAGTGCAAGCCTGAGTGTCTGCACACCATAACTGGTATCCCACTGGGAAGGAGAGCGTTAACTCTCCCGGCCAGGAGTGGTACGAGGGTCCAACCCCTTAGAGGGCCCGCACCAGCAATGTGGCTGTCCTTCCAACTGAAGAGCCACTGACACAGTCGTTGATGATCCCACCATGGTGGGGGGGTATGGTTGAAGGCACGTCCACAGGAAGCCAGGTGACAGGGCTAGGAAATTCAGACATGGAGGGGGCCCTGGCCAGCAGATAAGAGGGAGAGAAAAAAAAAAAAAAAGACCAGAAAATATATATACTTTTTTGTGACTATGATTAATTAGCACACAACAAAAAATGGGGCTAGCAGTACAGTCTGCAAGTAACAAGCTGTGAATGAGCTTCATACATCCAGCAGATCTGGGTTTGATTCCTACAACCTTCAGTTGCATACTGTGTGAATCTGAGCAAGCCACTTAACACAAGTGCTCCAGGGTTGCCCCCAAAAGCAGACACTTATGCCTAGTGGCCCTTACCTGGTTAACAAAAAACCAAAAACACATATCACACACAAACACACCCACCCCTGCTCTGTAGTACTTCAATGCACTGGGAACATCAAGAATACCCAGGCAATGCAACGTTATCTCCAAGCTTTAACATGCGGCACCACATAAACAGATTTGGAAACAAAAATGAACAGTGGGAATCAACATCAGAGGTTGAAAAGAAGGAACTGCAGGGATCAACACTGCCTTTCTAAAAATGTGTAACATTTTCCTGACTGCTATTTATTGGTTCTAGCAGCTCTTCAGGTAGTCTCTATAAGTTTGAAAACGAGTGCATTATCGGTATCAGAGCTCAAACATAACAGTATTCGGACCGGTCTCTCATACCTGTTTTCATGGCAAAATACCATGTTCGTAACATTAGGAGTCCCACTCCACCATGCCACCACTCAGTTTAATCTATTGCACAGCATATTAGATAAGTGATATGGGACCAAGAGGCGTAATACAACAAGAACAGGTTACTCACCTGTAACAGTAGTTCTAGGAGTGGTATATGTTGTTCATCCACACTTATTGGCAAGTCCCTTTCCCCTTTAAGAATTGCCAGAAGTCTTCAGGCTGGCTCCTCCCAACCACCCGGGTAGTATATACCTCGGCTCCGCCCCATGACACCAGATCTTAGCCTGCTGGAAGCCAGGTGTTGTGCGTCTGCAGCTGGGGAGGTCGGGTGGGTCCGTGTGAATGAACAACATATACCACTCCTAGAAAGTACAGTTACGTAAGAACTTACCGTAACAGTAGATCTTTGAGTGAGGTTCTTGCAGTAGGTAATTACATATATATAGGACTGATGCCGGCTGGCGTCAGGACCCAGTGGAAAAATATCTAGCTAGCAGTCTCTGGCAGGGGAATGCCCCCATGTCAGGTGACCGACGTCATGCGGCGTCAGTATAAAAGGGCAGTCCCCCACATCTGCCTTCCAGTTCTTTCCCACCAAAGGCCAAAAGGCAAGACGAGAGAGAAGCAGATATTTCCCATTCTGGAAAAGGAGCTGAAAAAGCTTAGGGGGATGGAGCGTGGGAAGGTATTACCTACTGCAAGAGCCTCTCTCGAAGATCTACTGTTACAGTAAGTTCTTACGTAACTGTACTATCTGACTTCGAGAGGGCTCTTGCAATAGGTAATTACATATAGGACTGAGTCCCGAGTAGTCTGGAACAAGGAGAAGCAAACGGGAGGAGGAAAGCTACTGAGAAGTAGACCCTCTGGTTGTGAATGCCTTGGGAAAGGAGGCCTTGCAAAACAGCCAGCCCGAAGCCTGCTCTACGGTGAGAGGCAATGTCCAAACTATAATGTTTCGTAACGGTATGGACAGAAGTCCAAGTGGCAGCTGCATAAATGTCAGCCGCTGACACATTCTTGAAACAAGCTGCAGAGACAGCGACCCCTCTGGTGGAGTGGCCTCTAACTTGACCCGGCAGGGTCTTGTTGTACTTGTCATAACAGAAAGTGATACAATGAGCCAACCATTTTGATAGACGTTGCTTAGAAACAGCATTGCCTTTGTCCTGTTTGTGTAGTATCTCAGAATTCGGTGAACATCCAAAGTATGCAGGAGGTACTCCCCATGATTAGAGTGCTGCGTAAAAAAGGCTGTTAACTCTATGGATTGATTCAGCGTCGATTCCGCTACCACCTTGGGGAGAAACTTAGGGTTGGTACGCAAAGCCACACGTTCCTTGTGAAAAAAATCAAATACAGGATTTTACACATCAGGGCCTGGAGCTCGGAAATCCGTCGAGCAGAAGTAATGGCCACTAGGAAGAGTGTCTTCCAAGAAAGGAACTTTAGGTCCGCTAAGGTTGCCGGCTCGAAAGGAGGCAGAGTAAGCTTTTCTAAAATGAAATTCAGATCCCAAGGAGGGTCAGGAACCCGGATAGGGGGTCATAAGTGAAGGACCCCGCTCAAAAAGGTCTTAAAGACCTCCAGCTGAGCAAACATTCTGTCTGCAAAAGGGACAGGACAGGCCGAAATGGCTGCCATGTTAACCTTTAAGGATGAATGGCTGAGACCCAGATCAAAGAGGTGACGCAGGTGATCCAGAAGTCAGCAGAGAGAAGCATGAAAAAGGCTCGACATCATTGGAGGCGACCCAAACAGAGAACCACTTCCATTTCATGGAATAAGTGGATCTGGTTAAGGGTTTCCTGGCCTCCACCAAAACCTCAGCTACTTGGGGGGGGGAGGGGACCCTGAATCGGGCTTGAGCTACGTCTGCAGGAGCCACGCGTGCAACTGAAGGGACTTGAGGCCTGGATGGACCAGGGTTCCCTGATCCTGAGTCAGCAAAAATAGTGACAGAGGAAAAGGAAGAGGAGGTTCCTCTGAGTACTGTTGCAAAAGACAGAGAACCAAATTTGCCTGGGCCAGAAAGGAGCGATCAGAATCATTCAAGCTTCTTTCCGAACCGAGCTTCTGCAAGACCCTCGTAATCAGTGGAATCGGGGAGGAATAGACAAATCTGCCCTTCCAGTCTAGAGACAGAGCGTCTCTCCAAAAAACACCACGCCCTGGAGCGAGTGAGCAGAAGACGGGAAGTTTTATGTTTTGAGGGGATGCAAACAGGTCTACCTGTGGAGTTCCCCAGTGCAGGAAGATGTCGTCTACGACCCCCTGATCCAGTTCCCATTCATGAGCTACAGCAGATGACTGGCTGAGCCTGTCTGCCAGCGTGTTCTCGACCACCGGGAGATGAGACGCTGTGAGGTGAAGGTTGTGCTGCACTGCCCAATGCCAGACTCGCATCGCCTCTCTGCAAAGGGGGTAGGAACGAGTTCCTCCCTGTACCAGACCACACACATATTGTCTGTCTGAACAGCTAGGTGACCGGCAGACAGATACAGATGCAGGGCCTGAAGAACATACAGTACTGCCCTTAGTTCGAGCAAATTGATGTGAAGGGACTTCTCGTGCTTGGACCAGGAGCCCTGGGTCCTGTGAGGACTGAGGTGGACTCCCCAACCCTCGCCGGAGGTGTCCATAGTCAACGCTCTGGGGGGGAAGACAGAAGGGAACACCCCAGCAGAGGTTCTGCTGAACCATCCACCACTGCAAGTCCCGAGCAATGGGAGTGGAGACCAGGACAAGTTGATCTAGGTCACCCACTAGCTGATCCCATTGAGACCGAAGTGTCCACTGAGAGATTCTCATGTGGAGCTGAACATGAGGGACTGTCGGAATTGCAGCCACCATTAGCCCGAGGAGGCGAAGGACTGACCTGGCACTGACCCACCTGCGGCTGGACAACAGACTGACCTGGGCCTGGAGAGTGGCCGCCCTGTCCGGTGGCAGGAAGGCCATGCCAGAGGTCATGTCCAGGATTGACCCCGATAAACTGGAGCCTCTGGAACGGGATCAGATGGGACTTGGCCTGGTTGATGGTGATACCCAGGCATGCAAAGACCCGCTGGGTAAGGGAAAGGAAGCTCAGGAGTTCCTCCCTGGACGGGGCCACCAGTTGCCAATCATCCAGGTACGGGAAAACCTGCACCCCTTGGGTACGCAAGTAGGCTGCTACCACCGAAAGGCACTTGGTGAACACCCGGGGTGCCAAGGAAAGACCAAATGGGAGGGCCTTGAACTGGTAGTGGTTCCCCTGGAATGGAAAATGCAGGTATTTGCGGTGAGAAGGGCAGACAGGGATATGCAGGTAAGCATCCTGCATATCCAAAGTGCACAGCCACTGTCTCGGCTGGAGAAGGGCCAGGAGGCTCTGCAGCGAGAGCATCCTGAACCTCTTGTACTCCACGAACAAATTCAGGGAGCTGAGTTCGAGAATCGGCCTCACGTCCCCAGTTTTCTTCGGGACCAGGGGAAAAAATGGGAATAGTACCCAGTTCCCTGAAGAGGAATAGGGACGGGTTCTATCACCTCCTTCAAGAGAAGGGAGAACATTTCTTCCTGGACCAGAAGATGCTCCTGCTAGTATGACGATCTTGGCGGAGGGTGTCGAGGGGGTTTCTGAAGAAACTCTAATGAGTGTCCCTCTGCGATGAGTTGGTGCACCTAAGAATCTGACATTATCCTCTCCCAACCCGGGAGGTGAAGGGAAAACCTCCCTCCTACCGGTTCCTCTGGAAACGCCAGAGGCTGTGGGAGAGGAAAGGAGTCGGGTGGTGTGGGGCAGTGTCGGAGCTGAAGCTCCCGCTGTTTTTTTGGGTGGTGGGGGCTTGGCAGCCAGAGGGGCCCCGGCCGTTTGTTGGCCTGCTTTCCCTGTGGTTTACCTTTTGCCAATTCCGCCTGCGAAAGGGATGACGCTGCGCTGGAGGGGGATTGTACATGGAGTCCACAGACTTCAGTGCGGTCCCCTTCTCCTGCAGATTGGTGATAATGTCCTTGACATTACCACCGAAGCCTGGAAGGGCACTTCCTGAATAGCGGACTGCACTTCCGGGACCAAACCTGACACACGGAACCAGGCACAACGCCGTAAGCCTACGGCGAAAGCCGAGCTCCTACCAGCAGTGTCCACTGCACCATACGTGGCACGAAGCATGTGCCAAACTAGCAGAATGGACAAGGTCAGCCACTTCCTGTTTAACCTGAGAGTCAGGAAGGGAGTCCAACTTGGATTCCACCTCACTAAGAATCGCCTTCTGGTAATCCCCCATGTGATCGACATAGTTCAGGGCCCTAATACCCAGAGTGAAAGACGCACAGATCTTCTTGCCGTACTGGTCCAGAAGACGGGATTCTTTGTCGGGTGGAGACGAGCTCAAATGCTTCGGATTAGCTGACCGGCGCTAATCACGACTGAGTCAGCTCGAGGGTGAGAATCAAGGAAGTCAACACCCTCGGGAGGCTAGTATAGCCTATTAGACTTCCAAGGAAGAGGGGCTAATGCTGACGGTTGCTTCCAAATGGTGGAAACAAGGTCAGGATGAGGCTCAATCCAGGGTGGCACCAAGATCGGAGCAGTTTCGGATAGATCCAGGTGCTCAGCGAGTTTCTTACGCTGTGGGTCCAGCTCCAAAGAGCGCCACTAATGAACTTTCTGGATTTTGCACAGCAACTCCGAGAAAGAAGGATCCTCTGGAGGAGTCCTAGGCCTGGGTTTGGTCGGAGAGTGTGGCTCGTCGTCCGGGTCGGAACAACCGTCAGAGTCATCCGAGGTGTCCGAGAAAGAGGAAGAAGAAGACGACTCCCTCTCCCGGCATGAGGGAGGAATGGACCCCTCAGGAAGCCCTCGGGATAGCGGGTCCTGCCCTGCCTTGGAACCAGAAGGCTCACCCCTGGTATCTGGAGGTGGGAAGGGAGTCTGTCGTCTGGGGCGTACGGGAGCCGGAACCATCGCTGGGAGATGACTCTCCACTTCTCTGGTGAGCTGAGCCTTGGCCTCAGCCAACCAGGAGGCCAGAGTGTCCTTCAAGTCCACCGATGGCTGAGGGGTCGGTGGAGGAGGGGGATACGGATACTGAGTGTACCCGTAGGGTGCGTATTCATAACCCAACAGCGGGTAACCCAGTGTCGGGTAGTGAGGCATAGAGTACTGCGGTGTTGGGTAGGCCGGTGTTGGGTACTGGGGCGTTGGATACTGGGGAGCCGGGTAAGATGGCGCTGGAAAAGACAGAGTCGGATACCCGGAAGCCGGGGGGTCTGACGGAGCAGACGGCCCAGCCGGAAGCCCAGCAGGCGGGCCTGGAGCAGAAGGCCTGGCGTTGGAGCGGCATCAGGGAGAGGGATGTCACCCGGCATCAGTATGACCGGCGTCGGAGCCGGTGTCTGGGGGACCGACGTCAGGTCATCCGGCACAGCGGGAGGGAGGCCTGATGGGGGCACAGCAGGAACCTCTGCATCGTCGAGGGATGACGGGGAAAAATCCCCGTGGTCAGGCTGAGGAGACCCAGGGTCCCCAGAGGGCAGCGAAGGCTGTGGGAAGCCCTGAACGGCGGACGTAAGAGGGTCCAACATCGGCTTCAGTACGTGTCTAAATATCTTCCCTGGCAGTCTAGTGCCTCTCTCCTCCACTGTCATTCTGACATTGTATAAACCATTCTTAGATAGTGTAGTGCCCTTCCCCCGACAATGGACTGCCATTCCACCTGGTTATAACGGTTCATTGGTAGTCTTCTTAGCCCCGCCCAGTACCAGTCTGATTGGTATAAAACATTAATCTTTACCGATTATGTGCACTAAAGTCCCTGGCAGTCTAGTAGTAGTAGTAATAATAGTTTTATTTATGTGTAGCGATCTTCCCCAAAGGCCCAAGGCACCATTACATAATATTTAAAACCACAGTACCCCCAAAAAAAATCTCACTGGAATACCTAAAATAAGAACCCACCACTTCCCAATCCCCACCCACCCCGTCAGCCTCGACTTACCCATCAGTTATGCCCATAGCAGCCATATCAGCACAGACCCTCTGCACACTATCTCGGCCAGCCTCACACTGACTGGTAACAAGTGCGCATGTACTTTAGAAACATTTCTACAGCACATGCGCACCTTATTTTCCTGTCAGCCAGTCAGTAGCTGGCCAAGGTGGTGTGTGGAGGGCCTGTGCCAGCTGCCAAATTATTGGACCTGACAGCAGCTATGGCCATTACTTATAGGTTAGTCATACAGTTTACAGAGCCATTCGGGCAAATGTCAGCGCAGCTTGCCAATGGGTTACTGCCTTGCTAACTGTGCCTTTTGATATGGTACATGTAGCGAATCCCCTGCTTTAGAGGCAGAAGTCACCGATAGCAATCCTGGCCATCGTCTCAACCTCCATGTTGGCTTCTGCATGCACTGGAAAAGGACACTGGGAGTGGAGGTGGGGCACTTTCACTTAAAATCAAAATTTACTTCTGGAACATTTAGTTTAAAACACATTTTCTAAATAAATTGTGCTGATGGTAACCGTGCCCGTCAATCTAATTACTAGCTCTTTAAAAGCAATCAAATTCCTCTTAAATTGTTTCACTTTGTCTTAATTTACTACTGACATGAGTTTAAACATTTTGTTTTTAAAGTGAAATTATCAAAAATATTCAGCACCAGGACAGAATGGTGCTGCTACTAACAACAGAAGTACATCAATGGTCCAGCACCCACCAAAAAAGGAGGTCCACACTGAAAAACTGTTTCAGAACTTGCCGTTTGTTCAATTCATGTCAGCGTAAACAAACCCACGCCACGCCATATCAGGACAGAGTAAGCGGATGCCTACCGTAGTAGTTCCCGAGCGAAATGTAATCACCAGGCGTCAGCTTACTCTGACGTCCTGATATGGCGTGGTGTGGGTCTGTTTAAGCTGACATCAATTAAACAGCAAGTTTTTAAATCATTTTTCAGTGTGGACCTCCTCTTCTGGTGGGTGCTGGACTGTTGCCACTGATTTAAAGTGAATTTAGACATATTATCTGTCTCTTGAGCTGTAAATCATGTCCCATGCATAGAAACACACCACCTTCCCACCCCTAATACAGTATATCTGGCCAGCCACCATCTTCACTTTTCTCATGGTGTTAAAATATGTTTTCATTTACTCCATACATCACTTTTGTTGTTTGACATTTCGATAAAAAAGGCTTAAAGTATGGTGACATGAAGATTGGAAAGGTGGGATGCAGGTCAAAGAAGGCTAATGCTGAAGAAAGTGAAAAGTGTTACCAGTAACATGCCAAGAGATCAGTCCACCCCATGCACCTGGAACTCCGGCGTGGGGGACAAGTATAGAAAGTACCTTTAAGAAGAATATTGACTGAATAGCCAGAAGGGTGAGTGGCGGTACATAATGAACTTTTTCACTGACTGAGGGTAGGGGTGAAAGTGAATAGGCCACTGAAGGAAGATATACAGGTGGACCAACAATAGGTGTATAAGAGAGTTAATACTGTATATTAATAAATAGCAAACAAATGTATTAGAACATCAATGTGACTAGAGTTTTATGGATCATAATGTGCACTGGATGTAATGTATGCGTTATGAAGACATCAATAAAGTTTAAGTTACAAAAAAATACAATAGGTTTTCATTAAAACTCAAACAACTAACTGGATCAGTTGAAATAGAAACACAGGAAAAGACGGCAGAGAAAGGCCCAGGGGCCCATCCAGTCTGCTTGAGTCGGTCTATTTTTGGGATGGTGTCCTTGTCAGTCCTCCTCGGCATGTAGCCACCACCCGAGAGAGAAAGAGAACAAGGTTTGCTTGCAAGCCCCGGAATTTCATTCTGGGACTAGATGGAGTGGACCAACATTGTGTTTGTTAGGCATTCGGTTACTGAACAGGGAAAATACAGGTTACCCAGTGTTCGCATGCCACCTGCTTACCAACCAAGGAGTCTTCATTCTCTAAACAGACCTGCTCACCTGGCTAGAGAAAAGGTGCAGCCATGTTAGCTTTAACTGGTCAGTGTTGGGGAACAAGAGGTGAGGGATCTATTAAACATGTGCTGTCGGGGAACAAGAGGAGAACGAAGTGGGGTCTATTAAACACCTGCTATTGGGGGAACAGGAGAATGGGGTGGGGAGGGTTGTTTGGGGTCTAGTAAACAGCTAGTGGTCCACTTGCCATGCACATGGCCCACAGATTGGCTTAAACCTTTAAAAACTGTCTGCAGAGCCATGACAGTAGCCCTCTCCTCTGATCCAATCTGCACAAATGAGGTAGTAGACATGCATGGGCCACATGCAAGCCATCCCCCACCACCAAAATTCAGAGATAAATGTAAGTTTTGTGCTCAGAAACAGGCTGAAAAACATAAGAAAGGGATGGTTAAAAGCCAGACAACAGCACTCTTTTGGCTCTGCTACCTAGGAAAGTGTTTCTCAGGACTGGGTTTGAGCTGGCAAGCTCAGACTGAGTAAGTCATGGGGGTGAAAGATGCTTAGTCTGCAGATGGGATGCGGGGGAGGCAAGGCATGGTCTGCTACAGGAAGATAGAACTGTAGTGGCCCCAAGTGCTGGGTAAGGTGAACAGACTCAAAACACAGGGATTAAAATTACACTCCTGCATGTCAAGAGAAAAAGAAATGTCCCACAATTGTCGATAGAATATTTTAGCATACAGACATATAAAATACAAAGTCACACATGCCCCCACAATGCAAAGCATCATGGGCTGCATATGCAAATCACCACAGAATGTTATGCTGGTTCATCTTTAAGCAGAACTGCATGGTGCCGAAAGGCCTCTCACACAGTTTGCAAAGGGTGCTAACAGAAGACATAGAACGTGTGTCCTGCAGGATTTCATCAGTATAGCCTCATCTGTTTCACCCCAGTGGACTGGACCAGCTACCCTTACGCAGTGTGCCTGGGATATATGTGGTGAACCCATTAAATAAAAACATTTAAAGACAAAGAACCTTCAGGCGTAAACACTGAGGCAAGGTTACCCAAAGGGCATTTGCTGGGAGCTAGTTTCAAGAAAATCAAAGTCACACATGCCCCCACAATGCAAAGCATCATGGGCTGCATATGCAAATCACCACAGAATGTTATGCTGGTCCAACTTTAAGCAGAATTGCATGGTGCCGAAGGCCTCTACACAGTTTGCAAGTGGTGCTAACAGAAGACATAGACACGTGTTTCCTCTCTACCAGGACTCACTCAGTATGCCCTGGCTCAGTGAGAGGCCTTTCGGCACCATGCAATTCTGCTTAAAGTTGGAATAGCATAACATTCTGTGGTGATTTGCATATGCAGCCCATGATGCTTAGCATTGTGCGGGCATGTGTGACTTTGTATTTTCTTGAAACTTGGCTTCCCAGCCAAATGCCCTTTGGGGTAACCCTTGCCTCAGTGTTTACGCACAGAGGTTCTTTGTCTTTTAAATGGTTTTTTATTTTAATGGGTTCACCACAATACATCCCAGGCACACTGCCTTAGGGGTAGCTGGTCCAGTCCACTGGGGTGTTAAACAGACGAGGCATACTGATGAGTCCTGGTAGGACCCTTTGCAAACTGTGTGAGAGGGCCTTCGCACCATGCAATTCTGCTTAAAGTTGGACCAGCATAACATTCTGTGGTGATTTGCATATGTAGCCCATGATGCTTTGCATTGTGGGGGCATGTGTGACTTTGTATTTTCTGAAACTTGGCTTCCCAGCCAAATGCCCTTTGGGGTAACCCTTGCCTCAGTGTTTACGCACAGAGGTTCTTTGTCTTTTAAATGTTTTTTTATTTTAATGGGTTCACCACAATATATCCCAGGCACACACTGCCTTAGGGGTAGCTGGTCCAGTCCACTGGGGTGTTAAACAGATGAGGCATACTGATGAGTCCTGGTAGGACGAAACACATGTCTATGTCTTCTGTTAGCACCCTTTGCAAACTGTGTGAGAGGCCTTTTGCACCATGCAATTCTGCTTAAAGTTGGACCAGCATAACATTCTGTGGTGATTTGCATATGTAGCCCATGATGCTTTGCATTGTGGGGGCATGTGTGACTTTGTATTTTCTTGAAACTTGGCTTCCCAGCCAAATGCCCTTTGGGGTAACCCTTGCCTCAGTGTTTACGCACAGAGGTTCTTTGTCTTTTAAATGTTTTTTATTTTAATGGGTTCACCACAATATATCCCAGGCACACTGCCTTAGGGGTAGCTGGTCCAGTCCACTGGGGTGTTAAACAGACGAGGCATACTGATGAGTCCTGGTAGGACCAAACACGTGTCTATGTCTTCTGTTAGCACCCTTTGCAAACTGTGTGAGAGGGCCTTCGGCACCATGCAATTCTGCTTAAAGTTGGACCAGCATAACATTCTGTGGTGATTTGCATATGCAGCCCATGATGCTTTGCATTGTGGGGGCATGTGTGACTTTGTATTTTCTTGAAACTTGGCTTCCCAGCCAAATGCCCTTTGGGGTAACCCTTGCCTCAGTGTTTACGCACAGAGGTTCTTTGTCTTACAGACATATGTTACTTATGCTAAACAAATTCAACATAGATAACCCAGGTATGTAAATGACAATCAGTGAGTTTATGACAGTTTAGATGACAAAATTACTGACCTTCCAGAAAAGCAAACTCATCAATGGCTTCTATTGCATTTTCTGTAAAAAGAAAAAAAAAATATTCATATTTGAACTGTACAGTTACAAAATAGATTTTATTCACTGTCTCTTAAGTATGTTTTAGCACTCTATAGTAGCTATCCAATAAAATTAGTGCACTACATATAGAATATTGTATAGATTACCATTTACAACAAGGCTCCTTCTCCACTGAGGGGTTGAGACGACATCAGAGGGACCTCGAGAGTGAAGCTCCAGAGGTCCCCTGATGTCATCCCAACTCCGAGATGAAAACATGCCAAGTGGTGTTTTGGTTACCAATATACCATTTTTTGTTTATAGTACAGGGGTTTTAAAGTGCGAGTAAATACAATAAAATGGAGTAGGCTATAGTACTTCTGTTCTTAGTAAAAACAAGCACAAAATTACTTTTTGAAATTTAAATTATAACACGTGAATGGCAGATTTGTTTGGAGGGGTGAGGGTGTGAGGGGGCAGAGGAGCCCTACGATTAGAAATTGCTGGGACAAACTCCAAAGTAAAAAGCTGTAGTATAGCGGTGATGTCACTATTATACTACATCTTTTTGTGACCTTTAACCTCTACTACAACTATTGGTGATCTCTGAACTGTTTTACAACAAGAAAACTGTATGTCTAGAAATTCATAATAGGGGCTAATCAACTACTGTATTAAGGAACTCTGCACAGTAGATACTTGAAAAGGGCATGACAATGTATGTTGATATCACAACGCTTTGGCTGCTATGGCACAAGACAAAGATGAGTGCTTTAGTGACACAATACATGGAAATATTCCACACCAACATCCATCCTAAACAACTTTATAGTCCATGGTTAGTTCCTGTTGTGTATGAAAACTGGCCGCTTCAAAAATGATTCTGTGCTCGTTTTAAGCTGCTGTGGACATTCCAAGGCACGCCAGCCTCTCTCCACACGTCTTCCCTTGCTGACCCTGGATCGTTTTTGTAGCCCTCCTCTGGATCCTCTCCAAGTGGTTCCAGTCTTTCTTTAAGTAGGGATTCAAGAATTGGGCACAGTACACAAGATATGGCCTCATATCAGGGACCTGCACACAGGCAGCATCACCTCTTTCCTTCGGCTACTGAACGTCCAGCCTACACATTCCAGCATCCTGCTTGCCTCCCAATATGCCTTGTTGCATTGAGCTGTAGACTCAATCCCAGGTCCCTTTCCACAGAAGTTTGAATCATAATTACTCCCCCAATCCAACAATCTGTTCTAGGGTTTTTAATGCCAATATGCATAACTTTTTAAGTTTTGGCTCTGCCATATCTTGACACACCAGAAGGACTGGCGCTACATGGTAAGAGAGTATGATACTTTCAATGGCGGCCACCCACACTTGGCTACTAGCAAGACAAGGATATGGCGCACTCAAATGAACTGACATTCAGGTTTAGACAGAGGCAGAAATTGATTGTGTATGTAACAAGGCGGGTACACAACTACCGAAATCCAAATGTGCAGGTGCCCTGATGCTTGGTTTCATAAGAGTTTACTCAGGGGACCTGAAGAAGCTCTATCAAGCCAAGCACCAGGCACCTGCATGTTTAGATTCCCACAGTCCTGCACCTGCATTGTTACATACACACTAAATTGCTGCCTGCATCTAAACCAGAGTGTCCGTTCATTTGCATGCACCATATCCTTGACCACATCTCTAGCTTTTCTAGAGCCGTTTTTATGTCCCTCCTTACCTCCTCTGAGCCCACTCTACTACAGGAAAACCAGAAAAGGCTGCACAAGGTGACGTGGTGCTCCAATTAAAATCAGGAATTGCATACAACAGAAAAATGGGCACTCACCAACCAGATAAGCATCACACAGGCTCCAAAGGTCTATTAGCAAAAAATATTTATTCCAAAACACACATAACACAGCTCCATGCTTGACGCGTTTTCAGACGAAGGTCCCTTCTCAAATTATTTTGAGAAAGGACCTTTGTCCGAAGCACGTCAAGTGTGCAGCTGTGTTATGTGTTTTGGAATAAATCTTTTTTGCTGATTGACCTTTGGAGCCTGTGTGACGCTTATCTGGTTGGTGAGTGCCCACTGTACTACAGGACTTAGTTTCAACTGCAAAGACAGATCTTGCTCTGGATACCCACCTCTTCACAGATGAAAATACTGAATAACACAGGTCCCAGGACTGATCCCTGTGGCACCACACTTGGGACTCTCCTGACCCTAGAGATTTTTCAATTAACCACTCTGAGGTCTGCCCCCACCACGACGTCCATCAGTCTTATGAGTTTGTCCTCAGCCCCTATGTCCTCCAGCTTTATACTGTAAGCAGCCTTCTGCGTGGTACAGAATTAAAAGCCTGGCTGAAGTCCAGATATAGCACATTTACTGCCTGCTCCCCGTCCACTGCCTTCGTAAACCAATCAAAAAAGTAGTCTAGTTAGCCTGACATGCTCTCCCTGCCACAAATCCATGCTGCCACTTGTCCTGTAGCCCTTATGCCTCCAGAAATTCTACAAGGCGATCTCCCTTTTCAAATCTAGAGACTAGGCTTGGTGCAATTTCAAATCCACCTCTAGCCAAGCTGACCTGCAAAAATACAAAACACTACGAAATGCCAGCACAAAGGCAGTGTACGCCGCAAAAGCTCACTTTTTTTTTTTTTTAAAACAAACTAAATGACACCAGGACTACACCGGCAGAATTTTGGAAGACTGGCCACCCTCTTCTAGGTTCCTCTTCCTTCCCACTCCTCCCCAGCTCAGACAGCTCCGATCCTTTCTCTGTGACCTCCTCTATCAATCTCTTTTTCACCACATTGCCCTTCCCTGACCCCCAACCCCCCATCCTCATCTCCAACCCTCCACCCTCCTCCTACTCCGCCAATGGTTTCTCCTTTCCCCAATAGAAATAATCGGGCACTAAAAACCCTAAACCTCCAAAACAGAGCCCGGATGGCCTAGATCCTAAATGACTCAAGATCTTAGCCCCAGCTATCCCCCCCATCTCCTCAACCTCTCCATCACACAATGTGCAGTCCCCCAAGGCTTGGGAACTGGTCAAGATCATTCCAGTACACAAAGGGGGTGATCTCTCTCGGTTCCATGTCAACTGAGCGCAAACAAATAGCACATGGCTAAACGCAGCACGGTCAGATTGCTGTGCTGAAACAGCACGCATGGTAAACTACTCGCATATAGAAGCAGTGCAAGTAGCATATTTACCTTGTAATCAAAATCTTCACTGTGCTGAACAAAACAAAACATTTTACAAAATATGAATCAGGCTACACAGTATGATAATCATTATGCTGCACATTATCAAAACAAGTGAAAATAAGATATATAAAGTTCTCCTTACCAGCATATAGTGCATCACTCTGTTCAGTATCTTCCAGTTTTAAAAACAAACTTTATTTGAATGAGATTAAAATCCACTTTTGGTGTAAATAGAAGAAAAAAGTCAGACAGGCATGCATTTAAAAGTCGCATAGCACCACCTGGTGTCCCTAAAGATAAACTGATAAACCTGAAGTTGAAAATTATGGGCTACACAGATACAGTCCTATAAGACTGAACAACAGTGGTAATCCTCCTGGCTGAGTCGCAATATTTTTTTCGTGGTGCAGGTGGAGCTTGCCCAGCCATGTACTGTGCTATATTTAGTTCATTCATGTTCTGCTCTATATTAAGAGCCTTGATAAACTTCCAGATAGTCAGGGTGGCTGGCACCAAGCAGGTTGTTGAAATTTCAGTGCCAGCCCTCCACTGAGTAGATTGTTCATGGAATTTGTTCTGACACAGTGCTACAACAGTTCCACATATCAACAGGGAACAGCGGTCATCTCCTGCCACGGTGCCCAACCTGTCTCCCTATCCAAGTGTCCTCAAAATAATCAAGAAGAGGAGACAGGAAAGCGCGTGGTCAGTGTAAAATGGTGTGCATCACAGTGTTTCAAATGCTTCAAGGACATCTGTGGGTGGGACATATCCCAGGGAGGGCATCATACGAATTTGTAGGGTGAATTCCTCATCGATGGTATCATTTTTCACTATGTCATGACAGTCCTGTATTTTACGCCAAATGGCCTGACATAGGTGGAAAAAACAACTGCATGATTCAGATTCAGGGAAGTGCTGCTTAAAGGCTTTATTGGCTGCCAATTCACAAAGTCCATCATTACAGACTGTGGTGAGAGATTGGGGCAGAGTGCTTTAAGGGTAGTTAGCACATTACAGTAACCAGAAAATAAAAGGGTTGACATTAACACAAAGACGCTTGGTATTAGTGCTGTGAAATGAACTCAGTGTATGGTGTACAACTGAGAGAACAATGGGGGTGTGGACTTAAATGTCCCATCAGCACACCAGTGTGGACTTCCGCACATATAGTCTAGGTTCTTGGTAGTGGTGAAAATAAGAAAATGATCCGTGTCATCTGCCCCACTGTCATGCAGCAAAAACTGAGAACCGTGGTCAGTGCAGTGGTACTCTGGAGGGACTTGAAGTTCTGCTAAAGTCGCAGGCATTACTGGAGCAGCTGTGCCTTTCTGCCTTGCGCGCTGAATGGTTCTCTTCAAACTACAGAATGACGCCAACTTTCCTGCAATAGCTGGATCACTAACACCCTTGGCCCCTGCAACTATTTGATGTGTGCCTTCCCGGGAGTCCACTGCCTTTTTTTTTTTTTTTTAAAGCTGCGATAACAGTTTTCACTCAATCTCTCCAGGATCAGGCACATGATTATTAGTGCCAAGATATTTGGAAATGTCATCATTACTAGTATGGCATCTAGCAGGACACTTGTGCGAGTCATAATAAAGACACTTCCAGTATGCCGTTTCTCCATATTTTCGCTCCTTCCTATAGATGTATCCCCTGTCCAACAGCTGCTGCTGTCCTCGCTGGCTTAGAACAAAAGTGAGCGGCATCTCAGAGCATAGTAGATTGTCCTTGCTATCCCTGAAATCACTGGCAAATTTAAGTAATTAGGCACCCAGCTGTTAGCAATAATTAAGTACTCAGGAACACCCCCTGCAGTCCTGAGTTGACACGTTGTGAAACTGTTGTAAAACTGAGTTGCTACACATTTGATATCCTTCGTGTTTTGAATTTAAACATACGTTTTGTGCTAACTTTGAAACACAACGAAATGCTATACGCGATATCTTTACATGTGCCGAGTTTAATGCACAGTAATTCATGCACTGAGTTTAATGTGCAGTACTGACGTGCTACCATCCCTCTCTACCTGGAAATTACAGACTTCTCGCTCTCTCTCGCTCTCTAAAATCCGGGAGACACACCATCTCCAAAAGGCTAAGCTCCTTCCAAGACACCTCAAACATTTGAAGCCCTTTCCAGCTTGGTTTCAGGCACATCCACTCCACCTCCTTCTTCCTGCTCCACCTCACAAACCACAACCGCTCCGCAATGGACCAGGGTCACATAACCTTGGTGATTTTCACTGACCTCGTTAAGACGTTCCATGTCTCCTACAGACTCCTTCTGAACAATCTAACACCCACTGGTCTCTCCTCCTCTATGTCTTCTCCTCCTCTCTATGGATTGGTTTAGATCATATCTCTCAGACAGGATCCAATGCATAGGTCAATCCAAATCAACCACCCTCCCCATTCTTGCAGGAGTCCCCCAGGGCTCTATTCTGGGCCCCATTCTCAATTTTTGTTAGTGACCTTCCTTCTTCTTGCTCACCAACACATGTATGCGGACGACACAGTCCTCTTTGCTTCAGGCCCTTCCTTCACCGCAGTCCAGTCATCCCTGCAGGTGCCTTTGTAAATGTTCTCACCTGGTTCAAGGCAAACCTCCTCAAGTATAACACCAGAAAAACTGTTGCCATGGCTTTCAGCTCCGCCCAAAAGGTTGGTTAAACTCCCATCTCCTCCATCTTTCTTTTCACTGGACAGGACGTGCAACGTTAGAAACAATACTGTCATTTAAATACCTGGGGGTCTAGTTGGACTCCAAGTTAGACTTCTCCCAGCACATTGACTACATCAGTTCTAAATTTTGGCTCAAACTGGGAGCCTTACATAGAATCAAGGATGGTCTCTTCCTTCCAATCTGTAAAGAGCTCATCTCCAGACTAATCCTTCCTACAACAGACTACACCGACGTTGTCTAGAGCTTGACCCCCAATCAAACTAGATCCCCTGTTCAACGTATTCTGTTGATTTGCTTCAAACTTCCCCTTCTGAACAGACCACTGTACCTTATACTCGGCCCCTGACCTCCCCTCCTTTGCAAATCATCACCTTGCCTACTGTGCTGCCTTCATCGGCAAGTATTGGTTCTGAGCCCTCCCCTCCTACCTCTCCACTCTCATTTCTCTCATCTACGGCAGGCTACTGCCTCAGAACCCGTGACTCCTGCACTTTCCATCTCCCACATCCTCACTCACAAGGTAATGCATATGGGGCACAAAAACCCTGGAACAACATATCAGTTTGGGGGTGAGGATATAGCATGCACCAAGCAGGAAAGGGATCTTGGGGTTATCATCCCTGATGACCTCAAGGTAGGGAAACAGTGCAACAAGGCAGCAGGTAAAGCAAATAGGATGCTGGGATGCATAGGCAGGGGCATCATCAGCAGGAAAAGGGAGGTCATAATTCCACTATACAAGACACTAGTGAGGCCCCACCTCGAGTACAGTGTACAGTGCTGGAGACCTTACCTATGTAAGGACATAGACAGGATAGAGAAGGTTCAGAGGAGGGCAACAAAGATGGCACATGGATTGCAACACAAGTCCTATGAGAACAGGTTGAAGAACTTGAATATGTACTCCCTGGAGGAGAGGAGGGAGAGAGGGAATATGATATAGACCTACAAGTATCTTACAGGGAGGAACAGGGTGCAGGAATACACTATTTTTCAGCAAAAAAGATGATCCAAGACTAGAGGGCATGGGATGAAGTTGGAGGGAGGGTGATTCAGAGGAAACATGAGGAAGAATTTCTTCACAGAACGGGTGGTGAACAAGTGGAATACCCTGCCAGAGGAAGTAGTGGGGGCTGAAACATTCATGGGATTTAAGAATGCATAGGATAGACATAAGGAAATTCTGGAGGTCACAGGTAAGGGGCAACAGACTTCTAGGAAAACAAAGTGAACTTACAAGCTCAATTGGGCAGGCTATGAGGGCTGTAGGTCCTTATCTGCAGACAGTGTCTACGTATCCATGTAAGCTGACAAGGTCTCTTTCTCCTTTAGACTCCCTGATCTTTGGAATAGTCTCCCCCACTCCATCCACCTTGCACCCACTCTAACCATGCTAAAAACAACAATTAAAGCTCCCCCCACCCCCAACTGCTCCCCATTAGGCCCCTCCCACACCCTCTGCTCCTCCCTTTTTTCCTTCATCCCCATTTCTCCATCTCTCCCTGCACTTTGTGCTCAGCTACCTTCTACTCCCCTGCATCTTCTCTGAAGACCCCCTCTACCCTTATACCCTTAATTTCCTCAATTTCCCTCTTATACTAACATACTAAAATGCCAGCAGAATAGGCCTAATGGTCCTTTGTATCTGCTCGTTTGGTCAGCCCCCACCCTGGGTGCTGACCTTGCTGTCCCCCTCGCCTTCTCTGGCTTCTCCCTTCCCAGTTCCGGATATTCTTGATGCATTGGATTTTGCTTCCAGAACCCTTCCCCTGTACCTGTCCCACCCCCTCTTGAACCCCTCCACTGTCTCTGCCTCCACCAGCCCCCTAGGCAGTGCATTCCATGGCTCCACCACCCTCTCAGTGAAGCAGCACCTCCTCCTTTCTCCCCTGAATCTTCCCCTCCAGCTTCCACCCATGCCTCTAGTGGCCCTCCTCCTTCCTTCAAGCACCCTGACTGTTCCTCCCTATTTACCCTCTTCATGTACCTGAAGACCTCTATCATGTCCCCGGTCCCTCTCTCTTCCAATGTGTACATATTTAGCTCTTCGAGCTCTCCTCATAGGTCCTGTCCCCAAGCCCCAAATCATTTTGGCTGCCCTCCTCTGGACCCTCTCCAGGAGGTTAATGCCTCTTAAGTGTGGCTCTCCAAAACTGCACGCAGTACTCAAGGTGCGGCCTCACCAAGCAGTTATACAGAGGAGTATCACTCTCCTTCTGGAGGTGATCCCCTAGCGATGCATCCCAGCATCCTGTTGGCCTTGGCTGCTGCCTCCCACAAGTCTCAGAGTTGTTCATCTTGACATCCACCACCACCCCCAGGTCCCTCTCAGCCATCGAGACTTGTAGCATTTCCTCCCAGGGTGTACACTTGGCCTGGGTTTCTGGCCCCAGGTGGAGTACCTTGCATTTCCCTGCATTGAACCTCAGCTTCCACTTTCTAGACCATCTTTCCAGAGCCTCCAGGTCCCCCTGTAGGGCCACCTCCCCTCCTCCACCGCCCCCAGTTTTGAGTCGTCTTCAAAGAGACTCATCTCACTCCTGATTATGTGCCAAACCTCGCCCTGTGCAATATTATGCCTGCAACCTCATACTTCTATTTATTCTTACCTTTGTTCAACTGCCGCTTATTAAAATTTTAAAATGTACTATTCACCATAAACACACACGAACAATGTCCACATGTACTATACAAGGTATAAATATGTACCTCAATGCTGTAACTTAATGTACATTTATCAACATTGTGTATTGTTTCAACGTATCCAAACTGTGACTGTTTCAATGTTTTGCTGCTCCGATTATTGTAACCCATTTACCCTTTCCTCAGATCGCACCTGGAAAAGAGCCTTGGTTCAGTGTGCCATTCCTGATTACAAAATTCTAAATAAATAAATAAATAAAATAAAATAATTAATTAATTATGATGGCCTGCTGTAGCTTCCCTACACTCTGTGTCAGAAATTTTATTTTTTTTATTCTTTTTCCCTCCGCTCATGGCCCCAAGGTCCTCTCTCAGGCAGCCTACCCTTATCCTGCCCGCCTGAGGATCCCTGAGCTAAGCTCCCCCCCCCCCATGTCAGCACCCCCGGCTAACCCTATCTGGGGTGGGTCGCCCCCTTCTACCTGGGCGCACTTATAAGTCAGACTCTGACATCGGGATGAGGAGCGGATCCTGGAAATTGAAGGCCACCCAAGGAGACCCCAGCATAGGGCATGGGGGATAGGTGCCGTCGCCTGACCCTTTGCACCGGTTTTTCCATGTTCTGTTGCCTCCTGACATGAGACGGCAATGCTGCACAGCCCAATGTAGGTGCTCCACTCACGCCTGGAGGCAGACGTCGTCCCCTTACTCTAAGGGCCAGAGGCAGCAGTGCCACCGGTCTCCACCTGGGGCCGCTGCTGCATCGAGTTACTCCTGGATTCCACCCCGAGAGAGCAGAGCCGTCCAACGGATGCTCAATTTTGTCTCTCCCCTGCCGACTCCTGGTGGTCCGGGCTCGTTCCTGAACCCGGGTCACCAGTGTGACGTGAGGCGTGACGTCCAGTGCCTCAACCCTCAGCGCCACTGGGCCGGCTACTCTGTGTCAGACTGATTGTCCTGTAGTTACCGGGATCATTTTGTTTCTCCACTCTTGTGGACGGGCACTACATTAGCCACCCTCCATTCCACTGGCACCACCTCTGTCGCTCAGGAGCAATTAAACAGATCATCCAATGGTGGTACAGTGCAGCCCACATATACTGGATCCGTTTATCCCGGAATTCCGTTTTTACCGGACTGTTCACTGTTGCCAAAAGCCGTTCTCATGTACTGCTACACAATCCTGTTAGTTTATAGTGAACTAAGCAGCATGTATATAGCGGCCGTCCTCCCACACAAGCTGTATTATTCTAGCCCATTCACAACTTTGGTCTGCTAGCGGTTTGTTACTCACGCCCATACAGGTCTTTGTTCTTTGCATAATCAGTGCAACCCGTGGTGTTAATCCGTGCCAACATTCCTTCATGGAGCTCAATTGTAGCACTTATAACCGAAGCTAGCAAGGTTGGTTTGTTACTCCATCACAAGCTGCCCAGGAAAATCTCGACGCAGGTGAGTGACAAAGAACAACCACCCCCGGGACTCACCGGGAAACAGTCTGAAGTACTCTACCATCTCTGCGACAACCCAGTGATTGTTCCCGAAGGTGACATTGCAGCGTCCATCACTGCACCAGATGAAGAAGACGAGGAGGAGGAAGGTGTGCGAACCGAAGAACCAGTTGTCACCACCAAGGATGTTCGGGATGCTTTGATTACCCTCCAGAGAGCGAAGGAACAGTGAGCAGACTTGCCCCCTGATTGGAACCTCAACCAGAGAACAGACAGGGAATGGGCACTGTACACTCAGACCCGCTCACATCAAGCAACAATACAGACCATCTCCAACTCAATAAATAACCCCAGTCCCACCCATAATGTGAAAAGCACCAAACACAAGCACAATGTATAATAATTACCTAAGCAAACAACAACAAAAATGAACAAAGAAAATGGCAAAAGGAAAAAAAATGCCGCAAACTGCAAAAAGGATAATTCTGAAAACAGTTATATCGGATAACATCCGTATGCACAGATGTGTCACATATATGCGGGCTCCACTGTATTGTATCAGATTTTGACTCACCTTCCCTGGTCCCCTGAGCACCTTATCCTCTGAAAAAAATCCCACCTTCAGCCTTTGCCACTAGAGTCTGAACCCCACATTCTGGAAGTATCCCACCTTCCCCTGCTGTAAAGACTGAACAAAAATATTTATTTGCTTTTGGTAACCGGGTAAGTGCACTAGGCAAAAACCTGCCTATTTTCAGGCACGACACGGGAGAGTACAGATTACAAAAACCACAATAGAGCAATTACAAGGAATAATACACAGGTATCCACGCAGGGATAAGCAACAGTACAGAGCAGAGACTGTAGTATCCACGCAGGATATGCAACTGAACAGAGCATAGTTGTAGGATATTGCCATTGAAACACTGGTGCAAGAAAATTCAGGGCAGAATACAATAAAGCATACAAGTTAGGAGTCAAGTGTGTTTAGTTAAGAGAAGAAAAAATTACTCACCACAGTAATCGCCTTTCTTCCAAGGGCCTTTAGCATCAGTAGCTAGCAGTCAGCTGGCTAGGTGCAACTGCTTCGAGGTGTGCCTTTAAGAGAATTTGTATTTAAATGAGCTTGACAATAGAGAATCAAAAAGAGGAAGGGAAGGAGCTGAATGAGAGCTGCTGGAGACTTCAGAATTTTTCAAGGAAAACGAGGACACATGCCCAAAAAGGATCAACAGGATTAAAAACATGCAAATGTCCACAAAGTGGAAATAGAAACAACATGAGTTAAAACTCATCACTAAGAAACTCCAAATTTATGAAAAGGTGCGATAAAGAGCCCTTCTCCGACAGAAGAATGGGAGGAAGGGTAGAGCTTACTGATGCTAAAGACCCCTTGGAAGAAAGATTACTGCGTAATTTTTTCTTCTTGCCCCAGGAGTTCTTTAGCATCAGTAACTTTAGCAGACTACTGAGCAGTACCAAGTGGGAAGTGGGCAGAGAACCTACTTAGGTAAGAGGCTCTGCAGAACCACCCTGCCAAATTTGGCATCAGATCTGGTCTTCACATCCAAATTGCAGTGATTCATGAAGGTGTGTACAGATTTCCACGTAGCTGCTTTGCAGACAACCAGTAGTGGAATGTCCCTTGCTGCTGCAAGCGAGGCAGCAGTGCCCCTGGTGGAGTGGGCCCTGATCATCACTGAATGTTGGTGACCAGCTTTTTCATAGCAGAATCTACAAGAGACCTACTACCAGAAACAGTTCTCTTGGTAGCTGGTCTTCCCCTGCCTACATACCTGCAGGTGGGGAACAACTGAGAGGAGAACCTCTGGACTGTCTAGTATGCTCTAGGTAGTAGAAGATGACTCTTGACATCCAAGCTGTGGAGCTTTTGCTTGCCAGGAGTGGATTTCTCAGTAAAGAAGACAGGCAGAGTAATGGCCTGGTCCAAGTGGAACTCAAACCACCTTTGCAAACATTTTCTATCTGTCCTGAGCCAACTTTATCGTTGTGAGGGAAGATGCAGTTTGGCTCAGTGCACAAGGCCTGTAGCTCTGAAAACCTCCTGGCAGAGGTAACGGCTACCAAGAAGCCTGTCTTCCAAGTTACAAAATTGATGTATAGGCTCAAGAGTGGTTTCATGAGCCTATCTATACAAAGGTTCGGCTCCAAGGAGGAACAGGGCTCCTGAATGGAGGCCTTGCTTGGGCAAAGCCAGAGCCACCAGGATCATAGATGCAGGCTGTTGTCTGAGTTTCAGAAAATACACTGAGAATCAGGGGAAAGGAGGGATGCATATAGGATCCCCTGACCAGACCAGGATCAAGGCATCCACAGGAGGCAATCCTGGGACTGGAGCCTGCAGCAGAACTGAGGAAACTGGAAGCTGAGGGTAGAGGCACATTCGCTTCTGGATGCCCAACTGCCCGAACACCGTGGCTGGTACTTGTTTGTTCAGAGTCCATTAACTCTGGCCTTCACTGACGCGACTAGAGCATCTGCCAGGGTATTGTCTGCTATGTTTGCCAAGTTAAGCAAAGCAAACCAGTCCTGGACCTTACAAACTGAGTGCAGGTTTATGTGAAAAACGCCACCGACCAGTCCTGCCCCAGTTAATGAACTCTGTTTATTGGTTTATTGCCAGTGCCTTTTTTTTGGGGGGGGTGGTGGTGCAGAACTAGGATCTATACCACTGCCAATCTTTACAGAAAGACCAGTAATATTCCATTGCCACAGGTTGCTGCTGGACCCTTACAGACAGACCTGTGTCAGAAGGTACCCTAGGTCATATAGATATATTATTAATCGGCACTGTACCACTTCTGGAGTACACCCACATTTGCCTGGGAAAAGACTGGAAAAAAGTAACTCAGTCCTGGAAGCAAGACACCTCAGGCAACAGAGATCCTGGCAGCTGGGGAAAGAGAGTGACAAATGTGGTAGGCCACCCCAATCTTGGCATGAACAGACGTACAGATCACACTTATGTGGACAGAGAAGTCCAGAGCAGGGTCAAGAGCAACCCCAAGGTATTTAAAAGAGTTAGTAAAAGAGACAGCAGAATTATCAAGGCATAGGACCTGCAACTGTGGGGAATCTGTGCGGGATTTTCTAAGGGACCCAAAGAGCATCGCCTGGGTTTTGAAGATGTTAAGGACTGGGAAATTTGAGGTGAGCCAGGATTGGCTTTGTTGAAGAGCAAGGGAAAGGTGGTTGTTAAGGTCGGTGGACTTGGAAGCCGTGTAAAGTATCAGATCATCAGCCCACAGTAGGGTCCTTACCAGGCGAGTGCACTAGGCAATAACAGTTGCCTATTTTCAGGCACAACCTTAGCGGGTACAACAGAGGAACTGTGATAATTAGTACAATAAGAATACAAAGTACGGTACAATACTGAGAAGAAAAACATACTAGCATAAGATTGGATTACAGGAACAGCCAGGTAAACATTCAAAGGGCAGAATGTAAGTCATAAAACACAGGGCAAAGTGCACAATCGGCCTAGCTGTGTAGTAGAAATTCACAGTCATTTTGAAACAGTAGGTACAGAATAACACTGAGATAAGGGACACCCCCACCACCCCAAGAGGCATATGGGCAGGAATATACAGCAGCCAGAGAGAGGAAGGAGTGATATGCAGCTCTCCAATCTACAGCCTCCTTAGCCTTTCTGACTATACTGTTAGCTTTTGACTTTCCAGACAGCCTTCCTGTTAAAGAGATCTACCAAGATCAGCCCTGCACTTGATAAATAGGTGCTCACCGCCACAGCATTCTTAAATTGTTGAGATGTCCCAAAATTATGCCGCAGATTAAAAATGATCTCTCTGAAATTAAACCAAGTACCAAGGACTTCCTGTTTTTTTTGCAGCCACCTACACTCTGCTCCCACGATCACCAACGTTATGACGAGATTCTAGGGACAGCATAGGGCACTCCATTGCAATCGATAGCGGAGGCTTTATTTATTTTTAACATTATATTGTTACTGGTAATGAACGGGCACCAGCTCACTCAACAAGGGCCTTGTTTGTCAACCGGTGCTCACGTTTCATTACCAAGTAGCCAATATAATGTTAAAAAGATCGTAAAGCCGCTGCCCATACATTATAATGGAGCGTGCCCCTGCACATTCCCTAGCATCCTTGAGACCCAGTTTAATTGATTTTACGAGGGGTATTTTAATTGCGGCATAATTTTGGGATATCTGAACAATTTAAGAATGCTGTGGCGGTAAAGCACCTATTTATCAGGTGCAGAGGCAGTACAATATAGCTTGGTGGATCTCTAATCTCATTCTGCTCCCCCTTGTAGTTCTGGAATGCTGCTCAGTTTGCTCTAACTACCTCCCTACCCCTCTGGAGAACTATATTGGTTGCTATACTTCCTATTTTTTCCTGCCAGCCTCCAACAGGTATCGGTCACTTTTGTTATCCCCTTTTAATGATTTCCTATTTGGCATCTACCCTTCCACCGTGCTACCTCTGCCATGCCTTCCTGAGCAACTCCATCATCTTCCTGAAGTCAGTCATTCTGCTGTCTATGACCATTGTGCTTGCTGAAGTAGAGGAACTATAGGGCTATTTGAATCACTCTGAATTGTGGCTGGTGAACTCTAGAGATTCCATCACCCTGACATCCCCAACAATATCTCCATTGGAGAGTACCATATCCAAGACAGCCCCCCTCACTCATAGGTTCCTTGACCCACTACACAAGAAAACAGTCTTGTAGCATTTCTACAAATGCTCGACTCCTAGCAATCTTGGTCGCCAGGATCTCCCAGTCCACGCCTGCTAGTTAAGATCACCCATTAGCACCAAGTCACCTTTGCTGATGCCTTTCTGATTTCCACCCACTGCCCAGTCCTTGCCTTCATTGCGATTCAGTGGTCTATAAACTACTCCCACATTAACTTTCCTCCCACTCACTTGCTATTGTCACCCAGACTGATTCCATTTCACTCTCCTCACCCATTAATCCATCCTTGGTGGCCTCTAAGCCTTCACTAATATACAAAGCAAACATCCCCATTTACACTGCTGGCTTTCCTTCCTGAAAATGGTGTAGCCAGGACAGCAAGGTACCAGCTGTTGTTATCTGATGCCCAGGTTGTATTTACAGCAAGTAGCCAAACTGTGCATATGAGTACATATGGGCACGGCAAATGACCTGGTCCATACAATTTTTGTGGTGGCTAGCTAGACCGATTTTATAAAATATGTAGGGTTTTTTTTCTACTTTTTATTCATCTTATTTTATCCCTCTCCCCTGTGAATCCTACTAACCAGTACTGGGACTAAACGGTTTCAGCCTATACGCTCCACATTAAACACAAACAATTATGACACTATATATACACATACATATCACTCACACACACACACACACACACACACACACACACACACACACACACACACTGAACATGGTCCCTTTAACTGCACTAAGACAGACATTTACCTGCTATCAAAAGTTCTGTGGGGAAACAAACTCTCACTAATGACCCAATTCCTGTACAGAAACACAGAATTATAAGCTGATAAGGACCGCTAGGGCGATCCAGTCTGCCCGCAAGTCCAAGTATACTGATAAAAAGAAAGGAAATGCAGCACTGACTCTCTCATAATTTTTCTGTTTCGGATCTCACAAGTTCACAACCAAGTTGCATTGGGGAAGCTTGCTTTCACACCGAACATGTCCTCTTTCACCTTACTAGACCCAAAAGGTGACCTCAGACGATTTCAGTTTCCTCGCTTCTACTTTGGGAAGGGGAACTGGTGCCCAATAATAATAATAAAAAAAAATAAGCCATGTGGTGGAATGCCATTTAACACATACCCTTGGTATATGATGCTGTTATAAACCCCTTGAGCTTTGCTCTCAGGGTTTATGTACCATCACACACACCTCAGCTGTGTATTAAATTCTCATAATGCACAGCAACTTATGCATTATTCTCTACATAACTGACAAAATCCTGCAAGCTGATTCGGAAGCAAAAACAACAAAACAAAACAAAAAAATTAAAAAATAAACAAAGGCCATGCTGGGAGGAACAGTGGGGCTGGTCTTAGTGTGGTTGGCCCCTGAAGGAGGCTAACACAAACAAGAATGCACCACACTTGAGCACATAAAGATGATATATTTCCAGAGAAGCCTGATGGTCTGTTTGCACCTCAGCTGCTATACATACAATAAAATAAGTTCTGCCCTATTTCAACTTTGAAATACTGTCATTATATGCTTCATTGAGGGGCCTGGACTATCATCCTTATAACTTTTGTTAGCCTTGTAAAGATAAATTATATTTCTCAAAGGCTTGTGCAGCACAACAGAAGGGAAAATAACTGGTTTCACCTTACCAGCTTCAGACAAAAACAGCATTACAGAGGAAGAAAATTGACACTGACGCAGCACTGCCATCTGCTGTTAATTCTGAATTTCCCGTTTGATTTTTGAAGTGTTTCCAAGATGCAACTCACCTTAATTTCAGGTATTTCTCACCCCTTATAGTTTCACAAAACAGGATCTTAGTTACCCAGACTTCATTTTTTCCTTATTTTCCTTCCGAGTTAGATACATAGATGCAGACGGCAGAAAAAGGCTCTTAGCCCATCCATCCTGCCAACCGTACTGCACTATTCTGCCTTGCCATGGTGGCAATCTCCTTCCCCTTTGTTATGAGCCTCCTTTTTTCTAGCTAAACTCGCATGTCTTACAGTCCTCTGCGACATCACAAGTCTCTCCATAGCAACAATGAGTAGTTACTGGTGGAGGATTATGATTTCAGTATGGGAATACTGAAGAGCACTAATCTTGTGCATTAAAATAATTCAAGATGCTCCCTTACTTGTGTGGGAGTTCAGCCCTTGTGGTTAATAAGTTTTTTATATCCCCATTTTGTGAAGGAAGGGCTCATATTTGGGCTCAGAGCTGCGGACTGCACAATCCCGTCAACTTCCTGATGTGCTGGCTCTGCCTTCTTACAAGAGCCTTGCTAGCTAAGCACGCTGCTTTGATTTTCCTCAAACTACCCTCTAAAAAATTCAAAGAGCATTTATTTATTTTTATTTCAAATATTTTAGCAGGAAAGACATACTGAGCAAAAGCTTGTTTCCAGATGCATCGGGGAGGTAATGGAAAGGGATATAAACAGAAACATAAACATTATATGCGGTACAAACTTACACATAGTAATTAACATTTTATGAAGAGTATAAAGTTTGATATACAACGACATCAGAAGACAAGCAGATACAGAGTCAGCTACAGGCAAAGTTATAAACAGTGAAAACAGAGAACACAGCAACAAAACAAGCAATCACTCTGAGCATATGAAAAGACATCCCAATAGCTTGCCCAGTGGCACAAAAGGCTGAGGTGCTGTATTCCTCCTTACTTCTCCCACGATGGCGACCAGAGTTCGGGAATGAACTCAGGCTGTCTGGTCATATGGGGGGCTAGGAGAGGAGCGAGCAGCTGTGAGGTAGCTCTCCTCTTCCAGATGGGCCTTCCCAGCTCCTGGCTGCCACTGAATGGAGGAGGTCTGGTGGTAGTGCTGATGCTCGGGGCTGGCATAATGCTGAGTGAGTGAAGTGGGCTGGTGGTGAGCGCACCTCCATGCACATGCGCAAACCGTGTCTGCTGTAGCCCTGAGGTGTGGGTGCAAACAGAAAATTGGATGGTGTAGGATATATGAAGCCCTGCCCACCTGTCTGTCCTGTGTCGCCTGACCACCAGGCCCAATCTGGATGAGACAGAGTCAATGGATGGGGGAGAACGGCCCTCCTCTTCCCTGCCAAAGGAGGGGTAATCTGTGTGGAATCTTGGGCTCTGTGGTTCAGTGGAGGCAGGTGCCAGAGAGGAGGAGATGGGGACTAAGCTGATGAGCTCGTCTGTGGCCAAGACTGGAAGAAAAAGCTTTATGGAAAGGAAAAAAAGTGTCATTGCATGTCCCGGCCCCCCCAGAAAACCAGGAAAGATGGAGTAGCTGCCAGCCACCCTAGATGACGCCCGCCACGGCTTCTATTAGCCCCCCCAGGCCAGCCATCCGACCTATCCCACCGTCTGCGGAACTGCCCAGGGCGCCACAGCCCCACCCCAGGAGGTAATCCGGGGGGTATCGGAGGGTCGTGGCTGTTGTGGGGGGCGGAAGGTCGTGGTCTGTGACCAGGCAGAGGTTCTGGGTGGCTGGCAGCTCAGGAGAAGATAAATAAATATATTGAAAATAATTCTACTGATTGAATGTGCTGCAGTCATTTCTGTAAGTATAAGTTTAACCAAAAAAAAAAAAAGCTTCCAGCTTGACTGGATAGAGAAAGGCAGCTATGTGGCAGCATTCTAAAACAGCAGTTGCAGTAGTGACATCACTACTGCAGCATAACATAACGACATCACTATTGCAGTACAACACGTCTATAGTGTATGGATTTCCATACATTCAATAATCTTGTTGCGTTAAAAAAATTGCTGTGGTATCACTGTGATGATGAAACGATACCACAACAAATTTTTGCCTTTGAACTACATGTCTGCAGTTTCCTTACGCCACAGCTGCTTAAAACTGTCTTTTCAGCACTAGTTGGATGAGACACATCACACCTAAATTGAGGCACCTCAAACCATGACAGCCATGGTTTTCTCCCCTTCACCTACATCACTCACCTGCTCAGACAATCCTCTATGCAGCACTGTGCACCGATTTCTTTTGAATCCAATCTCATACATTACAAATGTGCAACCTATGATGTGCTGGGGAGAGAGGGACTCAGGTAGGCACCAATGTAAACAGCATGCTGAAACAATAGGTTCTACGGCAGGTGGAAACGACTGGCAATCTCAAACCATACACTATATTTAAAAAGTGTATGGCTGACCAAACACAATTAAGGCTATGTTTCCATCTCAGATATGTGATGACATGAGATGTCTCAAGCTTGCCCTCAAGGTCTCTATGATGTCATCATATGTCCTCGATGGAAACACAGCCTCAGTTGTGTATAGTCACCTATACACTATTCTATAAAGCCCAATTTCACGCATAACAGCATTTCAATATACACTATAAATACTTTATATACAGACTTCTTAAAACAAGCTATAAGATATCCACCAAAACTTGAAAAAGAAAATGTAAATCATAAAATATTGACTGTCTAGTTCACCGTTATGTTTATGAAGGTATGTACTTAAATGGATATCTGAGAGAAGGCCTACATCCACCACACCACCCAAGGTATTTTAAAAATGACTACACTGGTACTGCTGTGCGTTAGTGAGAATTTCAAGCAAGGATGCAGGTGAGTCAAGACCAAAGTCCCTACTGTCTATACAGTGAAGGCCAAAGTCCCTACCACCCATCAGAAGATGGAGTAAGGTAGGATGAGTTGTTCGCCACCCCAAGCTGGCACTTACTTCATACTCAACTGCCACTGATCAGCCACCTTTTTTCACTGTTTAGGCAGGGGAGGGCAATGACTGCCATTTCCTGCTGCCATCAGTCCTGCCTTGATGTATTGAGGGCACTGGGGACAGGGCACAGGATTACTGCCCCCTCCCAGCACAGCCTGTGCCAATGTTCATTTCTGTTTAAGTCAGGTTAGACCACCAATTTGGTGGTCTAGTGCACTTAGCCTGTTTACGGCAGGTGCAGCTACAGCATCCTGCCATACTCCAGGTCAGACTGTCGCAATTGGACCTAGTCTTGAGATCACAACTGCTGCATCTAAGTAGGTCATAGATGCAGTGGGCCAAGACAGACACTAAAACATACTGGGGAAGTACCACATCTATCCCTTTGAAAATCCGGCTCTTAATATTTACACCCAGGAATCACACCACACTATACGATGGGAACAAGACAGATTATTTCTTACCCAAATCTTTCCTTTGAAGAGTTCTCCTTTTCCCTTGCTGGGCATACACAAAGGCATCCTTTGCTATTGTTTCAACAAACAGCTCCTAAGGGAGAAAAAAAAAAAAAACTTTTCTCAGAGTTCAGTGGGCAACACTAGCACAGCCACAAAAGCCTGCCTGACCTCAGCAGGACAGTCTCAGTGAGAAAAATATCAATGCTTTATAAAAGGACAATTGAAGTGAAGACAAAAAGAAAAAAATAGGGCATGGTAAAAGTATAGACTGGTGGTAGAAAATATAGGGTGGTGGCCCACACTGACTTCAATGAATGGGGAACACTGCTGTGTGTCCCCACCCCGCACAGCTGGAACCCCATTTCTACAAACTAGTCATCTGTCAGTAGTTGGACATCCCCTCCTGAAGAACATACTGGCAAAGGGGGTTTGGTGGGCTGTAAAGGGACTGGATGCCGAGGGCTGGGGGCAGTGGGTAAGTCACAACCCCTTCCCATACACCCCCCCCCGCCACTGGCTGTGTGCGTCCCCCAGCTATAACCGCCCTTCCCATACACTGGCCACCCTCCTGCAGAAGACTCCCCTCCTCAGCACAGCAAGTTGTGCCCCCCACAGCAGGCTGTGATAGTGGAGAATACTGGACCACCACTACGTGCATAGCGTAAAGCTTTTGTGAATACAGCACAGGTTTGTGCTTGCTGTTAATTCTGGTTTCAGTTTGTCTGAATTGGGGAGGGCTTGCCTCACACACACCTTGTTGTTTTTTGTGGGAGATGAGGGGCCAGCTCACCCCAACTTATTTAAAGTAATACAAAATAACCTAAAAGGTAACTTTGATAGAGTAGTGTAACTTGCACTCAATGCTAATAGTGTAGGCATACCTCTCAACCTGCTGCCTCAAAAATCAGGGACAATACTTGAAACAATCAGGGACAAAGGACCACAGTCGGGGACACGCTTTCAAAATTGATACCCACTCGGGAAGCTGGTGGAATAAGGGACTTAGTGTAAAATGCAATTACTAAAGTACAGCACGTCTGTAACTTTAATGTTTGACATTTTTGTGCCTACAATCCCCCCAGTTTAGTCACAGTAACGGAAATTTTAGGAGGGACAGAGTAAAATATTGAGGTAAAATCAGGGATAGTTGAGAAGTATGGGGAGGTCCGGTGTTCTCCATCATCACCCAGCGACCCACTGCACGGGCGGGGGGTATGCACCAATAGTAATAGCTACATAACAAGAGGAAAGGACAACACTCCCCCAACGTCGGCGGCATGATGTCACTACCAGCTGTAAAACCCGGGAACTGCTGACTGTGCGTACACATGTCTGGTGTTACTAGATATCCCAACGCTGATTGTAAATTTTCTTGGAAATTAAAAACAAAATGCGAGCATCTGTCCCGGGTACGTAGATATCCACGTATTTCCTGTCACCGCGCACAGTAAATGCAACTAGTGTTACCGGGTAGCAACAAGCGGAGATCTCCGCTACTGCGCCAGTTACCCAGTACTGTACCACCAGGCTTATGTATATAGTGTTGCACCCCCGCCCACCCAAACACAAATCCTGCCACAGTACCAGTAGTTCACCCTAGCCGAAAACATGCTTTTCTATTCCACCTTCTTTGATCAAAGCTCCGCTGTCAATGGCACGGCCTAGTACATGGGGAGGGACACGTCCTTACTGTGGCTTTGGCGATGACAAACACCGACTCCTGGCTGGCCAGCGTGACATCGGGGTCGGCCTTCATAAGGGTTTTCACTCGCGACAAGGGCAGTTTTACCGGTCGCTGCTGGACACTGGGGACGGGGACCGGCTGCTGGAGTTCGTCAGGGGTCCCTTCCTCGTGTCCCGGATCCCGGACATCTTCCATCGTTCCGGCACAGGCCAACGCAGGCTCCACCGGCGCCGCTACCTCTGTTACTATGGCGGCCGCCGCCATGCAGGGTCCGTGCCTGAGCCCATAAGAGCTGAGTGCGCATGTGCGCGTGAATGCAGCGCATGCGTTTTAAGTTCGGATAGTTTTCCGGCAACTGGTACCCGTAGAACTAGACGAAAACGTTAGTTATGTGCTGGTACCCATCTGGCAGGACATCTTTATGGGGCCCACACTATTTAAAGCGATTACACTGCTTGTGACGTTCCTGCGTTAGGGAAACTGGCGGTCACAGAGCAAAATGGTGTTGGTGTGACCCCGGGGCCGACATTCTTCGCCTACGCCGACATGTAAGCAATAAAACATGACGGGGTGTGCATTATGGTGTGATAACCGCACCCTAGGGCATAGTAAGGTCGAGGCTGAAGGTTGCCAATCCTTCCTTTGGAGTGCGGTTATCACACCGTAATGTGCAACCTAGAGTGTCTCATTGCTTATAAATGTCCCTTTATTTTAGAAGCAGTTTTTATTTTCAAACACATTTTTAAATAAGTAAAAATGCAAGTGAATCTGTGTTTTTAACATAAAATAGTCCTTCCGCCTGTTGGTGCTAGATTAAAGCAGTGTTATACAGGGTGTGCCTCCCTGCCCACTTAAGGTTCATTTTCTCCTGCCAGCCACAACAATTCACAAATGCTGTTTTTCTCATTCTAAGTATGACACATATCCCCCTTACTTTATTTCATTCTCCTCACTCTGTAGACAAAACTAAAAGGAAGCCATAACAGAAGCTTCTCTGTTCCCCAGTGCTGCAAGCATGAGCCTGGTTCAAAACTGCACACACTCACTGACAGCATCATAAACTGCTTGTTTTGTTCGTAGCCCTCACCCCTGCCTTTTAGCCAAAGCGACAGGTGGCATGCTGTTGAAGCTGACAGCAGTACCTGGTGGGGACTGGGTTCGGGGAGGATGGGGTTACTCGGCACAGGGGACCTAGGTTTGGCCACTCTGCACAGGGGCACCCAAGTAAATCCGAACACAGGAAGCAATAACTGTAATGTCCAGAACCAATACTGGGATTCTTCAGTGTGGCTTTTATTCACATCCAAGCTGAACAAACAAAGCATAGACGGATCCCCATGGGGCTACATTTCCTGGTAATGCAGATTAGAGACAACAGAACAATTTATCACTATTTCCACCCCTCAGGCTCTAAACCCACCAGGCACACAGCCCGGGCTTGCACGCAGCTTTGGGTACACAGCCCGACTTGTACACTACTTGGGTTTCCACTGGCCCAGCTCCTGCTGGCCATCTTGATCCAGGGTCCATTTGAGGAATGAACCAATTATCCTGTTGTGGCTCCCCAACCACACTAGAGCCTTCGACTCCTAGAGACAATTTTCCTTACAATCCCATGTCTGGGTACCCTCATCACTGGCCAAGTGCCTGAGGTAAAGTAGAAACCACAGGAGAAATCTGTAGAGGTGGACCTGGTCACTAAAGATGGGGTGCCACCCACCTCCAGCTCCCAAAGCCCATACCTGGCCATTTCTCTGGAAACTGAACAATTCCTTTACTGAAAACTTTCAAATGTAGATTCTGGGTAGACATCTGTCACATCTCCTCTACATATCATTTGCATCCCAACAAGCTCTGGACTTGAACCTACTTTTAATTTGCTTAGCCCATTACTCTAGGCTTCCACTATTTTAGTAGTTCAATCCCCACATTGTCACACAGGTCCCAGGGTGAAAAACATAGGCCCTTTTAGCAAGAGCAGACACTCACCCTCACGTTGCAGGTGCCCCACAGGCGGCTCACAAATCTTGTTCTCCCAAATAAACTCTGGAACACATAGGCAGCTTTTCCTCTACAAGCAGAACTAGGGGGTTGCCCCAGAAATCTGCAGGGAACCCTTTCCTGCCCCCCCCGAAGGGAGGGGACACTGAGACCCGAAAACAGCGGTCTCCACCACTTCAATTATCTTCTGTGTCTCTCTTTAAGGTGGAGACACACACCCTTGTAAACTAAAAGTAGCCCTCTGTCAAGGCTGAGGCTCCTAGAGCCTTCACTGAGCTGCTTTCTCAGCAAGCTCCCAACTTCACACTGAACTTGACTCACACTGACTCTGAAAGACTTCAAAACTTCCCAACGTTCTATGCCAACTCCCTTGCTGCAGATTCCAATGTGGCTCATGCAGCTGCGATAGTTCTATTGGTGATGTCATCCCTCAGTCTCAGCTGAGACAGAACAGAGTGAGACAGTGTGAAACACATTTAACTGGAGTTTCACAAGCTGCCTTCCCTGCCTACCACTAGGTCTTACTGGGATTCTAGTAAGCCCGGGTAACAAGGGGGTTACATGTCCTAAAGAATAAACAGCAGGGTAAGTCATTTACCACCTTTTCTCTTTGTTTATATAGTAGTATTGCTTACTTTCTTCATTCTGCTTTTTTTCCCCTCTGTGTTTCCCCACATTCAAGAAATGGAATGTTTTTTCTTTCCAATTGTTTAACCAGGTGAGACACACTAAGCTGAAAACTTTTTTACAGGTGCAACCTGGGAGCACAGGGAAGTTAAGTGGCTTGGCCAGGGTCACACAGTATATGCAAGTGGGGGCTGTGGGATTCAAACCTAGGTCTCAAGTTTTGCAGCTCAGAGCCTTAAGCCACTGCGCTATACTGCCTGCCATGTTTATCGTGGAATGTTTACCATGGAATACAGAGATTCAAAATTCTGCTCGGTTCTACTAGCAGAATGTTCCTCTACTAACATACTATACACACAGACAACAAAGGCCTGTTTTAGAGCCAGAGACTCAATTATTTCACTTGTCAGGGAAAGCAGAAGTGATTTTCCTGATGAGCAGGTAATGATAGAAGGGGGATTTTTCACTGTTAGCAAACAAACAGTTATAATGAAAACTATAAATACTTAATGTTTCTAATTTGTTTATGTGTGTAAGGAGAGTGTGACAATCTGGTAAACAACATTTAATTAATTTGTTTTATTTTATGTTTAAGATCATTTTAATTTTAGGGTCAAGTTGAAGGTTACTACAGTGTAAAGGTAGCGGCCATGTTTGTGGTGGAAGATCAGTTCTGGTTGTAGGGAGACTGATGGAAGATAGTTCTGTTTGTAGGAGAACTGATCTGCTTATTGTGTAATGTGGTTTAAGACCAGGATGACTGTGCATATATGGAGAATTAATGCTGGTTAGCTGATCTGTCTTGGCCAATGAGATTTCTAGATTTTTTCTTTAATAAGGCATTGTTTGAAATAAGAAAGAATTAACATTCTGGCCATTTGCTCTGATTGTTCTGAAGGCCTGTGATATGAAGTTAAATACTGAGAGGTATAGTGGCAGGCAGGAGAGACCTGTCATAACTGCAAATCCAACAGACCACCACCCGTTGGTGCAAAAAATACACCAAGTTAGTGCAGTGCAGCAGAGCATGGCAAACGTGCACAGAGAGAAACCTGAGTCATTGACTGTGGCTCAGCGCACTAGTCATACCTCTCAACTGTCCCTGATTATGAGGACACCCCTCATTTGTTTTTACCAATTATTTTACCAGGTGAGACACACTAAGCTGAAAGCTTGTTTGCAGGTGCAACCTGGGAGCACAAGGAAGTTAAGTGACTTGCTCAGGGTCACACAATATGCACCTAGAGGGCTGTGGGATTCAAACCCAGGTCTCCAGATTTGCAGCTCAGAGCCTTAACCCACTACCCCTCCCTGCTGTGTCCCTCCTCTGTCCCTCATAGAAAAGGTGCTCCCCACAAAGAGAATGTGCTGCAAATTCAGACATTAATATAGAAATTCATATTATTCTAAGATGTAAATCAGAAATAAACTTTGTACTAGTAACCACAATGATTTCCACAGTGCTCTGAGCTTGTATCTCCATGTTAGAGGAAGTGTCCTTCATTATGAGGGCCTGTGTTCCTCATCGTCCCTGATTTTGGGTGGCTGTGTCCCTCATTTCAGTGACAAAGGTCTGAGCGGTATTGGCAGTAGTCGGTACTAGGTGAGAAGATGCATCCCAAGTACAACTGGCGATGGTCCGAGGCACTGGAGTTCCTGGAGAAGGAGGATAATCAGTTGTCCTCGCTATTGGTTCATATCTACTCCTATTCCTCCCTTACTTACACCTACTAGCTGGTTACCCCATTTTCTGTCCTTCAGTGAGTTTATATGCATATTGGTTTACCAAAAAACAGACATTATCATGTGCACCTGTCCCGTTTTCCAGCAAACACTGTCACCTGTAAAGGCAGCACATTGTCGACATGATTGAATTGGAAGCTGCCAATTTGCCCATTAACACTAACCCAACAATTTGCAGTTTTGCTGGCAAACTGCCCCAATGTTAACCCGCTCTGTATTTCCCGTCACTATATTGACCCGCGCTGTATTTCCTTTTTCTGTATTGACCCACGCTGTATTTCCTTTTGCTGTATTGACCCACGCTGTATTTGCTATCACTGTAATGACCCGCACTATATTTGCTTTCGCTATATTGATCCACGCTGTATTTGCAATCGCTGTGTTGACCTGCGCTGTATTTGCATGCACTTTATTTGTGTGCACTGTAATGACCACGCTGTATTTGCTTTCGCTATATTGACCAGCGCGGGTCAATACAGCGCAAGCAAATACAGTGGGTGTCAATACATCACCAGCAAATACGTGCCTCAATACAGGCGCCAAGCAAGTACAGCGTGGTCAATACAACACCAGTAAATACAACGCGGGTCAATACAGCACCAGCAAATACAACGCGGGTCAATACAGCACCAGCAAATACAAGGCAGGTCAATACAGCGCAAGCAAATACAGCGTGGGTCAATACAGTGACAGTAAATACAACACGGGTCAATACAGCACCAGCAAATACAACACGGGTCAATATAGCGACAGCAAATACAAGGCAGGTCAATACAGCGCAAGCAAATAGAGCCTGGTCATTACAGCGATAGCAGATACAGCATGGTCATTACAGCGCAAATTGCCATAAATGTCCGCATAGTAAATTCGCATTAACCGACAACAGATAATAGAAAATATAGCAAAACACTGTACAGCACACAGACTGTCACAATAGATAAAGCAAGCACTCATCTTTGCACCATTTCTATGCACTGTTCTTAAACATATGCCAACATACACTGGCGTTGTTCTAAGTTTTTTTTTTCCCTTTTATTCTGTGTTGCTGACCCTTCTTTAGCCTACCCCCTCGCACAGCACCCAGTTCATCCCGTCCCAGGCCCTAGCAATCGCAAACACTTGTCTCTGCACTGTTCCTTAACATTAGTCCAAGCAACAGTCACTTATACATCAGAGTCAGGGGAATCTTCTCAGTGTTTTTTTTTCTTTTATTCTGTGCTGCCTGTTATCTGACACCCACCTTTTCTTTAACCTCCCCCATCACCCAGCTTCCAGTTTCCCTCCGTCCGAGTCCTGGTGTAGTATCAAATGGTGCTTCCTGTCTAGGTTTGTTACTCTCCTTCTTGATTTTGTTATAAATGTTGCTGCATATACATAATTTATGTTTATTTATTCATTATTTAATTTTTAACTTCCTACTTTAGATAATGCTTATGGTTTAGGAAGTTTGTAGTATTAGGATGATTGATTATTGAGCTTAAATAACTGTTTATTGATAAGCTGTTCAGATTTTGTTATCAAGCATATATCTGTGCTTGACTATGTTTTGATTTCCTGTGTGACTTGTTATTTTATTATTAATAAAAATGTTATTGTTAAAAAAAGTTGTTACTCACTGTCTACACATGCATATTGTGAACATGCATGTGCAGTTGTAAGCTCAAAGGGTAGCAAAATCTGAGCGTCTTTTTCCCCAGTTTCTTGCACTTTGTTTCTGGCATACTCCCATGTCTAGCTCTCTAATTGGCTACCAGGTGAGGGTCTCTGGTTAATGGGACTGCCTGTTTAATTTATACACCGACCGCAAACGTAATAAAAAAGTTAGAATAGTCATGGCTGTTTACATTGGGAACAGACCTACAGCATCCTGAGAATGGGTCTCTGGCTCCTTAAATTATGGGGGGCTGCGAATTTATTCACCGACCCAGCACACTAAAACCGAACTTAAACAAGCATTTGTCAATACCAAATGTTGATTGCATTGGTCCATTGAGCTCGATCACTGGCCCTCTCCCACTCGTTTGTTCTGTTTCTCCCGGTTCTGCAGGCTGCTCTTTTGTACAGGGCTCCTGCCTGTGTTGCCACCTTTTTCTGGCCACAAAGAAATCTGTAGCTGTCCCGACAGAGCTCCGTTGAGGTCGCTCACTCCCCCTGTCTCACTCGCTCATTCTGTTTCTCATGGCACTGCAGCCTGTCCTTTTGTAGTGGACTCCAGCCTCTGTTGGGGCCTTTTTCTGCCCACAAAGAAATCTGCAGTAGTCCCAACACAGCTCTGTTGAGCTCGCTCACTCCTCCTCTCTCACTTACTCATTCCATTTCTGCCGGCGCTGCAGGCTGCCCTTTTGTACTGGGCTCCTGCTTGCATTGCCACCTTCTTCCCACAAAGAAATCTGCAGCAGTCACGATAGTGCTCCTTTGAGCTCGCTCACTCACTCCCCTCTCTCACTCACTCGTTCTGTTTCTCCCACCGCTGCTGGCTGTCCTTTTGTACTGGTCTCCTGCATGCATTGCTGCCTTTTTCTGCCCACAAAGAAATCTGCAGCAGTCCCGACACAGCTCCGTTGAGGTTGCTCACTCCCCCTCTCTCACTCGCTCGTTCTGTTTCTGCCAGCGCTGCAGGCTGGCCTTTTGTGCTGGGCTCTTGCCTACATTGCCGCCTTTTCCTGCTCACAAAGAAATCCGCAGCAGTCATGATAGACCTCTGTTGAGCTCGCTCACTCCCCCTCTCTGACTCACTCGTTCTGTTTCTCCTGGTGCTGCAGGCTGCTCTTTTGTGCTGGGCTCCTGCCTGCATTGGCACCTTTTTCTGCCTACAAAGAAATCTGCAACTGTCATGACAGAGCTCCGTTGAGGTGGCTCACTCCCCCCTCTCACTCGCTCATTCTGTTTCTCCTGGTGCTGCAGGTTGCCCTTTTGTACTGGGCTTCTGCCTCTGTTGGCAGCTTCTTCTGCCCACAAAGAAATCTGCAGCAGTCCTGACACAGGTCTGTTGAGTTCGCTCACTCCCCCTCTCTCACTCATTCGTTCCATTTCTGCCGGCACTGCAGGCTGGCCTTTTATACTGGGATCCTACCTGCATTGCCGCCTTTTTGTGCCCACAAAGAAATCCTCAGCAGTCATGATAGAGTTCGTTGAACTCATCCTCCTCCCTCTCACTTGCTCATTGTGTTTCTCCCAGCGCTGCAGGCTGCCCTTTTGTACTGGGCTCCTGCCTCTGTTGGCACCTTTTTCTGCCCACAAAGAAATCTGCATTCCAGACAGAGTTCCATTGAGGTCCCTCATTCCCCCTTCTCTCACTCACTCATTCCGTTTCTGCCAACGCTGCAGGCTGCCCTTTTGTACTGGGCTCCTGCTTGCATTGCCGCCTACTTTGCCCATGAAGAAATCTGCAGCAGTCACGATAGAGCTTCGTTGAGCTTGCTCACTCACTCCCCCTCTCTTACTCATTCGTTCTGTTTCTCCGCTGCTACGGGCTGCCCTTGTACTGGGCCCCTCATGTGCATTGCTGCTTTTTCTGCCCACAAAGAAATTGCAGCAGTCTCAACAGAGCTCCGCTGAGTTCACTCACTCCCCCTCTCTCACTCTCATTCCATTTCTGCGCGCTGGAGGCTGGTCTTTTGTACTGTGCTCCTGCCTGCATTGCATGCATTTTCCTGCCCACAAAGAAATCTTCAGCAGTCACGATGAGACCTCTGTTGAGCTCGGCTCACTCCCTCCCATCTCTGACTCTGTTCTGTTTCTCCTGGCGCTGCAGACTGCCCTTTATACTGGGCTCCTGCCTGCTTAGCACCTTTTTCTGCCCACAAAGAAATCCGCAGCTGTCCCGACAGAACTCCATTGAGGTTGTTCACCCCTCTCTCTCTCTCTCACTCATTCTGTTTCTCCTGGTGCTGCAGGCTGCCCTTTGTTACTGCTGCCTCTGTTGGTACCTTTTCTGGCAACAAAGAAATCTGCAGCAGTCCTGACAGAGCTCAGTTGACCTCCACTCACTCCCCTCTCTCACTCGCTCATTCCGTTTCTGCCGGGCGCTGCAGAGCTACCTTTGTACAGGGCTCCTGCCTGCGTTGCACCCTTTTCTGCCACAAAGAAATCCGCAGCAGTCCCAACAGAGCTGCGTTGAGCTCCCTCACACTCTCGCTTCTGTGTCTCCCGCACTGCAGGCTGCCCTTTGTACTGGGCTCCTGCCTACGTTGGCGCCTTTTCCTGCCCACAAAGAAATCTGCAGCAGTCCCAACAAAGCTCCAGTTGAGCTCGGTCACTCCTCCCTCTCTCACTCACTGGATCCTAATCTGTCTCAAACACTGATTTCTGACAGTGACTGTGGTATTCTCGCCGTAGCACAAAAACACATTTCAGCCAGGATGTGAAAAATGACAGTCGTACTTTTCATAAGGAGGTGTGAAAAAATGTCAGTGTTGAAAATCTGGCATGAAAGTATTACTAATTTGCGAACTTACAAGGGTGCGTGGAAACTGCACAACGCATGCTCGTAACACACTCATTTTATGGACTTTTGTCACCAAATTTTCAACATAGGCATTTTAGGACCTCTGCTAATGAACAGCGTCACTGTCATTTCCATAATGTGTCCCGAACATGGATTTCCCACAGCAACAGTGTTATTCTGCGCCGGAACCGCGAAAATACATTTCGCCAGGACATGAAAAATGACAGCTGTACTGTTCATAAGCCGGCAGAAGAATGGCAGTGCTGAAAATCTGGAGTGAAAATATTATTAATTTGAGGTTACAAGCGCTGCGCAAACTGCACAATGCACCTCGTAACACAGTCGTTTTATGAGATATCATCATTTTTCAACATTGGCATTTTAGGACCTCTGCTCATGAACAGTGTCACTGTCATTTTCTTAATCTGTCCTGAACACTGATTTCCCACAGTGACTGCGCTATTCTGCGCTGAAAGTGCAAAAACAAATTGCGGCCAGGATGTAAAAAGTGACAGCTGTACTGTTCACAAGGAGGTGTGAACAAATGCCAATGTTGAAAATTTGGCAGAAAATATTGCAAATTCCTGAAGTTACAAGTGACGTAGCAACTGCACAACGCGACGCCAGAAACAGTCATTTTTTTTTTTTTCCACCAAATTTGGTAACATAGGCTTCTTGAGAGCCCACCATGAACACTGGCACTGTTTTGTTAATCAGTCCTGAAAGGATTCTGGCGAAAGTGACCACAAAATCACCTTCGGGCAGAATAACGCCAAGACAGTGGCAGAATTCATGAGGAGGGTCCCAAAACCCCACGCTGAAAATGTGGTGTCAAAATTCCAAAAATCCTGAGGTATGCATCAAAGTTGAAAAAGCCCTATTCATTCCATTATACAGCTTACCGCATTTCCTCAGTTCGCGTCAGCTTTGAAGAGTGCAGATATGTTCCCGGTCCACCGATGATCGTTGTGCCGGACTCTGTAGGTAAGTATGGATTGAGAGAGGGTGTGGGGAGACAGGGTGCGCAGGGTGGGTGTGGGTTGTGGGGGAGGCAGGAGACCACCAGGAACTGTTTTTTCTTTACAGTGGCATTGGGCATGCTGGGGTGTGCTCCCAGCGTGCCAACTGAATATTTTTGGGGGGGTGCAGCTGGCCGGGGGATTGGGCACCTAACCGGCACAAAAAGCAGGGGGCGCAAGAGCCGAGAGGGATTGCGCACCTTGGCACAACTCTCCCGCTGCTCTTCGGGAGGGGAACCGATCAACGAGCCCCCCATCAGCAAGTTAACTAGCACAAGGGATGGAAGCCAACGGGATTGGGGCCCTGTCGGCGAAACACGCTGTGGGGAGGGGCACATGTTGCTGGGGGATTGGGCACCTCAACACTAGGGCCAGATTAATATTGTTTAGAACACGCGCAAGCCGCCGCAATGTTCACAAACAATATTAGTAGTAACGCTCCGCTTAGCAAATGACGGTCGCTTCCTCATTGCAGCCAATCACTGACGCTAAATGACGATGCAGCCCCCTGATTGCTGCAGCGAAATAAATTACATCGCTATGGCACGCTGGCTGAACTCGTGTCAGCAGCAATGTGCCATGGCATTGGGTAATGTGGGCCAAGCCTTTACAGGCTGTGAGGGCACTGGCCATAATGGTGCCGCACCTCCACAACCTGCTTCTGGAAAGCTGCCACAATATGTTTCTTGCGCATGTGCGCAAACATAAAAAGAGAAAGATCATGTTTAATTCAGAGTGGACCCTTGTTCTTACCTCATAGCAATCACAGCCTGTCTCTTAATCTGTTGTCACTGTTATTACTTGAGGGAAAAATGCACTCCAAATGAGGGACAAATGAAAGTGGGACACTGAACCTCAAAATGAGGGACACATCATCAAATATGAAGATATAAAGCCAAAACACCATGGAACCCCTGGCTTTAATTTGATCTAGGTTTCATTTGTGGCATCACAGAATGTTATGAAATTTTGCTTTACTATAGTTTTTTGAGTTTAGAGTATCTCCTCTGTGTGGGCAGCACCTTCCAAATGTGGGATATACTGTATGTGGGACAAAGCACTTTCAAGGGGTAAAACGGCGGACCTTTCTCATAATGAGACAGTTAAGAGGTATGCCTTTGTTATTCTGAAAAAGCAGTCTCTGGCTGTGTTTATTCATTGACCCCAAGACATCATCAAAAGGATTTGTTAAGAATCATGATTCATAAATGGGAGTGGACCATCTTCATTCTGAGACAGGCTGTGTCTGTTGTTTCTAAGGCTGATTTTCTTGTCTGCATATTTGTTTATTACAGGCACAGTGGCCATCTGACAGCTGAAACCGATTGTGTTACTTTTAGTAGTTTGCCAGTATTGTTAACTCATTGCCTTTCACTCAGCACTAAGTAGAATACCTGTGAATTTGGCTTCCCTGTGGAGTGGGGCTGCAAGCATATCAGGGAAGCGATTGGGGATGTGGGAGTGTTTTTAAGCTGCTAGCCACTCCCCATTGTATCAGTCTCTTTTACATATTACTTGTGTTGAGACGTTGTCTGGATTTTTCTACTAGCTGATAGTTTAAGCTTTTGAGTGCATTCAGAGTTTTATTTTTCGGTACCTGTGTTCTGAGTTCATTGAGTAACCTTTTGGCATTGATCTCATGTTTCTGGATTTAGCCAACCTAACTCATTGCATGAACCCTTGAGTGGCTTCCTTATTTTTCATTGGTTGTTTGGGATTATGCGGGCGGACTGAGGATGCGATCTGGGAGGTAGGTGGAATATATGGCAGGGGTTGTGCTGGTACAGCAAGCACAGTAGATGTTGAATGTCAGCAATATATGTGGTATGGGTGGGGTTGTGCTGGCACACCAGAAAAGTGATCTAGGGGTATTTTGAGGGAATGGGGTACCCCTTGTACAGAAACACTGAAAAGTAGTTGAAATAAAGTAGAAATAAAGCTTGGTAAGTGATATAAGGGCTCCTGTTTTGTCATTCTGATGTCCTGGGTGATACTTTGACTGAGGAAAGCAAAAGTAGATGCACATAGCTGTCACATTTTGCTACCTAGGGGTATTTAAAGGGCCTGGGTACAAAATATACAGTAACACTGAAAAGTAGTTAAATGAAAGTTGAAGAAAAAAACTTCTCCAGTGATATAAGGGCTCCTGCTTCATTAGTCTGGTGTCCTGGGTGATACTTTGACTGAGGGAAGCAAAATTTAACCGATGTAAATAGCTGTCAGATTTTGCTACACACAAATATTTTGAAGATAAATTTTAATATATAGTAAAACTGAAAAGCAATTAAATGAGAGCTGGCCCAGTGGCACTGAGGGTTGAGGCACTGGACGTCACACTCGCACCACACCGTGACCGGGTTCAGGAATGATTCGGACCGCTATGGTCGGCTGGGAGGGAAGAGATGGAGCATCTGGAGGACTACTCTCCTTCCTGGGGAGGAATCAGGCTTTGCGCCGCCTCTGGTGGCTTTGGGGGAATCGGGTGATGCAGGAAGAAGCACTGACATAGCAGGAGAGAAGCGATGATAGACATCTGCATGTTGTGCCTTAGACGTCATTGCATGTCTGTGCTCCTTAGGGAAACATCCATGGAAAAATCCCAGAGGACTGGGGAGGTGATGATGGTTCCAGGGACCTGGCTACACATCCTCAACGCTGGGCCGCTGCCCCAATGGATCCACAGGCTGGACCTTTCTGACTTCAGAAAGACACCACCAAGGTGGGTGGGGCAGGCCGTCCCTAGGAGGTGGTCCAGGGGACTGGAATGTCCTGGTTGGGTGAGTCCATCGGTGGCAGGGCATCGGTGGGTAGTAGCAGGCAGCAGATTGAGTGAGCATCTCCAATGTCTGGAGTGCAAAAATATAGTCAAAAAAAAAAGAAAAGTAATTAAATGAAAGTTGAAATAATGCTTGGGCAGTGATATAAGGGCACCTGCTTTATCATTATGGTGTCCTGGGTGATAACTCAGACTGAGGGCAGTGAAATTTGACAGATGCGAATAGCTGTTAGATTTTGCTACCTAGGAGTATTTTGAGGGAATGGGTACCCAATATAGAGTAAAACTGAAAATTAATGAAAAAAAGTTGAAAAAGGCTTGTCCAGTGATATAAGGGTCCCTGCATTCTCATTCTGGTGTCCTGAGTGATATTTAGTCTTAGGGTAGCAAAGTTTGACAGAGGCGAATAGCTGTCAGATTTTGCTACTGGGGGTATTTTCAGGTAATGGGGTTCGACTTGTACAGAAAATCTGAAGTCATTGAAATAATGTGGCAATAAAGTTTGGGTAGTAATATAAGGGCTCCTGCTTTGTCATTCTGGTGTTCTCAGTGATACTCAGACTGAGGGTAGCAAAATCTGACGGCTCTGAATAGCTGTCAGATTTTACTACCTGGGGTATTTTGAGGGAATGGGCTACCCAATATACAGCAAAACTGAAAAGTAGTTAAAACAAACTGGAAATAATGATTTTGCTGTGATGAAAGGGCAGATGTTTTGTTTGTCACGTGACCGGGTGCTGTTTGGTTGAAGGTAGCACACCCTGATGGGTACAAGCAGCAAAAGCAGTTAGCACAGTGTGATTTATGTGCACCTAATTTTGATATGTCAACTAATACAATTACTATCCTTCTTAACTAGGTTTAAAACAAAGTTTTTTATATTTGCTGTCATTTTTTAATTTTTTTTTATTTTATTTATTTAAGAATTAGTTTACAACCTTTGAGCCAGAGGCTCGTTTCCAAAGGTACTTCGTCACATAAAGACATACATTATGCTGCTTGCATTAGCAAAGATTTGCAAAAATCAGTAGGCATTCACCAGAGGTGCCACGCCACATAGTGGTCAGACAAATACAATTGGGTACAGGGCACATGTAATTGAAAACAGGTATTACACAAGTTGGTATCAAGTGAGCATTCTGGTAGATAAACATTGAGACAGCTGGCACTGGCCAGGTTAAACATAGGCACGGTGTACAGGGAAGTGGTGGAGGGGATGGTTGGGTGGAGAGCTGCCCGGGGGGCATTGTCAAGAGAAAAAGAGGTGGAGGCTATGTTCAGAGACAGGAGCAGTTACGAGTGCTGAAGATGTGGTTCCGAAGTGCGGTTTTGAACTTGGAGATGGTGGTGGCATTGTGATGGTGGCAGGGAGAGTTAAACCATGTTGGGGCTCTATAGCTGAATGACCCTGGCCACGGCTGGTTCTTGTTCTGGGACCTTTAGAGTGGTCTTGTAGGAAGACCGTGTTGCAATGGTGGGAGGGCTCTGGTGGATGGATGCATTACCCCAGGGGAGAGCCCAGTAGGGTTTTTGGTGAGGAGACAGGTCTGGTATCGGAGCCGTTCATCCAGGGTAAGCAGGTTAGCATCGACATATAGCTGACAGGTGTGTGTGAGCCTGGGGGCACCAGTAATCAATCTGCATGCTTTATTCAGGGTTAGGTGAATTTTGTTGAGTGCAGTGGTGTCGGCAGCACCGTATACTGGTAGGCCATAGTCTACAAGGGACAGAATGGACGATGTAACAGCTAGCCGGAGAGCATTTGGGGGAAGGCAGGTTTTATGGCGGAATAGGATGCCAAGCCGTGTGTTGGTGGCGGATGTTAGGGCGTCGATGTGGTTGTGAAATGTGAGGGCTGAATCGAAGGTAACCCCCAAGGTATTTGTAGGAGCAGACTGTTCCAGTGGTTGGTTGGTGCTTGGAAGGATACAGAGTGGGTGGTTGCTAGCTTTGTTTTGGGGGTGTGAAAAGAGCATAGTTTTGGTTTTCTTAAGATTGATGACGAGTCTGCGCTCCTTAAACCAAGCCTCGGCACTGTTGAAAGACTGCTGTAGGAGTCCTGTAGGGAGATGGGATTACGGTGGGTGGCAAAAGGACAGCGCTGCCTGCATACAGCAGAATTTTGCCAGAGCATGCACTGGGCAGGGTGTTCAGATACAGCGAGAAGAGAAGGGGCCCAGGATAGAGCCTTGGGGACCCCAGAGAGAATGGGACGGTATCGGAGAGTGTGCTATTAATCTTGACACACTGGGATCGAGTGTCAAGATAGCTAGCACACCATGCCAGGGGCCAGCTGAGAGACCAGTGAGGCAGAGTGCATTCAGCAGCAGTGGATGGGAGACAGTGTCGAAAGCCTTTGAGAGGTCAATGAACACTGCACCAGCTAGGAGCTGGTATCCAAGGAGGAGTGTAGGAAGTTGGGAATTCAATAAGGGCAGTGCTGGTACTGTGACCCACACGGAAGCCATGTTGCTCTGGGCATAAGATGTTATGCTTAGCCAGATAATCAGTGATTTGAATGGCCCCACTTTCTCCAGGGCTTCAGAGAGGGAGGAGGATGGAGATTGGCGGTAGTTGTTATCCAATGACCTGTCGCTCCTTTATGAATAGGTGTGATAATGGCTGTTTTCCAAGCTGTGGGAATTGTCCCAGGCAGAGTGACTGGTTAATTAGGCTTGTGAGAGGTGCAAGGACTTCATCTAGCACCAGCCTGAGGATGCTGGGGTCCAGTGAGTCACTGCCGGGATTGTTGCCATTGAGAGCTTTGATTAGGATGGGTCTGGCTTCCGGGTTGAAATCTTTCGCAGGAGGAAGCTGGGGTGCTGGAGGACAGGGGAGTCTGGCTGGGGAGGTCAAAGAAATTACTAGGGAGGACTGAGCTAAGGTCAGTGAAAGTGGTGTTGAACCAGTTAGCTATGGTGGCAGGCTCGGTGGAGGTTGTGCCATTTCTAGTGAGCTGGGATGGGGCAGGGGAGCAAGCTTTACCATTGAGTTGCTTAATATTATCCCAGAAGGTCCGGGCTGAGCCCCAGGAGGAGTAAGGGAGGCCTGGTAATGGTCTGCCTTGGCTTTCCTGATGGCCATGAGCATTTATTTCGGGCTGCATTGTAGCTCTTCCTATCAGACAGACGACCTGTTTCAGTGGCAAGGTGCCAGAGGTTATCCCAGTTTCTAAGTAATTGTAGGAGGGCCGGCTAACCCAGGGTGCATTCTGTTTTTGACCGGTTTTGGTTAAGGTGCAAAGAGATCACAGGCCATGTTGAAGGTGTGAGTGAAAAAGGTGAGGGCAGTATCAATGTTGGTTGCCTGCTGAATGGGGGACCAGTCTATCTGGGTGAGGAGTGCCTTAAGTTTCTTCAAGCCCACCAGGGCAGAGGCGCCTGCGGAGGGTGGTCTGGGCTTTGGGTTTGGGATTGGGGGCTACCCAGTGGAATAGGATAGGGGAGTGGTCACTCAGGGAGTCTGGGAGGACCTGGATGTGTTGGATGTTATGGACATTTGCAGTACCACTGTGAGCGAATTTTGTTTGATATGTTGCTCATTTACACATATTATGCATATTAGTCAAATTTAAATTGTGTATCTTATTCGTTGCTCAGTGTGTACTAAAGCATTTTACAGATTCAAAATCCATAATTACAACATCTGACAGTGTTTTTGACATCATTGTACTAATCTATCATCTGAGTAGCAAAATTTGACATTACCCCGCCATCAGATAATTTATTTATTTAGTGATTTGGAAAAGACCTTAGCGTGCAAGCTCTTTTACAAAGGTTCCTCGTCACAGATTGCAAAACAAAATACAACAGGAGAAAACAAAGGTACATCACAATGAACGATATGCTTGCATTCAGAACTTATAGAATAACTCAAAACATAGGTATAAGTTAAAATAACAAGAAAAACACTTTGGTGGGGGTGTGTGGAATAAGCAGCCTCAAAGTGTCTTGTCAGTAGTTCAGAGGGTTGAGGATAGCTGGCAGCGGGGTGAAGAAAGGAGGTATGAGAGAGAGGTAAGTAAGTGATTTGTTGATTTTTTTTTTTTGTCTACTTTTCCATTTGCAAATTATACTGTAAAGCCACTAGAGGGCAACAACACAAGTAGGTTGCAATCCTCTACCCACTACTCTCCCCTAATACTTCTAGTCCTGTGTCATTCATACCTAAAGCAAATTATCAATATCCTAACATTCAGTGGTGTGATCTGAATCTGTAAGCCTGCACAAAGACTCTACTACCCTACCCAGAATAGTTTCCATCTCCTCCTATTCACACCCTACCAAATAGACCTCCTACAAACTTTTTATGGTTTCACACACCCCTGACATCCTAATTATTACCAAGACATGGCTCAAAAGCACCCCTGACAGTGTCATTGCTGTCCTGGGTATTCCATCTCCAGACAAGTTCAATCGGTCATGGAAGGGAGTCGCCATGTATATCCTGTCCTCACTGCAGTTTACTACCACCTCTCTACATCCATCCCAGCTACCTATGAAGCCCTTGTCACCTGCATACCCTTCCTTTCTCAATCCCAGTCTTTGTCGCGGGCATCTATTGCCGCCCAAGCATTCAACCCTCGGTCACGACTGAACTCTTTGCCAATATCACCTCCCTCTCACAATCTGGTGAACTTTTCATAATGGGTGATATGAATCTAAATTGGTTGTCTCCCAAGTTAAACAAGCTATGCAATGATGTCACTGCTCTAAACCTCACTCAGTTTATACTTGAGCCCACACGCCCTAATCCCAAAACACAAAACCACACCTGCTTGACTGGGCACTCACAACCCACCCGCACTGCATCAATAAATCTGGTCTCCTCCCTGATGCCCTTAGTGACCACAACCCCATTTTCATTGCATGTAAGGTTAATCACCCCAAACCTCCCCCTAAAATCATACAGCTCCGGTCCTTTAAATCCTTTGACCTTACCCCAATCAGCTTTGTTCTCGCTTCCACCAACTGGGCCCCCCATCTCCACTGCCATATCTGTTGCCCAAGGACTTGACTATTTTAAGGATAAATTCATTGCCATATGGAATGTCTTTGCTCCTTTCAGACGGGCCAGAGTCTGTGGGCTTCACCTCCCCGGGATCACCCCAGAACTACTGGCCTGCTTCAGGGAGTGTGATCGGGCCTGGAGAATACACAAATCCACTAAACATTCAAATGACTACGCCAAATACAGAATGCTATGCAATTCATGTACTAAAGCTACTAGACTGGCTTATTCTGATTATTTCAACTCCTCATTCCTGACTAACACTAACTCTTCATCTAAATTCTGGAGGGTAGTTCATGCCCTGTTCCCCCCCCCCATCCTCCCCCTCCAGTTCTCAAAAGAAATAACTCCCTAGTTTCTGACCCTGGTTCCATGGCCAATTAATTGAATGCTTACTACACCTCGTGCGCCACGTCTCTTCTAAATTCCATCTCCCCATTGCCACCTACTAACTTCAGCCCTTCACCTCAGCCAGTGCCTACCCCTCCCCTATTTTCCTTTTCTACTATCTCCCCTGATGAAACTCTTAATGCTCTCCTATCCTCAACCCCTCTAAAGGCTCCTGAATTTGGAATGTAGAATAAGCATGGGAGAAATATTATTTATAGACAACAGTGCACCTGCAGAGACTGCCTGCCTGTCTGTAGCACTAGGATTAACATACTTCTTTCTTCATAATCCTGTGAGAACAGACCCTGATACTAATAACCTGGTGACCATTAATATGATTGGCAGGCTAGACCAATCTGTGGCACGGTACAGTTTTAATCTTGGTCCTTAAACCTCTGGATACTGCAACATTGCAGTACCACAACTATATAAAGCCACATCATAGAAGCAATGCCGACATCAGCAGATGTGTTTGTACACAGAACTGTGATCTTGAAAGAACGTAGCATAGGTAAGAACATTTTAACATTTTTGAATATGATGCTTTACATATTGTGGAGTAATTGAAATCCATACCTATTAAGAATTATTTTTCTGACCTTCATGCATAGCGATATACCACAGGGCAAAAATGGAGATACTAAAGTTATCATGAAAAGTCAAACTTATTGAGAAAATGAATTTATGGAATTAATTAAAGAAATGTTGCAAGAGAAGTCTGCACCAAAAACTAAAGGAACTAGTATTAGTATTTTCTAATTGGTGTGGTATAGCACAGTTGGCCCATTATATATGACTATATGTACAGTTACTGCATCTCTTATGGTTATAAGGTGCATTCTCAAGTTCTTGTGAGAGAAACTGTAGCAAAGCTGAAAAGCTCATGCATAAAGGACTTGAGAAGGAACTCTTATAAGAGACACGGAAACTGTACATATAAACGGATTACAAATCATTTTGGAGATTTAAAAAAAGCTGGCACTTGGATTTAAAATCAATATGTTTTACTTTATAGAAAATTAGAGAAAACTCTTCGTGGGAAATGGTCTATGCCAATTAAACTTTGAACTTCAGAATTTCAGAACTATTTGCATGGAACACAGTCTTGTGGGTTATAAGAGTACCCAGAAAGTTTGGAAATGAAACAGTTCTGACTGGCTAAAAATGATGTCATTATTTATAATGACATTTTAATACCTTTTTGTTGTACAGTCATAACAATAAGCATGTAGCAAGTGTCAAAAGAGAAGGGCATCCTTGCTGTATCAGTTATCAGTAGGTAATAGCCAGGCAAGCAATCACTACCAAAGACCAAGTCCAGGCTAACTGAAATTGTGTTGTCTAGTATTCTTCTGTGAAATGTTAAATTTGCATTTAAATTGGATTTTTTTAACAGCTTAGAACTGGATTTTTTGTTAGTCTTTTAAAAAAAAACATTCTGAAAAGCAAAATGCTTCGTATCGACTAAGAAAAGGCATCAGTTTCAATGCTTCAAAGTAGTTTTGTGTTCTTTCTTTTTCACCAGACTTATGATGTTGACATATACACCTGTAATCAGGGACCAGGAAGATTTTATGACTTTAAGGAAATTCCAAAAACATTAACACTGCTAACATTTGTACTTTTATAGAACTACATGTTCAGATGGGCCTTTAATCTGGAGCTTATACTTTCAAGAGTTGGCAGCTTTTTTTAAATGAAACTTTAGCCTGTCCCAGTGGCACTGGCAGAGTATGTTGTGCTCCCGTGTGGTAGACCCAGGTTCACATCATGATCCCAATTCTCACCACTGTATTGGTGGTGTTGTGGAAGTGCTATAGGAGCACCATGCCCAGACTTGGGGTGGGGAGTTATAGATCGAGAGCGCCCTGACCAGTCGGGTTAATTTGTACCTCTGCACGTGAGACACACTTATTCTTTGGAAGAGTGTGCTCACACACAGCTACCTTGGAAAACAGGCACAGTCAGGTAAGTTTTGACAAAATGAATGAATATATCATTGATTGAGATTGATCAATAATATAATCGCTCTGAAACCACTCACCTTCAGTTTGTGGCTCTCATACCCTAAGAGTGCTTATGAGACCACTCTTACAACCATAAGGGTGGTCTTGGCGGCAGTATCAATATACAAACCTAGACAGTGAAAAGTCCACATTTGTAATTCCATGAAGATAACTGCAGAATATTGGCCATAAAAAGAAAACACTGTTTTTGATGTCTGTGTTTATTTGGGTGCAGTATAAGCTGGATTACTTGGAGGTATAACTTTCATTTTTCTGTAAATAGAAACGTTATTAACTTCTGCCAGTAAGCACAAATGTCCTGTCCTGTTTAAGTGTAGATGACCTGAACTGTACAAGGGAAGTACCCAATCAGGGTTGGTTAACTTATGTCTTAATATGTCACACAGTGACTGGGTCAATAGTTTTTTTTAATGATCTTCCTTTTAGTTAGCTTGCACAGCGTGTCGTGATCTGGGCTTTTGAGATGGCAGTATCTCTGTCTCTCACTAGCCACAAAAGTTTTGTAGACATGTGGTAATAGGAAAGTGCACCCTCTGTGGATCTAAAGTCCTAAATCCTTGGCCTCTATTTTTTTCTGTCCAAATCCCCGAATATAATAAATCTCTTCATACACTGTAGTGAAAATCTAATTTCTGATATCTTTACATTTAAAAGTTAGCTTCCATGTTTTTATAAGTAAGAAATGGTGAGTGCCATCACATCAGTCGGGGGGAAAGGCAACATCAACTAGAGGCCCTAAAAGGAAAATTCAAGATTATTTCAGAGTGAAAAAAAGAAATGTACAGTAGGGAGAGTAATGAGACAACACACATTCCCACCTTTTCTATTACATAAAAAAAGGCAGAACGCTATCCCAGTGGCATGGAGAGTTGAGGAACTGGGTGCCTTACCTCCTGCCACACTGGTGACCCGGGGTCAGGAATGGAACTGGGTTGCTCGAGGGCTGGTGGGGTGAGGAAGGATTGAGCATCCCAGACAGCTCTTCTTCCTCGGGGGTTAGAGTGGCACGCTGGTTGCCTGTCACCCAGTGATGACTGGGTGGCAGCATGCATGTCACCACGCAGGGAAGGGAACCCACATTCAGGATGCCAGAGCCCTTTCCATGCATGCAGAGCTTGACATCATGCCCATTGCATACATGGGTGCAGGGGAGAAAATGGTGGAAAACCACCCAGGCGGCGAGATGAATGACTGACAACCCTCCCCAGGCCCTGCACCAGTGGCCGGGCACAACCACAAGTCCTGTGGCAAAGGACAGCAGTTAAAGTATGTCCTGGAAGAGCTGGGTGATGGATTTTGGGTGGGAGGTCAGTCAGAAGCGGGCTGCTGGGGGGCAACCTGCAGAATATGAAAACAAAAAAAGGCAGAACAACATCATTGTGGGACTAAGTCCCATTGTGCAACAGCTGTAGCTGCAAACAGCCTCTGCACCAGTGCTAATTCTGAGTTGCTGCATGGGCGGCTGGTGCAGCTGTGGGGGCCTGACTCGCCTAAGTTGGGCCATCTCCCAGTGCCACTGCTAGAAATACACAAGAGCTAGCCATTTGGGAGAAACAGAGGGCCTTACGGACATGGTGGGATCAGACTGAGGGGGATAGCAGCACCCTTGGAAAGGTCTTCTGTTTTGCAGGGGATACTATACCTGGTACTACCAGGCATAGCATTTTGGCACAGCTGCACCAGAAAACAGCTGCAAGCTGCCACGTATAATGGAGCCATTCGCAAACTGCTCGACAGTGGAGAATATGGTGCCTGCAGAAAAATCATGCAGATCCATTACGCTTTTCCACATGTGCCAGAAAAGGAGGACTGTGAAACTCCAACCCCCTGGTGTCAGATCAACATAGCTGCATTTTGCTGCTCTCTCACTAGATAAACTGATGTGAACTCTCTTATAACACACCAAGTGGCTTTGAGGGATGTGTTAACACACGTGTATCTTTTCTGCTGTGTAATTGTTTGCTGTGTTTCAGTTCATCTCTGGTTCATCATCTCATTTAGGACACTTATTTAAGTGCAGATGACATGAAAGAACAGTCCCATGTCATAAGTTTATTCAGTTAACTAATGCATTTATATGTATAAGAGCATTTCTCTCATGGTTATTCATTTTATTTAGTTTTGTTGAAGGAAGGTGCAGTAGGCAGACATTTGCCTATTTTCAGGCATGGCCCTGGAGGTTACAAGGCAGGGTTTCACTCTTAACAATGAAAACATTTACATGGTTCTTTGATTGGTACAGTACAAAGCTAGGCAAGACAAATCCGGTTACTTAGGTTTCAGGAGTGCATACAGTAAGATGACGTATTCAAAAGACATAGGTTACATAGGGCACAAAGTAACAAATGCAACAAGAAAACAAATACACAAATGCAACAAGAAAACAAATACAATCGAGTGACTTACGAGTGGTGCAAGTTACATACAATGCAGTGATACATAAAATGAGCAGATTCAGCATAGTGACGCTGCACGCCTGAGACCTATTACCAGGAATTTTTTTCTTGAGGTGAGAGAACCACAGTGAGGCAGAGCTGTTCTTGTACTTTAAGGAAAGATTTTTCCTACTTAGTAATATATTATTTAACATCTAGTAGATTTATTTTAATTGTTTTGCAATACAAAATGTATAAAATCCTCTGGTCTTTCCTCCAACATCTGTAAATAGAAGACACCACTTGCTCACTGCTCTGCACACGAAAGCCTCTTTTGAGTTTAAAAGGCCCTGAAGCAGAGTTTAATGGAGCTCCAGTTCCTTGAAACATGATTTATAGTCAAGAAATAGACTTTATAGGTAAAAATTACTAATGCAGTAATGGATTTATAATTCGCACTTGTCATGGCTCAAGAGATAAAAAATGTATTTCATAATTTCCTTTGCCATTATTTACCACTCGTGTTATCTGCAGGGTGAGTGTCCCAGACAGTGTGAGCCCCGATCAGAATGATCAAGGTTTTAATCCTTGTAGTCTGGACAGTTTACCTATAAATCGGATGTCTAGACAGTAGAGGTACCTGAGAAACATTAATAGCATTAGGCTATTCCAAATAAAATAGATTAAATTCTTTAGCCATCTCATTGAAATTTACTAGCAAGTCTGGCTTCACAGATGCTTACATTATTTCTGCTGTTTTGTAACTTCCAAACTCTGACTAGCTGTATTAACTGCCAGCCAGTGTGACTTGTGAAGATCTGTGGCAGACTAAAAAGGCATTATAAAACGGGTTGGGTTATCGCATATTCTTGGACCTGGTGCAAGTGTAATGTGCAGTATTGTATTTAAATAAAAGGACTTTGTTTTTACATCAAGTCCTGTGCATTCTGATTTTTGCTGGTGCTCTCATTATTCTCTTTGGTAGGTTGGGAAAACTTTGCATCCTGATAGACTGCCTCTTATGTCTTACATCTTTATGCACAGATAAAGCAAAACAGGACACAACACGCTAACAATATCAATGTCTTATTTAGAACATCCTGATTGTCATTACAAACATGGCTGGAACGTTTACTGACTAGGAAAGTTCTCCAGGCCCTAAAATTAAAAACTCCCTCAAAATAAAAATAAACAATATGATAAATTTTTCTTGTCATTTGCACTGTATTCTCCTCCTTACACACATACACACATTAAAAAAAAGGTACTTCCCAGTTTTTTATTTTTTTTCCCCTGGCCCAGCTCCTCTCCTGCCCAGCCCACTGTTCCCACCATGCCCAGGCTTACCCCTCTGGGCTGGGCCACCGAGGGGCACCCCCTTCCAACGGTCACTTAGGAACTTGCCCTGGCTTACCCCCCAGGGTGGGACCATGGGAGTGGGACCTCCCTGGGGATAACAGGGGCAATGGAAACAGAAGCAAAGCAGGGCATCACGGGTGGAGCCAGAATTTGTGGATGGTCACTAAAACCCTGGAGGCCGGACATGCAATGACATCCTCAGGACAAACCCAACATCTGTTCCACCTCCGACAGTACTAGGTGTCAGTCGGCAAGGATCCCCTAGCTTCTGCCGGAGGTCACTGATGTCCCGCACGCTCACCCGCCCTCTCCTCCAAAGAAAGAGAGCTTCCCATTGGGCACTTGATCCTTCTTCCCTACCGCCCTCTGACTCCCAGGTCTGCTCCCAAACTTCGATGTTACGTGCATATGGACGCTTTGCCACTGCACCGTGGGCTGGCTCTGTACTTCCAGTTTTATTTTTTTGAGTTTTATTATGGTCTGTGGAACCTTCACCCTATCCTTACCTGCCTACTAGGTAAATGTCTGTTGCTTTACCTGACAAAGATAAAATTAAATCCCCTGACTGTCCTGGGGCCTTCTATTGTGTGCATTTTTGAGGGAGAAGTGACTATTCAGTCAATAGAATTCTGCAAATGTTTGAATTCCTGCATCCATGCTAAATGGACATTTCATGTATTGAATGTATGGAAATACAGATGCTTGACAGCTGGAGAGGGACTGTTTTACTACTTTAAGAACATACATGCTTTTAACTAAAGAAAGTTAGCATGTTGTTGTTAATTTTCTGTTTATCTATTTTTATAAGTGCAATAAGATATTTCTTAGCTGCACATTATGCTGATCTAACAGCACTTCCAGGGGGCTGAAAGCACTCTGCCTATGACGTTGTGCCTCACTGTGCCCCTTGGTTTATGGTTATATCAGTATAATGCACGCGCATTCATGTGATATTGCTTACTTAGAGAGCCTGCAATGCCAGAGAGACAACTTAAAAGTAATACAGCAAGCACACATAATTTAAATATATTTCATAAGTACATTTTTCTCACGTACCATATAATGTATGAAATTTTCTTTAAAAAAATTATCTCTGTAACACTTGGTCTGCATCTGCGTTTTCTGCTTGTCTACAGTTTATATGCTAACCTTCTCCTATGACATCCCAGCTGGTCACTGTAGGAATGATTATTATGTCACAAGTAGAGCTTTACGAGGTCACTTGTAGAGAAGCAGCCAGAGTAGAAGAGGATCAAGTTAAAGACTTATTTTCATGCACATGTCCTTAATAATGAAGAAAAGGGGGAAGATAAATAGAGCAAATATGAATTATGAGTTAAATTCTGTCTAAAAATGATTTCCCAAATTTTTGCTATAATGTAAGCAGCTCTTTAAGTGTATGGACTATATGAATATATATTTATTTAATTGTTTGTCTTCTGTTTTATGCTCTTTACTGTGTAGCAGCTTGAGGGACGCCTTTCCTGCAGATCCTCAGCCCATCCTTGACGCCACTTTTGATATTCAATATCGGTCAAGCCAGAAACATAAGACAGCATAAACGTTAAATGCAATCTCAAGCAATATAGTGGTTTTAAATGTTTTATTTTAATATATATATATATATATATATATAATTATTTGTTTTCTTTAAAGATCAGGTTTTCTGCAAAGGATACAAACCATAACTAAGTTGTAAGGTCACTTCATATTTTGTTTCAGTAAACTAGTAAGATAATAAGGATATAAATCTCTCACGCTTATAGAAGGATTATGCTCTAAATGTTTTATATAGCCTTAGCCAATTAAAATGGTCTAATCCCAGAGCTTGAAATTTGAATTTCAGAGTGCTGGCTGTCCAGGCTGCATGTTTTAATCCTTTAAGAAGGGATAATGGTATTTGAGGAGATCTGCAGTAAGCACAGAACATATTAAACAATATCTTCATGAAATTGATACACAGATACACATAAGTGTGACGGCAGAGAAAGGCCCCACAGCCCATCTAGTCTGCCCAACACTCCTAGTTTCAAATTATTTCATTTTATTTATTTCACCAGGAAAATGTTCTGTTGAGCAAACTCATTTACAAGGAGGTCCTGGGTAGGACAGGGATGCAAATCATAAAAACAGTAAGACAATAAAAACAATAAAATATCATAACATACAAATACAGTTACAATGGTGGCAGAATACAGTGGGGATACAGTCAGTATATGTTAAGATACAAGACTGGGTAGCATACCATGTGAAATGATTCATGAAGGCAAGACAGTTGCTTCAAGGGGTTAGTGAAGGAAGGACTGAGATGAATAAGATGGTAAATATGAAGCACTAGTTACATGAGCAAGTCTCAGTACATAGGTTGTCAATGAAGGCTTTGAAATGATTGCATGCAACCAGAAAACTAAGTTTTAGGGTGCTCTGTAACTTGTTCCATGCAGCCGTAATGACATTGCTCAACGCAGATTTGCCATACTGCATCGTGTACCTTAGTGTGTCCAGGAGAAAGAGATAATTCTTTCTTAGCGAAAAGGAGCAAGATAACTTGCTGAAGAGTTCAGTTATATACCCAGGAGATAATTGATTAGCACCTTATAAGCCCACATATAAAGAGTGTATACTCTCCTCTTAGTTTGACAGGACCATCTGACTGCTGCATATAGGCTACAGTGATGAGTCATTGGTATCAAGTTAGTGATGAACCTCTGGCTCTGTAGTAGAGAACATCAAGCTTTCTTGTTTAAGCATGCAATAGGGCATTGGCTGTATGTTATGTCTGCATAGTCTAAGATTGGCAAATAGGTCGCTAGCCCCAGACGCTTTCTGATATTCATAGGAAAAGAGCACTGGTTCCTATAGTAGAAGCCAAGTCTGGCACGTAGCTTCATACAGACTGCCTCAATCTGAGTGGAGAAGGATTGCTTTTGTTTATTGTCAAGCCACACACCAAGATATTTATAACTTGACAGTACCTCAAGGTATTCTCCAAGTAGCGCATTGATGACAGGGACTGAGGTATGTTGTAATATTGTTGGTGAAGCACATAACCTTAGTTTTGTTGGCATTGAGTAGTACTTTGTAATGGAACAGGTTAATTTGCAAAAGGTTAAAAGCTTCTTGAAGCTCAGAGCTTGCTATTTGTTTATTTATTGAAAACTGGTAAAGGCACACTGAGCCAAGGTTCATTTCTAGATGCAACCAGGGTTGGGGGGAGAAAAATATACAAGATATACAAAATATGTAGCCAAAATAAACAAGGTAGTAATGTGTAACAAACAAATGGTGACAGCAGATACCAAGTCTGGAAGCATACAGTTTAAAAATATGTAACTAAAAATATACAGGATGGTAAAGTGCAGCAGTTACAAACATTGACAGTGTATGGGCTGACATTTAAATCTGATGGCATGGGAGCAGTTGTGATAGGCTAAGAACTTTGAGAGTACATTTCAGTTAAGGCTAGGGCAGGAGTAGGAGGGAGCAACAAGAGGTATAACCTAATGCTTGAGGTTAAGGTGCTCAGAGAGAAAGGATTTAAGGCATACTTGAGATACCCAGTACGACTCTGGCTGCAAGACACAGAGGGGGTTCAGGTGTTCGAATCCCTCCTGCAAGCTGTACCCAAACTCAATGATCTAAACATTCCAGTTCCTGATGTCAGAGAGGAACTGGAGGACCAAGAAATTGAGAAGACGTTATGGTGGCTAGCCCCAGGGGTGAGAAGATTAGGCAGGCGACGAGTGGACACATTACTCCCCCTCCATGCTGATATTATGAAATGGCTACTACCAAAACATCTTAATTAATGAAATACTGGCTTAGCTTACTAGAGTTTGATTTTGTCCCACTCTGGTAGGGATGATGCTCTCCTGGATGGAGAGAAGTTGGGACGCTGTGCTGAGTTTTTCAGTATTTCCATGTTGGGGCTGAAGCTGATGGCCCCAACAAGTGAGCTAGGCCTGGAACTTCTTGTAAGAGGATCAGTTCCCCAGAGACTTGGATACTCGTGCACTTCTTAGTTGGTCCTCTCTATTCCCTGTTCCCATGTGCACAAATAATACCATGGGTTAACAGTGGTGAACTTATGAATTTCCAACTGAGAACAGACTGGGACTAATCATGTGCAAGTACTTTTAATTTCTCTTTACTGACAATACTAGAGACAGCTATGGCATTCAATTTAATAAGTGTGCATGGTGGATCATGGTATGGTCTAATTGAAATGATTTCATTTTCTCGTTGGACATCTGTGTGAGGCAACATGTGCTAAAGGAGCAGAGACTTCCTTTGACCACCGCAGGGAACTGGGACATTATTATCTGGCTGACCACATTAGGCACTGGACTGATGCGTAACTTTAATGTTCTCAGATATTATTATTTGTTCCGTTATTTTATTGTATGACAGTGACCAGAGGCCCCTCTATTATGATTATTTTAAGAGTTCAGTTTTACTGAGATGACATGATTCCTATAAGGCAGAAGTTTATGATTATGGGAATTGAACCAGGTGGGTGGGACCAGGATTATGCCACCTGAACCATACCAAAGCCTAGAGGAGGAGGGTTAGTGGCCCAGCGTAGGTTGAAGCCTCTCTCTCGGCTCTTAGGTGCTTTACTCCTCTCTCTCTCACAGTTTGCGAGAGACCTCCGTGTGTTGGGTCCCTACCAGTTAGGGAGGATCACACACGGGGTTCTGGTTTCATCTGGGGACACACATATGTGCCCTAGGCGAGGTTTTACTAGTTCAATTGTTATCCCTGTAGCACTAAGCAGGGTAAGTTTTAGGTTGTTATTAAGTCTCTTGCATTTTTCTAACTACGTCTTCCTACTTTCTATAGGCCTGGGGGAAAATATTTGGGGGGGGGTTTGGATATGGCAGGGAGGGATTGCTGAATAGCAGAAATCATAATCACAATGAGTACTCTTAATATCTGTACATTGAATGTAAAGGGTATCAATAATGTTGTAAAGCAGACTAAGATTCTACAGGAGCTTCAGAGGGTAGGCTGTGAGAGAGGATGTTTGCAGAAAACCAAATTGTCACATAAAGAGCATGAGAAATTATGTCGTATGTGGGTAGGGGCACTGTATGCGGACTCCCACCCTACCTTGACCAGAGCGGGCACCGCAATCTTGGTTAAGAGAGGGTTGCCTTTCAGGGTTACAGGGGTGCTAACAGAAGGTATGGGCAGATAAGTTATCCTCTCGGGGGAGCTCAGAGGGGAAACCTCTCCATATTGTTTCAGTTTATGCGCCCACTCCTTTCTTGGGGGGCATTCTTCAGTGCTTTGTTTGATTGTATAGCCTTGTTACCCCCTGCAGAGCTGTACCTGCTAGGTGATTGGAATGTGGTGGAAAACTCAAAGCTGGACAAAGATCCACCGAGGCGTGGTGGGGGCATTGGTACCTCCAGACACCGCCGCACCCTGGTTGAGGAGTGGGGGGTTCTACATGTATGGAGATGGTTGCACCCCAGTACCTGGGATTACACTTTTTATGCCCCGGCATCACAGTCTTACTCTAGACTAGATCGTATAGTTACCTGGAAAACAGGGGTACATTACTTTAAAATCGGTAACCATCAGACCAGTCACTTTCTCAGATCACTCTACGGTTCAGGCACATGTCCATTGGGACTGTGAGGGTGGTCGGGGGGATGGAGATATAATCTGGGATTGGTGGGAAAGGAAGCCTTCCGACAGGATATGAAGGCTGTCATAGCACATTATGTTTAGGAAAATAAAGACACTGACACAGCCTTAAAATATATGTGGGATGGTTTGAAAGCTGTACTTAGGGGAAGGTTTATTAGTTATTTGGTTTACCAGAACAAACAACATAAAGCAAAAATTGCCAAAGCATAGAAGAAATATCCTCCCTTGAGGTGCAGCACAAGGCATCCTGGGATGCAAAGGTCATGGCCACATTGAATAAAGCTAAGGACTTCCTGGATCAACTGCTTACTTGCAGAGCATTAAATTCTCTGAGATTCACCAATCAGAGATATTATGAGGGAGGGGAGAGAGCTGACAAACTATTTCATTTCATTTTATTTTATTTTTTATACTTGTAAATCCAGATGAGAAAGGTTGCCTGTTTTCACTGGTGACAAGTTCAATCTAAAAACACAGTATAACAATACAAATTAAGAGCAGACCATTCAATCCAATGAAGTGCAGTTACAGAAGCAGATACATTATGTTTTGGAAAAAAAGCCAATATTTTAACCTTTTCTTAAAGCACTGAATGAGATTACTCTCAGCAGTTTCTGTCGGTATCTTATTAAAACAAGTAGATGGTCTAAATAATAAAGATCTTTGCCCAAAAGTAGTCTTACAATATGGTATTTTGAAATTAAATTTGTACTAGGACCTGGTGGATAATGCAAGTATTGCCCTGGGAAACATTAGAGAAGTAAACGGGGGAAGAAGGTTACATTTTACTTTAAATAAAAAAGTACCCATTTTAAAAAGAACTTGGTCAGCGAAAGATAGAGAATAAGACTGTTTCTACTAGTCAGAACAGTGAGTTTGAAAAGGCAAATCTAGCCAGAATCTTAAGGCTGAATGATATATCACTCTGAGTGGGCTCAAAACATTACAACATGAGGAGGTATATATCAGTATACCATAGTCTAGTACCGAAAACAGGAAGCTATGGACTAAAAGCTTTCTTGATTCAAGGGTCAGAAGGGACTTAACTCGATAAAGAATACCCAATCTTTGGTGCAGGGTTTTCCTAAGGCTCTGAATATGATGTTCAAAAGAAAACTGATTATCTAAAGTTATGCCTAAATATTTGAAGACCAAAACAAATTCAATTTCATTGCCTCCTCTATCGATAATTAAAGGAAAATCAGTGGATGCCTTCTTATGCCAAGAAAAAAACATTACCTTTGTTTTTTGTGAATTCAGCACCAAATGATTTAAAGATAACCAATCCTGCAGATGATCAAAATCAGTCTGAAGATAGGGAAGAGCAATATCAGATCTGGGATTAGTACAAAACGTAATAGCGTCATCAGCGTAAAGGATCATCTCTGTATTAGTACAAATATTTGGGGCTGAATTCATAAATAAAGAAAAAATGAGTGGCCCCAGGATTGAACCCTGGGGTACACCACAAACTAAAGGAAGAGTCTGGGATAAAGATGAGCCAATGATAGTTCTAAAAGATCTATTACATAAGAAATTTTGATATCACATAATTACATCCCCAGAGAAGTGAAGACCATGAAGGACACCTGGAAGGAGATCGAATTCAACCAGGTCAAAAGCCTTGGTGAGATCCACAAACAGTGCCACACATGAGTGTCCTCTATCGAGTGCACCATGTACACTGCCCGTGAGCCCTATCAAGGCTGTTTCGGTATTAAACCCTGGCTTGAACCCATGTTGGTTCCTTGTGAGTAAAGAGTATTTCCCAAGAAAGCCTAAGGTTTGGTCCATCACAATCTTTTCCAAAACTTTTGATATGCGCTATAGAAGAGATATTGGTCGATAATTAGTAACAATGGAAGGATTTCCATTCTTCAAAATGGGTTTTATAATTGCCCATTTCCAACTACTTGGGAAAACATTGTGGGATAAAGAAAAATTGAAAATATGTGCTAAAGGATAAGCAAAACAGTCTATGCCTAATTTAATAATCCTGATATCAACTCCATCCTGACTCTGAAGGGGTTTCGGATTACTTTTCAAAAAATATTTTTTACTTAAGAAGGGGTAATGAGTTTAAAATAAAACCCCACCTCCCGATGACGTGCTTCAGGTGAAAACACTTCCACAGCCCCAAATGCAGCAAAGCGTCCCTTAACAATCCCTGGGGGAAAAGATAAGAAATGAAGTGCAGGCTTAGGTAAGGAAGATGAGCCCACACAAACAACTCCTTGCAGCTTGGAATTAAAATAGTTGCTCCTGCGATGTTGCTGGCAGTGCAAACTTTTAGTCAGAGGGAGAGCCCACCTCCGATGACGTGTTGCAGGTGAAAACACTCCACAGCCTCAAATGCAGCACATAGCCCTGTAACAATACCTGGGGAACGAAGTGCAGGCTTAGGGCAAGGAAGATGAGCCCACACAAACAACTCCTTGCAGCTTGAATTAAAATAGTTGCTCCTGCGATGTTGCTGGCAGCGTGAACTTTTAGTCAGAGGGAGAGCCCACTCTCCGATGATGTGCTGCAGGTGAAAACACCCCACAGCCCCAAACTACTGGCTCCTAGGCTCAAGAAACAGCAGACGGATAGCTATATTACAAAATTAACTCAGTGTCAAACCCTCCAATTTGCTCACCAAACCTAAAGATACAGTACGGGAATTTTCCACATACTATGCTACTCTGTACAAAGAAGAATGAAGGTGAATGCCCCAAATATAACCTAATTCTTACAAGGGATAGACCTCCCACTTTAACAGAAGACCAGAGTAAGGCTCTTTAAATGCCCCTTACAGAAGCTGAATTATTAACGGTGATTAAATGCTTGCCAATCAGGAAATCCCCTGGGCCAGATGTCTTCTCCACTGAGTTTTACAAACAATTTGCATCAGAGATTACACCCTTACTGACCAAGTTTTGTAACTCTGCCCATGAAATTGATGCCACCCCAGACACCTGGAATGAGGCCTATATTTCTTTGGTCCCTAAAGAAGGGAAAAACATGGCAGACTGCGGAGGGTACCATCCTATATCCCTTCTTAATAAAGATGCTAAGATTTTCACCAAACTGATTAGTAACAGATTACAAACCATTATCCCTGTGTTGATCCACCCTGATCAAACCGGCTTTATTCTGGGAAGCCATATACATGACGACATCTGTCTCCTTCTCAATACCATCTCAGTTGCTACCCACCTCCCCCCCCCAGATATACTTAATGCAGTTATTGCACTAGATGCAGAAAACCCCTTTGATAGGTTAGATTGGCTTTGTTTAAAATGTACTCTTAATGAATTTGGGTTTGGGACTAAATTTATGGACTGGAGGGCAAAATATACAGTAGCCCAAAAGCTAAGGTAAAAGTTAATGGGGTGGTATCAGACTCCTTTGTAATTGAGAGGGTACCAGGCAGGGATGCCCACTCTCTCCCTCCTTTTGCCCTAAGTATGGAGCCATTTGCAGCTTTGATCTCGACAGTCACCGGACCAGGGGATTAGGGTACGGGCACGGAGGTGCAGATCTACATGTATGCAGATGACACACTTCTTTATATCTCTGACTTAGACCATACTGTTCCCCTATTGGAGAACATGTCAGATTTGGGGAAATCTCAGGTTTTAAAGTAAATGATAAAAGACTGAGATGTTCCTGTGTGGTCAGAAGGTTCCCTTGCCCTTCCCCATGGCAACTACAAATGGTTTAAAGACAATCTTCGATATCTTGGCATTCACATACCAAGGATATCTCCAGACTATACAAGGTAAATTGTGGTCATCTTTGCAAAAGGTGCAGGAAGATTATCATAGATGGAAGGAGAGATTGGTGGAACATCTGGTTGTCAATGGACTACAGGACCCAAGGCAGCATGGTTTCACCAGGGGGAGGTCATGTCAGACCAACCTCATTGAATTTTTTGACTGGGTGACTAGGGAGGTGGAGCAGGGGAGGGCAGTGGACATGGCCTATCTGGACTTCAGCAAGGCCTTTGACACTGTGCCACATAGAAGACTATTACACAAACTGGGGAATATGGGTATGGGCAGGACAGTAGTGTGGTGGGTAGGTAACTGGCTGGGTGGCAGGACACGAGGGTGGTGATAAATGGCTGTCACTCCACAGAGGAAGAGTGACCAGTGGGGTACCACAGGGATCAGTGCTGGGACCGGTCCTATTCAACATCTTCATCAGTGACATTGCGCAGGATCTAGAAGGCAGAATTTCACTATTCACTGATGACACAAAGCTCTGTAACAGAGTAGACACACCAGAGGGTGTAGACAGAATGAGAAGGACCTGCAGAAACCTGAAGAATGGTCAAGGGTTTGGCAGTTGAAATTCAATGCAAGAAGTGCAAGATAATGCATATGGGGCACAAAACCCTGGCACAATATATCAGTTGGGGGTGAGGATATAGCATGCACCAAGCAGGAAAGGGATCTTGGGGTTGTCATCTCTGATGACCTCAAGGTAGGGAAACAGTGTGACAAGGCAGCAGGTAAAGCAAATAGGATGCTGGGATGTATAGGCAGGGCATCACCAGCAGGAAAAGGAGGTCATAATTCTGCTATACAAGACACTAGTGAGGCCCCACCTGGAGTGCAGTGTACAGTTCTGGAGACCATACCTATGTAACGACATAGACAGGGTAGAGAAGGTTCAGAGGAGGGCACAAAGATGGTGCATGGATTGCATCACAAATCCTATGAAGACAGGTTGAAGGAACTGAACATGTACTCCTGGAGGAGAGGAGGGAGAGAGGGGATATGATAGAGACATACAAGTATCTTACAGGGAGGAACAGGGTGCAGGAAAACACTATTTTTAAGCGAAAAAGATGTTCCAGGACTAGAGGGCATGGGATGAAGTTGGAAGGTGGATGATTCAGAGGAAACATGAGAAAGAATTTCTTCACAGAACAGGTGGTGGACAAGTGGAACACCCTGCCAGAGGAAGTGGTGGGGCTGAAACAATCACGGAGTTTAAGAATGCATGGGATAGACATAAAGAATTCTAGAGGTCAGGGGTAAGGGAAATAGACTTCTAGGAAAACAAACTGAACTTACAAGCTGAAATGGGCAGACTGGGTGGGCCATAGGCCCTTATCTGCCGACACTGTCTATGTATCTATGTAATTTGCTTTCACTTTCTCTCTCAGGTAGACTGGAGTGCATCCGCATGAATGTCCTCCCGAGATTTCTTTTTCTCTTCTCTTCTCTGCCCTCCCTCTGGGGCTTCCAAATTTCTTTTACAAGGAGTTAAAATCCTCCGTAGCATGCTTTGTCTGGCAGCACCATCCACCATGGATCAAATGGTCTACTTTGTTGAGAACAAAGATGACAGGGGGTTTAGGTGTACCAAACTTTCAGAAGTATTATTGGGCAGCCCAATTGGGGGCAGTAGTGAAATTTAATGAATCAGAGGACCCACCTCTGTGGACCCTGATGGAGGGAACTATGACCCCCAACTACAAATTCCAGATCTCTTATATATGGATAAAGAAGTTTTGTCCAGGGTTTCCTTTAATAACCCCTGGGTGGTGGTAGTCAAGCAGGTCTGGCTGGCTGTTTCCAAGAGACTGAAGGTGCCCCTGCAAATAGGACCTTCCACTCCCCTGGGGGCATGTTTGGATTTCACCCCTATGTTTAGATATGGGTTTTACTAGATGGTTCCATGGGGTATAATTAGAGTGGAACACTTTTGCTTGTGGCGTAATAAAAACCTTTGCACAGTTATGTGAAGAATACAATCTGCTCAGACAAGATTTCTTTATATTTATACAAATTGACATTACCTACTCAGGAAAGGGGTGGTGTCCAGGGAGCAGTGGGTGTAGACCCACAGCCAGATTCATTGTGATCTATGCTCATGCAGGGAGGAGAGAAGGCTAATCTCAGATTAGTAAACAGCTTGAAGCACAAGACTCCACCCGTCCTCAGATCTTGCTGTGAAATGGGAAAAGGAGGCCAATATTACACTGCAGGAGGAGGATTGATCAAGGATCTGGGTGGGGTGCACACCACCTTGGCCGCTTGTGGCTGAGAGAATTTCATTGAAGGTAGTCTCTAGATTTTTTTCTTACCCCCACGATTACACAATATATCAGGACATCCAACGCTAATCTGTGTTGAGACACTGTGGAGAGATTGGATCCTGATACACATCTTTTGAATTGTGTTAAGATAAAACCCTATTGGAAACATATGCACCTGTTTTTTAACCAGATGTTTGACCTCCAATTCCTGGCCTTACCGGAAACCTGGTTATTTGGTTTTGTACCCAAAGCTACACTGACCAAATCCCAAGCCCTGTTGTTTCACATGCTGTTAGCAACTGCTCTGAAAGCTATTACAAGATGCTGGCACTCTCCTACCATTCCTATAGAGCAACTATGGTACTCTATCTCTTTAAAGATACTAATGATGGAAAATATCACAACAAAATTGAGGACAAGTTTAGACAGATTTAAGGTTAGATGTTTACCTTTCTGCATTTTAAAGCAATGAAGGAAGATAAAGATATTCTACAGGTTTTAGCAGAATTAACTTGATCAGATACTCAAGATCATGGGTGGTCCCCGGCTGGCCCTGCTCCCTGCCCCGATTCACTCAGACACTCCTTTCTCTTTACTTTCTCTGTTTTACTCTTTCCCTTTATCACCATATATTTTTTCTTCTTCTCTCTCTTATTCTATTTTCTTTGCTTAATCTAGGACATATAGATTTTTACTAAGATGGAACCATGTTTTACTGGCTCATATATTTTGGGCACCGGTGTGCATTTAAAAATGTGGATGGTCTAGAATATCATTTGACCTTAGAAATTACCTAATGCTATTGATCTAATTGGAATAGAATTGCATGGTCAGATTATCATGTAAGGTACTACACTAACTCTTCTGTAAGGCTTAGATATGGACTTGTATACAGTACTGTTGTACTGTTAAAAATGGAAAATCAATAAAATTCTTATTTCCAAAATACAAATTTGGAAATGAGGGATGAACGGTGCAGGAGGAGATGGGAGGGAAGAGGAAGTGCAGAGAGGGAGGTGTACAAGGATCAATATTGAGTGTGAGAAGGAGCATTCGGAGCATAATTCCAGAAGACATTGCATGCAGTGTACAGCCTAGTAAGGGATGAGTCAGGGTTCCCTGCTGTCTGAAAATATAGGGTGGTGGCAGTGGTGATCAGGTCAAAAGGTGCGTTATTTTTCTGGACCTCCTAAATGCACTGTACATGTGCATAAGTGGTTTTTAAGTAAAATACAGCATGCTGGTGTCAAAACCGGGGCAGTAGAGCAGTAAAAGAGGCCAGTAAAAGACATATTTGGAGGATTTTGTAAAAAGAACAATCAGTAATGGATAAAAATATAGGGTGGTGGCAAAAATTATAAGGTGGTGGTGGTAAAACAATATACGGTGGTGGTAAAACAATATAGGTGGTGGAAAAACAATATAGGGTGGTGGTAAAACAATATAAGGTGGTGGAAAACAATATAGGGTGGTGGAAAACAATATACGGTGGTGGAAAACAATATAGGTGGTGGTAAAACAATATGGTGGTGGAAAACAATATAGGTGGTGGTAAAACAATATAAGGTGGTGGAAAACAATATAGGGTGGTGGTAAAACAATATAAGGTGGTGGTAAACAATATAGGGTGGTGGAGAAACAATATGGGGTGGTGGAAAACAATATAGGGTGGTGGTAAACAATATAGGTGGTGGTAAAACAATATAAGATGGTAGAACAATAATATAGGGTGGTGGCAAAACAATATAGGGTGGTGGGAAAACAATATAGGGTGGTGGGAAAACTATAGAGTGGTGGAAAAACAATATAGGGTGGTGGAAAAACAGGGTGGTGGTAAAAAATATAGGTGGTGGTAAAACAATATAGAGTGGTGGAAAGACAATATAGGGTGGTGGTAAAACAATATAAGGTGGTGGTAAAACAATATAGGGTGGGTGGTGGAAAACAATATAGGGTGGTGGAAAACACTATAGGGTGGTGGTAAACAATATAAGGGGTGGTAAAACAATATAGAGTGGTGGAAAACAATATAGGTGGTGGAAAACAATATAGGGTAGTGGTAAAACAATATAGGGGAGTGGCCCACCACGCTAAAACAATGAATGTGGAACACTGGATGAGGATGTGGCAGTGCCGTAGACCACATCTGCATAGTTGGATACTGAGAGCACCATTTTGGTGATAGGTTGATGGCAGACTTGGGATAACAGACAATCTTTGTTGCGATACAAGGCACCCACGTTAGGGGTGGAGCTTGCTGCAGATATTGTTCATCAGTGTGGGTGGAGAAGTCAAGCCTGCTATCCAGCCACACACCAAACTATCTGAAGCAGGGGACAATCTCAAGTGGAGTACTATCCAGGTTGGTGAAAACAGGAGGAGAAGAGAGACTGGCAAGTTTTGGCTAGAGCTAAAGGTCATCAACACAGTTTTCTTTGTTTTAACCCAGAGTTAGTTTGATTAGAACCAACATTGGACATGGTCAAAATCATGCTGTAGTGATTTTACAAGGGCAGGGACTGAGCCACCAGAGCATAGAGCACAGTGTAATCTGCATACATGTAGACATGCAAGTCAACACAGACAGAATGGAGATCATGGAGGAATATGGAGAAAAAGATGCAACCCAGGATGGAGTCTTGGGGGACCCCAGACTGGATAGGAAGGGGATAATACATCACAAACTTGTACTGACCAGAGAAGGCCAGAGAGGTAGGACCTGAACCAGTTAACCACTGGGTGTGGAGAGACCAGAGGATCTCAGCTTCTCCATGCGGAGTGGGTGGGGTACTGAATCAAAAGTCTTGGCAAGGTTGATGAAGATAGCAGCAGTGACATGACTCTGATCCATCCCTGTAAGGATGGAGTCAGTGATATGCAGTAGGGAGGATACAGTGGAGTTGGTTTTATGGAAGCCAGACTGGAAGGATGGGAGGAAATTAATGGAAGTCAGAGAATTGGGAGTACATGAATTTTCTTGGAGCCCAGTGAGAAATGGAAGGAGGGAGATGGATACTCACCAGAGGAGGCAGTCACTACCCTTGTGCAGGAGTATATCTTGGCAGATTTCCAGGACTGTGGGACAGTGCTGAGGGAGAAAGAGAGATTAAGTAAAAGAGAGAGGGGTAGAGCAATAGCAGGGGAAGGTTCCATCAAGGCTAGTCCCTTTATCACTTGAAAAAGGTCCATTATTCATGGACAAGAGTCTCCCCACATTCCTAAGTTAGGGAGTTGAATTGTGGATGTCATAGGCTGCAGGAAGCCTTAAAAATGTGGTGTTTGGATAGTGGGGAATCCAAGGGACTGCAGGAGAACTTAAGTACATTGGAAAGATGGGCAGTGAAAAGGAGGATGAGATTCAGTGTTGATAAATGCAAAGGCAGTGACCTTCAGGTGATAAAACAACAAATCAATTCATATTAGCGGGTAGGGTTTTAGATGATACAAAATGTAAATGGGATTTAGGAGTAATGATGTCACAGGAATTTATTTGCACACATCTCAGAACAGACAAGCAGCAGTTCAGGGAAGCTGAGTTCCCCTTGTAAAGACCATGCATGAGACCACTATTGCTGTAAAACAGTTATACACCCAGCTACAAGAATCTTACATGAGGGATTTACTTCTTCAGGTTATGTGTAAAATTAAACAAGGTGACCCCCACCTCCACCCTCGGCTACTATCGTGGTCAGCATTTGGTGTGACTGTGCAGTGGCTCTACATTTCAAAATATTTTCCACTCTCACTGCTAGGTAACACAGGGTTTGCAGGGTATTCACCAAACATCGGTGCAATCACATACATTCCTCACCATAACAGACATAAAGTGCCCACTGTTACCTTATAGCTCCACTTCCAGCATACTGGTTGTTGTTTCTACTTGTTGACTTTTTGATGTGTCAAATGTCTTCCTCTGTGCAAGTGTTTTTTCGATGTTCTCTGATTTCACCCATGGTGACAAGCCAACGTATGAAGTGTTGTGTGCATGTTGCGAGTGACTGCACACAAGTGTTGGAGACATTGTCCTAGTTCCAAAGAAGATACGTATTTCATGTGCATCAGACATGAAGGAGTGTGTCTGGCATGCAACATCAGTCACTCATGTAGTGACATTCTGGGGCAGTGTGGATAGTAGATGGATATAGTGCAATGTATGTCTGTCACCAGGTTGGTGATGCAACCAAACTGCTGTATCAGGCAGACTGCAAGGTTTACTGCTGGGGCTTGCCATGGAATATGTTAAGGGCCATGTCTTGTGCTGGCCTGTCCCCTGCATTAGTCTCCTGTTACATCTGGCCATAGGCACCGGGTTATATGGGCCTGTGAAGCATGCGCTGTAGCAATATTTTGGGAAGCGGGCTCAGCCCCACCAATAATTTTAAACATTGAAAATTGTTTCTGTCTGTTTTATTTTTGGTTCTGACTTCTGGGTATATGCATGCATGCTGCCTGTTACTCCTTGCTGCTGCCACCCCTCTCCCCTGGGAGTGAGCCTGATGCTATTCAGGTTCAATCATGGGTGGTTCAGTGGCATTTAAAAAAAACTGGCCCCAATTCCTGTCAGGCACATGCACCCAAAGAAGAGAGTGGACAATGTAACTGGGTGGCAGAGCAGAGGACTTTATTGAAGTGGGGGCCAGGCGACAAGGGCCGGTGAGACATTTAGAGCATGGTGATGCAGCAGTGTAATTGTCTAAGGATTGAGGAGGCAGCACAAAGGGACATCTATCCAGACCACCACCGCACAATTTGGCACCACAGAGAGAGAGAGAGAGTGACTTGGGTGCAAGGGAGAGAGGTGACCGGCCCAGAGGCAGGATGTGAGTCTTACAGGGAGCAGCCAATGAGCGCTGGGGTCCAGGAAGTGTGGTGTCCGGGTGGAAAACAATCAGAGGAGATCAGGAGGACACACACCACATGGGAGCAGAGGTCAGAGGACATGAACCAGGGAAGGGACATCACCAGTCAGTCCAGCAACACAGCAGTGGACTGCCACACCAGTCCAGCAGCAGTCAGCAGAGGAGCATAGAGCAGTCCACCAGCAGCAGGAGAGGGCGACTCAGTAGCACCATGGGTGGTGATAGAACCACAGTGCCCTATTCCCCCAGACAACAAAACCATCAAGAGCCCAGCCTACTAGAGCTACAGGCCAGCCAGCAGTAGCTAGGTAAGGTGGTGGGAGCAAGGGAGGTGGGGAGCTGAGCTCTGGCAAGTGGCAACTGGAGGAGAGAGCTGACTTTGACTGTGCTCCTGAACTTGTTACCAGATCTGGCCTGCGCTGTGTGGCAGCAGGTCCAGCAGCCCAGAGGGATGGGACTATCATTCCTGCAGAGAAGTTCTCAATAAAATAACTTGTAAGGGTTGGGGCCTTTGGGTTCTTCTGGCATTCAGTCTTCTAGAATCTGTTCAGGAGACATGCATGCAGGCTTGCAGTTTAACCTGATTGGTGTGTGTGTGTGGCGGGGGGACGTAAAAACAAGCTGCCTTTTATACAAAATTGCTTTCGGCTCAGCTAAGTTGAGCATCATATTGTACACCAAATCCTCCTCCTCCTGCTTCTGCTGTACATCAGCATGCCAGGCATCAGACACCCACTCGTGGTGAGGAGTACAGAATGGGGCAGGTTGCAGATTTCATTGAAATGGTTGCCATAACATAAGCTCTCCGCAATTTCTGAGTGCAACTTGGAGGAAAGACTGAAGTTCTGGGTAACCCTTACATTCCTGTGCTCTTTTCCCTGAATCCTTCTGGGTGCTCTGTAAGTCTTCTCACTTGCTGGAGCTTCAGGAGAGTTAGTAGTTACTTCAAATGGCAAAAACAATCCAAATGCACACCTCCTTTATATTTTTTTAATTTTGGAAGCATTAAGAATACAAACTAACTATGACAGGAGGGATAAAAGACAGCAGGGTGTGTGATTTTAAGGAGCAATGCATGCCTTGAGTAAGTTGTGAGACATGAGGTATAACTAGATGCTGCAAGCAGCCAAGAAATGCATTGCTCCTTAATTATCATTCACTGTGACCTGATCATGTACGTATGCTTTGCAATAAGCTTTCTTAGAAATGTTACTGCAATTAAATGAGATGTTGCTGTAAGAGAATAATCATTGGTCATGTCGAGTGTTGTGGTTTGATGGAATGAGGTTGTGATTCAGGATGCTAAGGCTATACCGCTGAACCTCTTACCTTATGAATCAGGGACAAGGCTTAAACAAATTAGGGCCAAAAACCCCAAATCAGGGACACATCTTAAAAAAATGGTACTATTCACTTAGAAAACTGATAGAATAAAGGGAGTTGTGTTAAAATGCTTTTTCTGGAGAAGAACAAGTCTATAACTTCAATGTTTGACATTATTTTGTGCTTTTAATTCTCACTGTTCTGTCACAAAAACACAGATTTTACAAGGGACAGAGGAAAATTTTGAGGCCAAATCAGGGATGTCCCTGAAAGTCAAGGACAGTTGAGAGGTATGGCTAAGGCTGCTAGGGAACCTGGTTACAAGAAGTACCTCCAGGTCCGTCACTATTATGTTGTCATCTTTAGGCTGAGTTTTGTGGCGTTCCCTGCCATAGCCGTATATGGGTATATTACACCTATAGACCAGACCACCGAAGTAGTACCTGATCTGGGTGTGCATCCTTATGCTTCTCTCCCGCAATTGAGACTGAGATGTAAAGAGACAGATGTACAGCCCAGTTATCTAGCAGAGTAGTTAGAGATTGCTCACTTGCCAAGCTGATACCAAAGGGCAAATTGAAATCAGTTTTGTTCTTTCGTTTGATTTGGTGTTGTGTCCAAACTACCAGTCTCATCACTATGAGCACCTACTTAAGCAGTTAACTGGGATCAATTGTTAGGGTTCAGATTGAGTGCATATATATATATATATATATATATATATATATATATATATATATATATACACACACACACACACACACACAAGTTTTGTCTTCAAACATGCCTGTAGGGGAACTTGAAACAGTTGTAATTTCTTGGTGTCCTGCACAGATGCTGCTGTGGTTCGTGCAAAAGCATAACCTTTTTTTTCATTTCTGTTTAAAACTGAGCCTCCCGTGGCACAGATCTCAAATACTCTATTGTGTAAGGTGTATGGTGTATGTGTGTGTGCGTGCATCTGTTTGTGTGTGTGTTAAAGAATAATTAGCAGCACCATGAATTATGAGCCTTTGCTTTGGGTGAGTGACTTTCAGTTTGGCAAAAGCCATGGTGGCATGGATTTAGAGCACCAAAAGGAAGAAAGCCACTGGCAGTGATGGCACAGTGTAAATGGTGAAACAAAGCTGCAAATAAATTATACAAAGCTCCATGAACTAGGAGCTTTTGGCAGCATTGGGTACTGACCTTTGGGTTTGAAGATTCAAGCAGTGCTTCCATCTGACAGCATGCAGTTTAAAAACAAAATGACCAGATGGCTTTTAAATGTCAGAGGGCAAGGAGGAGTAGGGACCAATCGAGACTTGATGATGTTCACATGATGAATATTGGGAGGCGGGCAATGGGAAGCATTAAATCAACAAGCAGCTGTCCCTGTAGATGGGGAGAGGCATGCTGTACTTCCTGGCTGGGACTAGAAATGAGCAGTATGGGAGATGCTTGTCACATGCATGGATATGAGGACCATGCTGTGTCCTGCTTGACATTAAAAGTGCCAGTATCAGGGTTGTTGTCTATAAGGACATGGCTATTAGCCAATCAGGACACAGAAAACTCTCTACCCATTTTATAATAATAAATATTGAAAGTAAACCAGTACAACAGATACATGTAGTAGCTAATACTGAGTTGTGATATTCTATGCCATACCCAGACCTGCATGGCTGGCACAATCCAGTATGTTATTGGGCAAAATGACATTTGTGCCCACTGACATCTTTGCTACACTTGCATTGTGACTTACTCACTGGTGTACATCCCTCCACTGTGACTAGGTCTGGTCTTTGTATGCAACAATTTTTGGTCATAGAACAATAGGGTGCCTTTTACACCCTGAATTTGCTCTGCTATCAACTGTGAGTATATGCCATGGAGACCAGTGTTTTTTGTAAGTCTTCTTCACTTCTTCTTCTTCTTTTCTAAATATTAATTATAAATATTAATAAATGATAAAAACACATAAACCAGAGTTGATCAGATGTTTATATGTTGCTAAAATTCAGTGATTACTGGGATTAAAAATAGTTTTTTAAAGAACATTATGAAATGGGTAGAATGAATGCTGGCTCCTGATTGGCAAAGAGGTGCTTTCAGCTTAGCCATTATCCCAGCACAACAGCCTGGCTGAAAGTAGCTCAACAAAACAAGCATTTGTCGATGCCGAATGTTTGCTTGCTGGCATTGGCAGTGGTACTGTAGAAGTTACAGAGCTGCGTAATAGGAATGGCAGTGAAGTACTGAACTGAAGCCAACCCCACCACCACCCTGCAGAGAGTGACAGGCATTGGGGTGTGCATTTGGGTCATCAGGCATAACGGCCTCGCCATTTCACCACACCCCACCCTGCAGACACTGACAAGTGTCACGTGTTCCTTAGGGGTCTTTGGTTTATGCGCACTCCATTTCATTAGAAATGCGTGAGATGGAGTGCGATATAGGAGAATGGGGTGAACTTTGGGGCTGAAGAGTCCAAGGCATACCTCGATGCCTCTCACTGGCTGCAGGGTGTGAAATGGTATGAGCATTACAGGCAAGAATCCCAAGTCACACCCCTGAAGCCTGTCATTCTCTACAGGGTTGGGCGTTATGGTTGGAAACCCTAATACCTCAGGCATTCATTGGTATTTTCACTCCAAATTTTCAACATGTTTTTTTTTGTGACCCCACCTTATGAACAGGGGGAATATCAGTTTGTTAGCCAAAAACTGCTTATGCACAGCGAGTACGGCATTTAGCACCACAGGTGCAAAAACATTCCGAACAGGATGTAAAAAATGACAGCTGTACTGTTCATGGGGAGGTGTAAAAAATGGCAATGTTGCAAATCTGCAGTAAAAATATTTAAAAAAATGGTGAAGTCATGAGCGTACATAGAAACTGTACAACGCACACCCGTAATATAATTAGATTGGGGATATTTTACAGCAGATTGTCAACTCAGCCATTTTGGTGCCTCTGATCATGAACAGTGTCACTGTGATTTTCTTTATCTGTGCCGAACAATGATTTCCCACAGCGACCATGCATCTCAGCGCTGAAAGTGTGAAAACACACTTAAGCCATGTTGTGAAAAATGACAGCTGTACTGTTCATAAGGAAGTGTGAAAAAATGCCACTGGTGAAAATCTGGACTGAAAATATTACAAAGTCATGAACTTACGAGGGTGCGTGGAAACTGCGCATTGCTCACTCGTAACACAGTCATTTTACGGACTTTTGTCACCAAATTTTCAACATAGCCATTTTAAGACCTCTGCTCATGAACAGTGTAACTGTGATTTTCTTAATCTGTCCTAAACATTGCTTTCGCACGCCAACAGCACCATTGTGGGCTACATGTGCGAAAACACATTTTGGGCGACATATGAAAAATGGCAGCTGTACTGTTCATAAGGAAGTGTAATAAAATGGCAACGTTGAAAATCTGGAGTGAAAATATTAAATTTGCAAACTTACGAGCATGCATAGGAACTGCGCAATGCACGCTCGTAAAACAGTCATTTTTAGGAATTTTTTCACCAAATTTTCAACATAGCCATTTTAAGACCTCTGCTCATGAACAGTGTCACTGTGATTTTCTTAATGTGTCCCATACATTGATTTTGCACATACTGCGCCCATTGTGCACTACATGGGTGGAAACACATTTTGGGCAAGATGTGAAAAATGACAGCTATACTGCTTATAGGGAGGTGTGGTAAAATGGCAATGTTGAAAATCTGGAGTGAAAATATTGAAAATTCATGAACTTACGAGTGTGCGTAGGAACTGCGCAATGCACCCTCGTAAAACAGTCATTTTTAGGAATTTTTTCACTAAATTTTCAACATAGCCATTTTAAAACCTTGCTCATGAACAGTGTCACTGTGACTTTCTTAATTTGTCCCGTACATTGATTTCGTACACCGACTGTGCCATTGTGCGCTACATGGTGGAAACACGTTTTGGGTGAGATGTGAAAAATGACAGCTATACTACTCATAAGAAGGTGTGGTAAAATGGCAATGTTGAAATCTGGAGGAAAATATTGAAAATTCATGAACTTACGAGTGCATTGAGCTGATGCAACGACGTCAGAAACAGTCATTTTAGGAATTTTTTCACCAAATTTTCAACATATAGCCATTTTAACACCTGAGCTCATGAATAGTGTCACTGTGATTTTCTTAATTAGTCCCGTACATTGATCTCACACACACGACTGCGCCATTGTGTGCTACATGGGCAGAAACACGTTTTGGGTGACATGTGAAAATGACAGCTGTACTGCTCATAAGAAGGTGTGATAAAATGGCAATGTTGGAAATCTGGAGTGAAAATATTGAAAATTCGCGACCTTAACGGTATGGAGAACTGCGCTAATGCACCTCTAATAAAACAGTAATTTTAGAATTTTTCACCAAATCTCACCATAGCCATTTTAAGATCTCTGCTCATGAACAGTGTCACTGTGATTTTCTTAATTTGTCCTGACATTGATTTCAAGACAACCGACGCGCCATTCTGCGCTACATGGGTGGAAACACATTTTGGGTGAGATGAAAATGACAGCTGTACTACTCATAAGAAGGTGTGGTAAAATGGTAATGTTGAAAATCTGGGTGAAAATATTGAAATTTCATGAACTTACGAGCCTGCGTAGGAACTGCGCAACGTACCCTCGTAAAACAGTCATTGTTTTGGAATTTTGGTACCAAATTTTCAACATGGGGTTTTTGGGACCCCTTCTCATGAATGATGTCACTTTCATGGTGGTATTCAGGCCCGAAGGGTGATTTCGCAGTCACTGCACAGTCACTGTGCGAAATCACCCTTTGGGCCCGAATAACGCCATGACAGTGACATAATCCATGAGAAGGGTCCCAAAACCCATGTTGAAAATTTTGCAAAAATTCTAAAATGCCCGAGATATGCAATAAAGTTGAAACCCCATGTAACCTATTATACAGCTTACCGCATTTCTCAGTTCGCGGTCGGCTTTGAAGAGTGAGATGTGTTCCCGGTCCACCAAGATCGCGCGCTGGAGTCCGGAGATAAGCATGGGGTGGGGGTGTGTGGGAGGCTGGGTGCGCAGTGGTGGGTGCAGGTTGTGGGAGGGGTTGGGAGACGCTGTGGACAGTTTTTATTTTACAGGTTTAAAAACAAAAAAAGATGTCGTAACGCTTGCCACGCTGGGGTGGATGCTCAGCGTGGCACACAAGGACTTGTCAGCCGACGGGGATTGGGCACCCTGGCCGGCAAAATAAAAATCACAAGATTGATTTTGCCACGCTTGGGTGGGCTCCAGCGGGCACAAGGACTTGGGGGGCGTTTCAGCCGACGGGATTGGGCACCTCACCGCCAAAGGATTATGGTGCTTGCCACGCTGGGGTGGGCTCCCAGCGTGGCACCTAAACTGGGGGGTGGGGACACAGCTTAGCTGACGGGGATTGGGCACCCGTCGGCTATACAATGCAAGGGGCGCCAGACGCCTGTTCAGGGGCAGAGCTGCGCGTGAGCAGCCGGATATCTTATCAGTGCTCACTCAAGCGTAGCTCCCCTTTCAATCAGAGTGTTACTGCATTTTGAGCGTGTACAGACAGCTCCAAAATGCATTGGCTTACAGGGCCGTGCCTGCCAGCCCACTGACTGATTTGGAGGAGGAGGGACACACTCCAAAATCTCCGATGAAGGCACTATGTTTCTTGCACATGCAAGCAAACATAAATATGTTTAAAATACATCAAATTTACAAACAAAATCACCAATTTCATAATCACAATAAGGCACCCAGGTTATGGTGGGCTAATGGTCCTAGGGTGGTAGCCAGCTTCACCTTGTGCTTCAACCATGTAGGTAGGCCATTATCCCACTATAATGCACCCCCTGTTGTGCATATTGCTTAAATAAGAATCCATTAAAAAATAAAATGAGAGTCCCAGTATTTTCCTGATTAAATGTTAAAGATTATTTTTCTGAATGATGGTACTGCTACCTCTGTAGTAATGATTATCCAACTGCTTGTTTAATATGGGGAAGTTTATTTTCCGTTTTACACATGATGCTGACCCTTCTTCAAGTAATACAGGCTCAGAACCTTGTTTTTATAAGAACTGTTCATGCAGTGGACTCTTTACAGTTTGTAAGGATTTTCTACACAAAGAAATGTGTTGATTTATTTTCCCAATTTCTGTCTACTTTATTCCCCTTCTGAGCATTTTTCTTTTATTCTTTTTTTGGTTTAGTTTTTATTTAAGCAAGTATCCAACTACAGCACCAGTGCTTCATTATTGCATAGAGTCTTTGTAGATTTCATTTTAACTTTTTCATTTTCTGATATGCTGTATTATGGTTTGCTTTTACCATTGTAGCTTTGGGGCTTTTATCTATGTTTAATTTTATTTTAGTAGTAGAGCAGGTGCTGTTACATAAGCAGTATTTACTATACAAGTCAAGTGGTCTGCTCCATTACACATGGACTTGTTGGTTACAAAGTATCGATTATTTCTCTGTCGACCATCACTTTGCTAGAGGAGGCTCCTCAATAACTATCTGGCCTATTATTTCCAGATAATCAGACAAAACCGGTGGGTTGTTGCTGAGATAATTACCTGCCTAGAGATTTCTTGCACCAGATGTGAGGAACATAAAAGTGAGACCATTCTCTGCAAAAGTTTTATTTATTTATTGAAATGTTTCACCAGGAAGGGTACACTGAGCAACTTAGTGCCTGCCTCATGGCATGTCCTGGGGAAGGGGAATGGAATTTACAAATATATTAAATTATACAAAAATGCATAGTACAGTACAGAGACAGGAGCATAAAATACATGATAGTCAATACTTACAAGCAAAACAGTGCAGTTGCAGGGATACATGATGATGCAATACAATGAGGGAGGGAAGCATGAGTAACAAGATACATGTAGTAGGTGCTAGGTAATTAAGGACGATAGATGGAGGGAGGGAGAGGAGGGGAGAGCAGTATACAAGGAGGGGGTCAAAAGTGTGCATGAGTTGTACCCTTCTTATCTCAGTGACCTACTGTTCAGAACCACACTAGTGTAGCAACTGAGATCTCAAGGAAACACATGAATTCAGGGACTTAGGACCTTGCAAAATATTTGGGGGAAAAGCTTTTTTAGTGTCTTCTTAAACATAGAAACATAGAAGTTGACAGCAGATAAGGACCGCAAGGCCCATCCAGTCTGCCCATTTCTTTTTCTACTTTATAAATGTGCCTCCAACTGGAAACAGACCCTGGACACTATTGAAGATTTAAGGAGCTCTTTGCACATCAAGAGAGTTATGTTTGGACACCTCCAAGGACCCTGCTCATGTCACTAATTTCTTGCCCAATTCTAAAATAATTCTTAAATTAGTCATTTTATGCTCCCTTAGTCATTAACACAGAATCTCTGATCATTGCATATGCTGATGATCTCATTTTAATGTCAGTTTTGCCTGTTGGTCCAAAAAGACAACTCTCTCTCTCTCTCTCTCTCTCTCTCACATTAATGATTTAACCAGGGAATTACAGTTGATCATTGATTAGTGGTGACAGTTTAGGCAGGGACAAATTGATAGACTTGGTGGGCCAACCAGTCCTTATCTGCTGACAGATTCTATGTTTCTACATATCTTGTGTATGGGTGACCTGGTAATTGAACAAGTCAAAGACTATAGTATCTAGGATTGCTGTTTTCTTCTAATAGTGAATGGATAACTCATTGGAACTGTTTAGCACCAAGAGCTCAAACTATGAAAACAGCTCATACTAGATTTAATTACAGGTTTGGGGGACATTCCCTTTACCTTCTTTTAGCAGCAATAGAGAGCAAATTATCACCAATCTTATCCCATGATACCGAAATTTGTGGATACAGTATTTCAGCTTCATTCAAAACCATCCTATTAAACATTTACAAAACACTTCTTGGGGTACCGTCCTCAATGCCATCATCTTTGTAAGTGCTGAGCTAGCTAAGCTATTAGTATCTATTATATCTAAAGTTTTAAGTTATTGGATTAAAATACGAATACGAATACAAATGTGCCAGCAAAAACAGACCACCCGGTCTATCTAAGTCTGCTCAAGTGTGCAGCTAGCACCCCTAGTTTGTAGCTGCCCCAACCCCCCTACCATTTGTCATCCCACTACCACCCCCCACCCTCACTCTCCCCTGTTCCCTGCCCTTTTGAAGCTGTTCACAGATTTACATGATACCACTCATTCTGGTAGGGCATTCCATTTTGCTACCACCCTCTCTGTGAACTAGTGTCTCCTCATTTCCTTCCTAAATCTTCCCTCATTCTTAGCCCATGCCCCTTTGTGACCCTCCGCCCTTAACTTAAAGACCCCATCTGCCCCATCCTTTTGATTCCCTCAGATACTTGAATGTCTCTATCATGTCCCCCGTCCTTCTGTCCTCCAGGGTGTACATATTCAGGTCTCTCAGCCTGCTATCATAGTGTGTCCCTTCCATTCCACATATCATCTTTATTCATCCTCTGTACCCCTCCAGGAGCCTGATATCACACTTTGGGTCACGGCCCCAAAACTGCACATAGTACTCTAAGTGGCAGTCTTACCAGCGACTTGTAGAGGGGCAAGATCACCTCTCTTTGCCTGGACAAAACCCCCCTCACTATGCACCCCAGCATTTTGTTCTCTTTTGCAGCCACTCTCCTGTGCTGGACAGTGTTGTTCATGGTCCCTGTTATCATTACCCCTGGGTCCTTCTCCTCCTCCTCAGTGATCCCCAGCTTAACCTCTCCCAGCCAGTATTCTCTCCTTGGGTTCTTCACCCCAAAGTGCATAACCTTACACTTCTTTACATTGAACCCCAGCTGCCACCTCTCTGACCACTTCTCTAGCTTGCTTAGGTCCCCCTGCAGCTGCTTCCATCCCTCCTCTCCATTCACCACTGCTCCGATTTTGGTGTTGTCGGCGAACAGACTTATCTTACTCACCACTCCATGTGCAATGTCTGATATGAAGAGCTCAAACAATACTGGCCCCAACACAGAGCCCTGTGGCACCCCACTTGTCACGGCCTTGGAGTTGAGAGCTCCACTCACCACCACCTGTTGCAGGCTCCCACTCAGCCAGCTTGCAATCCAGTTCATCATTTTGCCACTATCTCTACACCAGTTAGCTTCCCACAAGTCACCCATGAGGCACAGAATTGAAGGCCTTGCTGAAGTCCAAGTAAGAACACCCACTGCATGACCCTTATCCAGCTCACCTGTCACCCAGTCATAATATTGTATGAGGTTGGTTTGACAAGACCTCCCTGAAACAAACCCATGCTGCCTCTCATCCTGGAGGCCACTGTCCTCCAGGTATGACACCAGTCTTTCCTTTAGTATTGTCTCCATGAGTTTGCACACTATGGAGGGGAGACTTACCGGGTGATAATTATCTGGTTCATCCCTTGATCCACTCTTCCGTAATGGTACTACATGTGCCATCCTCCAGTCCAGTGGTACACATCCCAACTCCAATGAGGTGCTGTACAGATCCATCAGCAGCTCTGCCAACACCTCTGCCATCTCCCTGAGCACCCTGGGGTAGATGCCATCTGGCCCTGGTGCCTTGTCTACCTTCAGTGCCCTTAGTCCGTCTAGGACCCTACTTGCCTCAATTCTTCCATTTGTTGCCTCCTCTCCCCCTGTCCCCACCCTCACAGCCCATGGTGGTAGCAGTCCCCCCTTTTCTTCCATGAACACTGAGCAAAAGTATTCATTCAGTGCTTCTGCCTGCTCCTCACCCTTTTCTGTCCACTTCCCACCCCTTTTTATCCTCACTATTGTCTCCTTGCACTTTCTTTTCACCCTGATGTATCTGAAAAAGTCCCCCGTTAATTCCTGCATTAATCTCAGCTCCTCTGGGCCTTGGCTTCTCTCACTTTTCTGGTCACCTCCTGGACCATCTTGCATACTCCTCCTGTCCACTTCCTTCCCTGTCCTTCTGTACCTCTGGTGCACCTCTCATTTGCTCTCACCACCTCCACTACCTCACTGTTCAACCAGCATGGTTTTCTTGCTCTGTTCCTCTTACTCTGTGTCTTGGTGCAGGCTTCTGTTGCCTCTGTAATTCCCCGTTTAATAATATCCCATTTCTGATCTGCATCCATCTCCTGCCTTATGCCCTCTAGTTTCCCTTTCAGTACTTCCTGCATCCTCCCAAAGTCTGCCCCCCTGAAGTTTACTACCTGAGTAACTGATTTCTCTGGCTCCCCGCACATCATGATATTAAACCACACTGTTTGGTGATCACTATTGGGTAGTGGCTCCTCCACCTTTATTTTCCTTACTGCCTCCCCATTCGACAACACCAGAGCTAAAGTGTTCTTTAGCCTAGTAGGTACACTAACCAACTGTGTCAGGAGACCCTCCTAGATTGCATCCAGGAGCACTTGCTCCCTAGCACTGGAGGTGGCCAGAATGCTCCAGTCAACCCAGTGGCGGAGCCAGGTTTGGGATCATTTGGGAGCCAGGAGGGGCCATTCAGTCAATCACAGGCTCCACAATGGGCACTAAACAGTGTATAAAGATGGTGGCGGGGCACCACTACTCACACTAGGGCAGCCAGGAGGGATGACCGCCCCCCCCAGACCGCCCTCTGGCTCCGCCACTGAGTCAACCCCAGGCAAGTTGAAATCCCCCATGATGACCACCTTCCCTTTTCTACATACCTTTCTGATTTGTTCTTCTAATTCCCTGTCAAGCTCCTCAGACTGGGACAGTGGCCTATATACCACCCCAAACCTCAGTTTCCTACCCCTTGTGTCTAGGAGCTGCAGCCAGATTGCCTCTGTTCTCCTTTCTTCACCCTTGTCCCTTGTGCATTTGATCCTGTCCATCACATAGACTGCCACCCCACCGCCCCTCCCTTCCTTACAGTCCTTCCTATATACTTTGTATCCTGGGATTGTCAGATCCCAGTCCAGGTGCTCAGTTGCCCACATTTCTGTGACAACTGCAGTATGGAGGGTGGATATTGCAGCTGTAGCTCAGCAGATTTGTTGCCTAAGCTTCTTGTATTCAGCAAGACCACCCTCCATCCTGCCCCTTCCCTTCATTGGCCTCCATTTCCTTCCTTCTACTCACTCCTTTTTTGGCTGTCCCGAGTCCTTCCCTGCTAGCCTGGGGAGTAGACTGTGACTCCACTCTATCAGATCCCTGCCTACTGGCTATCCACTTGCCACCCCCTATTTGGTTTAAATCCACCTTTGTTGCAATATACCTCCCCAGTCTTTGCTTTAATACCTCCTTCCCTTCCCCACTCAGGTGCAACCTATCCCTTGCAAACAGATTGTTGTTATCCCAGGTACTGCCCCAGCTACCCATAACCCCATATCCCTTAGTTTGACATCATTCTGCCATCCATGTGTTTAACTCCCTAATCCTTTCCTTTCTCACTGTGCTTGCACAGGGCACTGGGAGCACTTCAGAGAATGCCACAGACTCCCCAGTCTCTTCGCACAACCTTCCCACTTCCTCAGTCCTCTCCTTTGTTACCTCCACCGTTTACCCCGCTAGGTCATTTGTCCCCACATGTACCACAATGTGTGGTTTCCTCCTACCCCTCCTTACGCACCTTAGGATTGCCTGTCCTGCCTTGTCTACCTTTAATCCTGGTATGGACTTCACCCATATTTGACTGTGCCTCTCCCCCTTGCTGCCCCAGCTGATCCCCTTGAGTATGGAGTCCCCCACCACTAGTACACCTCCCTCCTCTTTCCTTGTGCCCGTCACCACCACCCCACCCAGGTTCTCATTTCTGAGGCCACTAAAGACAGTGCTTTTACAGTGTGTCCCAGTGTCTTCCCTCCTGCCTTCTCAATTGAGACTCCTCCCCCTCCTCCTATTTGACTGCCAACCTTCTGCTCCCTCCTCACCTCTCCGAGTATTATCCTTCCCCCTGCCATGCCATGCTCAGTCTCTACACTAGTAATGCCCCCTCTCCCTTCTCTTTGTGAGTACTATTTCTTGTGCAATCTCCTCCTGCATCCTCTTTTCCATGTGTTGCTAGTACAGCAAGCATGTTCCCCCCTCCCTTTGCCTTATCGTGTGTTTCCTCATCCCTACTGCCGCTCCTCTTTTTCTATGTCCTACCAGAGTCTACCCTTCATCAACTGGCTTCCTGTCTACTGTGTCTCCTCCCCCTGACCTCTCCCTTGCCCCACTGTTCCTTCTCTGTGGTGCCCCCACAGTACTCTCAGATATCAGCCATCCTACCGATGCAATCCTCCCCTCCTCCTTCAACCTCCCCAGCTCCATGCCAAGCCACTGAATCTCTTTCTGAAGCCTCCGTAGCCTGTGGCATATTGGGCACCCTCCCAACCTCCACAGTATGTTCATCTGCATTGCTGCTCCACAACCATTGCACCCAACTATTCTACGCATGGTCTACGCTACCTACACAACCTCTCCACTCCACTCTCCCTACAACAAGTAGAATTAACTAATCCTAGCCAGTCTCTAACAGAAATTGTTATCCTAAATGTCCTTGTAGGCAGCATAAGACAGCCAACTGCAGTACTAACTGGAAACCACAATCCTACTCATAAGGACTATAGATCTACTCATACATTTTATATATTTATATGTCCTTAAGACTAGCTAATATGGCTATTCCTTGTTTCCTCCTTCCTGGCCTCTTCTCAGGGCTCAGATCAATTTGCAGCTCCCCAAGCTCCTCCCTCACAGCCTTCAAGCCCAACCCACAGTGGTATTTCAGTATTTAAGAAAGGCTAGTGGAAGGTGTGGGTGGAAGGGTTTTACAGTCACTCCAGCCACATAAGCCTTTAAGCTAAATTCTACTTTAAGCTAAATTAAAAACAAAATAAAACAGTATCAAAACTTACAAAAATCCTCTATACATTAACTCCCTCAACAGCAAGTAGAATTAACTAATCCTTCTCTCCTGTAGTTTAAAAAATAGTAGCAAAACTTACAGAAATCTTCTCCACAGCCAGCAAGCAGACTTAACCAATCCTTCTTCCCTGCAGTTTGATGGCTTAGTCAAATCAAAGGCTTTATGGGTGGGCAAGTCTGGGCATGTCCCGTGCAGTCACTCCAGCCACAAGCAGACTCAACCAATCCTTTTTGCCCTGCAGTTTGATGGCTCAGTCAGAGTTTAAAGGCTATGTGGGTGGGTGAGTCTGGGCATGACCTATGCACTCACTCCAGGCACAGAAGCCTTTAGCTGAATTCTACTTTAGCCAAATTAAAAAGAAAATAAAACAATATCAAAACTTACAAAATCCTCTATACATTAACTCCTCAACAGCAAGTAGAATTAACTAACCATTCTCTCCTGTAGTTTTTTACAGTCACTGCATCCACAGAAGCCTTTAAGCTAACTTCTTTTGTAAGCTAAATCAAAAAGAAAATAAATCAATATCAAAACTTACAAAAATCCTCTATACATTAGCTCCCTCAACAGCAAGTAGAATTAACTAATCCCTCTCTCCTGTGGTTTAAAAAACAATAGCAAAGCTTGCAGAAATCTTCTCCACAGCCAGCAAGCAGATTTAACTAATATCAAATATTGACCCACAAAGACTGCCAGCCCTATGTCTAATGGAGAAAGTCATCTTTAAAACAAAGGACTTCACATCAGTTTGTTTGGAAATAATTATCTCATCCTTGCGGGACTTGCAGCAAGAAGGTGTAATCATTATTAGTAAACACTTATTCTTAAAAAGGAGACTGAAAGATATGAATAACAATTCAATGTTCATGTCATTGAAAAATGGAAGATATCTGAATGGTACCTTAGAATTTTATCTATACATAAATGTGAAGAATATTTGTTAACTACCCAAGAACTATCTGTTAGGTATGCCATGACAAAGTATCAAATAGGGCTTTTTAAAGCAGCAGTACTAGATAATCAGGAAGTGATCATCAAAATTTAGTTTCTTGGCTGGAAGCATGCAACCATAGCTTGGGTTTCCACATCTGTAAATATTTTTTCTAGCGATCTTTCGTTTTTTAGATAGTTAGAATATACTTCCATTGTTGTGGAACCACAGTAAATATGGCTGCTGCCTAATTTGCAGCCAAACTTCCCCCTCACATCACATCACATCTTTTGTTTACTTCTGTGGGACCCTGTGCTGCATGTTCTCGCTGTCCCTGTGTAGTACTGCAACTCTTGCACATGTAGTTGGCAGGAGAGGTTCCAATTCAATATGGTAGGTGGGAGAAATGTTTATAAAAATAAAGAAAAATTTATCAAATCACGTTGTGATAGTACAGCAAAAATAAGAAAGACTACCAGGTAAGTGCTGAACAGAGTACAGAAAACAAACTGTTGCAAAAAAATCTGATTTTTTAATCTAGTACTGCTGCTTTAAATTCACAGTTATGTGGCCCTATGCATGTTCTGCACTGGTTCCAGTCCAACCAATGTTGGGTCAACACAAAAACAAAGCAGTGCCTTATACCTTTGGTAGCAGCCAGAAGCTAGCCCGGCTCACCACACTCCCTGGCATCTCCATACTGGATGGCACATTGCTTGAAGTAGTTCCAGCTTTTAAGTACCTCAGTGTGTGGCTAGATAGCATGCTTGACTTCTTTACCCACATTGATGCCATCTGTGCCAAACTCCACCCCAAATTTATTACCTTGTACTGCAACAAGAACCGCCTTTCTCCCCAGGTCCACCGGGAGCTGGTCTCCAAAATGGTTGTGATTTTTGACTATGCAGATGTGGCTTATGGCACTGCCCCCTCTACCTCCCTCTCTAGACTGGACACCCTCTGTATCACCTTCTGCTGCTTTGCTACCAACTCGCCCTGTTGTACTCAACACTGCTCCCTTACTCCTCCCTATCTGTCCTCCTGCTTCCCTCATCTCTAAATACTGGTTGGGTTCCCTTCCCTCATACCTATCCGATCTTCTCTCCTGTCCTCAGACCCCTCTTTTTCTACTCCCTGCACTCAAGAGGCTCACATATTCTCCCTTTCCTTCCCACATTCCTCAGACAAAACATCTGCTTTCTCATACTGCCTCCCTATGTTCTGGAACCAGCTACCCTCCTCCATCCTTCTCTCCCCCTTCCCTTCCCTCTATTAGATGCCAGCTAAAACACCTCCCCCTTCTGCCCTACTGCTGCCAACCCTCTTTCTGAACCCCTCCTTACCCTTGCCTGACTTTTGGTGACCCCTTGCATCTCCCCCCCCTTAACCTCATAGTCCTGGCAACCTCATGGAAGTTTATCAACCTGTTTTGACTCCTACTTTCAGCAACTGATCAGCCTCCCTTCAGTCTGGCACTATGCACTTTGAGGTTGCCCCATTTGCACAGGTGATTTGTTTGGTAATGCATTTGTCCTGCTGCAACCTCCTGGTTATACCAGGAAAATACCTCTGTTCTGCTCATGGACTTGGAAGGTCAAACACAATAATATTTGGTAGAGTGCATTTCAGATGGCAGACTTTAAACAGAGAATATTCACTTTGCCAGTGGAAATACTAAACTTACCTTTGCAATAAGGATGCTCAGTCACTGGTTCTATAAAAAATAGACCTTTATTATTATAACGCTACAAGATGTTACAAACAGGATATGTACAGGAAACAAAAAGGATATACACATTTACAGGAAAGAAAAATAAAACAGTTAAACAGATACATGGTTTACGGAATAAACTCATAATCTAATATCACACCAGGATCTATATGTACCTGCCAACTAACCCGAAAGAAACATTTACTAGGACTGTACTTTTCTCACCTAGATAAGCTGGTTGTGGGAGCAGAACTCTCCTTCCTGTTGGGGAACAGTCACCAAGAGACAGAACCCTAACAGAAAAAAAAATACCACCAACAGCTTAATCTGGTTCTATTTCAGTTGGTTACTATATGTATCTCTCCCCCCCCACCCCGGTCGCACCTGAAAAAGGGACTTCTAGTCTCAGTGGGCCTACCCAGTCAACACAATTCAATAAATAAATAAATAATCTTCCGCGGTGTGGTGCAACTCTACCCACCCACCCACCTACTCCTTGCAGACAAAAAAACAAGAGGATGTCATGAAACCTTAGGGATAACATTCAGAGGTGTGATCACGCAGTGAGGATGTTCCTAGGTGGGAAGCTCCTTCAAATTCGTTTATTGCTTAGTTTACTTCCTAGCTGCTTGGATGCCTCTGTGGAAAAAGTAACACCATCACACCTGGAAAGCTGTTTTCCCATGTAGGTTTCCCAGGATGGCTTCTGGGACATGAGACCTGAACTCCATTTTGTTGGCCCTATGCCATTCCAGTGACAGAACTTCTGAAAATAAGTAGAAAAAAAAATAATTACAGTAACAAAAGGAGATTACATTAATGTGGTCACATTCCTGTCACAGTAACTTAGATATTTTAAATCTGTACAAATTATACAGTAACTGTATAACTTAGCTGCTGAAGTCTCCCCACAGGATCCCCTTGAAAACTACTTTCAGCATTTAAGTGAGGGTAGTAAAGATACAAGAACAGGGGACCCTCTGACAAAGCAACAGTTTGGAGAGGTGAAGCACTGGTCAGTTTCTGTCCTGCTGTCATGTTTGTCTTTGGCATGAAATAAATTGCTTTTGCAGCCACATGTTATTCTGTTCTCATGTGTCACTCCTGGTGCACTGTGCTTATGTGCTTACTGCATTCCATGTTTTTCAGCAACACCAACCACTTGGGAATGAATGCCTCTGGCATTGTATTGCCTAATGCCCTGTTTGCACTTCCCGCTTTGCAGCGCATCAACTCATGCTTCCAGCTGATGCGCTGCAAAGTTGTCATTGTGGACACTCACAGCATCATGTTATGTGCCGCCCACTCCCATTTCTGATCCAGTGAAATTGTGGGTATGCATACTGCATTGAGTACATCACCCGTGGTGTAAACTGCTGCAGCGCTCCATCCACATGCAGTCCCATTTCTCACAGTATCCCAGTCACTAGAGAGACACTCCTCTTGGTGTGATCTGTGGCACTCGAGCCACGGGAGGTGTAAACTGAATTAAAGCACTAAAATGAGAGCGCAGCAAGTTGACAGTGGAGCGGTAAGTACAGCACATTCAAGCATAAACAGGGCTTTAGTGAGTCTATCATGGAGTGCTCACATCTTAAGCGGCATAATTTGGTAGTCAGAAAATTATTTCTTCATAGTCTTTTAGAATTAATATATTTCGGACATTTAATATTTATCATCATTGGTATATTTTTGTTTCTGTCAGATGTTTTTAAAGCACCTTATTACATGGAGCTTGTGAGGCCGTCATCTCATTGGCTGTTGTGCATCACCTGACAGTGAGATAATCCACATTATTAGCACCGTCAGAGTGATGAGATCCATGGTGGCACAGATCAAGGGGCAGAACAGTCCCGGTGCAAAGCAGAACAGCAGCCATTTGCAAAACTAGCTAAGCTGCACCGAGGGAGGTCTGTACCACAGGTGATCTGCAGTGCTGTACTGCTCCATTCCCGCACAGTATTCACCCTGCCAGCTAGTGAATGCTGCTGTCTGTGCTGTTACCACAGCTGTATAATAGCAAAGCTCCGGTGTGTGTTCCCAGTTAGTTCCCCAGAATGAGTGTGTCCCCCCCCCCTTGCTGGCAATACATTCCACAGTGTAACTTTCACAAAAACAAAATACCACCAACAGCTTAATCTGGTTCTATTTCAGTTGGTTACTATATGTATCTCCTCCCCCCCCAGGTCACCCCTGAAAAAGAGACTTCTAGTCTCAGTGGGCCTACCCAGTCAACAAAATTCAAAAAATAAATAAGTTCTCTTCCCCGGTGAGGTCCAACTCTACCCACTCATCTCCTCCGTGGACCTCGGAGAGCTGCATATGTGAGCGGTACAGTTGTGTGATGTTACCAACAGTTCCCCACCCCTGCAAGTCTGCACCCTGTCCACATCCTTGCCCTGCTACCCAAAGTGCTGCAGTGTTTTGTGTGCATGTATCCCTTCTCTTTGCCAATGCTTTTGCTCATGTAACAGGTGACTGCAGAGAGAGAGAGAGAGAGAGAGAGAGAGAGAGAGAGTGGGTGACAGAATAGTACCCATTACACAGCCTTGGCAGACAGACACAGTGATGTCCATTGACCTAGCCTTAAAGTCCAGTCCCCTCTTGCAGTTTGACAACCCACCCACCCACCCTGTGGATCTTCGGTGAGCCACCGCCTATTGCAGCCCAGTTGCCAATCTGCACTGACTGCCCAGTGGAGTGAAGCCCCCCATGTGCCCTGAGCGCACACTGCAGCCCCATCCCCATTCTGCAGTGTAAGTCACCGAGAATACACACACACACACACACACACTGTACAGCAAAGTAGTGCACTCTGCAATACTGTACAGAGCAGTGGAAGACAGGGAGACATTGAGTGAATGAGCAGGTGACACGGCACAGCAGCAAACAGGTAAGTGTGAGCAGGCAGAGGTTACAGAGGCAAATGCAGTCTTGTGTACAGCTGTGGCAGACAGACACAGCAATGTACATTCACCCAGCCTTAAAGTCCAGCCCCCACAGTTTGGCAACCCACCCACCCACCGATGGATCCCGGTGAGCCAGTGCCTATTGCAGCCCGTCACCAAACTATGCTGACTGCCCAATGGAGTGAAGCCCCCCATGTGATCCGCAGTTCACCTGTTGAAATTATGTTCCCCTTGTAGGTGTGTGGCTGCCCACCCACCCATCCCAGGGATCTCCACACCCCAAGCCAACAGTGAAGCCCTGTCCTTGTTCTGTGGCGTGAACCACTGAGAAGAATACATACACACACCATACAGCAAAGTAGTGCACTGCACATTACTGAGCAGAGCAGTGAGAGACAGAGAAACATTGAGAGAGTGAACGGGTGACATGGTAGAGCAGCAGACAGGTAAATGCAAGTGGGCAGAGGTTACAGAGGCAGATGCAGTCTGGTGTATGTGTCCGACTGCCGTGTGGGTCTGATCATGGCAATTAATGCACAGTTCGTGATGAACAGCAGTGTTCACAATGAACACCTACTGAACCCCGCAGGGTGAGTAGCACCACACACTGTAATAATTTCCAGCAACACAGGTTTCCTCAGTAATGGTGCTGATTAATGCACAGTTTCTGAAAGCTGCATATCAGTGTCTCAAAGGTGCATGTCAGTCTGTAATCCTTGTCAGTGTGGGGCTACTTTATGGTGTGGCGCAATACCCACTAAAGTCTATAGTTTCAAAAGCATTACAACATGTTTGCAGATACATGGTTCACCATGTAATAAGTGCATGAACACACTCAGGGTGTGTTGTTAATGGGGATTAACACACCCTTGGGTGCTGTGAGGCACTCAGCCTGCAGCCTCATGCCTCACAACGCACCCCGGGTGTGCGTTAATCCCCATTAACAGCACACCCTGTCATGCATTAATGCTTACTTATATTAATAGTTTTGTAATTAATTATTCAAGTCATTAAAGAAAGCCTCTTTTTAAATCCCATCCTTGGAGGTTTCTTTTTCACTTTACATACTTGATTCATACTATGGATGTATTAGAAGGGTTCTAGTTCCTATTTCTGATGGTGAACAAAATAAAACTACAGAAAAATGCTTAAATTATTTATGTAGGGCTTGGCCAATGAGCAGTTACTTTTATAAACTTGAAAATCCATATCTCAGTTCAAGAGTGAAATACAATATAAAGAAAAGTGGATAGCTGAATGATTTTGCCAGAAATACATTATTATTAAAAAAACAACAACTGTGTGATATATATTTCTCCACTAATAAATACTGAAGCTTTAAATCAAAATAAAAAATAAATATTCCTTTTCAATGTTCTGCTTTAAATCTGTGTTGCTAGTTCAAGACAGTGCTGCATACCTTGAGTGGTACAGTATACATGTTTCAGCATACTATATAAGAAAGTTACTATGGTGACACAGTTCTGCTGTGACTATGATATGATCTGCTTATAAGATCGGCTTTGTGTTATCTCTTAGCTGCACGTGTTGCAGACACATCACTTTACAAATGAGTGGAGCAGATTAACAGGTTGCAGGCAGTTGCGTTTGACATTGACCTGCTGTAGGTGGGATTACAGTATTTGACAGGAGGCGACAAAGAACATAGGAAGTGAGACTCACAGATGCTGCTGCACATCAGAGCGGTCCGTGGCTGTGATGAAAATAACCAGGAACATGCAGTAACTCAGTTCTTGTAGGGAAACAGGAGGTCTGGTGTCATTCCAGGAGGCAAAGATTGACAAGATTGCTGCTGTGAGTTCAAGGAGGGTAAAAAGTGACGAAGTGCACAAATGCACAGAACATTGGGACTTTTTGTTCCTGCTCTGTTGCTGCTGTTTGTAAGTGCATTGTTTTAATCTGTTTTGTGCTACAGTATATGCAGATACTATTGGCTGTATGTTATTTTTGCCGGTGTGGTATCTGAGCTCAGATCAGTGGAAGTAAAAATTTAAAAGGAAGTGTCCTCATTTTATAGAGCATGTATCTCCCAGCATAATCAAAAAAGTACCAAGAAAAAATAAAGATCCCTCCCTGAGATTTTATTTCTTGTATCAAAGGTTGTAGGTTCCTCAGTGATTGGATTCACAGTTACACATCCAGCAGATAAAATTGTATAAAATGTGAAGTTTTTTCATTTTGTTTTACCCGTATTTGGTTAATGTTCTTAGAACTCTTAAAATATATTAGTTTTGCTCTTTCAAATCATCCTTATATAGGAAGCCTAATGCTTAGCATGCACAGCTGTGACTCAGGAGACCCATGTTTGAATCCTAGCACCACTTAACCGATCATGTGTGCTCTTCAACATGCCACTGTAACCTCCTGTGCTTAACCTTCTCTCTGTCTGTCCTCTCACCCTTCATAAATTTCCTGCTCTGTACTTAACCTCCCACAGTCTCCTTTAACTGCCCTGTGTGTTTTTTTTTATTTCATTTTTGCTTTAGATTTTTTTGACTGAGAAAGGCACACTGACCTAAAGCTCATGTCCACTAGGTGCATCTCAGGAACACAGGGAATTGTTCAGGGTCGCACAGAATGAAGTTGACAGTTGTGGGTTTCAAAGGTCTCCTGGGTCTTTAGCTTCCCAGCTTAGTGCTTTAACCTCCTATGCTTATACTGCTTTCTGCCTAATGGCTGATGCAACTCCACGGCTTGTGAAATGCTTTAGGAATCAATATATATGAACAACACTATATAAAATTGAACTTATTTATTTATATCTGTGAGGGGAAAGGAACAAAAATCCAGTGCTTTACTGACCTTCTTTGGAATAAGAATTTGGAAACTAATTTGCATTGCCATGTTGAGCACATTGAAGTTTATTTTTCTTTTAGCAGTTCTGCTCAATCATGGAATATCTTAGCTTTGTCTCGGTACAGGTTCTGCCATCAGTAATAACAGCACTGGTTTGCTAATATGCAGTTCCATCAGTTCTCAACTGAGGTTCAGACTTTGTTTGCTGTCAACTGTCCTTTACCAGCAATATGGTCTTATAGTCAGACGGTTATACCTTTAACTTTGATACAGTAACTGTAACATTTAAGTGTCCTCTGCAGGAAGGCATGCTTTATGCAGCATGCAAGCCTCTATGCTTCAGAAGGCATCCATTTAAAGGTGTTGATCCCCTTGTGTCATGCACCCCCACAGGTCTGGCCATTGCTTGACCTCATCCTACAAAGCCTGGACTTCAAATGATGGGACTGAGCAATGCAACATGTCTGAAGCCAGGTATAGTTGGCTTTGGACAGCCAAAAAGTACATACATTACACACATGGTGTCCCAGATGTACCTTTGACACACCCCTATCATATACAGAAAGACATTTGGTGGGGCCCAGTAGGCCCCCAGAACTGGTCCCAATTACACTTCCATTGTACAGAGCAGTGCACACCAGCATGAAGTTTTATTCATGGCCACAGACTGCCATATTTCATAGAGATCTTGTAATAGGTCAGTCCAGAAACCTAGTGTCTGGCTCAACGTTGCCACCAGTTCTCTCTTTGTGGAGCTACACACCCATATAAGAGAGCAGAAACATTTTGGGAATGCCACTTATGAGCTTTACTTATGGAGTTGAACCAGGGTGCCAGATACTGCAAGTCAGCTAAAGGTGAACTATGGGTATGATGGCCCACACAGTGATTTGGGGTAAAATGGCAGTGTAACTAGAAGTGGGTGAAGTGGCCAAAATTCATTCCATGAAGGACTTTGCGGAGTTAGTAAAATATGGGATGTGCGAAGTGACGACTTTGTGAAGTTCTTTCCAGATGTGGTGTTATTTTAATGTGAAATGAGCAAAATTTGCTTGCAAAGTTGCAACTTCATGAAACGCCTTGTGGAAAAGGGACACTTCATATAGAAAATGTCTCAAAAATGGTGAAGTGCAAAGCTAGGTTCCCAATCGGAAATTTGAAAACTTAATAAAAGCAAATTTCAGTCACTTCACAACAGCTTTGTTGGCAAAGTTTCAATTTGCTTCATCTCTAAGTGTAGCCCAGAGTTAAGAGCAACCAATTTTGAATCCCTCAACTATCATTTAATCACTGTTTGATGTTGAACACATCACTTAACCACTCACTCCTTAAAATCCTCTCTTGCACTCTTTCTCTCTCCCTCACTTTCCTGAAATTTCCTTACTGTACATTAGTTTCTCTTAACCTTCACATGCTCACCTGCTCACCTAATAGCTGATGTGAGAATTAATGGCATTTCATGTGTTTTACGCCCAGTATCCTCTATTCATGCAGAAGGGCTGGTAGCATCTTTTACTGCATTGCAGCACCCTAGTGGCTTTGGTGGGGAAAGCATATCAGGCCACCCCATCTTTCATGTCCCCCAAATGGACAGCAGGACATTAGCATGTACATCCTTGTTGTATTTGTGGATATCAGCTTGGTAGTTGTCTTCTCCACTTGACTGCCTGGACAGCGGAGGTTATCACAGGGTGACTAGGGATCTACATGAGGACTGTTCCACTGACTAACTGCAGGGAGAAAGAGGTAAGCTGAACCACATTAAGGTGTACTGAGGGTGAAAATGTGACTAGAACACAGAAAGGGAAAAAAACGAGAACTGCACAGAAATATGAGAAAGTCTGACACATATTCATGTAAGCATTTGAGTATTTACTCATTACAATTGTTCATAAAACCAATCTCATTTTAAATAATACATGAACGCAACATCTGTTTGCATTATATTTCCTATACATGTATTAATTAAAGTTTGCTAAACTTTATAAGGCAGCACTCAAGCGTGAAAGTACTCCCTGGTATCAATTGTCTCATCTTTTAAAGGGGAACAGTCAGCAATAAGAACCCCACACCGAAGTGTGGGGCTGGTCCCAATTTGCTCTTTGTGTGCAAAGACAATTTTTACTTACTGTTTACTGCTGTATATTAGATGGTATCTGGCTAATTCTGCTAACAGCCACCCTGATATTTGCTGTGTCCAGGAATCTCAGAACCCCTGCAGCTGACAGAGAGCTGGGCTACAGCTGTGGAAGACTCAACAGCCTGAAGTACTGATTAGAGTTATTATAAGCCTTGGTCTTTTGTTTGCTGGTCCTGCTCTTGTCCCAGGACTAAGCACAGTCATAGAGAACTTTACTTAGCTCTGGAAGAACAACAGATTGACACACATCTAATCGGAACTTGTAAAAGCTGTAACATGCATTGTAGGCTGTTGAATCTCCTGAGGCTAAAGTTCAGCTCTGACATCAACTGCACTATTTTCTGTGATTTCTGGTTACAGCAAATGCCAGTTTGGGAGTCAGCAGAATCAACTAGATACGACCTACTATAGAGTGGTAAGCAGTAAGTAACAATATTTTTTCTTGTACACAAAGTGCAAATTGGGACCAGCCTCACATAAGAGTGTAGAGCTCTAAGTGCTGACTGTTCCCCTTTAAAGTACATGATCATTATTATACAATGGCAAGAAAAAATCAAGGACTCTGATTGGTCCGTGTGTACCTGGAACAGTGATGTTATTACACAATAACATCACTGGATGAAGTGCAGGTACACACACAACCGCATGACAGACTGGAAAAAGCATGCATCCTTCAGAAATTCCGACCACTCGGAGCAGCTGCTAGAAAGCATTTCAGCACCCCCCCCAGTGATGTCATACCCCCATTTCCCTCGGTCCTCAATCACTTTTCCCAGACAACTTACTTAGATCACAAGTCCTTGTATGTTTAAAACAGCACTGTAACTCTTTCAAACCAAATCAGCGGTTATGGAAAGAGACATTAGCGGCAGTTTTTCGTTCGGTACACATAGCGGTCAAGCGTCAAACTTTCTTTTTAATTTTCTTCAAGAAGCCTTGTTAAAAAAGCACCTGAGGCTCAGACAAAAGCCATACTTGTAATCAGCTTTTATGCAATATCACCTCAGTAGCTGACTCCTCCCTTGACTCGCCGGCTGCAGTCCCCATCAACTTGTCATCCTGGTCCCCCATTAACATAACAGCTGCATTTTCCACACACGGAGAAAGAAACACAGAAATAAAGCTAAAATACGATGGCTTGGCAGTCGAATAGCCATGTGAGTGCGTGTGTGTGTATATATGGGGGGGTGACTCAGTTAAATGACTTACTGCACAGATGGCATAATTTAGGTACCTGCTCCACCTACTGGAAGAAAAGTGTAAAGGACTTTTTTTCAAAATGTATACCTACATTTACAAAGAAATGCTGAAAAAGCCAATAAATGTTTATTTTTTTTTTCTGTTCTCCTTTTAACTAAAAAAACGAGCCATTGTATAATAGCAATAAGGCATTCCAGGGTGTGTGTTATTGTGTAATAACATCACTCCTGGGGTGGTGGAAGCACCCCAGGAGTGACATTATTACACACTAACACACACCCTGTTGTGCCTTATTACTTAAGTATAGTTGTGAGCCATAGGGAAGTATTGAAGCACAGTGGGAGAGTACATTTGGTCAAAGTATTGGCAGTTTTCACTTAAACTTTAAGGCCTGATTTGAAGAGCAACTTAAAGTTCAAACTTGGGCCCTATGCATGAAGCAGGTGGGGGTACATGGAAAAGTCATGTACCCAACCTGTGACCCTGTGCCCCATGGACAGGTGCACCCAGACTGGCATTCGCCAATGCTAGGCATCTGTTCTGCAGCCTCCCCCAGCATGCAGGACTCTGCAAGGTGGCTGGGGGAGAAGTCATCGTTGGTATATCCAATGGGATGCCCCTGGGACCCATAGTGCATCCCACACATAGGGTGGTGTGGGTCCAGGGCTGTGCATGCCAATTGCAGGCACTTGGACCCATGCAGCACCATCCAGTCCCGGTACTGCTGCTCCTGAAATTCCCGGGCGCTCGCCCATCCAGCTGTCCCTACTGCCTCCTGCTGCCCAGTGGTCAGGGGCAACATGGTGTGCCCTGTCCTGGTCCCCCTGCAACTGCAGGCCTTTGCCCATGGGGGTGCACAGTTTGTTACAGCAGGGTCTCCTGGCATACCCTGCCACCCTCCACACTTATGCGGCCAGCCTGCAGGTTAGTGAATACCGCATAGTGCTGGCTGCTAATGCCCCCAGCATGGAGCTGTCCACTAGACTTGGGGGATCAGGTGTGATGGGTCTGCACCCCTTCATGCATGCCGTGCTTGGGGGCATAGTGGTGTGGAGTGGCTATGCGCCCAGATACGTGCATGTAACCACCCACACCAATAGTGCATTGGGCCCATTATGTATAATGCAGCAAGTCAGAAATGAATTATAAAAGAAGGTCAACACTCATAAGCAACGAATTCAAGAAAAACCTTGTCTAAATCTCAGAAGAAATGTTTGAGTTTAGAACTCCATTGATATGAATATAGGCTGTCACAGCCTCATTGTTTAACTTCAGGTATAGCAGTGACTCTGAACAGAGGAAATATATGTGGTTACTTTAAGCAGCATTTATGTATTAGGACAAAACCTCAACACCGAAGCACTGAGACAGTAGTTACCCTGGAAGGGCATTAACAAGAAAGCTTAGTTTCAAAGAAATACAAAATGACACATACCCCAATAATGAAGAAAAATGAGACCTATTCCGCTTTAAGCAGGAGTGTATGGTGCAAAATGACCTGTCACACTATCTGTAAAGAATGAGAACAGAAGACACAGACACATATTTCATTCAACTCAGGAGTCATCAGTCTGTCTTACATGTAGCTCAACCTAGAGGAAGGAAAAAACAGCCCTATGATGGTCTTATAGGTTTGGTTATGGCGTGACAGGCAGGCGGTCAGGGGTGGGGACCCCTAAACCATCAGGTACATAACTGTTGAGATAACAAAGACTGGCAGGCAGTTGGGGGGGGTAGAAGGATCACTAGGCTATCAGGTAGGGAATTTGTATTATACCTAAGACTGGCGAGTGATGTGGGGGTACAGTGTGTGTGCGCGTAAGGGCAGCCTTGAACAGCAGTGTGATGGAGATTGTTTGGCACTGCCAAAAACTATGAACATTCCGCTGTGCCCAGTATGCATGGAGGATCCCTCATTTGCATGGGTGCAGTCATATACTGGGCATGGTTATACTATCAGGTCAGTGTGATACACGGGGGCCTTTGAATATGGCCCCCACCCAATCTACTAGCACTATATATGGATAAAATAATAGGGTTATAGGTGTTTAAGAGGCACATACACTGTTGCTGGATAGTGCCTATGTTCAACATTAGTGACTGTAATAAAAAAATGTATTAATATTTTTTTATGAGGTGCTGGCCCAGTGGATTGGTGATGGCTGAGGTTTTTGGTGCAACTTCTAGTTTCATTCTCACCCCATTAGCAGAGGATAAGCAATGCAAGGGACAGATTCTTTCAATGAAAGTTGCATCCAGGCAACCGTGCCTCCTGAGGCAGCACCTTACTGTTGCACTTTGTCATTCTCATAGTTAAGTCCCTTTTCCTGTATATTTACTATTCTACAGTGAAGCCTGCCAAGCTGCAATGCAGTAACTTGCAGTAAGTGACATGACGCTAAACACTGCATGACAAAATGGCTTAACTGCCACTGAATTACACTGTTCCCTGCAGTACACTGCAGCATTACAGTATTGTGTTGCCTCCTGGCTGGCACCACTGTAACTCCACAGCACCATGGATCACCAAGCTAGTGAAACACTGAGAAAAGAAAATTGAAGGGATCTTGTTTGGATTTAGACTCGCAGCCTTTTGTTTTCAGGCTGTAAACCTTTCCACTATGCCACCAAGCTGGCACAGCAGTGAAGCTCAGCTCTTTGCTGTAGAGGGTAAGTCCTGCCTAGGAGGCAGCACTGTCCGTAATGTCTGTCCCTCAAGGTAGTGTTGTTTTGGAGGCAGGGCTGCCCTATAGGAAACATTCATTGAAATAATCTGTCCCTTGCTAAGCAAGTCATAGAGCTGATGTGTTCACTGTCTGGACAGCACATCACTCTGTAGCATCCCTTCTGGCCATTGTTATGAGCAGAGTCATAGAGGATCATGTCATCCATGCCCCTCAGTCAACTTTGGATCTACAAGCCGGCCTACCAGTGGAGTGGTTGGATTTCTGCATATGACGTCGATAACCCAGGCTCAGGAATGGAGCAGAGGGTTGGAGGTCTGACCAGGGGAGAAGGATCCAGTGTCCTGGGGACTGCTCTCCTTCTCTGGGAGGAGAGGGAAAGAGTGTCCGGCACTTTACAGACCCCTGGCATAGGCTGGGGGTCCACTGTGACCAGCACCATTACCTTAGGAGGCAGACAGACACTGGACATCATTGCACATCCCTGCCCCCAGGGATCCAGCAAGCATCAAAAAAGCTGGTGCCCCGGCATGATGACCTGCTCTGTTGCCATCTCCACTGCCTTTGACATCCACTGGGAGGAAAGCTAGGGCTTGCCTACAGTGTCCCTCGGGGGCAGCTCTCCTGGCTGCCTCACCCAGGGGGGTTAGCCTGGGCATGGGGGGATGATAGGCAGGGCAGGTCTGACCTCCAGATGGAGGATTAGCAGAACCAGGACCAAAAAAAAAACTTTGGAGCTCCAAACAGGCACTATGAGAATTGGGCTGGGAGACTGAGAGAAAATGATGGAGGGAGCGTGTAGCTTTAGAAAATATTTGTAAGAAATTATCTGTTTACATTTTGATTTCTCTTTTCTAGCCTTTGAACTGAATGCATGTTTTCACATGAAAGAAATACAGAGAGCAGTTCCAACTTAATAAATAGTAAGTTCCAAAATGACGGTTTATACAGACAATGGAAATATGGTAAACCCTTGCAGTGCCAGAGCTTACAAACATAATGTGGAGACAGTGGAAAATCCAAACTGTGCAATGCAGGGGAAAGTGAAAAAGAGGAACAGAGTAGGAAGCTGACACCTTTTGAAAAGGAAGTCAATGATATGGTAAATGATGAAAAGGTGGTGACTGAGATTATGTGTGGAAAACGAATTGGATTCTACCAAATCAAAGGAAAGATTGGCAGTGGAAACTTTTCCCAGGTCAAGCTTGGTATTCACACTCTAACCAAAGGTATGTAGACGTATTTTTCGATAACCATTTGTATCTGCTTTCCTTCTGTTGTAGAGCTGCTATAGTACAACTCTGAATACCAAAGGTTATATCTTAGATTTGAAAAAGTAGCATAAACAAGATTTTACTGAGTTCTAGGGCAAAAACAGGTTTGCATATACAAAATGTCACTGGCAGACATACCTCTCAACCTCCCTCATCACAAATCAGGGAACAAGGCTTAAAATGATCAGGGACAAATGACCAAATTCAGGGACACATCTGAAAAAATAGTAATATTAGTTCCAGAAGTTGTGTACAACATGCTTCTTAGTATGAATATCATTTTCTTAATGAGAACTAGACTGTAACACCAATGGCTGGCATTATTTTGTGATTCAAATCCCTACTGTTCAGTGACAGACATGCCAAATTTAGGAGGGACAGGAGAACTTTCTGAGGCAAAATCAGGGATGTCCCTGAAAATCAGGGACAGTTGAGAGGTATGCTGGCAGACAGCATCCATGAGCTACTGAACACAGGAACAATACAGTGCAAAGCAACTTAGTTTTGTATAGCATCTTTAATGCAGAGTATCACAAAATTGTTTGGAATAATCAGAATAAAATATGTTAATTAAAATGAATGACAACATTTAAAATGGTAGAAAATACACAGTACAAAATTAAATAATTTAACAAGTGCTACTTAAAAAATGTACAATGAACATCCTAATACCGGATATTACAGATAAATCCCATTAGTAGATCAGACAGACATATTTTATTGGCATACTATGCATTCACTGAAAAACATAAAGGGTGGTTGGCCAATGTTTTTGCAAGAGATGCATGGAGTAGTCAATTTGCAAACACTGAATAGGTAAGCTGTTTCATACTTGAGGAGCAGACACTGAAGGAACCACCGCCAGCAGAGAAATTATAGATAGCAAGGGAGATAGGGATTGAAGTAAAAGGGATATGGGAAATGAAGTAAGAAGAACAAAGGGGAAAAGGAAGAAGGAGGATTGAGAATGAAGTAAGAAGGGTAATAGGGAATGAAGTAGGGAGGAAGATGGGGACAAAAATAAAGCAGGCTGGGAATGAAGAAAGGTGGAAGACGGGATGAAGCTAGAAGGGAGATAGAGACTAGAGTAAGAAGGGTGATTAAGAATGGATTAAGATGGGAGATGCAGAATTAAGTAAGAAGGCAGAAAGGGAACAGCGTAAGAAGGGAGATTGAATGGAGTAAGAAGAAAGATGCTTTGCATTGTGGGGGCATGTGTGATTGTGTATTTCTAAAGTAAGAAGTGATACTTAGACTGGCGTAAGAAGGGAAGATCGAGAATGAAGTAAGAAGGAAGATAGGGAATGAAATAAGAAGGGAGGTGGGTGACAGTAAGAATGGAGATAGGGCATTAAGCTAAAAGAAAGGGGAACTGGAGGAAAAAGAAAGATAGGGAATATAATAAGAAGGGAGATGGAATGGAGTAGAAGGGAACTATGGTATGGAGTAAGAATGATGATAGGGAACAGAATAAGAAGGGAGACAGGGAATGGAGTAAGAAGGGAGATGGAGAATGGAATAAGAAGAATGATAGGGACATACATTATAAGGGAGCTTAGGAATGAAGTAAGAAGGGAGTTAGGAATGAACTAAAAGGAAATAGAGTGGAGTGAGAAGGGAGGCTGGGAATTGAGTATGAAGGAGATAGGAATACAGTTGTAAGAGAGATAAGGAATGAAGTAAGAAAATGGGGAATGAAGAAGGAGCAAGGAATTAACATAAAACAGAATTTGTCAACAAGAAAGGACCACTTGGCCAATTCAGTCTGTGTACAAGCCTAGACTGTCTCTGCAGACCCTAACTGGTCTTCGCAGTCCCCTTCTTCTGACTGTATCTATCCCACATATGCTTGAACCCCTACTGTTTTACTCCTCCACCACTTTTGCTGGCAGTCTGTTCAAAGTGTCTACAACTCTTTAAGTGAGTAGGTCTTCCTCATATACCTCTTCAACTTCCCCCCCTCCAGCTTCATTTTATACCCTCTGGCCCTGGAGTTTTTTTCTCATGTGAGAAAGACTGCCCTCCTGTACCCTGTTTACCCCGTGAGGTACTTGTAGGGGTCTATCATGCACCCTCTTGCTCTTCCCTCTTCTAAGGTGTACATGTTCAGATCTCTCAGTCTCTCCTCTTAAGGATTTTGGTGCAACTCCTGCACTATTTTAGTTGCCCTCCACTGTACTGCATTCACCCTGTCTATGTCCTTTGTAAGGTACCATCTGCAGAACTGGACACAAAACTCTGGTGTGGTCTCACCAGCAAGCGATAAAGTGGCAACACCACCTCCCTCTTCCTGCTGCTGGAGATACATCTCCCTGTGTATTCCAGAATCCCACTGGCACTACCCACTGCTTTGTCACAATGTCCTACCACTTTGAGGTAATCAGCTATGATAAATGCAAGGTCCATTTTCTGCTTAGTGACAGTCGGTACCTACCCCATCCTGTACTCACATCCTGGGTTCCCATGCCCTTGGTGCATGATTCTGCATTTTTTAGCATTGAATCCCAACTGCCATGCTCTTGACTATGCCAAGAGTTTCCCAGGATCCCTACGCATTTTCTTCACCCCCTCCTGAATGTCCACCTTATTATAATTTTTGGTGTCGTCTGCTAAAAGCATACCTTCCTTCCAGTACTTCTGCAGTTTCATTTATGAAGATATTGAAGAGAACCAGTGCCTTTACTGAGCCCTGTGGCACCACTGGCCACTCTCTCATCATTAGAATGAGTGCCATTAACCACCACCCTTTGTCTCCTACCCATTAACCAGTTTCCAACCCAGTTCACAACTTTGGATCCTACTCCTAGGCTGCTGAATGTTTTTATTAGTCTCATGTGTTGCACAGTGTCAAAGGCCTTGCTAAAGTTCACGTAGACTACATCCATTGCCCTTCACTGAACTATTTCCCTGGTTACCGAGTTGAAGAAATAAATAAAATTCACCTAGCAAGGTTTTGATTAGTTTCCCCACACTGAGGTGAGACTGACTGTGCCATTGTTGCTAGTCTCCTCCCTGCTGCCAATCTTATGTAGAGGGATCACATCTGCTCTCCTCCAGTTCTCTGGAATCACACTTTTGGAGAGCTCTTGAATAATGCTGTCAGAGGGGCAGCTAGCACCTCCCTGAGTTCCTATGGTATTCTTGGGTGTATCCTGTCCAGTCCCATAGCCTTGTCCACTTTCAGAGCTGCAAGTCCCTTCAGGACTCTTTCCTCTAAAAATGGACTTGTGTCCACCACCCTCCTTTGTTCTTGATGCTCATTGGTGATCCACCCCTTTCCTCCTCTGTAAAGACTGAGCAGAAGTATCTGTTGAGAATGTCTGATTTTTCTTGGTCCTTTTCATGCAGTCTACCCGCTGCAGCCCTTCTTATGCTCATGGTCCCTCACCTTGCCTTCAGCTTCTCATTTGTGTACCTGAAGAATGCCTTATCCCCTTTAGCTGTCCCCTTGGCTATCTTTTCCTCTGTCTGCATCCTCGCTCCTCTCACTGCCTTTCCTGCTTCCCTCTGTTTTACTTGGTACACCTCCCTGTTTTACTCTCACTGCTTTCCTTATACCTCCTGAATGCCACCCCTTTTTCCTTAACCACCTTGGCCATTTCCTAGAGAACCATAATGGTTTCTTTTTCTTACTGCTTTTAAACTCTCCCTTCATATAAAGGCTGGTTGCCTTAAATATGGTCTCTGTTATTTTTCACACTGTACCTCTACCCTCCTGGCAATCCACCCTCCCCGAGGCAGTTTCTGAAGCAAAATAAAATCAAATTTCATAAATATAATATCTATCAGTCTCCGCTTTCTTTAAAATCTTCCCTACTAAAGTCTAGGACCCTTGTCCTCATGTGGTTTCTCTGTTCCCATCTTAATGTTAAACCACACTGGAGACTGCCCACTGTGACATCTGTAATGCTGTCCCTGTTTGTAGCCCCAGATCTAGCATTGCCCTGTCCCTAGTGAGTTCATTGATTAGTTCCCTGAGAAAGTCCCTTGTAGGAGTTAAGAATGGCCCTGCTCCTTGCTGAAGCTGAAGCTGAAGGCTCCAATCCACATCTAGCAGACTGAAGTCACTAACTAGCAGCTCTCCTCCTTACTTGCCATCCAGATGATGGCTTCTCCAAGTACATTATCCAACCTCACCCTGTTACCACCTCTCTACAGATAGCGGCTTTAACACCTGTCTCCAGTATGACCCACAGCACCTCCAACCCTTCCTTTTCCTCCAGCTGCCCCTGCACTTGGTGGCCTTGATTCCCTCCTTTACATATAGTACAACACCTCCTCTCCTGCTCTCTTCCCTGTCTCTCATGAATAGAGAGTGGCCTGGAATGGCCATGTCCCAGTCGTGGCTGTCAGTGCACCATGACTCTGTTAGGGTCTCCAAATCCAGGCTAGCTTCCACCATGATGGCTTCCAGGTCCATAATTTTAATTCCCAGACTCCCTGTATTGGCGCACATGGTTCTCCATACCCTACTTCTTCCCTGCCTGCTTCCCCCATCTATGCTGTTCCCTGATGCTCCCCCAACTCACCTCATCCCTTGTTACCTTCTCCATTACCTGTCCCCTTTACTCCTTCCTTCTTTCTTGCCTGATTAATCCCCATGTCCTCTGCCTTGTTCCCATCCCTGTCTTCTTGCACCCGAGGGAGTTTATTCCACTCGGGTCCTCCTTCCCTGCTCCACCTCTGGTGGGGGGGGGGGCAATTGTTGCCTTCTTTAGTTATACAGCCTCTCCCCAGCTAGTTTAAATATTCATCCAAGTAGCATTTAAGCCTACCACTAGGGAGTGTGGTCCCTTTCTTGGAAGGATGCAGGCCATCACCCCTATTGAGGTACATATCTTCCCAGGTTGGCCCGCAGTCTCCAATGTAGCTGAATCTCTCCACCATGCCCCATGCCTTTAACCAGTTTTTAAAAGTCCTGATGTAGAGTGTGATTTTCTTCCCTGGCCATATACAGGTGACACCTTGGCAATAGCCACAGTGCATGCCACCTGCTTGAGACCCCGCCCCAGATCTCTGAAATTTCCCTGTACTACCCCTATGCTGTCCATTACCAGGTCATTTGTCCCTAAGTGGACAATGCCATTAAGTCCCCTCCCATCTCCTACTGTGCTAGCAATCCTCTGGATCCGCTCTCCATCCCTCCAAGCTAAAGTATCACTTGGAGGCAGTACAGCGCAGTGGGTTAAGGCTCTGAGCTGCAGATCTGATGACCTGAGTTTGAATCCCACAGCCACCTAAGTGCATACTGTGTGATCCTGGAGCAAGTCACTTAACTTCCTTGTGCTCCCAGGTCTCATCTGAAACAAGCTTTGGCTTAGTGTGCTACTCCTGGTTAAACAATGTTCCTTCCCTTCCCGTCTCCCTTCCCTACTGCTCTCAAGTCTGTCCCTCTATTAATAGAGTCCCCCACCAGCGGCTGATTCCTCCTTGGCTGGGGCCTCTTCCTCCCTCTTGGGGCCTTCCCTTCTGAGGACTTCACCTTCCTTCCCACTTACAGGTCCCTCCTCTCAGCTGCCCCATTTTGCCAGTATGGTGTAGAGATTCTGCAGAAGCTGCAGCTGAGGAGTGTGTACTTGCCATCGCCCTCCACCCTCCAGAGCCCATCATAGTCCAACCACTCTGCCTCTGCCCAGGCATCCTCTGGGGCATGGAAGCAGATTTGGTGAGGCAGAAGGTTCTCTGCACCCTGCCAGTTTGGCCCAGAGTTTGTAGTCTCTGCTCATAGCAGAAAAGTGAGTACATATGGGCCAGCACGTCAGTCTCCAGAAAGTGTCCTGAAAGCCTGCAGCTGCTCACCTGTAGCACTGTACATTAAGTGAGAAGGAAGCTAGGAAATGAAATATGGGGATGAAGAAATGAGTTATAAGGAGATCGGAATGCTGTAAGAAAGGAGATAATGGAGTAAGAAGGAGGATGGCAATGGAGAAATAAGTGAGATGGAGATTAAAATGAGAGAGGAGATAGGCCTGTGCTTAAGCCACTGGATCATGCTGCCTCATGTCATTTAAGAAATAAGGCATGACAGGGTGTGTGTTATTGTGTAATAACATCCCTCCTGGGGTGGGTGTTCTGCCAACTCAAACCAGGCAGCTATTTACCATTTACACTCACATGCACACAATAACAGCACAATAAGTACAGCAAGCCAAAGCTTTATTATAACAAAATATAATACAAAAGGTTATACATCACCGATTCAACAAAGCATCATCCAAGCCCTCTTCCAATGGCTGGGAAGCCCCCTTGTCAGCCTGGCTAGGAGTCTCACGAACCGGGAACTGGTCCCACAGCGATGCGTCCATCCTGCAGGTGAGGCTTCCAACCACAAAACTTAATACATCACCGATTCCAAAAGCTACATCCAAGCCTGTTCCAATGGCTGGGAAGCCCCCTTCAGCCTGGCTAGGAGTCTCAGGAATCGGGAACAGCTCCTGCAGCAATGCGTCCACTCTGCAGGCGAGGCTTCTAACCAGACGACAGGATTTTCCCAGTATTTATATCTTTTATTATTCTTCTAGAAACATCCAGCAACATCTGCAAGCACCTAGATTGTCACGTCTGCACACTGGCAGGTGCCCAGAATCATGCAATCCCAGTACAAACATTTATTATCTAGATATTTTCACATATTTGCTAAGAGGCAACATCGGACACTTGGCCGAGTGCCCAGAACATTGCAACCTTAACAAATACAATCCTACACATTCCTTTGATTAACATCCAGCTTTGATTATTGTATACAAAACAAGTTACATTATATTCTTTGATTACTATACTATACAAAATGGGATAACAATAATCAATACAATATATACATATATACATATCAGGTGGGTTTGAAGCATGAGGTGAAGCGAGTGCTTCCTACAAAATGATGATACACCATGTACACTGGGTGCCTTATTGCTATTCTACAATGGCTTGTTGTTATACAAAATAAAAAATAATTTTTAAAAGTTTTTAGTAGATTTTTAGTGAGGCAATATATCTTTGTTTCTTAAGAGAAGAGCAAAGAAAGGAGGTCCAAATCAATACAGTGATGTTATTGTGTAATAATATCACTGTTCCAGGCACCCACTGACCAATCAGAGTTAAAGAAATTTCCTTGCCATTGTATAATTGTGAATAAGTCACTGGAGCTCCCTATTTTTCAGATCCTCCAGCGCTAAATCTCCAGTCTGAAGGCTGAATTCACTTGTAAACATAGCTTTCTTAGTGTTGGCTCTACATCCATGGACTGTACATCCCTCAACTTGAAGGTGGTGGCTAAGGTGGAGGACTTTAAGAGACTCGTGAAGAGGATGTTGTGTGTCAATGCATTGCATATCTCTCACTCATTTAATAAAACATTAAGAAATAGCTAAAATGGGCTGATTTATTAGAATGGCACTTTTAATTCATGAAACAGGCTAAATGACTTACAGGAAAAAATTCTGCAAGAAAAAGAATCTGTAATTTTCATTTATGACTTTGTACTCCTAAATCCTTTCATTGGGTGATGACAGAAATGTCAGTCTTAGGAAGGACAGAGCAAATGTTTGATGCAAAATTTGGGATATCACTGAAAATCACACTCGCTTGAGAGGTATGACCACTGTGGTTTGTACATACTAACATAGTTATTTGTGGTCGCAAAGGACTCTTGGTCAATCATGGAAATGTGTATGGAGTGCCTGGCTGGAGCTGTAGGATGTCATCATGGGAGGATGACTGCGACCAGCACAGACCCTCCTCATCCAGCCACAGTCTGAATGAATGGGAGAATGTGCTCATAGTAATCATCTTTTTATTCCTGTGGCAACAGCCTGTGACATTGCACTACAAAAGTATGCCTTCAAGTAGGGAATATGCCCTAGGGCTATTAATGGATAAAGTGTATGGTTTTGTGCAAATGTCTTGAGTAATATATTTGGGGAGGAGAACAAGAATACTTATGAAATACAAGCTGAATTATATCTAAATATGATGGTTTACTAAGTTTTTCCAGCAGTATCAGTAGCTGTTTAAACACAAGGGCCCAGATATTCAAAAAGGGTTGCGCATGGTGCAATAGTGTTGAGCTGTGCGCCCACTGATGCGCTTGGCCGCGCGATATTCAAAAAGGAAAAGTGGGCCACACAGGCCGGATCGCTGGGCGCATCAGTAATGTATGCAGGCACAGGTGGGGGTGCCGCGCAAACCTGCACAGCCCGATATTCAGCCGGGATGTGCAGAGCCATCATCATAACCCTACCTGTGACTTCCTAAAAATAAGCAAAAATAAGGAACAAATGATGGCGGCCCACAGGTGAGCTGCCGCATTGCAGGCTAACACGGCAGCTGCCACCCGTGGGTGGCCACCTGTTCCTGCCGCCAGGACCGGTGCCCCCATGCCCCATCGCGGGCATCTGGTTAATTAAACCCCCCCATCCTATATCCCTGGTGGTCCAGTGGACCACTATGTTCCCGATCGCAGGCATTTGTCTCATTCAAAAATCCTTGTCTGATATCCCTGGTGGTCCAGTGGATTGCTATGTGCCTGATCACGGGCATCGGTATAATAACCCCCCCATCCAATATCCCTGGTGGTCCAGTGGACCGATCGCTGCCCGATCACGGGCATCTATAAAACATAACAAACATCCTGTTACCCTGGTGGTCTAGTGTACCCCTCTCCCACCCGCCCACTGAGTTCTTCACCCCGCCCCGTCAGCTGGCGGCGGCAGCACCCCACTGCCAGTCATTCGCCGTCGACGACTGACAGACGCCTATTATTCACAGCGTGAGTCAATGGGCGGCAGCTCATACATACATTAATAGTCCAGATATGAATGATCATTCACATATCTGACTGGTGAGGTGAGTGGTTGCACGCCCATTGGCTCACGCCAGAACCATCGGGCGCAGTCTTCACTGAGCTGTCAGTCGGGCGGGTGGCAGGCGGTGGTGCTGCCGCCCGCCGCTGACCGGGGGAGTGGGGGGGGCTTAGTGGCGGGTGGGGAGGGGCATAATTAGGTACACCAGGCAATAGGACGCTTGTTATGTTTTACAGATGCCCACGATCGACGCGATTGGTCCACTGGACCACCAGGGATATTGGTGGGGTGTGTGATTTAAACAGATGCCCACTAACAGGCAGCGATCGGTCCACTGGACCACCAGGATATTGGACGGGGGTTATTATACCGATGCCCGCGACATATAGCGTCCACTGGACCACCAGGGATATAGGATGGGGGAAGATGAACCAGATGCCCGCAATCGGCAGCACTCGTCCACTGGACCACCAGGTATATTTGACGAGGATTTTTGTTAGACAAATGCCGTGATTGGGCTGCAGGGGCCGCCAGTCCTCGACGGTTGCTGCTTCGGCAGGGTGCCAGGTGTCATCGGGATCGCGCATCTGCATGCTAATGAGATGCAAATGGGGCCATAATGACATGCAAATGGACCCATGTGCTTTTGCATAAATTATGGCCCCATTTGCATGTCCCTTTAAATATCACCGAGGTGCGTGACATAATGGCACTTGTGCTAACGCATCTCCATGCTCCACCTGGCCACTTGCGCTGGTGCAGTGCCACTGCGAAATGCACAGTGGGAGTGGCCAGGGTGCGATATTCAAAGTTGCTGCACCATAGCGCAGCTTTGTTGAATATCGCCTAGGCCACACCCATGTGCAACCAAGTTGAGCTGCACCCAGGCTTGCACCACAGCCTGGCGCAGTTTGAATGTCTGGGCCCAGGTGTTATATTTTGTTCATAGTCCCTGTCTGATTATTTATTGTTAATGGGTATATTTTGATGAGTTCATCTGATTCTGATGCTTAGCCATTCCCTACTTAAGGCATAATCCTCTGTTTTTAAGGTCACAGCCTGTTACTGGGGAAATGATCATGATGTTAATAGTGGTGGATTATTATGACCTAATATGGGGACTATCTGAAGGAGTAAATGAACTATGAGGGGCTAAAGTCCAATTTTACACACAATGTGGTATGTGTTAATGAAGAATAGGGGAAATGGAAAATATAGGAAAGAAATTTAAAGTAAAGGCTGAACTGTCTAATAAATTTAGTATTTTTCAGAGTTCTTGCCAAAGCATCCATGCTCTTGAAATAGATTTTAAACAATAATGAATGCTAGACTGTTTACAGTGCTTAAGAAAGGCATATTGTGAAAACAAATGATATTTTTTATATTCAAGAAAAAGTTGCCATCAAGATTTTGGAGAAGGCTCACCTGGATCAACACACCCGGGATTTCCTCAAACGTGAAATTGTGAGCATGGAGCTACTTCATCACCCCAATATCATTCGCTTGTACGAGGTGGTGGAGACCCCGAAACATTTACACCTGGTGATGGAATATGCAGCAGGCGGGGACCTATTCACAAAAGTCTGCACATATGGGCAACTGTCAGAAAATGAGGGCAAAATTGTGTTTGCACAGGTTGTTTCAGCCGTCAAGCACATGGTAAGTTGTTGAGGGTAGACTGCATCAATATACAACAGAAACCGTTTTTCATTTTTTCATCGAACAAGGCTGTAGAGCCCAGTGGTGATGTACAGAAATGTGAGCCAGCGGGTTCCAGATTTGAATTACACCAGTCACTATTAACATGACTGTGAGCAAGTCATTTGACATTACTGTGAATGGTTTCACGTCAAAACTGTACTATCCAAAAAAGCATGGTCAAAAAATGCACCGTCATAAATATACATCCTAGCACGCTTCCTTTACTTTATTATCAGAATATATAGTTAGCATGCCATAAGTCCAATGTACTGTATATATTTCAATAATAAGCTAAAGAAAGTGTGCTAGGATTATACTCAGAAATTTTTCTGTCTCTTCTCATGGGTTATCAAGCTGCATTTTTTCACCACGCTTTTCAAATCCATGGTCTTGATGGGATACCTTGTGAATTATACCACTCAGCTGTGTAAACTGGATTAAAGCAGCAGAACCTAATGTAAATGATGTGCAGCACCTCTGCTGGTCTCTCCTGTAAATACGTGGTACAAAAGTAGTCTGAATTGCACACATGTGATGCTGTGTTTGGGTTCAGTCCAGTGCATAATTTCTCAATAATACCTTTTATTAGACTAACCAAATGTTTGCTTACAATTTCCACTACACCTGAAGAAAAGACCTTTGTGGTCTTTAAATCTTCTGCAAAAAATTTTGGTCTACTAAGAGGTTTTACTGAAAAGCTAGATACTAGTTTTTTAAAGTAAGGTATACTGGGCTGGATTTTCAAAGCTTATGATGCACGTGCAAATCCTGGGTTTGGGCATAGTTTGTATAATGACTATTGTGCCAGAACATTTGCATGCTATTTTTAAACATTTTGATATAGTTTCAACACTTTTCTCACTTTATAGCACAAAAGTGACCATGTCATTATTTTGACACATGCGTCATTTTCAGGGCACAACTCTCAACACTTATGATATGAATGTGGTCTAAAAATTATATATTCAAATTATGTTTCAAGTTGTGCAATTGAGCCACAAATGTGATAGAATTCTTTGAAAATACAGACCACTATATTACTTTACTACAAGACATTCTGCAAAAACAAAGATGATAGAACCTCTCTCCTCAAATTCTTTGGTAGAACCTGTTTGTTGTTTCTTTCTGTTCCTTCTGATCAAATGATAATTGAGAATTAGCTATGCCCAGTGACATCAGTTAAGCTAAAGTCTACATTGAAGCTCTCCATGCAGGGTTTCTGCTCAGTTGATGTCGTAGGGTTCCAGAACCCCTAAGTAATTAAAAAAATGATATCGGGAGGGAAAAGGCTGCAAAAAGGGACCATAGATAAGGGAAAATAAGGAAAAAATAGACTATTTCAAAAGACAAACACAACACAATATACTGGAGGTTATTAAATAAGCTTCACACATGCCCACATTTACAATTACAGTACTGTATTTTCAAAAATGTGAACAGGGTCTATCTTTCCTTTAGCTAGTTCAAATATCTCCCTAGTGGCCCAGTGATTGCATATTCTGGCTTACATGGTCAAATAAATAAATACTCTAATTTTCAGGGGCAAGGGCTGTTGCAGACATTTGGGAATGTGTGTGCACATCAGTCCTATAAAAAGAGATTTCTGTGCCTGCAGGATTGCTCTTACTGTATATGTCTATGTATAGTCATTTGGTTGTCAAAAGGTTTTGAGAATCTTGCCTTCAATGCATCTGTTTTCTGAAGATGGTGTTATAACTGAGCAATAATACAAAACAGATTGTGTTATATAATGGGATAGCATCACGGCTTGGGTCTACTGTGAGTAATGAGGCCACAGGCCGAGTAACTCATGTACCCAAGAAGTGACACTATCCCATAATATGATGGCACACCCTAGAGTACATTATTACTAGTATGCTAGTATACAATGAAAAATGAACCTGAAACAATCATAATTTTTAATTCGATAGAATTATTTAAGAAAAAAAATAGTTCCAAATTTAAGTTAACAGTTTAATTTTAAGTGCTAAATATGTTTGAATGTATAGTATATAGATTCTGGATGTGTATATACTCCTGCAACACTGTAAGGGTTAAAAAAAATTAGTTAAGTTAGCAATTAAATAGTTACATTTACCTCAGAAGTGCCTGATGTGCTGTGACTGTCAACAATCTAAGGCAATCTCCTCTGAGCAGAATGATAGTGTAGTGGTTTGTTGATTATTATGAGGTGTTTGAGTGGAACTTTTTTCTTGTTTTGTGCTGGGATGTACAACAGCGCTCAGTCAATGAGGTTTCTTTATTGTTCAATAGCATTGTATAATAAGGAGCACTTCAGGTTGAACAAGTTTGTTTGTCATACAGTGCTGCTTTCCTTGACTTAATGATTTATGCTTAGCTTTTTAGAATGTTAAAACCTCAGTCTGGATGAGCAGTTTTCATGTCTTTTGTAAACATAGCCAGTGTTGGGTAAGTTACTTTTTCTATTACTTTCTATTACTTTTGGAAATTTGTTCTAGAAAGCTCTGTGCAGTCACTAGCAAGGATGGAGAAGTACTGGAAAAAGTAATACACCTTACAGTTACAATTAGTTATGTCTTTTTATACAAAAGTAATATATAAATGTAACTGATTACATTTATTTGAAAGTAACTAACCTATTACTACTTTCAAAGAAATGTCATCTGTTATAGTTTTTTTTATTATTTTTGTATTGTTTTTGTATAAAAAGAAATAAGTAACTATAACTGTCAGGTGTATTACTTCTTCTGACTTCTCCATCCTTGCCAGTGACTGACAGAGCTTCCTGGATCAAGTTTCTAAAAGAAATAGAAAGTAATAGAAAAGTAACTTACCCAACACTGAACATAACTTTGTCAACTGAGAGCAGATGGATGCTTCTTGTCAGTGCAGGTGTTATTAGCACTTTGAGCTAAAACCCTGCTTTTACCAGTTAATAAGCATTTATACTTTTTTATTCAAGGACATTGCAATTTATATTTGCAAATTTTGAAACGTGAAAAAGCTGAAATTTGCTTTTTTGGCTCCCAGTGGAACAGCAAAATTAGATTTTTAAATAGTTTGTGTTAATTTATGTGTAAGTATTAAGTCACTTTTTCTTCTGAAATTTGAAGTCCAAAGTGACACTGTTGCAGTAGATAGCTAGGCCCCTGCAGTGTATTTACATCTGCAGTGTTATAAGACCACCACACTTTGCAAAAGGTAATTTTTCAAAAGGCTTCTAAAAGAAACCACAGTCTGGAGAAGGATGGCAGATGGCACAGGTCCACTAAGTATTGCATGGTGGCTTGGACTTGTCAAGTAAGGCTTGATAAAGTAAACTCTACATTTTATCAAAGCTCTTTTCTTTCACGCCTGCTGCAGATTCCTTGAAACAGTGATGGTGTGAACCCCTGCAGTACAGCTATGTGTTTGCTCACTGAACCCAGTTTGTTTTATTCTGATAGCAAGCGCATTCAGCTGTGAATAAAGTGATTACAGGTTGGAATCCCTTCACAGCCACTGGTCACTTTGTGACCTTGTGCAAGTTATATGTCCTCCCTGTGCCCCAGTCTACAGTGCTGTACAAACAGAAATAGGACTACCACTGCAGAGAGGAAGTTGTTTCATAATCGGATCTCCTGGGTAAATAAACTGGAAAACAACTATATAATAAACTAGTCGAAATCACTTTTTTGACAACAAAATGGTAAATTATCCAGCCCCAACAAGGTTAAAGGAGATTGGCTTATGTTCTGCTACTTTTCTGTAATTAAACATTTGTACATGTAGTAATTACATTTGCATTTGTAGTATTATCTAGCAATGGCATAGTTATGACACTTATTATTGTAAATAGTTACATAACATGTAAATACTAAATTTATTACTGTTTAATCATATTTAAGGGTTCTTAAATAAAGCAGCATCCCTTATGTTTAAGTAATCAATAATTAAGCAATAAGGCATGACCAGGAGTTATGTTAATGGTCGGTTAATCGCCCTCTAGGGGTGTAATGTGGCACGAGGCATAGCCGAGTGCTATATGCCCCTAGAGGGTGATTAACTGATCATTAACACAACCTCTGGGAATGCCGTATTGTTATTATAATAAAAATGTTTTTTTTTTAACTAGTGTTAAACCTTGTTTAGAATATGATTAGGCTGTACATGTATGTTAATCAAAGATTAACATAGGGCTGATAGAATGTTTACAACCAATCAGAAAGCTCTTTTCTCAGACCCTTTTATAATTAAAGTTTATAACTATATAACAATATGAATACTGTTATCATTGATAGTTTTATGTTGCAAGGCCCCAGCAGCCTGTTGGGACTGTGGGACTAAAGCTGGCTTTGAGCATAAGTGTCAATGTGACTTAGTTGGTAGCACCTCTGGGCCATACCATCAAGGGTTCAAGTCCTACACCAGGGGTTTAACAGATACCAACTTGGCACCAGCAGTGCAGTGCTATGAGGGTACTGTACTGTCAGAGATACTGTGCTATTCAGATGAGATGTTAAACTGAGGTCCCCTTTGTCTCTTGCTGGTGGGTAGTCTGGTGGACATTTTTCACAAAGGTAAGCAATATTCCAGTGTCTGGGCCAACATTCCATCTCTTAGTAAAGCTAGTTTTAATGCAGTTGCCTATGGCAGTGCATATGTTGCGGCATATTCATATATGTCTGCATACAGTCCCTGCACTACCAGTATCTAGTTAATTTGTTCATAATGCATTGAGCTGTAGTGTATGTGAGAGACTATATAAAATCAAATTCTTTTCTAATATGTAATTATTGTGTTTATTAGCACCTAAAGAAAATGAATGTGACTGCAGTGTTTTCAGCTGAAGCCTTAGTTTAGTTTGCATCCATGATCTTGTTGCTTTGTTGTACAAAAGCATGTTTTAAAAAATAAATCTTGTTTTATAGAACGACAACAACATTGTTCACCGAGATATCAAAGCAGAAAATATCTTCTACAGCAGCAATTTCTGTGTTAAGGTGGGGACTTTGGTTTTAGCACCATGTGTTGCCCGAGAATCCCTTAAAGACACTCTGTGGCTCCCCACCATATGCAGCCCCAGAGCTTTTTAGAAATGAAAAGTACATTGGGACCCATGGATGTCTGGGCTCTGGGGATCCTGCTGTACTTCATGATTACAGCAACCATGCCATTTAAGGCAGACACATTCGGGAGACTGAGACGATGCATTTTGCAGGGATCATACTCTATTCCTTTGTATGTCTCAGAACCATGCCAGAAATTAATTCAAGGAATGCTACGAATGATCCCAGCTGACCGCTGTACTCTATCGCAGATTATGAACTGTGCCTGGTTAAAGGGGATTGAATTTCCTGAACCGTACAGTGGGTTTCGGTTAAATCCAGCATGGCTGGTAGACTCTTTGCCAATGAACCAGCAGGAGAAGGAAGTTAAAAACAGCTTAATGAATCTTGGCATAACAGAAGAGTTAGGAATAACCTTACCAGGATTCTTGAACACCATCACAGGAACATATCGAATTATATTGAGCCGAGTACTAAAAAGGCATTTTATAGAGGGAGCTACAGATCTGAGAATTTGTGATGAGCAGAGGGCGAAAGGAAAGAATAACAAACCGATTTCTGTTATCTGCACTGTTCTATAAGGATCTCATTACTGGCTATTCTTTGAATAAAGTCTACATATTGAGTGAATGTTTTTCTTCATTCTGTATCTAATGCCTGCTCGTGAAATACCGGTGCTGTGTTAAAGTAAACTATATTTTCTCCAAAAGAAGAGATCTGCATATACTGTAAAATTCATTTATGGTTATTTTATTATACATATATACTATAAAAACATATTTTTCAGAGTTGATCTCTTATTTGAAAAAAGTAAATATTTTGTTATAAATCTGTACATGACCAGTGTTTGATAACAGTTTAAATGTACCTTTGAGCATTCTTGAATGAATTAAATGTTAAATAAAATAAGATGAAAAATATAACTCTTCCTGCCTTTTCACTATTTATATGACCCTCATGCTTTTCTGTAGATCCCTAGTATACTTAGGAAACCCCTGCTAAGATGGAAATGGTGATTCATGCTTGTTTTGTTGTACCTAAGTTGTACATGAGGATTAAGACAAAATAATCAAAACATCTACTAACAATTAGAATGTACACATCTAAAAAATGTTTGCAGAAGTCTTTTAAAATTTGCATAGTTAGAAGCAAATCTAATCTCAGGTGTAACACTGTTCTGAATCTTAGTTAACAGAAAGAGAAATTATTGATGACCTAGAGTAATGTTGCTCATAGGAGGTTATAATACACGCTTCACCACCGCCCTAGTACCATACTTGTTTTTAACAGGTTTAAAATTCAACAATGTGTGCAGCATTGGATTTAAAATCATAAGCCTTTTCATAAATTAAACAGAGGATCTCAAATTGAGCAAAGTCAATGAAAGAGAACTCTATATTGTGCAAGGTGAGTCTGAGAATGACAACCCAGAAGAAGGCAAATCTATTTAATGCCACTTACATGCTCAACAGTGCACCCTCCCCAGCATTAGTACCTATGACCAAAATATAGTCAGTAACTGGTAACACAACATTTGAAATAATTTCTTTTTAGTTTTAGCCCTAAAGGTACATATAATTCTATGGAAAAGGCCAAGTCTAAGATTGATTGATTGATTTCACTACTAAGTCAATATACTCAGTGTAAGAGAGTGCATAGTTGAGGTGCAAGCCCAAATACTTGATGTGGAGACTTGCTCAATGTCATCACCTGTAGAGGTAGTCATATTTTCACTGAAGTTGATCAGTTGCTTTCCTACTACTTGAGAAAGAAAGAAAACCAGTTGTTATAAAGATGACAATCAAGATTTAAGTTGTAAGATGGAACTAAAACAGATATACTGCTAGATACTGTATAGGATAGTGCATGGGGAACAGTTGACAACAGGGCTATTCTTTCACCGAGTTGGCACTATGACGACGGATTACCTTGAGAGCACAGCTCGAGAGGTAATCCATCGTTATAGTGCCAACGAGGTGAAAGATTAGCCCTGTTGTCAACTGTTCCCCATGCACTTTTCTTTATAGTGTATGGTGGAACGTCATTTTTTGGGGGAAAAAATCACTACAGCATGTTTCTGCTTCAGAACATTTTTACTGGGTTACTAGAAGGAAGAAAGAACTTTACATTTTGAATGATTTCACGCTGACATTTTAACTGTTTAAGAACTTTACATTTTGAAAGTTTTAACGCTAAGCGTTAGTACGTGCCAACATTGCTGCTTTCGCTATGTGTCCTCTCTGGAGTGAGCCCTAACTGTCAAATGCTGCTCGAGGACACGAGTGTGACGTGCGAAGTGCAGTAGAACAAAAATCGCTCTGCTGCACTGCGAACGCCACTAGTGCAGGAGAACAACATTTGACAGCAATGGATTTCTGTGGGAGAACGACGTTCACCATACACTATAACAGGTTTCTTCATCTACAGAATACACTACTACATTTATTATTTATTCTTTACATTGTTTATTTTATTATTTTTATTCTTTGGTAACTGGATGATGCTTACTGGCCACAAGGTCCATTTACAGGGTGGCGAATGAGCACCATGGAAGTTAAATGACTTGCTCAGCGTGACACAGGTATGCATGGGTAATTAATTTAAGAAAGGACTGAATATTAAGGATACAAGTATGGGCCCATGCAAATCCTAGTTGAAACTAATAATAGATCAGTTAGAACCTTTTGAATCTTTACCCTTTCTGATCTTTTAATTATGTAACTTGAGAGAGACCCAACCACCAGAGTCAACAGAAAGACCAAGTGCACTAAATTTATCAACTGGTAGCCCATTGCCTACTACCATAACTCAAAGGTCTTTGTTAGGTCAATAAACACTATCCCTGCACACTGTCTTCCACAAGGGCCATATGCATAACTTCAGTTAATTAAAGTACCACCATGGTAGTGTGAAAATGTTTGCAAAACCCAAGTTGGTCATAACACTGAAGATTATACTTTTCCAGATATTCAATTAATTAGTCATATACAATGCATTCCAAGGCCTTGGATAGAGGGAGAGTACAGATACTAGCCTTATGACTGACATTACTTTGTCTATTACTTTTATGCGGCATTGGGTCAGAACACCACCAACAATAATAGCATGGTCAAGAACCACGTGGCAATAATATTGTCATTTTGTTTTGGGGTCTCTGCCTCCCCTACTTTAGGATTTTCACTCCAAGGGGAGCAGATCATGGGAAAGAAATTTTGGGGCCATGGAATAGTTTCCACAGCCCCACATAAAACAAATACAAGTCCCTGTTGTGCTAAAATGGAAGGAGACTAGGATTAGAACCCTGGTCTCCAGTGCTGCTGGCTGAGCAGCTTGATGCACCAACCCTCCACACCAAGGAGCAGCTCAGCCACTTTCCTGATTCTGGTGCCTTGTGTCATAAGCACAACGGACAGCGTACCAGCGCAACTTACTGAAAGCGCCATATATCCTCTCACTGTCTGTGCTAGTGCTGCACTAACTAATGCCTCTAGACTGGTGCTGTTCATGTAGAGCTATTCTAGCCGGGTACCCTTTTATGCATATAGTTGATTTCCATACAGTTGGAAAGATTGAGTGATTAATGATGCATTAAACAGCTTGGTTAAGGGAAGAGCCAAATTTATAGCAAGTTTATTAATTTGAGATCAATGCCCTCTCTGTCTTTATGCCCTCTGTCTTGTCTGGGACTTGACTTTAAATTTCCTACATATGTTATAGCTTCTTTTGTGTAATACTATTGAAATAAAACAGTGGGTGAGAATGTAAAAATTTAGGAGGATGGTTTTACCTGCTGAATTACAAATCAAAGTTTGTTGTATCTCTTCTAGTTTCACAAAATCATTTGTTAAACACATTTAACACAAGAGTAGGGTCTGAGACTGAGGATCTCTCATCTTCCAACTTTGTTATGTATAATGGACTGATCTACCAAGTATTTCATTAAAAGTGAACTACAGTCAGAATTTACAGACATACAGTATGTTGTGCAGTGTTTTGATTTGTGTGTAGTCGTAGTGTGTCCTTTCCTTTTATTTATTTATTCATTTACCATAGTTTTTATAGACCAGGTAAGCACACTAGACAAATATATGGCTATTTTTAGGTACAATCCAGGAGATTACAAGGTATGCAAGCATACAATTTTAACAGTTAAAAGACAATGACATATGGATAAGTTATAATGATCACAGCAATAAAACAGTATATACATATGACATGAATTCTTTGTTTGCTGTTAGGATTTTGTTTTCTAAATTAGTCTAATTGTTTTATGGTCCCCAGATTCCATCTCTCTTTCTTTTACTGCCATTCCTTTTCCCACAGTGCCTTTTCTCCCATGGTACAGAGCTGCATTACAGACCATTGATGCAGTGAACTCTGGCTAGCCCACTATATACACCCCTAGAGTGTACATATCTTCTTTTCCAGGATGGTGTATAGTTGGGGGGTATTGAGCTGTAGAGTTAAAGCACCACTCTCTAGGATACACCTTGGAGCTGATGTTACACATTTCTGAAAGGCCTGCTATAAATTGATACCTCTCCCCAGGCTTCCTTGAAACCTACATTTAGCTCCAGCTTCTCTCAGGGCAAACTTTCTTGAACCTTCTGGGACACAGACAAAATACCATACCTGACAGTCCATGCTTAGCATTATAAGTCTGATAAATCATTCATGAGCTAAAGAAGCTCACTGATTGGCTGCCGTGCTGGTCTGAAATCTTATAGAAATGCCTGGCATGACAGCCACATTGCTGATTGCAGTGCTCTGCACTGATGGCAGTGGTGGCGAAACAAAATAAGTTTTTGGCGCTGCTGTCAGTGTATATTAAGAAATGAAAATTAAAAAAACTGAACCAGTCGTGTATTCCTGTTTATACCCACTGTACATCATGATCGCTGCTACCACCAGCACATCATCATAGCCACAAATGTTACCTCAGGAACCAGTGGTGGTGCATGCTGCCCTGAAAAAACAAACAACAAAACAGTGTTAAAAATAGTGTCATTATTGGGATTAGACTTATAATTGCAATAATGACCATAGATGTTGATTAATGACCAGCTGGGTGGGGTTGGGTGAGGTTGGCCCTCTTCTGTGCCTCAGGTCACCCTTCCCCCCCAGCCGGTCATTAATCTCCAGGAAATGACCAGCTCTTCACTCATTATTGCTTAATACATGTATGACCTCCACAGTCAAAGCTACTTAATGGCTGTAGCATGAGGATCCTGACTCCCATGCCTCTGCCTTATGACCTAGAATACTATCCACCTACAAACCTGGAGTAGCATCTCATAAACCCCAGGCAACTCCCAGATCCCCGCTTCTCCTCTGTAGCCATGCTTGTTCAACTGTGAGATACTGTGGCCTTGGAATTCACTCTCTCTCTCATTCAGTTCAACTCTGTTTCTCTCATTTACTCTTTCCTCAGCTGTAGATATTATATCTGCCTCGGTTGTCAGCCTTGCTTCCTCCGGTCAGGAGCATCTCTTCCCTGTATGGTGGTGGTGGTGGGAGGGCTACTGGTCTCTCAAATCTTCTGTCCCTGTCTTCGCCAGAACTCTGCAAACACTGAGCCTGTGGCTCAGAACTAAAAAAAAATGTGCTGAGGCCTAAAGTTTCAGCTGCTTGGCTCATGACAATATGGAGCTGACTGCTGTATGTGTAAGGAACATGTAGTCACTGTTGGTAATGCAGTAGTGACAGCTGTAAGTGTAGGGAACAGTTTGTCACTGCAGAACTGCCTGCTGTTGCTAATTTCCTTCCAAACACAGCAAACTCACCGGTGAGGCTGTTTGGTAATTCTGAGGTGATTGCTGTATGTGTAGGGAACAGTTAGTCATTGTTTATAATCTGGAGATGACAGACGTATATGTTGGAAACAATTAGTCGTCATTGGTAATGTGGAAATGGCAGCTGTATGTGTCATGAACATTTAGTCACTGGTGGTAATGTGGAGGTGATAGCTGTGTGTAGGGAACAGGAAGTCACTGTTGGTAATGTAAAGGTGTTAGCTGTATGTGCAGGCCACAGTTTGTCATTGTTGGTAATTCAGCAGTGGCAAATGTTTGTGTATGGAAAAGTTAGTCATTGTTGGGAATGTGGAGGTGACAGCTGTGTGGAGGGAAGAATTATACATTGTTGGCAATGTGTAGGGGACAGCTGCATGTGTAGGGAACAGATATTCATTGTTGGTAATGTAGAGTTGTCTGTTGTATGTGTTGGGAACAGTTAGCCATCGTGGTAATGCAGGAGTGACAGCTGTCTGTAGGGAACACTTTGCCATTGTTGGTAATCTGGAGGTTATTTCTATATGTGTAAGGTACAGTTACTAACTGTCGGTAATAAAGATGTGATGGCTGTATGTGTAGAAAACAACTAGTCATTGTTGACAATGGAGATGTCACAGCTGTACATGTAGGGAACAGTTAGTCATTGGGATAATGCAGAGGTGACAGCTGTTTGTGTAGGGAACACTGTCATTGTTGGTAATCTGGAGGTTACTTCTATATGTGTAGGGTACAGTTACTAATTGTTAATAATAAAGACGTGATGGCTGTATGTAAAGTAAACAGCTAGTTATTGTTGATAGTGTGGAGGTGACAGCTGTGTGTGTTGGGAACAGTTAGTCACTGTTGGTAATGAGGAGATTGATGTATGTCCCGGGAACTGTTTGTCGTGGTCGGTAATGCAGAGGTGACAGCTGGATATGTTGAAAAGTTTGTCATCGGTAATGCGGAAGTGACAGCTGTATGTTTGTGGAATAGTTAATGATTGCTAGTGATATGTACATAATGTGTACAGAGAACAGTTACTCATTGTTGGTAATGCTGAGGTGACAGCTTTATGTGTAGGGAACAGTCATTTTTGGTAATGCGGAGATGACAGCTGTGTTTCTAGAGAACAGTTAGTCATTGTTGCCAATTAGGAGGTGATAGATGTTTGTGTTTGGAACTTCTAGTCATTGTAATGCAGAGGTTACAGATGCATGTGTAGAGAACAGTTACTCCTTGTTGGTAATTTGGTGGCGACAGCTGTATGTGTAGGGAAGTTAGTCATTGGTGGCAATGCGGATTTGACAGCTGTATGTATAGGCAACAGTCATTGTTGATAACGTGGAGGTGACAGCTGTACATCTACGAGGAATTATACATTGTTGGTAATGTGGAGGTGGCAGCTGTATGTGTTGGAAACAGTTATTCATTGTTGGTAATGCAGATTTGACAGCTGTATGTGTGAGGAACAGTTAGACTTTGTTGGTCATGCGCAGTTGACAGCTAAAGGTGTCTGGGAAATTGCCAAACTGCCTGCTGCTGTTAATTTCTGTCCCGACTCAGTAGCCATACATCAGCAGTGACACTAATGTGGAGGCCACAGCTGTGTGTTTAGGGAACAGTTAGTTGTTGGTAATGCAGAGGTGACAGCCACATGTGTAAAGAGCAGATAATCATTGTTGGTAATGCGGAGGTGACAGTTGTTTCTGTCGGGAACACTTAGTCATTGCTGGCAAGGCAGGGGTAACTGCTGTATGTGTGGGGAACAGTTAGTCATTGCTGGTAATGCAGCAGCGACAGTTGTATGTGTCGGAACAGTTAGTCACTGTGCAACAGCCTGCTGCTTCTAATTGTTCGTGAATACAGCATCCCCCATCACCACTGACAATGCTGGAAATACTGAGGTGAAAGCTGTATGTGTAGTTAACAGTTAGTCACTGTTAGTAATGCAGTAATGAAAGATGTATGTATCGTGAATAGTTAGTCATTGTTGGTAATGCAGAGGTAACAGCTTCTTCCCTCCCATGTAGCTTTCCAGATGAAGCCCTTAGGGTCTATTTTAGCATGTATAATAACATTCTCCAGTTTCCCTAGGTCCTGTTGTTCACTTCCCTCCTGACCCAGGTCTTTAATGTATGCTCTAACCAGTAAATACCTAAATAGGTGTTCTCCCCATACTCCCAGGCACTGCTGTAATTCTGTGAAAGAGCAGATCACCCCCAACACACATGTCGTGACACTCTGTATCTCTTTCTCTTCCCATAGTATGAACCCTGAGTCCTCCAGTCCCGCAGGAAAAATGATTCCTAGCTATTGGTAAAAGCAATGTCTCCCTGTCCGTATCCTCCTGCTTTTCAGTATTTGTCCCCAGGAATTCAGCATCAATATAATTATGGGTTTCTTCCCTGAGCCAGGTATGCCTGCTGTCTCTCTCCTATCCAGGTAGGCTGTAAGTCTACCCTGGCAGCCCACCTGTTCCAGGTCCACTCAGCTGGCTGCTCTTGGTCTGTGCACCAAATCCTAAATGTACCTCTGTTGGATAGAGAGTAAATAATTCCTAAAGTGTGGAAAATTTAAACTGCCTTTGTATGTTGCAGCCTTCAGTTTCTGGAGGCTCGCTCTTGGATGCTTCCCCTGCCAAATAAAGGAAGAGAAGGCTCTCTCCAATCTTTTAAAATCTCCTTTAGTATGTCCCACATGAACCATCTGCATAACATACAGAATCCTAGGTAGGATATTAATTTTTAGCAGATTTATTCTCCCAACCAGGAAATAGGTAGTGATACCCTCTGCAAAGCTCTGCTTCTATTGTCTTAATAATGGTGGTACAATTTATATCACAAAGTTACCCCAACGATTTACCCACCTTAATACCCAAATATGTAAAATACTGGGAAACCACTTTTAGCCCCATTTCCCCTGCCCCCGGATGCTCATCAATTCTGATTTGTCTAAGTTTATCTTATATGCTGAAAATTGTGCAAACTGTTCAATTAAATCCAGCAGAGGTACCATAGATGTCTCTGGATTTCTCACAAAGAGCAGCATATCTTCTGCAAATAATGTAATTTTATGCTGCCTCCCTGAAGCCCCTTCCATACCCTTAATCTCTGCCCTATGTCATATTGCCCATGCAAGAGGCTCCAGCGCCAGGGCGAAAAGCAGGGGAGAACGTAGTCACTCCTGGCGTGTGCTTCTATTTAAATCAAATCTCTCTGATAAGACACCATTCACCACCACCTGGGCTCTAGGGAGTCATATATTGCCTGCACCCAGCCTACAAAGGTGTCACCCAGATAAAACCGGTCATCACCTCAAGCAATTCCACCCTATCAAATGCCTTTATAGCATCCATAGATATAATACACAGAAGGTGTCCTCCTGTAATTTATTTGCCCTCAGTACTATATTCAACAGCCTATGCATATTATGATATGAGAGGTGGCCTTTTATGAACCCGGTCTGGTCTGGGTGAATGATCTCTGGGAGAACCTGTTCTAGCCTGGTCGCCATAATTTTGCTAAAATTTTAAGATCACAATTTAGTAAAGAAACTGGTCTATATGATGCACATTCTGTTGGGTCTTATCCCGTTTAGGGATTAGGCAAATAACCACATCAAAGAAGGATGCTGGAAGCTCCCCACCCCCCGCTGCTGAAAGACTCTCCAAGAGGCCCTGCAAGCTGGCTAGTCATGTTTTTATAATATTCTGCAGGGAATCCATCTGGTCTGCTAGCCTTTCCCACTTTCAATCCCTGGATGGCCCTCACTATCTCCCTCTGTGATATGGGCTGGTTCAACATCTCCCTTTGTGCTGTCATGGCCTCTGGCAGCATGTGCCCATCCAAAAATCCTTGGGCAAGATTTAATTGCCCCGCATGTTCAGATTGGTGCAGCTTCTCATAGAAGGTTCTAAAACATTCCCTGATTTTCTGTTTCCCCCTATGAAGGGTGCTCTTTCCACCCTTAACCCCTGTAATCTGAGTAGGACTTCTCCGCCCCATATCAGGCGGACCAGAATTGGACCAGGTTTATTTCCCAATTCATATAATGCTTTTACAAAACATCCATGACTTCTTGCCCTCTCCATGCAGCAGTGCATTCAGTGCCTCCCGAGTGGCCTCCGTGTCCTCCTGGCTTCCTCCCTCTCAGCCCACCACCTTTCTCTCAAGATCTTTAAGTTTAGCTTCCAGTTCTACTTTTTCTCCTACTTTGTCTCTTGAGTTTGGCTATATAACTGATAATCATACCTCTATATACACTTTCTCAGCATCCCATATTTTGGCTTTGGCTGTGGTGGAGCCTGCATTGGTCCTCATATATTCCTGCCATTGTTCTTTCAAGTATTCCTTAAATTTTTTGTCTGCTAGCTTATATGTGGGGAACTTCCATGGGGAGGGCCCTCCTCTCTCTTTCATTAATGCTCATTGCCAGGATGACCATTGCATGGTCTGAAAGGTGTATAGGACTATGATTGACATCCTGCACCCTTGTATACCATTCCTGGGGTATATAAATGTAATCAAGCCGTGTCCATATGCCATGCGGGTGCAAGTAAAACGTGCACTCCAGAGCATCTGGATTGGCGGTCCGCCACCCATCAACCAAGTCAAGGTCCACCATACCCATTTGCCACTGCATGATTGCCTCCCCATTCTGCTCCAACCCCCTGAATGATCCAGGAGAGGGTCCATTGCACAATTCAAATCTCCTCCCATTATTAACCTCGGGAATTGCTCCTTGATCAACAGAGTGAGGAGTGTTCTATAGAAACCTGGCTCATGTGAGGCCAGTGCATAAATGCTACCAAATGTTACCAGCTCCCCATATAACTGTCCAGTGACAAATACATATCTACCCTCTCCTGGATCCTTCACCACTCTTTTAACTTGGAATGGTAGGCACTTATGTATCAGGATCGCTGCCCTTCTTTTATGGGAAGAATATGAGGCAGCATGTACCCTTCCCACCCACCATCTTACAAGTTTAGCATGCTCTTAGGCCATAAGATGGGTTTCCTGTAAGAGTGACACTTGTGTCCCCCTTCTCTTGAGCGCTGTCAGGAGTCCTGTGTGTTTCACTGGGGTCACAATTCCTCTAACATTCCAAGCTGCCACAGTGAGTTTTTTTGAATTAGACATTAAATCGACTTAGATTTTCCCTTATACCCTGCTGCAAGTATACCGAACTTATGTGAGCCATACACATCAAACACTCCTCTCCCTCTGGTACTGACCAAGTGATAAATCCCAAGCACCTGTAAGGGATGATGGCATCTAACAGCAACAAACAGCGAATAACAATGAAACAGTGAAGAACAGTATAACATGTCCACAACAACTCCCCCCTCTCTTCCCGCCCAGATTAACCATTAAAGAACATGTCCCCCACCCACACCTCCCTTCCCCTCCCCTCCCCTCTCCCTTCAAAATGTTTTGGCTGTACTGCATTGATGACCCCCTACCTGCCCTCCCCCTAGTGTCTCCACTTCTGAGTTACTCCATACCCTCAAGAATCATTCTTTACATCTCTTTCCCTGAAAAATCTTCCTTCCTTCTGCCCTCCCATCTCTCTGTTCACTCCGACCACCATGCTGAAAATGAACCGTGACACTAACTGCCTAGTATGCATAAGTGTCGTTCAGACCCCTATTGAAGAGCGTGTCTCCCCTCCCCCACCAGCAAGTACTATCCTCGTTTGCTCCTGTGGAGAAATCAGGTAACCAGATGCTACTCCATGCATCACTTATGCTATTTACATCCCTATCCCCTGTACATCCAAGACGTTACTCATATCAGCCTGAGCCACTGGCCCTTACCTGTATCCTTGCCCCAAAACACATATACATCTACTTCCCACCATCTCCTTTCACTCACCCAGCATTCCAGTTCACACTAAAGGAGACCCTTAAGGGGCATGTGTAAGAGCCGAATGAGCAGACCCAATCATTGAACCCAGCTAGAGTGAGGAACAGGACGGCGTCTCCATAAACACACACCATGCCCCGTCCCCCACCCCTGCCTGCTTGCACAACCAGGGCCCCCCTCCCTGGTCCCATCTTCTGCAAATCCTTTTGTTTCAGGTCTTCTTCCACAGACCAACAATTTGGTCCGCTGTTCGTATCCCACTGCCAGTAAGTCCACAGAGTCTCATCGAGATGGGCGAAGGTCCTTGTATTTATCCAAACCTCCTCAGGTAAATTCAGAGAAATGAGTAAAAGTTCAACAGATAACCATAACACAACACAATGAAACCTTGCAGTGCGTCATTCTCCCATGCTGTAGCTTCATTCAGCCAACTTTCTTTTGTAGCTCCCTCACAAAGGTGCCTGCTTTATCAACTTCCCAGAAGGAAAACGTAGCGCCCTCATGGCAAATTTTGAGCATAGTGGGGTATATCATGAAATGCTCAACCTTTATTTCTCTCAATTTAGCCATGACAACATTAAATTGCTTCCTTCTTTTCAGCAGCCTAGCTGAATAATCTTGTGACAGGAACAGTCTATTGCCCTCGTACATTATAGAGCCTTTCTCCCTATATGCTCACAACACTGCCTCCCTGTCTTGGAAGTTATGAAACCTCATGATCACTTGCCTGGGGGCTGGTCCACTGGTGGCCTGCATTACTGCTCTATGTGCCCTTTCTAACTTGAATTTCTCATTCTTCGGGGATATTCCCCAACAACTTAGGCAAGGTAATTGCACAGAAATCCAAGACATCAGCATCTTCCCTTCCCTCTGGGAGCTCCCTTAATTTTAAATTCAGTTGGCTTGGGACAGATGTAATTTCATCCTGCAAATGAGAGATGCGGTCTATCGCTTCAGTAATCCGGGTTGCTTGTGCTGTTTGTTGTGTTAAAACTTCTTGGAGCTTATCATCACTTTTACTCTCCAGTTTGCACAATCTCGGATCTAGTGCTGTTAGAACCTGGCCTGTCAGCTCATGGCCTAGCACGCTGATTTCAGCCGCAGACAACAAGACGATTCCTGCACTTTTACCATGTGCTCCAGCTGCTTGCTTCTTTCCCGTCTTACTGGCGAGCCTTTGACTTTTGCCTGCATTCGAGGTACGAAACTCGTCCATCGTACTGTTGCCACTCAATCTAGCTGCTTCTTGACTGAAATTTGAGGCAAAAAATAGTGGGCCAGATATTCAAACTGCGCTATTTGTGGCACAAGCCCTTGCGCTGCACAAAATAGTTGCACAGGGGTGTGGTCAGAGCGATATTCAAAGGAGCTGCGCCCTTGAGCAACTCCTTTGAATATCACCCCCTGGCCACAGCCACTGTGCATGGCGCAGTGGAACTTGCGCCACTGCAAGTGGCCAGAGTGGAGCGCATTCAACTTGCGGTGGTGCAAGTACCATTGCGCCATGCACAAAATCCTGATATTCAAAAGATGACATGCAAATGGGGTCATAATCCATGCAAGGTGCAGGGGGAGCCATTTGCATCTGATTATGGCCCCATTTGCATGCCATTAGCATGCAGGTGCGTGATCCCCAAGGAATTGCTCTGGCGCCCTGCCAGGTAGCAATATCGGGGACCGACGCCCCTGCAGCCCAATCACGGGCAAAACAGTGTAAAATCCCCACCACCACCCCCGCTGGCCCGATCCGGGCATAGTTTAATTCCCCACCAGCCCGATCGCGGGCATGGTTTAACTCCCACCAGCCCATCGCGGGCAGCAGTGTCTCCCTCCCCGAACACATCCCTGGTGGTCCAGTGGACCGAAAAAGCCCGATCGCAGGGCGTAGTGGTTAAACAACCTCCCCCCCACCGAATACATCCATGGTGGTCCAGTGGCAAATCCTGATCGGGTTTTCGTCCACTGACCACCAGGGATGTTCGGGGAACACTGTTGCTCCAGCGATCAGGCTGGTGGGGGATTAAACTATGCCCGATCGTGCTGGTGGGGGGGAATTAAACTATGCTCTGGATTGGGCCAGTGGGGGTGGTGGGGATTTACAGTTGTCTGCCAGTGATCGGGCTGCAGGGGGGGCACAGGAAGTGGGTTGGGGGCCAGCCACAGGTGGCAGCTGCTGTGTTGCACCCTGCAATGCAGCAGCTCACCTGTGGGTGGCCCTCGACTTAATCCTTTTTTTTTGGCTCAAAGTTGTGCAGGCGCAGGTTGGGGGTTGCGTCTGTACAACTCTGCACAGCCCGCTGAATATCGGGCTGTGCAGTTTATGCATGGTTCCTCCTCCAGTTCAGCATGCATTCATTTGCATTGCACTGTTGCTCAGCATGTTTTCTGTGGCGCAACTGCCCTCCTGCTGAATATCGCAGAATGGAGCAAGTTCGGACTTTGCGGCACAACCCTATTGTGCATGGCACAACCCTTTTGATATCTGGCCCAGTATTTTTAAATACTTTCATTAACCAGTGTGCAGGAGCGAGGGAGAGACAAGTCCGCTCAGTCAGCTACTCATCAGTGCCCCCCAGCTCACCATCTGTCTTCTAACTGAATCCTTCCTCTGATTACTTCCTCACATGCAACCACCTATTATACCCTCTCCTCCCTCCCCTACCACAACCTACTGTGTCATTTTGATTCTCTACTACCATCCACAACCTACTGTGCTATTTTTGACATTCTACTGCTGTCCTTCCCCCCCACACACTGATGCGCTCCCTTTTTCCATTCCTAGTATACCCATATTTTCTTCAGCCTCCCTATTCCTTATCCCTCATTCCTCTCCTCCCCTCTGGTCACCTGCCACATTCCACTCCTCCTCCCTGCCACCTTCTCTCTCCTCCTTTTCTGCCTGGTCCTGTCTCCCTTGTAGGGTTCTCTGTCATCCTGAAGGGGTATAGATCCTTGCACTCTCTCTCTTTTACCTTGCTTCCTTTCCCCTCACTTTCTAATCCTGACCCTTTGCAGGGTTCTCTACATCCTGAAGGAGTATAGATTGGCTGTCTCTCTTTGTCCCCATCCCTTTCCCCCATTTTCAAACCCATAGCCCGCCCACCTCCCTACTTCCTTATCCCTGTCCTCCCCTCCTGTTCCTTTGCCCTTTTTCACTATCTCCCTGTTCCCTTTCTCTCCCCTCCCTTTCTGCCTGGTCCTGTCCCCCTTGCAAGGTTCTCAGCATCCAGAAGGGGTTAGATTTTGGTTGTCCCTCTCTCCTCCATCCCCCACCTTTAACCCCTCGCCTGTCCCCTACCCAGAACGCTTCTTGAAATTAGTCATTTACAGCTCATGTTGTCTTTAATGGTGAAACATTTTCCAAATAAATAAACAAAAAAAAAAACAAGAAGAGACATTAAAATGCTAATATGGAGATCCCAGGGGCCATAAAACCAGCAAGCAAATTTAGAAAAAAAACTTCTTTCAGCAAATGAAGGGAAGGACTTTCTAGGAATACACCTATAAATCAAAACACTCTGCACAACATATTTTTTGTAAATGTTGACTTTATTTTTCATTTAACCTCTCTGTTCTCACATCTTGTGGTTGTTCCCTCCTCCTGTGACTTGCAAAGGACTATATGAGATACTTTTCAAATTAAAGATAATTAAATAAATCCAAATGTCTTGCTTCTTTGCTGTGGAACCGCTCACTACAGCTGGCAATTTTGTCTCCCAAGATGCTTTTGGGAATGGGTTGTTTTAGCCTTTAGGCATTTCCCTGGCTAATTAATTAAAAACAGATCTTTGTGGTATACTGACACTGTACTTTTAAAAAGTGCTAGGTATTGAAAGTGATTAATGGTGCCAACTACTGCTTTACAGTAGAGGGTGCTAATGAGCCAGTTCAGTGTTAGGCTGTTGTAATCCTTGTCAGTTTTACAGCCCGACAGATATTGTCTAAGCAGAATGTAGAGAAAGAAAGGGTGCTGGTGAGCTGGGGCCATGTCTTCGAAATGAAATGAGACTACGTCCCACTCCACAACTGCAGTTGCAATCCAAAATCTCCGCAGCTGCAGAGATTTGTATTTTCAATCCAATGCAGGTGCAGGAGATGATATACCTGGTCCCACCAGGCATAACATTTTCCTGCAGCTGTAGGGGAAAAAAACAACCACGAACTGCCGGAAATCACAGCACCAGTTGCAAACCATCTCCCCTCTGAAAATTTCACAGCTGCAGAAAAAAAAAACGTGGCTTTGCAAGTGGCAACCTACTTGTGCTGGGGTTTTCCCACAGCTGCAGGAGTTTCAAGAGCTCTGAAAATCCAGCCCATGGAATTTTGTTAGAGTATCTTTCAGGTTGTGCAAGATGTAAAAGAAAAGCATTTTTTTATATATGTGCCTTTCATATGCTAATATTCCAATTCACTTTAGAAGCTATAAACAGTTGTCTCAGCCATTACGTGAACATAGGAAGTTAATGTGAAAATTTATGAAAGTGAGAGATTGAGTGACACACAGAAAGGAGGGTAAGTGTCATGCTCAGGGTCATGCAACAAGTATGTGGTGATGGTAGGGTTCAAACCTGGGCCTTCAAGTTCACAGTTACCACTAGCATACACTTCCTCACATAAGCCATTCATTTTGATGAGTTTGTCCAAGTAATTTGTGCTCAGAACCAGGCAGCAATGGCACGGCCGCTCTGCTACCACTAGGTGACACTGTAAGCATCAGGATAAGAGCAATGCATACTTTCCAGTGGTCTAGCACAATGAATAAAGACAGCTGGGAAAACATGAAAACTAAAGTTATGAACAAATTGTGAAACTATGGAAAGTACCCAAAGAAAAGCAACTATGTCTTCCAGTAACAAAACAAAACCTGATCTGTATGAAAATCAATCACTTCAAGTTTATGTGTGTTTGCCTTCTGGCATTGTATGCATAAATGCAAAACAGGTAGCACAAGGACTCGTAAGCTTAGTGATAAGTGATGTGTTAAAATGCTATAATTTCAGTATAGACATTGAAAGACATTGACAGAAACTGGCACATTAATTACTTCGGGCTCAATCTGCAAAGGGGGCCAGGATATGCTCAGATCGAGCATATCCCAGCCACATTGCTATAGTTCCATATAGCATAAGGACTTCTATTGTGTATACCTCTTGTATTATGTATTTTTTCTTTGTTGTTCTACATTTTATATCTCCTGTCTATGTAATTGCGAACTGTATGTCTATGTGCCTCAGGACCTCCTTGTGAATGAGCTTGCTCAACGGAGTCTTTCCTGCAATAAACTTGAACTTGAACTTCCGATTCGTATCCACATTGGATGGCTAACACAAACCCTGCCTGTAGCCGTTTGTTAGTCTGAATCTGAGCATTGAGGTGGGGGGGAGGGGGGTACTGGATTATGTGCATCCAACTGGATATCCGTGAGGAGCTGGCGGTTGACCACTGACCCTGCCTCCACGTAGATGGCAGTCCTTCAGTGACTGCTGATTCAGTGCTGTTCCCCCACCAAGAAGTGCAGGTTAATTACAATCCCTCCAGTCAGTGCCGGTACTGCTGCTGCCCACCATGCAGGCTCTGAGGGCTGAGAGTTGGAGGAGGTGGCTGATGGGTGCAAGGGACAAAACTGTGGCAACGCGGAGGGGCCACATAGTCACTAATGCTGCACACTGGCCCTCTGCACTATGGATCTTCATGTGGGGGGGGGGAGTCAGCTTGCTCAGTAGTTTGTGATGCCTGGTCCCAAGGAAGTAGATAGCAGATTAATAATAGGTCAGCACTTAACCACATCCAACTGTTCATGAAAAAAACATGTATCAGACACATGTTTTGAATTGCCTCTTCTGTCATTTTATTCCTCTGAATGAAGAATGAGGTGATTGGTTTGAAATATTAGGTCAGCTGAAGCTGAGGCGTCAAGTTTGCTAAAGTTCTGTTGCACTGCTTGAAGATGAATTCCTGCAGTTTAATAAATGAGAGTAGCTGCAGTTCAAAAAACAGGTCTAGAGAGTGCTTTATTCATGAGCAGTCGGATATGTTGACTGCTGATCCATTACTTTTTTTTTTTTTACTTTCTATTTTTATCGCCTCCCTCACCCCGGAGCTACGCTTCTTCGGGAGACACCAATGTACCACCCTGTGACTTGCCTTACTTGAATTCCCAAGAGTTCCCCCATGGAACCATGGATATATCCCCCAGATGGGTATGGGATGGGACACCAACATCCCATCTTCAATGTTTCGTCGGGTCTGCTGGTGGTCAGGCAGGCAGTCACCATTAGGGTCGGTACCGGTGCGCCATCTACCCATGCTCCAGAGGTGTGTTTTTCCTCCTTTCTGAGGAAGTGGCCAGCACCCTGACATCAAGGCATTCCCCGCTGATGTCTGCCACTCCCAACCCCTTCTTGCATGCTCCTGTGCTTGCTATGCCTCCAGCTTCCGTCAGAGGCCAGCCAAGCACCGAGCAGGTACCCCCCTCCCTCCCGGGAGAGGAGAGCTGTCCAATGGACACTCAATCCTCTCCCTCCCCTGTCGACCCCCAGCGGTCCAGGCTCATTCTCGAACCCGGGTTGCCAGCGTGCCACAAGGTGTGGCATCTAGCGCCTCAACCCTCAGTGCCACTGGGCCGGCGGACTGCTGATCCATTACTAAACTGCACTGTGGATCATCATTCCTGGATGCAGTGCAAAGCCTGCACCACCCCTTCATCTGCCCCATCCCAGTCACCCACATAGCCATGCATTTGAACCAGGATCAAGTGCTGAGAGGGCCAGTAGCCTGGGTATGTGGATGTGTGAAGGTCCCCACATGTGCAGGGTGAAACCTTTGTGCACCGCATACCGGTGTTGTAGACCCTCCACAGGTATGCAAGGGGGTGGGCCCTTTAAGAACTGAGCCCATGGTAAATTTTAAGATACACTGCACCTCGGGATGCCTGTTGGCTCAGTATCATGCCAGGACCCGTGTTCAGGAATGAGCCCGAGATGGTGGCTAGAGACATTAGCATGCAGGTAGAGTTTTGTTTTTTTATATAGATTTTTTATTTGATTTTTCAGTTTTTCATTATGCAAAGGGTAACATGCAAAGGCATTCAATATTCAAATAAACAGCAATGAATAGGAACTGATTACAGTGGGATACAACAATACAGAGAACTGAGCAAATTAAAGTACAATGCAATAAAGAGAGGAGAGAGAAAACTCCACCTGAGGTTGTGAAGCTATGCTGTACAACTTGTGGTAAACAGGGGTGGTGCGTTACTCATAGTTATGCTCTAGTGCAGTGTGTCCCCCAAATTTTAGAAGCTTCAGTTCCTGTGTTTGCCTGTGGTTGAATCAAGGGGATAAAGTAGTACAGACTGGTGAGCTATAATTTGGTGATCAATGTATTAAGAGAATGGTTGCTCAGCTACCTCTAAGATATGTGGTGGGTTTCAGGTCCTTTATTCATGCAGTGTGTCGTAATATCTGTTGGACTTATATCTGTCTACCAGCTCAAGTTTCTTAGAAGTATAGCAATGGGGAGTGTGGGATAGGAGAGGGGGTTGCCAAAACATAGCCCAAGGGGCTTCATTTGATTTTCTGGGGGGTTCATTATTAGTAGCACTGTTCCTAGGTGTTTGTATAGGAGCTCTACTGGTTTTGTGTTATCTCATCCTCTCATGGAGAGTGGTTCCTGTACTGGGACTTCAACTGGCAGGAAGGAGGTTTGGGACATCAGGTTTCTGTGTTTCTAGGTATGATCCCCAAACTTTCATGCACTGGGCCAGTTTACCTGCTGCAGTGTATATAGCTCTCTCGTATCATGCTCTGAGAGCTACCAAACTGTCTCATTCTTGAGGGGTAGGAGGGTCCAGGTCTCTCCAGTGTCTAAGGAACACTCTTTTTGCTGCTGCCAGTACACCATTTAGCCACTAGAATTAACTTTGGGTGAGGTTATTTGAAAGTGGAGGAAGCCCAATAGTCCCAGTCTCGGATCTCGGATCTGGGACGAGGGGGAGGGGATTTTGCTACATGCAGTCCACACTTCTCTCCAATAAACCTCTGTTTCCAGACGTTTCCAGAGAACATGGGTCAGTGTGGCCTAAGGAGGCAGCAGCACCAACAGTCACTGTCTGGGGTGAGTCCTACCCTGTACAACCAGTGTGGGGTCCTATGTGCCCTATGCAAGATCTTGCACTGTAGGGTTTTTGCTTGTAGCTCCCTGTTAGCGTTGTAGGCTCCTGGCCTAGTTTGATCCCAATCTGTGTGATTGTTATGTCTAGTTCTTCTTCCCACTTGCTCTTAGATGTAGTTACATGTGGGGTAGGGAGTTCTCGACTTCATAGTTGTAGGACGTTCCCTGCTAAGTGCTGCATGATTTGGATTTGACAGAGTCAACTTTCGGTGGGATTGGGGTGTGGCAGGTGTTGTTGTGGAGAGATCTTAGTTCTGAGGAGATCTCTTAATTGGAGGTACCTCCAAAAGTGGGTGCAGTAGATCACTTATGAAGTGTGGGATGTGTCAAAAGGTTTGTGTGCCCCTATCCCTGAGTGGTGAATGTCCCCTAAGGTGTGTATTCCCAGTTTTGCCATAAGGGCAGGGCTTGTTTTTGATTTGCAGTTGTGAGTTGTGCCAAATGGGGTGCAGTCTGAAAGTAGTGGGGCTTCAGTGGAACTGTTGCATATATCTATCTCAGACTTTCCTAGTGTGCCAGCTACAGCGTCACATTGGTTGGCTTGGTTTCCAATCCAACAGTATCAGGGCCAGATGGTGAAGGAGGTCTGTTTGGGTGGTTTCTACTGCTGTCCACCTAGGTATGGGGAAGAGAATGTCAGGCCTACAGCAGATGATGGCCTGTCATGAATTAGCTTCAGACTGGGGAGGCTGAAACCTCCCTGTTTCCAGGTCATTTGGAGCCTTTTATTGTTTCATTTGGGGGACTATGTGGCCCCCAAAGCAAGGCTGAAATCTTGGAGTTTAGTTTCTTGAAAAATGGGCTGGGGAGAACTATTGGAAGATTTGACAGTATATACTGGGCCTTAGGGAGGGCTACCATTTTCAATGCGTTGACCCAACCCCAGATGGATAAATGATTGTTATCCCATCGTTGTATGTCTGAGTCTAGTTTAGAAAGTATAGCCCCCACATTGGATGCAAAGGTTCTTTTAATAGTGGGTCAGATCTGGACACCCAAACATGTTACCCCATGAAGTGCCCTTTGGAAGGGGTAGGTAACAAACAAGTTCTGAGTGCCAGAGGAATAAGGGACATCATTTGCAAATTGCTGCCATTGAGTTTATACCCTGAGAGGGCTGAGCAGAGTAGTTGTAGATAACAGTGCTTAGTGTTTATAGTGCTACTGGTACATGGGTGAAGAAGAGAGTAATATCGGCTGCAAAAAGAATTCATTTAGTAGTGGTCTGGCATACTGTAATCCCTGGAAAGTCTGTGTGTACTACAATTTTTGTTGCTCGGGACTCCACAACAAAGAGGAAGAAAAATTGGGACAATGGGCATCCCTGGTGTGTCCCCTGGTTAAGAGGGAATGCCTGGGATATAACTGAGTCTTTTTAGTACTGAGGCAGTGGGACTGCAGTGTTGAAGCTTAAACAAGGACATAAACTGTGAGGAGAATTTGAAGCTCATCATGGAGTCAAGTAAGAAGGACCACTTCATCCTGTCAAAGACCGTTCTCTGCATCCAGTGACAGGGTAGCAGTGTGGGGAGATTTTCTTCTAGCCTGCTAGATAAGGTCCAAAGTCCATCTGGTAGTATCTGCTCCCAATCTATCAGGCGCAAATCCCACCTGGTCTGGGTGAATGAATCCACTCATGGTGGGTTTCATTCATTGAGCAATAACTTATGCAAAGATTTTTGCATCAGAACTGATAAGGGATATTGATCTATACTTGAAACGTAGGATGCTGTCAAAGCCTTTCCTAGTGATTGGGTTGATGCGGGCTTGGTGGAATGCGTGAGGCAAGGTGCCCTGGTACCAAGTTTCACTGAAGACCCTAGCTAGTTTTGGGTCTAGTAAGGAGAGGAATGTAGCACAAAAATCACTTGGATAGCTGTCTAGGATGGGAGACTTCCCCCTTGACATGAAGGGAATAGACACTTCCACCTCCCTGTCCAAAATCTGTGCCATGAGATGGAGAGCTGCTTTGGGGGGACCTGAGGGAAGTTCAGGCTGTTAGAGCATGCATCCAGGTGACCCTGCATAAGACAGACTTCTGATGAGTACAAGTGGACATAGAAAAGTTTGAAACTTCATGTTTATCTGTGCTGGGGAGGTCATTATTTAGCCTTGCACAGTGTGAATGAGTGGGATGTAGTGCTCAGTTTCTCTTGCCCGTAGCCTGTATGCCAGTAGTTTATTGGGTCGTTCTTTTGCCTCCTAATAAGATTGGTTGAGGCGAAAGAGGGCATATTCAGTTCTGTGGTGTAAACTTTCTTCAAGAGAGTGCCATGCTGCTAGGATTTGTGGTTTGAGAGACCCCCATTGATCAGGGTCAATGTTGGCTATGCATTCTAAGCACTTTGGTTCCTGTTCTTGTTGTCTGGTGGCCTGGTCACATTCTTTGCACAGCTTAGAAGTGGTATGGGCCATGGGTTTACCACTGACCACTGCCTTCATGGCCTTCCATTGGGTTGCTGCACTAATGGCTGGGGTCTCATTTAAAACAAAATAGGACTGGATTTCCTCCCTTAGCCAAGTCATGAATTCTTCCTTTTGTAGTAACACCATATTTTAGCACCATTTGTTTTTGGACCCAGTTTGTCTGCTCCTGCCAGGGATGGAGGCACTGGGGCATGATCTGAAATAAGGATACTTTGCTGTGTCATTCCCCATGTTTTCTGCACCAGGTTCACCAACACAAAATAATGTCTAATTGACTGTGGATGTCACATACTTGAGAGTAGTATGTGAAGTCCCTCTCTTGGTGATGGAGGGTTCTCCATATGTCACTGAGGCGTGCCTGAGAGAAGATATGCCTCACACATGCTGCCACCTGTGTTTCTAGTCTCTGCTCTGGCCCTGTGTGATCTAGTGTGGGTTCCAGTGTTAGGCTGAGGTCTCCCCCATAATTATTCCTTCTGAGCTTTCCAGAATCTCCTTTAAAATTTTGTCAAAAGAGGATTTATCTGGGGAGCTGGGTACAGATATGCTTCCCAGGATTCTGTCTGATACAGTTGGCTGATTTGATAAAGAATGCAAAATTGCTAAAAAAAGATCCTAAATAAAAAAGTCAGGGAAACCAGAAGTAACCCCACTAAAAATCAAATTATTAAATGAGGTCTGAAGATAGGATAAAACATTTTTTGCCATATAAAAACCCGTCATATTAAGACATGCTATGGAATAGTATGTTACAGGCTGGTAAAGACTTGGATTTTAAATCATTTTGGAAATTAGTTGTCCATGGATCTACAAATTAACAAACTAATACTGATGCTACAATCCATCCAGATGTGTGGCATGATTATTTTCATTCCTTGTTCTATAATGAATTGGATATAAATAGATAGGTTCCAGTGAATTACAAGGCTGTAATTCCATTGAGCGCTTCTGGGAACATAGGGAACCTCAAGAGCAAAGCTTGAGAGGTTCCCATGTCCCCAGAACCTCAAGTTGGAATTACAGCCACGTGATTCACTGGAACCTATTTGTTATTTTTTATAATATACAGACCCAAGATGTTGATGAGGTCAGAGGTAGGCAGAGAAGTTGAACCAGAAAACAGCAAAAGTTCAGTTTAAGGTAAAGCAGAAAACCAGTCTTGAAATTTAGCTGACTCGCTCAGTCTCTCAGTGTCTGCCCACCCGCCTGCTTGGTATCTCTTGTTTAGGCAGTCCTACCTTTGAATTTTTTTCCCTCTGTGTATGCAGGATCAACCAGATACTTTTGTGAATTTATGGAGAGAGAAAAGAGCATCAGCAGTAAATTGAGGGGATGATTTTTCTCTCGTTAAGTGAGAAATGATTGCCATGTTTTTTGAACTGTTCTGCCCACCTACCGAGGAATCACATCAAATCAGGAGGCACGGTTTTAGGTATGTCAGCATGCATGGCTAGAAGATTGCCATGAGGATGTCTGGAACAAACCTATAGTGTCAGAGGGTCTTGAGGCTGCGATTTTCAGGTCTGGTGGTAATACTATTGTTCAGAGTTTCAACGACAGTATTATGAGCTCTGAATGGTAGCATTATCTCTCGTCAACAATGCTATTATCACTCTTGCCTCAGTGTATTACCAATAATTTTTGGTATTCTTTTCTATACTACTATTGTAAAGATCCATATAATAAAATAGAATAATGGGTACCCAATCAGAAAGAGATGCTTACTATAACAGAAGATGATGTTAATATAGCCATTTCAGTTGCGAAATGGAACAAAGTCCCAGGTTTGGACCATATTCCCATGGATCTGTTTAAGATCAACTCTACCAGTTTTAGTCAAATTAGTGAATAGGTGTATCAAACAAAAACAATTTCAAGACACACGGAAAGGTGCTTTTGTTTTCCATAATTTCAAAAAGGGGTCATCAATAATCCAGAGATGTTTAGACCAATATGTCTATTAGATGCAGCCTCTAAGATCTTCTCTAGATTCCTCTGTATTAAAATTGAAACTCATTTGGAAAAGGATGGTCTTATATCAGATCTACAGCCTGGTTTTAAGATGGGGGACTCAACAATGAGCCAACGGTATATCCTTTCTCATACATTAGAAAAGTACTTTGATATAAGAGGACAAACTGCATTTAGCATGTATTGATTTTTAGAAAAGCCTTTGATTCATTACATATAATAGCAATATATTAGGTAGTAAGCTTAAAGAACTAGGCCTGGGCCCCTCTCTTATTAGCATAGTCAATAAGCTGTATAATAACAATGGTGTAAGATTGGATACCCCAACAAGGAAACTACCACTACGAAGATTAACATAAATGTTGGAGTAAAACAAGAATGTGTGATGGCTCCTTTTCTCTTCGGTGTATATACACCAGTGGTCTCTTGCACATGCTAGAGAAGACTCGGTATAGCTATTCCAGAATAGACAAGAGATCCTGCCCCATGCTAGCCTATGTAGATGATCTTGTCCTGATCACTCAGAATGGACTGCAGGCACAACTGGATAGAATGGTAGAGTGCTGTACTGCACTGACATATATTTGAAAACACATTTTGATAACAGTAAAATGATGATTGTTAATAAAAAAACCTATTTTATTTATTTATTCGAACATCAGAGTACCTTTGAGCTAAGTGATCATTTGCAAAGGTTCCACATCCAGTGTTGTAAACAAAGTTTTAAGCATGCAGCATAAGGAGCAGTTGTCACTACATTCAAGTTCCATGTCAAGTGTTGTAAACACACGTTTGTATACAAGCAGCAAAAGAGCATTTGTCAATACATTCATAATGTATATTACAGGGTGCTCAGAAGAGCATTCATCAGAGCAAATAAAGAACTAATGTACAAAAAAAAAGGTTATAGCTTATCACTATTATACAAACATAGAAACATAGAGTTTGACAGCAGATAAGGACCACTTGGCCCACCTAGTCTGCCCATTTCACTACCTACAGGATAAGCTGCAGATCATAGTTAACCAAGAGCCTATTTATTCCTACCCCCATAAGAATTGCCTTATATATGTCCCATGCATTCTTGAATTCTCCCACAGTTTTAGACCCCACAACCTCTTCAGGAAGGCTGTTCCATGCTTCCACCACCCTCTCTGTGAAAAAATACTTCCTCACATTGTCCCTGAGCCATCCCCCCCCTCTATCTTCAAATTGTATCCCCTTGTTCTTGCACATCTCTTTTTCTGAAAGATGCTACCCTCTTGGACTTTATTGATTCCACTGAGGTACTTAAAAGTTTCTATCATGTCCCACCTCTCCCTCCTTTCCTTAAGGGTATACATATTAAGCTCCTTTAGTCTCTCCTCATGTGGCTTCTCTTGCAGACCCTGCACCATTTTAGTTGCCATCCTCTGAACTACCTCCATCCTGTCCATGTCCTTGTGGAGATGGAGTCTCCAGAACTGGACGCAGTACTCCAGATGGGGTCTCACCAACTGTCTGTACAGAGGGATAGCAACTTCCTGTTTTCTGCTGGTGATGCCTCTCCCTATACATCCCAGTATCCCCCAACCTTCCCTACTGCCTTCTCACATTGTTTGCTAACCTTAAGGTCATCTGATATGATTACCCCAAGTCCCTTTCCATTTTTGTTGTTGTTACTACCCCCCACCCATTGTGTAATCTTCCCCTGGGTTTTTGTTTCCCAGGTGCATTATTTTGCACTTCTTTGCATTGAATCCAAGCTGCCATACTTCTGACCATTCCTCCAACCTTGCCAAGTCACTTCTCATCCTTTCCATGCCTCCTTGTGTACCAACCCTGTTGCAGATCTTTGTGTCATCTGCAAAGAGGCATACTTTTCCTTCCAGTCCCTCAGCAATGTCACTTATAAAGACATTAAAAAGGAATGGACCTGGTACTGAACCCTGCGGTACCCCACTAGTAACTCCTCTTTCTTCAGAGTGGACTCCATTTACAATTACCTTCTTTGTCCTGTTGTCCAGCCAATGTTTTACCCAGGCTACCACCCTGGGACCCACTCTCAGGCTAGTGAATTTGATTATTAATCTTAATTGTGGGACCGTGTCAAATGCCTTTCTAATGTCTAGGTAGGACATGTCCACAGCCCTTCCCTGGTCTACTACTTTGGTCACCCAGTCAAAGAAATCAATTAGATTCATCTGATATGACCTTCTCGCTGTGAACCCATGCTGTCTTGGGTCCTATGCCCCACTTTTCTCCAGGTACTCAACAATTCTTTCCTTCGGAAGTGATTCCATCACTTTCCCTACCACAGAGGTCAAACTTACAGGTCTGTAGTTTCCTGCCTCTGTCTTGCTCCCACTTTTGTGAAGGAGAATCACATCCACCTTCCTCCAGTCCTCAGGTACCACACCATCCTCACATGATTTGTTAAAAAGGGTAGTCAGTGGTGTCACTAGTTCTCCCTTTAATTCTTTTAGAATTCTGGGGTGAATCCTGTCAGGCCCCATTGCTTTGTCCACCTTCAGTTTTAGGAGTTCTTTCAGGACTCTGTCTTCTGTAAATGGACTGGGATCGACCCCTCTATCCAGAGTGCTTCTGTTAATTGGATTATGCACCCCCCCCTCCTCTTTTGTGAATACTGAGCAGAAGTATTCATTCAGTATCCCTGCTTTTTCACTGTCCCTCTCTACCCACCCACCGTCCTTTCTATTCAGCCTCACTACCCCTCCCTTTGTCTTTCTATGCTCCCTGATCTACCTATAAAAGGTTTTATCCCCCTTCTTAACCAAGTTGGCTATCTTTTCCTCAGTTTGGGCTTTTGCTATTCTGACTTCCTTCCCTGCTTCCTTCTGCCTTAACTGGTACAGTTCTCTGTCCTGCTCCTTCTGTGTTTCCTTATATTTCCTAAATTCTATCTTTTTCTCCCTAACCTTCCCCACCACCTCTTTTGAGAACCATAATTCTTTCATTTTGATTTGTTTATTTGTTTCACACAAAGGCTTGTTGCCTCTGCGATGGCAGTTTTGATGTTTCCCCATTGTTGCTCCACCTCTCCTTCTAGCCTGTTTGCTAGTGCTTTTCTAAGGCACTCTCCCATCTTGCCATCAGCCATCCTGAAGTCCAGTACCCTCACTTTTGTATGGCTTTACTCTGTAGCTGAGTTTATCATGAACCCACTGTTTGGTGGTCACTTGTTCCCAGATGGCTACCCACTTCTAGATCTGAGATCCTCTCGCTGTCCCCATTTAAGAGTACGAGGTCTAAGATTGCTCCCTCATGAGTGGGTTCCAAAACTAGCTGTCTAAGGCATGCCACCTGTAGGGCATCGAGAATGACCCTGCTCTTGGATATGACTGCAGCAAAGGTGCTCCAGTTAACATCTGGCATATTCAGGTCCCCCCATCAACAGTATCTCCCCTGATAAGGAAAGGTCAGCTGAAGTTTAGAATTGGAAATGCAACTTTACGTACTTAGGGCTAACATTTAATGATCATCTAGCATGACCACAACAAGCTTCAACTATACAAATAAAGATTAAACAAACATGTGGAGGGATAGTTAGATTTAATACAAAGTATGGTGATAAAACAGTAATGACAGCTCTTAAAGTTTTGCATGCTAAAGCTTTCTGCCAATGCACCAAAGTCTGGAGTTATAGTGTTGGAGATAACATAGGAAAAAACATTATTATTATTATTATTATTTTTATAGAAAGCTGCTATCCCTTCCAACATCAATTCCTGGGTATAGCCTATGACTAGAACTTGGTCAGCCATCAGTTAAGGCATTGGCAACGTGGAGAGTGATTAATTTGCTGACTGCATCTCCAACACACAGGGATTAGCAATAAGCTGTTTAAAGAGGACAGGAAATGGTTTCTAATCTGCAGCTGTTTATAATGTTCCCATTTGTTGAAATGATATCCATGAGCTTAAATGATCCATATGTAACTGTATTGGAATAAAAAGTGATGTGAAAAACTGTATGTTGCATTGTTTTGTTTTTATAGGCCGCATTCTGTTACAGTTCTCTTCACAGAATCACTGTTCTGGAGTTTTAACTATGTCACGGTTTGAGCACAGAACTCTAAGCATGGTTCTGATAGGACAATAACTCATGTTTAGCATTCTGTACTTAAACCATGACATAGTAAAAACTCCAAATTACTGGTTCCATGAAAGGAACTGTGCAGAATGTTGTCCATAAAAAGGAAACAACTGAAAACACATTGTTTCACATCAGTGTTTATTCATGTACAGTTCAATATTGTTCATTTGGAGGCAGGTCTTTCATTTCTGTTAGTAGTAACATTACTAACAGCTGCTAATTAGCATATATTTCCAGTCCCCTTTAAGTGAAAAAAAAGAAGACAATGCTTGTTAATAAAAATGCATTTCACAATGGCTTGTCTTTGTCAGAGATAATCCTAACAACATGGGATATTATCTGTGGAACTGGGCAACACAGGGAGTTATTATATCTGACTCTTATAGCCCATTAATTAAAACCAGGCTATTAGATATAGATCTTCAAGAGGTCAGATCTAAGTTAGAGATCCAGAGATTTCACCCTATGCTAAGCTTACTAATAAGAGATACCACAACTGAAAATTATTTAACAACTATAGGTGATCCTGATACAAAGAGGATTTTAATAAAGTTATGTTTGGGGGCTTTTCAGGGTAAAATTATGGTGGGAAAAGGTGAAATAAAGACACAAATAAAATTAGAATGGATATGTGTAGCTATGGCAACAGTTGCCTGGAAGATGTGGTACATATTATTTTAATTTGTCCATATTATAATAAATTAAGGGCTAAATGGCTAGGTAGAATGTTAGAAAAGATGAGGTTGAACAGTCAATTGCTGGTATGTTCTTTATTCAATGCACGAGACAAGAACATAGCAATAAGATTGGGGTATTTCTTGAAGCGAGTCCTAAAACAAAAGCATTACTATTGAACACGCTTTTATATGATGCCCTTTAGAAAAATATTAAGATGTTCAGATTTGCTTATGACCAGTTCTTACTAATTATATCTTATCCTTGAAGTGCTGCTTTTTCACACCTTATATATGTAAATTACTGTATTCATCTGTTTAATTTTAATTGTAAAGCCTGACTGTTGAACAATAGAATTTATCTACCTACCTGCTTCCCAGGACTATGGGCTCTTCCTGGGATGTCCCTTCTACTAGTAGTAACATTCTGCCCTCACTATCCTTGGCCTATTTATGTATCCCCAACTGTAGGCTTTTTGCTCTTACTTCGTTTTTGTATGGCTACCTTCCCCATTGTTTCAAGGAGTAGGCATTATGGAAAGCTGAGCCTACCCAGCTGCATTGGAGTTTAGGAGCTTCAATGTCTGACAGGTGTGCCTCTTGTAAAAGGGCTACATCACCCTGCATATCGTTTAACTTAATCAATACTTTTCTACATTTCCTGTACCAATGGAGGCCCCCCATGTTCCATGTAATGATTTTCAAACTATTAAAGGATGCCATATTGAGATCCTGTACTATCACCTGTCTCCAACTTGGTGAACTTATGATTTCCCCTGTTATCTACCTGTTGCCCGCCCTTCCCCTAATGATCTCATGAAACACATAATCAAAGGTATTAACTTTAAATAGCACATTCAGCTGTTAAACTAATGAACTGGTACCAACATGGTTTCTAGTAGCGCTAATTAGCAATTTCCCCAGATCTGCATCTGTGTGATAACTAAATAACATTTATAAAACCAAAAGTGAAGACAAGAAATTAGGCAATACACACTAGCTAAGGCGCTAAGGCAGGCTAGAAGGCACTCCTACTGCATGATTAGGTAGGGTTTTATGCCATCGCCTTTGCAGAACCTGAACCTTTACCATAGGTGTGCTGGCCAGTTGGCTCCTTCCTCCTATCCCTGTGTACTTCCATATGCCCAAATTAGCCTCAAGTTAGTGTGGAAGTTAATTAAAATAATAATAATAATAAATGTTATTTATATCACGCTCTTCACAGGGTATCAGAGTGCTGCACAATGAACAATTTAAAACCATAAAATATTAAGATATAATTCAATAATCCAGAATTCAAAAATAAGAATCCATTACAAAGCAACACCAAATGCGAGCCGAAATAAATAAATAAGTCTTTAAGTTAGCATGGCTCGAGCTTGGGGTTCTGGACCGCTTAGGGTAGGGGGAAAGAGTATGCTTTCTCTGGGTATGGAAAGGTGAGTAGGGTTCTGGAGAGAGTAGGGGGCAGGATTAGGAAGGGGGGTGGAGGAAGCCTAATTTGCCATAGCAAATTACTTATTCACCTCAGGCTGTTGCAGTCTGGTGAGGTGTTTTTATACACTCAGTGTAGCAGTTGGGCATTCTAGTTTAGTGGTCCAGTTCCTTTTATTTCCACCTTGGGGTACATGAATAGGAAATGACAGTTTATATAACCCCAGCCACTGGAGGCACACTGTTGATAGTGGAAATAGCTGAATCAGAAGGCATTATAGGGTTAAGTACTACATTCACTAGTGTCCAAAGAGATCATGGAGCATATGATTTGTCCCCAAGTAAATACTGCCATCTGCCAGAGGGCTATAAGGGAAGAAACTTCTTGTTAGAAGGGTCCCATTTTTGTGTTCAGTGTTGTCCTTCCCATGTTATCCTGAGTGAGTGAAGTGCTGCTGGGGTTGGGATGGGTCAGTTCACATCCCTGTAGAGCAGAGCTATATCCAAGGATCTGTGATATGGGCACTTGTATTATTGAGGCTTGCTTGTGTTCTGCTGTAGTTGTAGCTTGTAAGTGTCACTCTACACACAGTTTTTTTAAGTCTCGTGAGGTCACTTCCCTTGTTCCACAGCTTAGTTTAACAGTCTGTTAGGTAGCTCTGCCTGGAGTGCCTCCCTCCCCAATCACTTTCAAAAAGGCGATGATCGTCCCAAGTCAAATTAAAGTCTATAAAGACATCCATTATTTCCCCTATTTAAAAAATGTGCCATGGCAGTGAAGATCAGTACTCACAGGTGGTTTTATGATTGAGTGCATGGCAAGCAGGGCTGTATGGTTGTCTGACTCCGTCTGTTTCACAGGCTGCTGTGGGGGTGCTGGTCAACTTCCTGTCATGCTGCTAGGCCCACGTGTTCTTGGAACAAAGTGTTGGCTTTTCTGGCATGTGGAATTGAAACAATTTGCCCTGGTATGTGACCAAAAGGACAGCTGGGTATAATACTGAGTACTGGGTCCCTCTATTCCTCAGTACTTGTCTGGTTTTGTCAAATGCTTGCCATTTTTCCAGTATAGATTCATAGATAGTTTTCAAGTTCTGAAGACAGTATGTCCTTATTGAATTTGCCACCTGACGCCCTTATTGGTGGTACATGAATTTTCTATCACCCATATATTCATCTAATTTATGTTTAAAACTACACATAGTCTCACTGTCAACTGCATGTCTCGGCAATTCATGCCAGCTGTTAACTACTCTTTATGTAAAGACGTTCAAAAATTTTTTAGTCAAATTTATTTCACCTTTTAATCTAAACTTATGTGATCTAATTTTTTTGTAGTTCCTCACATCTTTTAATTCCTATGTTTTCCATTAGTTCTTTATCTCTAATTGCCCTATATGCTAAACACAAATCCCCTCTTAATTGTCTATATTCAATGGAATATAGCCCCGAGTTATGCAGTCTGTTACCATATGTCATGCTTTGCCGACCTCTTATTTTTTTATTCTTCTTCTTCTCTGAACTCCTTTTAATTTTATATTCTGTACCTTAGTTGCTGCAGAAAATTGGAGTAATATTCGATATGTGGACGCACCAGACTAGTATAAAGTGGTAGAATCACCTCCTTATCTCTGCTTTTAATATTAGACATGATACATCCCAGTATTTTATGACATTTTTTAACTGATTGCTTAATATGTACATCTGAAGTTAGTGTGTCAGTGATAGTTATTCCCAAGTCCCTTTCCTCAGTAGTTGTCTCCGGATACTCTGAATAGAAGGATAGGTGGTGTCCTGCAACTTCCACATTTTTAATGTCCCTGGCTACTTGCAAAATCAGTTCTTTGTTGAGGAATCAGAGTAATTTGAAGATGGGTGGCCTGCAATGAGAAGTGGAGGGTGCCATGCAGGAACATTTAACTCAATGTGCTGGCTCAGTTTTGAAATTATACTCTGAGGGGTTTAGAGGGAGTGAGAGTGGGAGATTCTTTCTGAAGTATTGAACAGTGTCTTTCCCTTCCAGTCCTTCTTGAAGCCCTATGATGCAAAGATTTTTCTGCTGGCCCCATCCCTTGAGATCTTCCAGCTTGTTGGTTAGCCATTATATTTAGCACTCTGCCACCATGAGTTGTTTGTCTTGCATCTCTCTGTTGTCTGTGAGGGCAGTAATTTGCCATTCAGTTGCTGCCACTAGTCCAGTTAGGGTGCTCCTCCACCACAACTTGTTTGTCTTGGGCCATGCGCTGTCTTTCAGGGTGGTAATTTACTGTTTGGTTGCTGCCACTCATCCACTTAGGGTGCTAAGGCTGGTCTGTGCTTCTATCACAGTAGCCCTAATTGTTTCAGCTGAGGCCACCACTTTTTCTAGGACTGTTGCATGTAGATCAGTGGCTGCTCCATTGCTCCATTGACTGTTTGCCACCATCTTAGCTGCAGAGAGGCTCGGAACTGGAGGAGAAACTTTAAGGCTCTTTTTTTTTCGTGGAGTTGCTGGTTGCTCAGATTCACTCTGTTCACTATGCATACCTCAATACTGTTGTTCTTTATGGTTTGTAGGTTCAGGGCTGCTGTAAAATCAATAGATAGGGTAGAATTGTAGATAGCCTGATGGGAGCTCTGAGCTTAAGCAACCATCTTAAGCATGTGCTCATGTGACTTCCTCAGCAGATAGTTGGAGGTCAAGGAGTGCTGCCTGTGGCATCACATCCTTGACCAGAAGGATGGTGGTGTGTGACTACAGTGTTGGCACTCCCTCACCCCATAGAAGGGCCTTGGAGGGTTCAATCACCAGCACAGCGAAAGCTGTTAATGTCAGCGAGGCTCCAACTTACAGAGTGTGGTGCTGCAGTGAGTTGCAGGAGGTGAGAAGGGGCAAAAGCAGGGGACAAAACCCATGGTTCTATCTCTGTAATTGTTCTGGCACTCTTGGGTCCTAGGGCACTGGACCTCTGGTTAGGGAGGCAGCTGTGAGGTCACTGGGTATACCATAGCCTGAAGGCTGGGAGGACCTGTGCAGAAAGTGAAAAAAAACTAGATTAAAAAAAAAACCCTGTACCTTTATATAAGAAGGCAATGATATTCCCAATAAGCAAGCAATATGACATGATTGGGACTATAAGAAGGCAATAATGGTCCCAATGTGTAAGCAGTAAGACATGATTGGATGTGTAATTTATGGATTTATAGTGTTAGTCATTCAGAAGTTGATCGGTAATGCAGTATGAGGCATGGAACGGTGGCATGGTACAGACTGAATTATATGTCCTCCAGTACTGCAGAAACTACATCATACCACAGCACCGGTCAATTTCTGAATGACTTTCACTATAAATCAAGATCCAGTGCTCCCTCCCCCCATATATATGCTGCCGTGACAAGAGCTGCATATTTTAACTCTCATTTCCTTTTTTGCTTGCTCTTACTTCGTTTAAAAGGGGTAGTTGGTTGTATGTTTCTGTTTAAAATGAAAGAAATGCAGACAGAGCACTTCTCTCAGTGCAGTTTAGCCCCTGCAAAGCATATTTTCAAATCAAAGGATGGAAATGAGAAAGGAAAAGTGTGGCCCACTGGGGATTGAACCTCAGACCTCTGGTATGTCGTTCCAGCGCTCTAGCCATTAAGCTACAGGCTCACATGGTCAGAGTGCTTGAGAAACTTCCTTAAATCCACACATTCCTTTCTCAAGTATGTTGCGTAATCCTGCAACTAGGAACATATCAGAAATGCAGACAGACCAGTTCTCTCAGTGCAGTTTAGCCCCTGCAAAGCATATTTTCAAATCAAAGGATGGAAATGAGAAAGGAAAAGTGTGGCCCACTGGGGATTGAACCTCAGACCTCTGGTATGCCATTCCAGCATTCTAACCATTAAGCTACAGGCTCACATGGTCAGAATGGTCAGAATGTTTAGAAAAGAGAAAGCATGGCACCCCTTATAAGGTCACCTCATTTGCCACATCCTACACTGTTCTTAATTCTCAATAAACATTTGTCTTTGCCCATTTTGTTAATTATAAAATGCGTGTAGCAACCAGACAGTGTAAAAACAATGTGTGTTTTTATTTAATAAATCTTTGAAACAGAAAATTGCATAGAAATACTGAACAGCCAAAAACAAGTCATTGTTTCATAAGCATTTTATTTTACTATTATTCTTTTTCTTTTGTGAGCTGGGTAAGGCCTACTAGGCACGAGTGCCTGTTTTCAGTGGCAGCACGTGAGCACTGGCGAGATTAAGTGACTTGCTCAGAGTCACACAATATGCAAGTGGAGGGTGAGAGAATCAAACCCAGGTTGGCTGGATGTACCAATCTCATTCACAGCCTGTTACGTTAACCCCCAGGCTATATTGCCAGCCTTTTTTATGATTAATTTATTTTAAAACACCACATGATTCTTGTTTGCTTGGAAGATTATGCCCCTTTGCATGTACACATTTTTATGTCCCGGACATAGTCCACAGGTTTATGCATTTCCTCCAGCAGGGACCTAGGAAGAAAGGCAGTCCTCACTGTGATACAGAGCACCAGGTTTGGAGCACAGTTTGGCATGGATGGCATCAATGTTGGCAGAGAAGTCAAGCCTGCTATCAAACAACACACCGAGGTACTTAAAAGTTGGGGCTACTTTAAGTGGTGTGCCATCCAGCATGGAGAAGAGGGGAAGGGGGGCAATCCGGGTCAGCTTCTGGCTGGTGCCAAAGTCATAGCCACTGTTTTTGTGTGTGTGTGCATGTGTGTGTGTTGACCTGAAGTTGTTTGGACTAAAACCAATGCAGAACATTGTGAAAGTCTTGCTGAAGTGAGACTTTCAGAGATGCAGTCAAGGGACCCTAGGTGTAGGAAACTGTGTCATCTGCATACATGTGAACATGTGAGTTGGCACAGATGGAGGGGAGGTCATTTAAGAAGATGAAGAAAAGGACTGGAACCAAAATGGAGCACTGTGGGACCCTGGCCTGGATAGGGATGGGTGAGGAGATGGTGCCTCCTACCTATACCGACTGTTGACAGTTCGAGAGGTAGGAGTGGAACCAATCGACAGTATGGGCTGACAGGTTGGCAGAGCTCAGTTTATCCAGGAGGAGATGGTGTGCTTGGAAAACAGCATGGTCATGTGACTGGATTCCATCAGTCACAGTATAGTATTTGTCTTATCCCTTTTATAATGCATTATAATGTAATCTTTAAGGCACTTATCTTTTAGTTTCTTGGTAGTCCTCAGTTATGCCACCAGGTGGAAGGTTGAACTACTCGGTTAGCTTGCCAGTGGCAAAAACCTCAACAAGGCATAATTTCCATAGACAGATAAGTTTGAGAAACCAAAGGAACTAATTTTCTGAGGTGGCATTTTGTATTATAACAGTACAGCAATGCTTCTTTAGTTTGTGTTGCTTCTAGGTTTCTATCGAAAAATCAGAATATTTGAGCTTTGATATCTCGGTTGTTGTGATACCAGAAGATTGATGCTGGGCAGGTAAATACTAGTCCAGAACAGGACTGGTACCTGTACTTCAGCAAGGTCTTTGACACTGGGGTGCATGACAACTTTCTGGACAAAGATACACCAGTGCAGCACATGAGATATACATAAAGTGGATTGCCAGCTGACGTGGGGCAGGAAGCAGAAGGTTGTGATGGATGGGCAGTATTCTTTTTTTATTTTATTTTAGTCTTTGTTAACCGGTTAAGGACCACTAGGCACAAGTGCCTGTTTTCAGGGGTGATCTGGGAGCACTGGGCAGTTAAGTGCCTTGCTCAGAGTCATACAGTATGCAAGTGGAGATCTGAGCACAGAAGGCTATCTGTGGAAAACTTCAGGGGCTGTTGCTGGGGCGGGGCTGCTGCTTTTTAACATTTTCATGAATGATCTGGAAGCTAGGGTCTTCAGCGGGCAGCTTAGATTTGCTGATGATACTAAACTGGCCAGATGGTTGACTTCCTTGAGGATGGGGACACACTTCAGGAGAACCTAAGTCAGTGCTCCCAGATCTACAGGGATTCCTGTATTCTACAGGAATTTTGAGCCGTTCACAGGGAAATTATTTCCATAGACTTCTACTGGTTACACAGGAAAAAATGGCCAATTAAGCTTCCACAGGAAGCAATGTACTGTACAGGAAAGCACAGGAAAATTTCCCCGGAGCCACAGGGAAAATGCCAAATCAATCTGGGAGCACTGCTAAACAAACTGGATGACTGATCTGACTGCAGAAGTAATTGTAAAATTACAGCAACATGCACCAACCTTATAAACAGCAGTCACACACCAGGAAAAATCAAGGTACATGAATCATTCATTGAAGTAGCCGCAGTGAGGAATACCTCTTTACAGGAACAGCAGCAGGAGCTCCTCGCACTGAAATCTCTGACCAGATTCACTTAGCACGTTACCATGGCGACTCCTTGGTGATGTGCTAAGCAAAACCGGTGGGTGGTACCAGTGTGGGGAGCTCCTGCTGCCGTTCCTCTGAATGGGTATTCCTCACCGTGGCTACTTCAATGAATGATCGATGGACCTAGATTTCTTCTGGTGTGTGACTGCTGTTTATAAGGTTGGTGGATGGTGCTGTAATTTTACAATTGCTACAATCTCTTTATGTGCACATCCAGCCATGGTGCGGCTTTGCTTAAAGTCTGACTCCAGAAGTCTCAGATGCAATGTAACCAAATGCAACGTGCTACATTTGCGGAGAAAAACATAAGTAAAACCAACAAACTGTGCGGGGGGCTCCTATTTCTTCAGTGGAGGAGGTCAAATACCTGTGTGTCATACTAGACAAGGGTCTGAAGCATGATAAGCAGTGTATGACTACTGTCAAGAGGTTCAGTAAACTGGCGTGGTACATCAAATGTGCAGGTGACCAGCACAGCAGAGGAAGCAATTCTGCCTCTTTGCTTGGTCTTGTCAGGTCCCATTTGGAGTACTTTGTACAGTTCTGGGGTCCTCAATACAAAAACATCATTGAGACAGTTGCGAGCATACAACACAGCGCCACCAAAGTGATCAGGGGTAAGTAGGGCAAAAGCTATTAGGAGAGGTTGAGGTATTTTTTCACTCAGAGAGTGACGAACCTATGGAACAGCCTACCAGTGGAGTTAACGGACATGAAGGCATTGTAGCCTTTCAGGGTAAGCCTGGACAAATTTCTGCTTATGAACATAAGTGCAGGGTACCCTGTGTAATAGAGTGGGTAGGCAATCCCTGTTTAGTTCATGTTTGCATAGCATGCTTATTAATCCCTGTTCATGACATGTGTATGTTTGAAGGTCTGACATGACTGACCCTGGACGTGGAGTTCTGGAGGCATTCAGGTAGGGAATTGAAACCAAACACAGAGCTATGGTAGGGAGCTAATCAAGCACAGAGCTAATCAAACATTTATTTATTTATTTTATTTTGACTTTGATTACCAGGTAGGTGCACTGGTCCAGTGGACCGTTTGCAGGCACGAACAATAAAAGACAATAAACAAGGTTATATTAGCAACAGCAACATGCCAAGACTACACAAGCGCTAAGTACAAGGTATAGCAACAAGAGGGCAATCAGGTTGATTGGAATAAAGAACCTATAGTATATACATATATACATTTATACAATATAAAGCAAACAATCAGTAGGTAAAGACTAGGGAATATGAAAGAAGAGTGCATGCAGGTAGACAAGGTGCAGAAAACTCTGGAATCATTCAGATAGAGGAGACTCTGGAAACATCCAGGTCGGAAGCTAATCAAACACAACTGCGCTCACTGTTAATTAGGGTCAATGTAAAAAAAATTGACCTAGGCAACACAGGAGAAAAAGAGCACTGGGAGTGCTGGAAGCTCTGCTGAAAAGGGCAGGTTCAAGCTACAGAGACCTTTGGAAAGAACTCTGAAGTTTGTAAGTGGACTCTGTTATACTACCTGGAGGCTGGGAACCAGAGTAGTTGGTGACCAGAGGTTGTGAAAGAATTGCTGTGTTTAGTTAGAACTCCAGACAGGAGTAGTTTTTTTTATGTTGTTAAAGGGGTTGTGGCCCCGGCTAGTTGGAAACAAAGCTGCCTTAAATAAAATGCATTGTTGCACTTGACCTCGGATTGTGTATGTCTCCGTGGACACACCTACATCAGCCATCCAGAGAAATAATGAAGGTCACTCTACCACAAAAGGCATTCATGCACTTTGTATACTATTCAGGTATTCATGTACTGTATATGCTGTTCAGGTATACATGCAGGGGAGGACATAGACACATTACTGTTAGAAGATATACAAAACATGACAGCTAAAGGGGAGGTTCTGATAATGGGAGATTCAACATGCCAGATACAGATTGATCAATACCAGCAGGAACATCTGCCAGAACTAGACACATGATGGATTCCCTGCAGGGGAAGGGCCTCAAACAACTGGTATAACAACCCACAAGAGACAGGGCTATCCTAGATCTAGTACTGACTAACAGGGAAAGGATCACAGATCTCCAGGTAGAAGGTCACCTGGGGGCCAGTGACCATTACATGATATGGTTCAATTTGGCCACTAGAACTAAATCATCCCATTCCAAGGCAAAAATATGGGACTTCAGAGGAGATGACTTTGATAAGATGGCCAACAGAGTTAAGTTAGCACTGGCAAAAAGAAATACAGGTGGGGGGGGTACAGGCAAAGTGGGCAAACATTAAGGATGCAATACTTGAAGCAACATCCCATTGTGTTAGAGAGAAAAGGAAGTGCAAAATAAGAAGGAACCCACTTTGGTTCTCAAAAACAGTAGCAGAAAAGGGCAGAGCCAAAAGGCTGGCCTTCAGGAAATATAAGGGAACACAGAGGGATGAAGATAGGGAGGCATACCAAACTTCCCTAAGGGAAGCAGGGAAGGCAGTAAGGCAGGCAAAGGCACAAACCAAGGAAACACTAGCACAAACAGTAAAAGAAGGTGACATGACTTTCTATATATACATTAGTGAAAGGAGAAAGTCCAGAGGGGGTATTGCTAAGATCAAAGGAGATAAGGGGGCATGTGAGGAGGAAGACCATGTAAAAGCATCTATCCTAAATAGATATTTCTGCTCAGTATTCACTGAAGAGAAGGTAGGGCAGGGCCCACAGCTCAGCACCATGGACACAGGGGGGAGGGAGGTGAGCACTAGTCCCTTCACAAAAGAAAGGGTCCTACTAGAGCTTGCTAAGATCAGGGTGGACAAGACAATGCAACCTGATGGCCTACATTCCAGGGTACTAAAGGAGCTAAGGATGGAACTAGCAGAGCCATTATCAGAACTGTTTAGTGAGTCTCTGAGCACAGGAGAGGTCCCAGAAGACTGTAGAAGGGCTGATGTGATCCTACTCCACAAGAGTGGTAGCAGGGAGGAGGCAGAGAACTACAGACCAGTCAGTCTTACCTCAGTAGTGGGCAAGATTATGGAGGAACTCTTTAAGGAAAGGGTAGTGCAACACCTGGAATCCATAGGAGCACAGGATCCAAGACAGCATGGGTTTACAAAAGGAAGGTCCTGTCAAACTAATCTCATAGATTTCTTTGACTGGGTAACCAGAGTGATGGACCAAGAGGGAGCAGTTGATGTCGCCTACCTTGACTTCAGCAAAGCTTTCGACACTGTTCCACATAGAAGATTGATTAATAAGCTGGGTAGGCTCACGTGGGTCAGAAGTTGGTCAACTGGCAAACTGGTGGACGGCAGAAAACAGAGAGTGGTGGTAAACGGTATACAGTCAGAAGAGATGCAGGTCACAAGTGGGGTACCTCAGGAATCAGTCCTGGAGCCAGTCCTCTTCAATATCTTCATCAGTGACATTGCAGATGGACTGGAGGGTAAGGTTTGTCTGTTTGCAGATGACACCAAGATCTGCAACAGAGTAGATGATCCAGATGGGGTGGGCAGAATGAGAAGAGATCTGGATAAACTATCAAAATGGTCAGAAAAGTGGCAGCTGGGGTTTAATGCAAAGAAGTGCAAGATCATGCACATAGGGAAGAGAAACCCCTGAAGCCGCCTATAGGCTGGGAGGAGAGTTTCTGGCAGTCACAAGGGAAGAAAGAGACTTGGGCATCATCATCACCGATGACCTGAAATCATCCAAGCAGACCACTAAAGCAGTAGGTAAGGCTAGGGGGATGTTGAGGTGTATTAGTAGTGGTATCACAAGTCATAAGAGGGGAGGTAATAATCCCTCTTTACAAGACACTGGTTAGGCCCCATCTGGAGTTCTGCATGCAGTACTGGAGGCCACACCTTCACAAAGACATTAACCAAATTGAGGCAGTCCAGAGAAGGGCAACCAAAATGGTGCAGGGACTGCATCAGAAAACATATGAGGACAGATTAATGGAGCTCAATATGTATACCCTAGAGCAAAGGATGGAGAGCGGTGACATGATCGGAACATTCAAACACCTTAAGGGCTTTAACAAGGTGAAAGAGTCTAACATGTTTCAATATAAGAAAAATAGCAAGACAAGAAGACACAGCATGAGATTAGAGGGAGGCCGATTAAGGGGTAATGTGAGGAAGTTCTTTTTCACAGAAAGGGTGGTGGATGCATGGAACGGCCTACCTCAATAAGTGGTGAATATGAATACAGTGCAGGGCTTCAAAGAGGTATGGGATAGACATAAGGGAGCAATACAGATGAGTATGAATAGATAGGCCATTGACAGAGCAAATGACAATGGCACATTTATAAGGTAGAAAAATAAATGGGAAGACTGGATGGGCCTTGCGGTCCTTATCTGCCGACAACTTCTATGTTTCTATGCACTGTGTCTACTATTCAGGTATTCATGCACTGTGTATCCAGTTCAAGTATTCATGTACTCTGTATACTATTCAGATATTCTTGCACTGTATATACTGTTCATGTACTCATGTACTTTGTATACTATTCAGCTATTCATGTACTGTGTATCTTATTCAGGTATTCATGTACTCTATACTATTCAGGTATTCTTGCACTGTATATACTATTCAGGCAGTCATGCACTTAGTATACTATTCAATTATTCATGTAGTGTATCTACTATTCAGGTATTCATGTACTGTAAATACTGTTCAGGTATTCATGCACTGTATATACTATTCAGGTATACATGCACTCTGGATGCTATCCAGGTATTCATGTACTGTATATACTATTCAGGTATTCATGCACTGTATATACTATTCAGGTATTCGTGTACTGTATATACTATTCAGGTATTCCTGCACTGTATATACTATTTAGGTATTCATGTACTGCAGGTACTATTCAGGCAATCATGAACTGTATATACTATTTAGATATTCCTAAACTGTATGTACCATTCAGGTGTTCATGCACTGTATATACTATTCAGGTATTCATGCACTGTATATAGTATTCAGGTATGCATGCACTGAATATACTTTCAGGTATTCATGCACAGTATATGCTATACAAGTATTCATGTACTATATATACTATACAGGTATTCATGCACTGTATATACTATTCAGGTATTCATGCACTGTATATAGTATACAGGTATTCATGCACTGTATATACTATTCAGATATTCATGCACTTCATATACTCCTCAGGTATTGTTCACTTGGGAGCTTAAGCAGCAGCCAGGTAGGAAAGAGGGCTGGAGTTATATTCTGTTTTAACTGAAATATTTGAATAGTTTGTAAGTGAAATTAGTTTTATGTGTTAAAAATTATTACCTTGAATTAGAACCTGGTTAAATACTGAAAAGCCACTGGGGGTTGGGATTGAAGGCTGAGTATTTCTGTTTGGGACTGAAATTGAAGCAACAGGAGCTGGTGGGCCTGTGACATCGTATGGTACCTGATGTCTGCTTACATACACTATTAGAGTGGGACCGAACACACACTGGACTGTATGTGTTTGTGAGACTTGGGAGCGTTATTGGTGGGGTTGAAGTGGGTTTGTAAATAACTACAGTCAGTATAGAGAGAAACTGTACTCAGGGGAAGGGACTGAAAAGGGGTGTGCTATTATAAACAGAAGGGAATCAGGGTGGCCGTATTCCACCATGGCAGGCATCTTTGGAAGGGTTGTAGGCTGCACAGGCTGTGGGATAGCAATAATTCTAAATTGGGCCTGGAGAGAGGCTCCCACTCACAGACAACTATCTTGTATCAGGAGTGAGGTATATTGGTTAAGGAGTAAGCTGTGGGAGCTGGGGGTGTCCAGGATAAGGAGGTGTGGATGTGTGCAGCAGAAGGGTGGGGGCTGAGGAGGCTGGGGCAACGCTCTGAAATTACAGGACGTTATGTTACAGCAAGCAGGAGGGATATTGGGACAGAGGACCTTAGATAGGGAAGTTGATGCTAAGGGAAAGCGTCTGGGGTGAACATTCTGAATACAAAGAGACTGGAGGGAAGGAGTCAGGAGGGGCTGTGTGCGGAAGCCTAAAACAGCAGACTGTGGGAAGGGAGCTCCTAAGGTGACAGTGCAAGAGAGGAAGAAGAGGGTCAGTTTAGAGATGCAGTCAGGGAAACTCAGGTTACTTGATGGAGGCTGATATAGAGTGTCACAATAAATTTGAGCTACTACAACCTAGAGGGGAGGAAGGGGTTGGTGGAAATGAGGAAACTTATACAGAGGCCGGGGGGAGGGAGTCGGATACCCATAGGGCATCACAGACCAGCTATGGAAAGGATAGACATAGTCCCAGAGGGAGAAGGGGAAACATATATGTTAAGCAAATGGGGGAGATGCAACATATTCCAGACATGAGGGAGGAGAGCATGATTGGAGAGAAACTGGGAGACAAGGAGGTGGGAGAGGAGCCCTCTTCAGCTGGGAGGTCAGTACCAAGGATGGGGCCCTAGCTAAAGGGGACCCACAGAGAACCTCTGGAAGCAGGGGTACTATTACAAGGGGGGAGGATGGTGGTGTGGGAAGGGAAACCATCAGGCCAGGATAAATGGTTCAGATAAGAGAGGGTTAAAGGGGACACCTATTCAGAGGGGGTTTGAGTTAAGTGGGCAAAATAGCAAGGGAGGCAGAAAGGGGAGGGTGACAAGGGGGTCTCTAATAAGGCAGGAAGACTCCCATGAAATTGAGATCATGAATAAAGGGGGGTAAGGGGGGCTACGAGGGCATAGTGGAGGTAACCATAAGGATGATGGCGGTGTTAAGGTTCTGTTACTGGGAGACTCGATGATTAGGGGTATCCATTGGGAGGGACAGGGGGGTGGATGCCATAGCCAGGTGAAGGTAGTGAGTATCTCTGGGCTGACAGTGCACAGAGCAAAGTTCATGGTGTATGAAATGGTTAGGGACTGTGGAGGAACCGATTCTGGTGCATTTGGGAACTAATGATCTAGAGGAAATAGCATTTGGAAATCCAAGCAAGGTTCCAAGAACTTGCCAGAGTCTGTCGGGATAATGATGCAACATTTCCTTCTGGAGATATTACTAGTACCAAAGGCCTCAGTGGAGAAAAAAAGCAATACAGAGGTTAATGACTCACAGAAGTGGGGGAAGAGAATGGGTTGGGGGTGTTAGGGAACTGAAATGGAGTTTGGGAGGATAAGGGACTATATGCCATGATAGGGTTTCATCTTGCCCCATTAGGGAAGGAAGTCCTAAACAGGGATGGCTGACTACATACAAGAAAGGTGGGGTTTAAACTTGTAAGGGGGGGAAGGATAGGAGGGCTGACCAGAAGCCCTCTCCTTCAGATGAGGAGTAGCCGTCAAGCCCAAGAGGGGAGGAAACAGACTGGAGGTGGAGGTTTCAGGAGGAGCAGGGGAGGATGGAAGTATAAGGAATCTGGGTGGGGTTCGACAAAGAGGATCTAGGATAAGGGGTGGGGTTGGTGTTAATAAATGCCAGGAGCTGGGAAACAAGTTGTCGGAGTTCCAGGCCATGCTGTTCGGGGGTGGATGTGGCGGGCATGGTCACGGAGACGTACAACAAAAACCACGACTGGGACCAAATGTACAGGGCACACTATGCTTAGGAAGGATAGAAAGGAGGTCGAGGGGTGGAGTGGCTATGTTCATTAGAGATGATATAGAAATTGCTATGGTAGAAGAGGCGGAGGGAAACGGGGGCCTTATGGGTCACTCTTTACGATCCCCAGCAGGAGATAAGGTCAAGCTGGGAGTAGTACATAGGCCCCCGGATGAGTGATGTTCTAGAGGATGGTTTGCTTGACAACATCATTGCCCAGTGTGGTCCAAAAGGGAAGGAGTGGTGTTGATGGGGGACCTTAATATGCCAGGTACAAACTGGGGAACCATGTCCTCTAAGGTGGCCAAGGAGCAGAGGCTGCTGGATGGCTTCAGGATGTGTTCTTAACACAGCATGTGATGGAGCCTCAGGGAGAGTATGTCCTGGATGTGGTTCTGGCAGATGAGGATCTGGTAAGGGACATAGCTGTACAGGACCCCTGACTGGGAGTGACCACAATACTGTCTGGTTTCAAATAAGCATGGGGGAGTGGGGTGAGATCTAGGACACTGGCAGTGGACTCAGGGGGCAGACTTATGGGCATGGGAAATATTCTCAAGGATCACTTAGAGGGATTACCTCAATGACAAGTGTGGAAAGGAGATGGGAGGTCATAAAACGGGGACTTCATGAGGCAGTCAGGATCTGCGCTAAGTTGAAACGTAAGGGAGCAAGGTCACGTAAACCATGCTGGTGGTCCAGTGAGGTACAGGTAGCAGTCAGAGAAAAGAAGGCCTACAAAAAATAAAACAACAAGAGGAATAGGGATAAGGAAATGTACCAGCTTGCATCTAGAAAGTCACCCGTATGGTGAGGGGAGCAAAGTCCAGTAAAGAGCAGCGGCTGGCACAGGGATACATGGAGGGGAAAAGGGTTCTTCCGGTACATTGGGGGAGGGAGAAAACTAGGGCATCTCAGCAGATTGAGATCAGAAGGAGGGTGGTGGAAGAGGCGAGGGACCAGGCAGAGGTATTTAACGAGTACTTTGCCTCTGTGTTCACTAGGAGGATGGATATCTACAAAACAAGGCATGAAGGGGATGAAGCGGCGGGAGTGGGATCAGGGAGCAACAGAAATGGAGCAAGAGGGAGGAAAGGTACCCCAGGAGGTCACATCTGGATAAGGATAAAAAGACCAGTAAGGGGAGGGACGGATGATGCTATCTCCACCAAAAGGGTGTGGTTAGCCCTCAAGGCCCTAAAGAAAACAAATCTCCTGGGCGGATGGCATTCATCCAGAGTACTATGGGAACTGGCGGACATACTGGCTGCACCCTGGCGAGAGCTTTTCAGCAGGTCACTTGAGACAGGGAGGTACCTAGGGATTGTGAGAGGCACATGTGGTACCAATCCATAAAGGGGTGGAGGAAGTACAGGTAATTATAGACCCATCAGTTTGACCTCGGTGGTGGGAAAATTAATGGAGAGTATACTAAAGGAATGATTGGGGTGTACTTGGAGGAGGTGGGAGGTCTGGATAGTCGGCAACATGGGTTTGTGCCAGGTAGATCATGTCAAACCAACCTTGTGGAGTTCTATGAATGGGTAACATCAGAACTGGACAGGGTAAGCCTGTGGATGTATTATTCTTGGACTTCAGGTAGCTTGACTCTGTCCCCACAATGGTCTGGTGGAGAAACTGATGGGGTTAGGAGTAGGCCCTTGATGGTCAGATGGATTGAAAACTGGCTAGCTGGACGCACTCAGAGAGTAGTGGTCTGTGGGGGCTCGAACCCTAAAGAGGTTGGTAGTGGGCACCAAGGGCTCGGTCCTGGGTCCGATCCTGTTTAATGCATACATATCAGACATCAGGAGGGTATAGGGTGAAATGAGTCTCTGCAGATGACTCCAAGATGGAGCAGTAGTTGAGGGAGAAGAGGGAGGGTGGCCCTGCAAGGGGACCTGGACACCCTGGAAAGCTGGGCTCACACATGGAAATTAAATTTCAATATCACCAAGTGCAAGGTGTTGCATCTTGGTCAGGAAACCCTAAACACAGGTCACACCCTGGGAGGGAGGCGCTGAGGCCTCAATAGGGGAAAAAAGACCTAGGGGTCATGGTGGATACATGTATGAATAACTCTGAGCAGTGCAGGAGAGCAGCTAGCAAGGCAAACAGGATGTTGGGATGCATCATAAGGGATCACCTCTAGGAGCAGGGAAGTGATTCTGCCGCTGTACAATGGACTGGTTAGACCACACCTGAGTACTGTGTACAGTACTGGAGACCACATTTGAAGAGGACATACAGCTCCTGGAGAGGGTACAGAGGAGGCAACAAAGATGATACGAGGCTAGGGATTTGACTTATGAGGACAGACTTGAGGAGCTCTGCCTGTTTTCATTGGAGGAGAGGAGAGACAGGGGGACATGACTGAGGTCTCAAGGCACCTCAAGGAATAAATAGGGTAAACATGGAGGGATCTTTAGACTAAAGCAGGGAGGTATCACCAGAGGCATGGTTGAAGTTGGAAGGTGGAAGGGTGAGGGGGAAAAGAGGAGGAGGTTTTCACCGAGAGGGTGGTGGACCCTTGGAATGCACTGCCTGGTGAGCTGGTTCAGAGATCCACAGTGGAGGGCTTCAAGAGAGGGTGGGACAGACACAGAAAGTGGATGTATCAGATGATGGCCTGTCCCGGGGGGGTGGGGATGGATGATAGGGGTTTCTAGAGAACAAGGGATGGGAGGGTCTCGGCACCCAACTAAGGATCTAGGTTCGAGCAGACTCGATAGACCGTAAGGCCTAATCTGCTGGCAAATAGTATGTTAGTATGTTAGTATTCATGCACTGTGTATACTGTTCAGGTATTCATGCACTGTATATACTATTCAGGTATTCCCACACTGTGTATATTATTCAGGTATTCCTACACTATGCATATTATTCAGGTATTCCTGCATAGTATATACTGTTCGGGTGTTCATGGACTGTATATTCTGTTCAGGTATTCATCCACTGTATATACCATTCAGGTATTCATGCTCTGTAAGTACTATTCAGGTATTCATACACTGCATATACCATGCAGGTGCTCATGCACTGTATATAGTATTCAGATATTTATGTACTGAATATACTTTCAGGTATTCATGCACAGTATATGCTATACAGGTATTCATGCACTTTATATACTATATGGGTATTCGCGCACTGCATATACTATTCAGACATTCATGCACTCTGTATACTCTTCAGGTATTCATGTACTGTATATGCTGTTCAGGTATTCATGCACTCTATATACTATTCAGGTATTCATGCACTGTATACAGTATTCAGATATTTATGCACTGTATACACTATTCAGGTATTCAGGCACTGTGTACAGTACTCAGGTATTCACACACTGTATATAATAGTCAGGTATTCATGCACTGTATACAGTATTCAGGTGTTCATGCACAATATATACTTTTCGGGTATTCATACACTGTATATAGTATTCAGACAGTCTTGCACAGCATACACTACTCAGGTATTCATGCACTTTATACACTATTCAGGTATGCATTCACTGTGTATACTATTTAGGTATTTATGCACTGTATATATTATTCAGATATTTATGCACTGTATATACAGTTATATTAAAGTATTTATGCACTGTATATAATATTCAGGTATTCATTACTATTCAGGTATCCATGTACTGTGTATACTATTCAGATATTCATGTACTGTACATATTTTTCAGGTATTCTTGCATTCTATATTCTATTCAGGTATTCATGCACTGTATATACAATTCAGGCAGCATACTATTCAAGTATCCATACACTGTATGTACAATTCAGGTATTCTTGCACTGTATATACTATTCATGCATTCATGAATATATTTATAGTCACACCTGGAAAACAGCATTGGCTCAGTGTGCCTTTCCCAGTTACCAATTTTCAGCAAATAAAGAAATAAATTCATAAATAAATATACATATGTTTGAGCAACAGGGTATAGCAGGGAATGATTTATAATAATGCCTGAAGTAAGCAATAACTCACTCCAGGGTGTGGGGTTACTGGGGATTAATCAACACCCTGAGTGCATTGTGAGGCACGAGGGCAAAGCCCGAGTGTCTTCGCAGAATCCAGGGTGTTGATTAATCCCCAGTAACCCCCTCACCCTGGAGTGGGTTATTGTACTTATAACATGGGCTCCAACAACTTTCAAAAATGTTATTTAATTTTTCAAAAATTTAGAAAAATCTCCAGTCTGAATGTGGTATCCTTCCACTTAAATTCACACAGAATAAAGTAGTCCCTGCAGTAATTCTGGTGTTTTCTTTCCTTATTTTGGTTGCTTTTGGTGAATTTCATACAATTTTGTTGCTTAGAAGAACAGTTATTTGTGATTGCATAGTTGCAGTAAGTTAAAATGTTATTTGGAGACACTTATCTCGCTTGTTTCTGGTGTTCGATTGATGAAAATTCTCTGTCCCCGTTGTGACTTCTGATGATTCCTTTACAGAGTTAAACATTCATTCCCTATATTGCGTGATGTTAGTTTTATTAATGATAAGTACATTTTTACAATGACATTATGTTTAAATAATATGTTTTTATTCAGCATCTACACATCCACATGAAGCAAGTACCCGCATGTGTTCAACGAAAGCATGCCAACTGGAACCTTTCTGTCGCTACTACAATTCCGTTTAAAAAAATGCTGAAAACATGACCAGTTCTAAAGTTTACAACTGGAACCCATTTAAACATTGATTACTGCTTCTACTGCTGTACTATAACAAAACTAATACAGTTAAACATGAACAATAATACATTTGCCTTTGGAGTCATGCTTTCTACTACTATTTGTAACATGGCAAAAAAAGCAGTGGAGAATAAAGAAAAGAGATTGGAGGAATGAGATCATGTGGTACATTAGAAACCATGGTCTAATACCATAGTAGATCATGGTTGGTGATGTAGTACAGACAGAGACCACACGAAGTCAAAGCAGGATAGTAATATATGCAAAATGTTAATATATGCATATGCAAATGAGGGACCGAGAGTATAAAATGATGTAGGCAGCGAGTGAGAGAGGGAGTAGCCATTGATCAATGTGGCAAAGAGAATGGATGAGTATACAGTAACATTTTGTCTATGTGTAGTAGCTGGAATAACTAGATATGCAGATAGTTTAAAAAAAGGAGATATGGAAGCGGTCAAAGCACCTAGGAAGGTGGCAGAGAAACGAAAGAGATGTGAAGTGATGTTAGAGAGCACTGTTGCAGAAGAGAGAGAAATTGATCAGAGGGTCACGGAGAAAAGAAAGATAGGTGAAATAATGGAGAGGTCCAGTGATGAGGCAATGAAAGTAGGAATGCAAAAGAGATATACAATTGTAACAGAAGATGAGCTTGACAAGCTAGAGGAGAAGAAAAATGAGAGAAACACTCATAAAAATACATAATGGTCAGTAAATCTGTTTCTTGACTGGATGACATCAGTAAAGGAGAATAAAGATTTGAAAACTATAGGACTTGAGGAGCTAGCTGTGTTGTGTTGCTTCGATGGTTCTATGGGTCTGTTAGAACAACTGACGGTAAGCAGTACAGCATCAGTTCTTTCATAGGGCTCAGAGCTGGGATAAATAGACATCTAAACAGCAGTGAAATAAATAGGAAAGTAAACATCAGCACGGATGCACAATTTAGAGCAGCAAACAATTTGTTCCTGGCAGTGCTGAAAGAGTACCGACAAGCAGGACAAGATGTGGCTGGACACCACCTGAGAATAACAGATGCTGATCTAAGGAAAATAAGAAGCTGCGCGAAGTTGAATCCACAGTCAGCATATGGGTTGGTGTGCCAATTGTGGTTTCAGCTGCAGCTGGGATTTGCAAGACGAGGTAGAGAAGGGCTGACAAAGCTGAGGCAGAACTCATTTGTACTGAAAAAAGATGATTAAGGTAGAGAATACTTGCCAGTGTGTTTTAATGAGTCAACCAAAAATCATTTATCTGTGTCTGAGCACAATCGTAATGCACAATGTGGAATACTGTATGCGCAGCCAGAAAGTGCAAACTGCCCAGTAGCACTATATAAAGAATATATCTACCATTGTCCCACAAATCCACCCTCATTCTATCTACATCCAAAAAGATGTCCGCAAGATGTGCTAGATACAAAGCAGTGCTGGTATGGGCTTCAAGCAATGGGGCAAAATTGTCTTGGAGACATGATGTCACAAATCTCCGCAGATGCTGAACAGAGCCTGTGGTACACAAATCACTGTATCCACAGCACAGCTGTCCACCTATTGTCTGAGGCCGGGTTAGCATCCAGGGGGATAATGACGATAACTGGACACAGATGCAAAACCAGTTTAAAAAGCTATTGGTCTCCATCTGCTAATGACCGGCAGAAGTGGTCAACAATACTATCAAGGAACACCTCAGAAATGTGCAGTGGGACAAAAGAGAGTGAAAGAAAGAGCCGTAGTGAAGTGGAGAGCCAACATGCAGAAAATCAATATATGGGGAAAGCCTACATGGGGAAAGCCAGAAAGAGTGACAGCAAAGACAAAGGAAAGAGAGCTGAAAGAGAGGAAAATCAAGGATGTAGGTTAGAGAAAACAAAATCACATGAAGATATGAACAGGGAGAGATCTGAGGCCTCGAGGGAAAGAACGGAGACTTCCAGAGAAGAAGAGTTATCTGAGTCAGAGAGAAGCAACAGAAACAAAGAAACTGAAATGGAGAAGGCAGCGCAGTGGAAGACGATACCGGTAATTGCAGAAGAACAGGAGACAGCAGGACAAGCGACAGAGCCAAGTGTGCCTGGTCTGGCGACGAGGAGTGCGGAGAGCAGCGAGAGAGAAAATCAGTGGGGCCCGTTTGAGTTAAGCAGGTTCACAATCAATAGGCCAGTCAACTTCAACTATTGTTGCACATCAGCAAACCCAAACTGTAACAGTGAGAAATGAATAAATGTTAAAATACAGCCTATCTGTGTAAGATGGAGAGCAGCAAAATATGTCAATAGAACTGTGTTCGAGGATCCTGTTGAGCTGGGCGGTAAAAGTTAACTGTAGATCAGTAAGACTCCAAGCTGGAGAAAGTGCAGCACAACAGAAATGTTAGACTGGGGTAAACATCGAAGCACAGCGCAGTACTGTAATGGTGGGCAACATACACAGCTAGAAATGTAGCGGCAGGATGCTAACAAGGAGCGCAGGAGAGATGGCACAATGCAGCCTGGGAGCAAGCACAAACAGAAGTAAGTGACAAATGCATGAGTGGAAAACAGCATGAACGGGGATAGCGGTAGCAAACTCAAGCTATAAAGTTGAGTAATCCACAGTGAAATAGGAAGAGAAAGGGGTGAAGAAATGTATAGCCGGTAACGATGTATGGGAGTGCATGCAGCAAAGCATCCCACAATGCACCAGCGCAGCAATAGAAATGTTAACATAACAAGCAGTACAATCAGAAATCAGCCGCCTCGATAGTTGTAAGAAAAGAAGTATGAAATCACAGCAAACAGTAGTGTGCAATGGTGAAATAAAAAAGTCACAGTTTTTTGAGACCCACGATGTTAGTGGGTGAGGTTGTCTAATTGTTTTCAATGATCTCAAAGTGTATTCTGCTTCAAAGCAATAAAACGTTTGCATCAAAACAAGACCATTGTCATGACTCAGTGAAAAAGACTTACAAAGCATAACTCCTACTGTGTAAAAGCCATGTTACAAGCGGATTAAGCCACTCGGAAGCATGGGTCTGCTGTCCATGATTGGTTGGTTGGACCCACTCGGCCTACGGCCTCGCGGGCCAACCCCTCCCCCAACCATGGATTAATTCCACAGAAGACCCATGCTTTCTCGTGGCTTAATCCTTACTTCTACTACTGCAATTTCTCTTTCCACTTTTTGCTTTCTACTGCATATAAACAATAATAGTACTGCTAAACATGAACTTTTTTGGGTTACTGTGACACTTTAAGCCATTGTTGTACAATGTAATGTTTGTTTTCACAAATTTCTAGGAAACCTACAGTGTCTGCCTGGGCTGGTGGGTGGGAAAAATGATATGCTCCTTTGCAGTAAATAACGCTTTCTACTGAAGAGCAACTTCTTTTTACTCGATTTTACTACTATTCACTATGAGTCTACACTGACCGTTCAGGCAGGTGGGTGAGTTTCAGTTCAGCACTTTGGCAGTTACTGCACGTTTTCAAACTGCTGCGCTGTATGTCTATTAGTGCAATGCAGTGCAACACTTCAACAACACCGCTTCCTTCCGTTCGTCAGAGAGCTGAGAACTAGACAAGAGTAGGGATTTCAGCTATCACCTACTCACTCGAGCTGTGGGTATAACATACATTAATGTATGCCCCTCGTCATGCTTCTCCTTCAATCACAAACATCACAGATGGAGCCCATGTTATAAGACAATGTTTATGATACCCTCTGGAGTACTCTATAACAAATATATAATAATTTACTGTATTTAGGTAAATATGATGCAATTCTGTGGCATTAGTCAAAAAGTGGGCAGCCATCAGTTCCTCTCATTTGAATATTCAGTATCCAGCCAGACCTCCCTTAATTCAAGCCACTTTATAATGAACATTATAAGCACAATAATCTTAAATTATTTAAGGTTTGCTAGCCGAACACTTCAGTATACAGTATGAACCACGCACTACTGGAAAACCTGCAATATATGTGGTTAAGGAGCTACAACAGCCTTTCTCTTAGGTGGCCAGTGTTTGACTATGACATAAATTACATAGGAAATAAGTTTGGAATTTTCTCAGGTAGTAGGTCATATCACAAAAACTCTTTACCCAAAAGACACCTTGGAATAGACTGGGAAGAGTGAAAAAAAATGTTCTGCCTCACTCTATAAAGAGGGTGATGGCCACTGAATTGCAGGAAAAATCAAAGTACAGTAGCTAAGCAGTATGGAGAAACCAGCAGTACCACATGGTCAGTGTGTTGTACTCTGCCTGTAATTAAACTTAAGTAAACCCAACATGAAGGGGTGAAACACTCATCTTTCATAATCATTATATTCATTAGGTGCAAAATAATAAACCCTATTCTTTTGTAAAGAAAATGGCTCAGACGTGAATCTTAAATTACCCTAGAAAAAGCATTGTTTACCATATATTATAAAATGGATAAGAGAAGTACTGGAAGCTGTCATTGACCAGTGATGAAGATGATATCTCAGTATATCAACATGATTCAAAACTAATTACCAAGCTCAGCCATTTCCTACCATTTTGGAACCATTTTAAAATTGCAAAAAATACACTCATGGGTGTGGTATATTGTGGGATACTATCAGTTCTTGGGTGGCTGAAGGCGCCCAGGGAATTATGAAATCTCATGACAGTCCACATCCTGTTGTGTATTATTGCTTAATGATAAAACAATGGCTGGAAATGGAGCATTTTGATTGGTTGACAGCATTTTGACGTGGACATCTTGATGACTGTGAACCCTCACGTACAGTAGAAACATAAGATTTTCAGCTATAAAAACATTCATATAGAAATATAAAAGCTGTTTAGTTTAATAACAGTGTTAATGCATTCCAGGGGTTGTGTTTCCTTTGTTAATCTAATCCGGGGGGGGGCAGGGTACTGAGCATCATCTCGGACCACACGAGTCCCTGAGGGTTAGATCAATGGATGGTAATTCACCTCCTGCTGCTTAATGGGGTTTGACATTATTTAGAGGCTCAGCACCAGCTATAGTATGTGATCTTGCAGTAGTCAAAGGCCACTAAGTAGTCTGAAATATTTGTTTGCATTTCCTATTAAATTCAAATGCCTTGAAAAATCATACCTCCTTCTCTCTCTCTCTCTCTCTCTCTCATTCTCTTTCGCATGCCTTCTGTTGTTCAGGATCTTGTAAGTACCAACATCACAAGCAAAGTTTATGGACAACCACAACCAACACAACAAAACAATACATGCTGTCAACCATTTACGACAGTTCCATACTTTAGTAAATGGGGCTGCGTCAAAGTTATTAGTACATGGGGCTGCGTGGGAGTATTCTGGCAGTATACATCTACAGGTACCGTCAAGCAGGTGCTATAAAAGTGTGGCCAGCATGGAGCAGACATTTCAAAGAAGTCCGTCTTTGTGAGGTGAGAAAGAAATTCATATTTCACAGTTATAACTCTAATCTTCACTCATAATCAAAGGCGGGCAAGCAGGGTACTGGGAGCCATCTCATACCACTGAGGATTAGATCAGTGGACGGTAACCCAACTCCTGTTGCTTAATGGAGTTTGACATTGTTTAGAGGCTCAACACCAGCAATCGTATACGATCCTGCTGCATTCAATGATCACTAAGTAGCTGAAATCTTTGTTTGCATTTCCTAATACATTCAGATACATTGAAAAGTCATGCTTTCCACAATATTAGCTGCGAACCATTCATGACAGTTCCATTCTCAAGCTATGGGGCTTTGTAGCAATGCTGTTAGTTTCTCTGTGGCTGCGTGGGAGTCTGCTGGCAGTATACGTCTACAGGTACCATCAAGTAGATGCTATAAAAGTCTCACCTGCATGAAGCAGACATTTCAAAGAAACCTGTCTTTGTGAAGTGAGAAAGAAGCTAATATTTCACAGTTATTACACTGAAGTTTAAGGCAGGATCCTTTACGGCCCCATCAAAAATGATATAACTAAATCTGGCAGGAGCTACAGGAAATATGTTGAAAAATGTACGGTGACAGGGTGAGGGGGCTTGTATAGTGTTAAGCATGGTATGTAAAGTATAACATTTTAAGACAAAGAAATGTACTAATGTAGGCAGATAAACTCTGGAATTTCTCTGGCACTTCACAGATAAATTAATGTTCCTTTAATTTTCCAAAACACCATTTTGAAATTGCAAGTTACACTTTAATACATGGCAAATTTGGGATGTGGTACTATTTTACACTCATCCCAAGATATATAGGATGTGGGGGGGGCGCCTGTGGGATAATGAAGTTATTTGTATTGTTGTCTGTGACCTCGAGTAACCTCACGAGTGGCAAAGCCATGAGTGTGGGTTACGAGTGGTCACTAGCAAGTGTAGAAATAATTTTGTTATCCCACAGGTGCCTCACGCATATCTGATTTATGAAACAGGATTTTGGGGGTTCAGTTTTGTTATATTTTATTTTTTTCTTAAGTTCCTTCCCATGTTTTTTCTCTGTGCCTGGTTGCTGTGTTTGGTTTGTAGGGTTGCTCTGCTGAGAAACAGGAAAAAATGACTTTTTTTTTTTAAGAGTGTTTTCATTTAAAATGTGGTTCCAGTTCTGGGGGGGGTGGTTAGGATGTGCATTTTGTGAGTCTTTGGGACTGTGACAGCACAGGTTGTAAAGAGCACTGTGGGAAGGTGAAAGTGAAACTGGGAGGCAGTACTGCTGAGCAGTCAGCACAGGTGGTGGTGGTTAGTGATGTAGTCACTAAGTGTGGATAAATGGGTGATGATGTAATCACTATGTGGATAAATAAATGTATCCACACTGTAACTCAGATAAATGGATTTATCACACTCTGTTTATCCAGACACCTGTTGCATAAATATATATATATATAATATATATATATATATATATATATATATATGTATATATACACATATATACATACATACACATATATACATATATACATACATACATACATATAGGTCGGATATTCAGAAGGGTTCGCCATACAACCCACTGATCGTATGGTGCGATATTCAAATGGGGATTGTGCTGGCACAAATCCCGATGCACAGGCGCATTAGTAATGTATGGCGCGGGTAGGAGGGGCTTGCCAGTGCATACTCCACATCCTGATATTCAGCCCGGGATGTGTTGGGAGTCCATGCATGCACAACTCCTACTTGCGCCACACACAGGTGAGCCAAAAAAAAAAGGAACAACAGCTGGCCACCCACAGGTGAGCTGCCGTACTGCAAGGCGCAACACGGCAGCTGCCACCTGTGGATGGCCACCTGAGCTCTGGCTGCACCTTCGTGGCGACGCCCCCCATGCCCGATCGTGGGCATTTGTGTAAATATTATAAGTCCAATATTCCTGGTGGTCCAGTGGACCGCTTGCAGCTTGATCACAGGCATCCGTGTAAAATGATATATCCAATATCCCCGGTGGTCCAGTGGACCGCTCACAGCCCAATTGCGGGCATATGTTACAAAAACAAAGTCCAATATCCCTGGTGGTCCAGTGGACCGCTTGCAGGCCAATCACGGGCATCCATGTAAAATGATATGTCCAATACCCCTGGTGGTCCAGTGGACTGCTCGCAGCCCAATCGCAGGCATATGTTACAAAAAACAAAGTCCAATATCCCTGGTCGTCCAGTGGACCGCTCGCAGCCCGATCATGGGCATATGTTACAAAAACAAAGTCCAATATTCCTGGTGGTCCAGTGGACCGCCGCAGCCTGATCACGGGCATATGGGCCAATAAGGAGAGCGCCACAGTACCCCCTCCCCACCCACCCACCCACTGAGCCCCACCGGTCCTGCCCTCCGGTCAGCAGTGGGCAGCAGCACCTCACCCACCTGCCGCCCCACCGCCCGCTGACTGACAGTGTATGGTAGGGCTATACACCCATGGGTCCACAGCGTGAGCCAATGGGCGTGCAGCCCTTACCGTACTACACAGTCCAGATATGATCCATTCACAGTCCCAACAGAGCTCCACTGAGCTCGCTCACTCCCCCTCTCTCACTCACTCATTCTGTTTCTCCTGGCACTGCAGGCTGCCCTTTTGTACTGGGCTCCTGCCTGCATTGGCACCTTTTTCTGCCCACAAAGAAATCCACAGCAGTCCCGATAGAGCTCTGTTGAGCTTGTTCAATCCCCCTCTCTCACTTGCTCATTCTGTTTCTCCTGGCACTGCAGGCTGCCCATTTGTACTGGGCTCCTGTCTCCATTGGTGCCTTTTTCTACCCAAAAAGAAATCTGCAGCAGTCCCAACAGAGCTCCATTGAGCTCGCTCACTCCCCCTCTCTCACTCACTCATTCCATTTCTCCTGGCACTGCAGGCTGCCCTTTTGTACTGGGCTCCTGTCTCCATTGGTGCCTTTTTCTACCCAAAAAGAAATCTGCAGCAGTCCCAACAGAGCTCCATTGAGCTCGCTCAATCCCCCCCTCTCACTCACTCATTCCATTTCTCCTGGCACTGCAGGCTGCCCTTTTGTACTGGGCTCCAGCCTGCATTGACACCTTTTTCTGCCCACAAAGAAATCCGCAGCAGTACTGACAGAGCTCCGCTGAGCTCGCTCACTCCCCCTCTCTCACTCACTCATTCTGTTTTTCCTGCCACTGCAGGCTGCCCTTTTGTACTGGGCCCCTGCCTGCATTGACGCCTTTTCTGCCCACAAAGAAATCCGTAGCAGTCCTGAAAGAGCTCTGTTGAACTCGCTCACTCATCCTCCCTCACTCGCTCGTTCTGTTTCTCCCTGCGCTGCAGGCTTCCCTTTTGTACTGGGCTTCTGCCTGCATTGGTGCCTTTTTATGCCAACAAAGAAATCTGCAGCAGTCCCGACAGAGCTCAGCTGAGCTCAGTCACTCTCACTCGCTCAATCTTAATCTGTCCCAAACATGGATTTCCCAAAGCGACTGCGCTATTCTGTGCTGGAAGCACAAAAACACATTTCAGCCAGGACGTGAAAAATGACAGCTCTACTGTTCATAAGGAGGGGTGAAAAAATGCCAGTGTTGAAAATCTGGCATTAAAATATTACTAATTTGCGAAGTTACAAGGGTGTGTGGAAACTGTGCAACGAATGCATGTAACACAGTCATTTATGGACTTTCATCACAAAATTTTCAACATAGGCATTTTAGGACCTCTGCTCATGAACAGTGTCACTGTGATTTTCTTAATGTGTCCCGAACACTGATTTCCCACAGCGACCACGCTATTCTGCTCCAGAAGTGCGAAAATACATTTCAGCCAGGATGTGAAAAATGACAGCTGTACTGTTAATAAGGAGGTGTGGAAAATGCCAGTGTTGAAATCTGGAGTGAAAATATTGCAAATTGTGAAAGTTACGAAGGTCGTGTAGCAACTATGCAACGACGCTCAGAAACAATCATTTTTTTTTTTTTCACCACATTTGCAACATAGACTTTTTGAGAACCCACCTCATGAACATTGGCACTGTCATTTTGTTAATCAGTCCCGAGAGGTGATTCCATTTCGTGACCGTGAAATCACCTTTCGGGACCGAATAACGCCATGACAGTGGCTGAATTTGTGAGGAGGGGTCCCAATAGCCCCATGTTGAAAATTTGGGCCAAAATTCCCCAAAATGCCCTAGATATACACCAAAGCTGAAAAAAAATCTATTTATGCCATCATACAACTTACTGGCATTTCTTTAGTTCAGTCGGCTTTGAAGAGTGCAGACGGTTCCCGGGTCCACTCAAGATCGCCATGCTGGCGCGCGGCAGGTGCGTGAAGCGAGTGGGAGGGTGTGGGAGGTGGGTATGCAGTGGGTGGGTGCGGTTGGGGAGGGGTACAGACAGTGAGGGACAGTTGTCTTCTTTACAGGGTTTTAAAACACAACAGACATCGCCGGACAGTTTTCCCTTTTATAGGTACATTTGGCATACTGGGGTGGGCTCCCAGCATGCCATCTGAGTGTTTTAAGGGGGGGCTGTAGCTGACGGGGGATTGGGCACCCCCATCGGCACACAACGAATCAGGAGGGGGGCATTATGCCACCAGGGAGTGGGCTCCCCCATCGGCAAATTTAACGGGGGGGAGATTGAAGCCGATGGGGATTGGGCCTCCCATTGGCAAAGAAAGACTGTTCATGAAGATGAAGCCGGTGGGGATTGGGCACCCTCGCAAAAATAAATGGGGCGGGGTTACAGGTGTGCTGACAAGGAGTGGGTCTCTGTCAGCAAATTACTGGGTTGAAGGCAAGGTACGCCCTGCAGTGATGGGTCGCTCCCTCATTGTAGCAGAATGGCTGATGCTGCAATGACGAGGTGGCCCCTGATTGCAGCAGTGAAAACCTCTCAAGGCGGTGGCACGCTGGGTGAACTAGTGTCAGTAGCAGTGTGCCACCGCTTTGGGGAAAGTGGGCCAAGCCTGAAAAGGCACCGGGGGCATTGGCCACAACAGTGCCTCACCTCAATAACCTGCTTCTGCAGCAAGCTGCCGCAACATGTTTCTTGCACATGCGCACAAGCAAACATAAAAGCGGAGGGGAAAAGCTGACAGTGCCCCTTTAAGAAGGTACAATAGAGGCAATCATTGTGCATGTCTACAAACTACAGAGGGAAACAGACTAAAATGTTGAGGGGACTTTCCCTTAAACAGGGCTTGCATTACACAGTCTTTCTCCTGTCACAATAATCACACTAGTGGCCCTCACTATACACTACTTTCAGTATTTCAAAAATGCTGTAAATTCCTTTTTGTTTCATGCATTTAAAACTTTAATCTACAGAAAGAGCATGTGTAACGTATTTATCTCAGTTGTACTGTATCACAGTATATTGAATAACATTATCTACTTAATTGGCTCTTAGGATTACAAAAATAAGGCTTCATTTATCTTATATGGTGGTCTGGGCTCGCTTACCATGGCCCCTTTTCCTTGAGACTTTACACTCCTGGGTATTGCCTAGTAAGAAACAACACGCTGCCTTGAACAATGTGAGAACATTTTCAGTGCTGTTTGAATTAAGTTATGCAACAAGCTCAAATGATCAGACTGGGTGGGCCATAGGCCCTTATCCGCCAACAGTGCCTGTGTATCTATGTATCTATAGTACTGCAGCACTCTAGACTGCATATAAGAAACTGTCTTAGCTGATAATGCATCTCACAACTCTTGGATGCTGCAGCTGCTCAGGGAGCTACTCCCTCACCCTCTAGTGGAGCAGCACGCACTATTTGCTGCGCTCTTTAAAAGGATCATAATTTCACAAAAGCTCTCTTTTGGCGCCAAACCTCTGCAAATGTGCATTATGAAAAAGGCCACACATAGCTTTTGCAGTAGTTCATTATGGTAGTGCATGATCAGTAAGCATTTTTTTATACTTACACTCTTCGTTGTATGAATATGCTATGCAATTAAGAACAATAATTCTTTGAAACACTTACAGTACTTCCAAAATATTATTAAGTGTCTCAAAGTCTGTAATTAGACATTTCTCAGAGATACTAGAGAGTCTGCCAAGCACTGCAGAAGACATCACCTTGTTTTTGCTTCCAAACCTGTAACCTGGCTCTAGGCAGGCAGGGAGGGTTTTACCTATGAGGGTGAGGAGATGCTCTGGCACCACCTCCAGGGAGCCACCCACAGGGAGCTGGCAACTGGTTGGGGACAGAGAGTGAGGGGTTAAAAGGAGGTGTGACCTGCAACTCCCCCTCACTCACTTCACCCCTCTTCAGATCTGAAAACAGTCCTTTTTATGTTCACCATGCGCACATGCACAGTGAACATTTTGTTTGGAGTGTGGCTTTTGAAGGGTGTGACACTGTCAGTCTAATGCAGAATGGTCTGCAAGGGTTCATCAGTATCACACCAATCATCAGCCAGGTTGACCATGACACTGTTCTGGCTTGCTGGGCAGAAACCCATGTATTTCAAAGCAAACAGACAACACAATCATAGGTCAGCTCTTTCCTTTGAGCTACGCCATCCCATAAGCACACCTGATCTGTCATGATCAGCCTGCTGAGGAATTACACCCTGTAGCAAAGAAAACTGCCCATCAATGTCTATTGCTGTCACCACCCTTACTGTTCCCCCACCTGACCCTCCTACTCAGCACCCACCACCCCACACCTGCCCCACAAACATAACACCGACACTTGGGTTGCCCAATCCCCAGTGTCTCCACCTGAAATAAAGAAAACCACCCCTCATAATTGTTTTTTTAAATACACCCTGTAAAAAAGAAAACTGAAAACAGGGTTCTGACTTGCTGCACCTATGGGGCAGCTGCCACGGCTGTGCCCACCTGGAGTCATGTCACTGTCCATCCCTGGCAACCCCCCATGAAGCAGTCCCCATCTGACCAGCTGTATTGCTCTGGAAATGGAGTATTATGAAAGACTGAAACCCACTTGACTGGATTTTAGAATACCGAGACTGAAATCCTGACAAGAAAATTTTGCCTTCGTTGGATTTAGTTATTTTTAGTAGGGGGTTGGGGGGGGGCGGATCCTCTGCAGTGGAGGGTGCAGGGGGCAAAGTCACAAGAAAAATGAAAAAACAATAAAATTTCCCTGTTGGGAAATCGATTGTTGGGATTCTGGTCTCAGCATCCTGAAACCCAGGCAAGTGGGTTTTAGTCTTCTGTAGTAAATCTGAAAATGGCACCTTGCTGTGTGCCACATCACACCCTATCATTCCCACTGTCTCCCCAGTGCTCTTCAATCACTAGCGTATGGCACTGGTGTAAGTTTATTAGACCACCTTCTGGCTGTTCTAACTTGAGCCCCCTGTTGCATCCATGGTGGGGCTTCTAAAATAGCAAAAATAGGCTGTTGCAGACCCACTGTGGTGCAAGTCCCCTTGTGACTTGGTGCATGGATGTTTCTGTTGCAAAGGATGCTCAGGTCGGCTTATGCGCAAGGCATCCTGATTTTGATGCAGCCTACATTAGAAAATCAGGACTGACCCATATTTTATTCTATTTATTATATTATTATTATTAAGTAAAATATGTTACCAGGTACTGGTTACAAAACATCTGTTTCATATGATGATCTTTATTCACAGCAAGAACTGGCAGCAAATAAATGCTAACACAAAACACATACTGCCCTGCATGGATGAACCTAATAAGCGACAAGTTAAAGGGACACTGTCAACCCCATTAAGCCTCAACGTGTCTGTTGTTTAAAAAACACATATAATGTTCATTCACATTCTGTAGAGATTGTTGATGTAGTTGGTATTTGATTCTCGTTCCTTTTTTCATTTTAAGAGTAAGAAACAGACTTCCCACCATACTGGTGTTACCACACAAAAATTTGTTAGTTTAAAGTCTTTAATCAACATCCATTGCATGTTTCCTGGACTTGGGATCACCCCCAATACAGTCTTGCCACTTGTGATGCACTGGGAGAGGAGACTGTTGCACCATGGGTAACTACGCTGTTTGGGGGTGTTCCTAATGTTCAGGAAGTATGCAATAAGAGTATGTGAAGGATATGAAACAAAAGACTGGGTATAATGACACCATTAGCATGCATTTCTGTTTTACTAAGAAAAGAAGCAGATGAAACAACCAGTAACATCGGTGCATTTTACAGAAGGTAAGCAGTCATAAAATGTGGTTGTTTGACTAGAAATAATATGGTGCAGAAAAGGTTGACAGTGTCCCTTTAATGGAACAACTTGACTAAGTGCTTTATTTGCCTTACCATTCTTTCAGTGGATGACAACTGCATTTCAGATAGGTTTTAGTGATTGTTCTTGCGTGTGTTTTTCAATTGTATCTTATTTTTCAATTTGTTATGCAATTTAAAAAAAAATCTGTAATTGTTCATGAAACGTGCCAGATTAACATCACCAGAGACCAATGTCCTCTGTTTATCCATGATAAGTACAGCATGGCCAGTTGTGTCCAGAGATACCTGCACTGCCCCACCGCGCCTCAAAGCTGTCATGGAGGGATCACCTCTAAGTTAGAGGCTAGTTCAGAGTAGACTGATTCATGGGCTGGAGTTTCAGAGGTTGCTGCATTATCAGCATCAAGCCCAGTGTCAGACCCTTTTGAAGCCACAGCTCTGCCAAGGTCAGATTCGGAAACTGCCTGTGATTTTTACAATACCAGTTGCAGTTGCGATAGTCTGAACTTCTTTATGGATACTTGTGGCAAGCTGTGTGTCAGAGGCCCCAGAAAATTGGTTTAGCGGGCACCTAAATGACGCACAAGACAGAAAATGCCATTGTTTTGTTGCAAGTCTGGTACATCATACCTTTAACACACCCAGGGCTTGTGGCAGAAATGAACATTTGCAAATGCAGCCTGTGCTGATCCAGTCCCCTGTCATTTACAAAAGCCTGCCAACAAAAGTGGTAATTAGTATGAACTGTGATGGTAGTTTTGGTGATGTGGACATCTGATAGTAGGACACTGGACTGAGGCCACCACAACGTATTTCATAAGATCTACTGAGCAGCTATCAGAGGACTACAGCTGTCAGTCAATGCCAGTTTGGGCCTGAATTGAACCATTAGCCTAGGGGTAAAAGGCTTTTTAATGCACAACTAGTCCACTGAGTCATCCTGATCCCTGTTTTACAAACTGTTGACAGATCCTTGTGATCTCTACGTTGATGTTTATCTCTGAATTTCTTCTCATGCTCTTGGCTTGGCTTAATACTTGCATCTCCTCTTTTGCCCTCTCCCTGAAGGCAAGAGCTTCAAGAAGCAGTTTTTCTGCTTGGTGGTTTGGCAGAGGGCTACATTCTTCTTGCTTATGGGCATGCCGCCTCGTAGGTGCAAAGTATACAAAATATACGTCTCAACAGGCAGCAAGCAAGCTAAAAGCATTCTTGCTTTTTTTAACTCTCCAGTACCTGGTTCTGCAGTAAATAATTGTAAGAGGACCGAGCAGAGCAAGCAGCTCACATCGCATTGTCAGATTCTCACATCATGACAGCACAGAAAGGGCAGTAGCGGCCTTACTAGATATTATCTGACCTCAAAGACCTTCTACAATAGCTTGTAGTGCTACAAAACTGAAATGCGAAGAGCTGTCCCAGTTTTTCCCATCAATCTTGATGCATTAAAATGTCGACCAACTCAATGATCCATGACCAGATTTGTTTATTGGAAATGTGACTCTCCATAGATCGTGAAAAAAACAGCCAAGGAGACACTTTAACTGTTCTCCATAAAGACCAGTTTTTGGTTTTTTTTTATTACAGCTGGTATTGATAGAGGGGCTTCTTGTAAGGATTAACCCATGACAGACCGTGGGTCTACTGGGGAATAATGTATGGCTAGTGGGGGTTGACCATGAAGAACATATAAAAACAGTGCCAAACTCTTTCTGTTCCCCATTTTACATATGTTTAATAACCTGTTGACGTTGCTCAACAAGAACATGGTTTCTTACAGTGTTTCATCGCCCGCAGTTTACCTCCTGCATGCCTGGACACCTCTCAGTGCCTCTGTCAGCGCCAAGGAGCTTGCAGCCACCAGCCCCCTAGAATTAAGCATCAGGTGTCCTTTTAGCCCACTGGGCTACCTACTGCACCCACGATTCACCTCCTGCATGCCTGGACACCACTATGTGCCTCTCTCAGTGCCAAGGAGCCTGCTGCCACCAGCCTCCTGGAATCAAGCATCAGGCATCCTTGTAGCCCACTGGGCTACCTACCACACCAGCGGTTTGCTTTCTGCATGCCTGGACACCACTGTGTGCCTCTCTCAGCGCCAAGGAGCCTGCTGCCACCAGCCCCCTGGAATCAAGCATCAGTTATGGCCTATACACAGCCCTAGCCTCACTGGCTGCTGCTTCGGCTGCCATAATGTTAGAAAACCAGCACCTTTCCCTGGAAAAGTTCTCATTGGCTGCTCCTGAGCAGGACTATTCTGACTGTCTGCTCAATGGACTGGCTTTTTCCTCTCCTGGTACCGGACTCAGCTCTTAGATATTAAGCCAGTGAACTAATTTGGGCTGCCTCTGTTCAAACACTCTGGAACTAGTAAAGAAATAAATTTGTTTTTCTCTCCCTCCTGCAGCTGAAACCTTGCATTTACAGGGTTCCTGTATCCCTGCAAGTGCAGTCCTCGGTTTCAGTGCACCAAGCTGTGCTTTACAGCTTCCCCTCTACTGATTTTTCCCAGTGCTTCTACCTGCAGTAATCTTTTTTTTTTATATTGTATTTAACCGGTCACCTCAGTTGCTGTGTCTGTGTTTATTAATGTACAGAATTTAGTCAGGATTCATAGTTTAAGATTACTTAGCTGAAAGTCTACATAGTTTACTGAATTGTTGTATTTTAATCCAGTGCAGCTACAATTTTAATTTCTCCCTTAGTTGCCCCCCCCCCACACTGTTTTACAAATCTCAGTTACAGAGCTGGTGCCTGGCTGTCTGCCTCTTGACCCATTATTTGTCCTTCTTTTAGTAAATTACAGCTCTTTTGTCTCTGTGCTAATCTTAGTTTCATTCCCACCCCTTTGGAGGGCTATAAATCCCTGTTCTATCCCTTTTCCGACAGGCGTCCTTGTAGCCCACTGGGCTACCTACCACACCCGCATCCTCCTGCATGCCTGGACACCACTCTGTGCCTCTCTCAGCACCAAGCAGCCTGCTGCCACCAGCCCCTGGAATCAAACATCAAGTATGGCCTATACATAGCCCCAGCCCCAGTCTCGCTGGCTGCTGCTCTGACTGCCAAATTCTTTGCCCATGCCCCCTCCCCCTCCCAGCCACCCTTAAATACACTTAAGCTCCTCCCTCCCCTACCCCATCCTGCCCCATTGGCTCCCAGTACTAGTGCTTTGAGCTTAAAGCTTTCTGTCTCCCCACCCCCTTTGTTGATCTTTGTTGATCCTGCCCTCCTCTTAAAGGCATCTTCACTATAAGACACCTACTCCATAAAGCCCTGCTCTCTCTTTCCCTGGCTGTGGTTTTACAGCTGTAGAAAGTACTGTTTCATTAGCTATTGTAATAAATCCAAGAGATGGCTTCCACAGCCCCTCTTCTCCACATCTGCTACATCCTCCTCCTGACAGTGGAGCCAGTTTTGGACCCCAGGAAAGGCTCATCCTGCCCAAATACTCCTATAGGACTGAAAATAAGCTCAATGGTGTCTGCCAACTCCCTCAAAAGGCAGTAATCCTTACACATTTCCAACCCTTCACACCTCCTACTGCCCAACATTCTCTAAGCAGACCTCCTCCTTACTTTCTCTGCTAGGGTAGTATTATCTGCTCTGATCAACTTCTGCTGCCCACCAAATTCCCACACCGCTGCCCTTGTTAGTGTCCAAGGCAAACAACCAAACAAAGCCTTCCTAAGCAATAACCAGGATCATACACTTGACTTACCCTTCTCCATAATAATGTGAAATGTAATCCAACTTCCGGCCCCAACTACAAGGTGTTCTGAGACCACCTCTGGCAATCCCACTATGCCACCCCTCTGCCATCCCACAAGAGCACGGGACGCAATTAAACATACGTCCGCTATCCTGCCAGCTCAGCTGAATATACTGATAGTCACCACAAAAGTGAAGAATAAAATAGCCAACTTCCACAGCAAGTCCTATCTAATGAAACATTTAAAGCTAAAAGCTCTTAGAATTGCCCGGCTACTCCTTCTACTCTTGGAGAACATTCACCCAAACCCTGGACCTAGTACTAGTGCCTCAATACCACCAACAGACCGCAAGGCTGGTGCAATAACTATTGCATCTCTTAATATATGCAGCCTGCTAGCAAAATTTGATGCTCTCCAGGTATGGATGGCCCAGCATAAACCAGATGTCATCTCAGTCATGGAGACCTGGCTCCCTCCTAGAACCCCTGACTCTGCTATCCAGCTTGAGGGCTACACAACTTTCAGGATGGACAGGCGTGGGAAACAAGGGGGAGGATGTGTCATTTATGTTAATGACTCAGTTCAGTGTAGGGCACTCCCCATCCCACCCCAGGGTGGAAGATCACTCATTCTCTCCGTCCAGGTTCAACTTGGATCCCAGGGAAAGTGTTTAACTATAATCTTGGTGTACACACCCCCTAAAGATCAAGGGAATGGTTTCAAACTAGCACTTAATTATTTATCTAGTATTTTCCATCAATCTGAAATCATAATGTTAGGGGACTTTAATGTAAATTGGTTATCCCCAGATGCTGCACCTTGCCAGGATGCAATAGTGGCCATAGACTTCGTCCAACTCATTCAGTCCCCCACTCGTGTAAACTATTGCACCGGTTCAAGTACTCTCATAGACTGGGTACTAATCAACTGGCCACAAAGAAGAACTAGAACCACTGTTCTAGCCGACTCTGTGAGTGACCACTAGCTAGTCTTATGCTCCTGGACAAACAAGACCCTGAACCCCCCCCCCAAAAAAAACAATAACCTCCAGAAGTATAAAAGCTGGCAATCTTGCCTCACTAAAATCTTACCTCCACCAGATAGACTGGGATGGGGTCTATGCTGCTCCCAACGTGAATGCTGCTCTTGAGTGCTTTATTGACTCATTTAACATGGCCTACAACATCTTTTCCCCTCTAAAAATGAAGAAAATCAAAGGAACCAGCAAATCATGGATCACACCACAGCTCCTTGAGCTCATGGGGGTCAGGGATAACCTGTGGCATAGAGCTAAGACCACTGGGTCCCCCTCTAACATACAGAACTACAAAGCAGTACATAAGTCACCACCTCCCTGCAATGTGCCTCCCCTTCAGTCTCCACCCACAGCACTGTCAAAACCTCCCTTATTGTCCCCAGGGTAAGTACCTCTATGGCCCAGAGATCCTTTTGCTATTGGGTTTCCTCCTGGTTCAATTCCCTCCCAGCCAACATAGTTGACTCCACTAAGCTTGGTCCTTTCAAGGTCTCCCTCAAAAGCCATCTGACAAGCACTCGCTGCTGCAGCTGCACATAATCCCCCTCCTGCCCCTTACCCTCACCCCTAGGTTGGGTCTGCCCTGTCTACTTTTCCTGTATATGCCTGGGGTCTCAGGCAACATCTGCTGACTAATGTAATAAAATATCTCTGGTTGCTACCTTGCTACCTGACGTGGTACTCATGTACCTATATTATGACTACTGTGATCTCCCTATTACCAAGCTTGTACCACCAGTGAATGCCTGTAATACTGGTTGCTTTTTTAATCTAAACGGTAGGTACTGTACTGCTTTGTTTGCTGCAATGTATTGTTTTCTTGACGAGGTGCCTTTGTAAATGAGTCTTTGACTCAAAGGTCTGTAAACCGATGATCTAATAAGTAAATAAATAAATAATAAATGCACTCAAGCCATCCGCCTTACAAAAAGATCTCACTTTAAAAGTAAACTGGACAACTCTTGGCGTGACAGCCACAGATTCTGGGACAATATAAAAACTCTAACAGGCAGAGCAAGTAAATCACCACCATCGCAAATAAACTTTGAGGGGGCAATTACCCAGGATCCCAAAACTATCGCAGATGGTTTCGACTAGGCCTTCACAGACCTTAGTAGGGTCCTTCCTCCAGACTATCTCTGACCTGTGCCTAGTTCTGCCATTAGTTGTACCGACATCCCTCCAACACATACCACACCTCCCTTCTGCTGGAAGGTAATCTCTACAACTGAGGCAAAAAAATACTTGGAAAAAGTTCTCGGGAACACTAGATCCAATGGGGACTCGCTTGACCTAAAGATTGTGGCTCTCACCCAGGATGTGTTACTCTCCCCTCTAACCTGGATCCTAAATCTCTCACTATTCACTGGCATTTTCCCTCAATTCTGGAAAGCTGCAATGGTCATCCCAGTCTTTAAAAGTGGGGACAGAACCTGCCTTGCCAACTACAGGCCAATCTCAATTCTGCCCCCTCTCCAAGGCACTAGAGAGGATAGTATACAATCAGTTAGGTACATACCTTGATAAGTGCAACCTTCAATGCCAGGAACAGCATGGCTTTAGAAGGCACATAGTACTTCAATGACATTGGTTGAGTTTACCGGTCATGTCCATGAAACACTTGACCGAGTGCTCTTGGTGGGGGCCACTTTCATCAAACTCACCAAGGCCTTCAACAAGGTCAACCATGACTTGCTTCTCACACAACTCTCTAACATTGGCATATCCTCTGTCTCTCTAGGCTGGTTCCAGAGTTACCTCTCTAACAGGACCCAGAAGGTCAAGATTCTTGACGTTCTATCCGACCATCGGCATGTCAACACAGGGGTGCCCAAAGGTTCCATTTTTGAGCCCCCTGCTGTTCAGTCTGTTTCTAAATGAATCTTGACAGCTTTCTTTCCTACTGCCAGCACACAGACCATGTTGCCAAGGCAGCTAGTGCCAGGCTAGGTCAGCTCTACCAGCATAGGCAGTGCCTTACTGAAAGTGCCATCAAGCTTGCAGTTAACAGCTCCATGCTCTCTATCATAGATTATGGACTGGAAGTCTATGTACTGGTAGTCTACGGAGCCGGTACCAATACAGCACTTAGGTGAATCAAGATTGTCTTAAACAAAGCCTGAAGACTAGTCCTGGGTATATAACTCACACTTGTGAGTAATCCAAAGGAGGGGCATGACAGTTTAAAACAACTCATGCTGCTACCACAGCTAAGGTGAACAGTGTGAAATCTCTCCAGTCTGGGGGCTAATGTTCACTGAATTGCTTCCCACTTTGTGCCTAACCCCCCTGTGTGCTTCAGAGAATGCGGTGGAAAACTCATCAGCTGGGAGGGGGCGGAATCCTACAGAGCCACGTCATCCAAAGGAGGGCAGGACAGTTTAAACAACTCGGCGCTGCTACTGCGGCGTGGAGTGCTGCGCCACTCGGTATAAAAAACAGGGCTTGAAGGTTAATTTGAACAGATTATAAATTTTATAAATATTTAGAAGGTCTTCTTTGCCTAACCAATAGCCTATTGGGGAAAGTGATTTTAAAGTTACTTGCACCTTTTATATAATGTGCTGTCTATATTAACTTATAATATAAAGAAGTTTAGGTAAGTTTAAAAATTCACGATACTTTAACTTTTAAATATAAGTAAAATATAGGTAAGGAACTGGGGGTTACTGCAAGTCTTAGACCGTCAATTTAACAAAATGAAGTTCATTTACAGGATGTTGCTATATACTTACATTATGACATTGATCTATGGAAAGTTAACTTCTGTGTGTCAATTAGAGATGACTAGTACACTAGCATTGGGACTGAGGATTCCTAATAATGGGGGACTCACTCTTATGAATGAGGGCCAGATAATTAGGGGAAGGGAGAGAAACTCATTTTCAAAAATAAGGATTCAGTTGGAAAATACAAATTACACTTTAGGGTTACTGGGACAAGAACCAAAATCATTTAGAAATTGCTTATTAATTTCAGTACTCCTGAGTGGAGATATTGAAATTAATCCTGGCCAAGGGAACCCTAAACCAATGAAGATAATTCATGATAATGCTAGAAGTCTAAAGAACAAGATTGACTTATTTAAAACTTGGATTTATGCAGAAGTTCCAGATGTAGTTGCTTTGACAGAAACATGGCTAAATGATAAGATTGTAACTGAGGAAGTAAAACCTGTGGGTTTTCTTAGCCATCGACTAGATAGGAAGGGTCGTAGGGGAGGGGCAGTCATCTTATTTACTAAATGGGAACTTGGCCAGACAACAGTGTTATTTGCAAATCAAATTGGTTTAATAGATTGCTTATTGGTAAAATTTAATAATATAGATTTAGTTCTGGGAGTGGTTTATGCCCCCCCCCCCAAAACAGCCTTAGGAGAATTTGATAACCTAGCCTCAGTCATCCAAAAGAGTACAATGGGATTCAAGCTGCTAATTATCGGGGATTTTAATACAGCATGGGGTAAACCACGGGGATTATCATTAGAGAACAGTTTCAACTTCCTAGATGTAAAACAAAAAGTATTTTTTCCCACTAGGAAAACTTCTCAACAAAGTAATGGAAACATACTGGACCTAATATTTGTAACAGCAAGAATTCTGATTGAATCAATTGAAGTAAATCAACCTATTATGGGTGACCATAACTCATTAAGTTGTCTTTTTGTAATTGGGGACATAAACTTTAATCAAACATTGAACTTTCCAATAAAAATTAAGCACAGAAATTTTAAAAATTACAATAAAGAAGCTTTCGTTGCAAGATTATTTCAAGTTAAGTGGGATAGATTATTTCTAATACCATCAATTGATTTAGCAGTCCAGGAATCTGCAAAACTGTTTTTAGACATATGCAACGAATTAGCCCCTTTTAAAAAATGTGTACCGAGAAAATCACATGTGCCATGGATAACTGAAAAACTGAAGAAAATGATACGTGTAAAAGATCGCCTGTGGAAAATCTCAGGGAAAACTTTAAAAACTGAGGACTGGGATAGATATAAAAGGCTAGAAACAATTTGAAACTATTAATAAGAAAACAAAAACAAAAATATTATGAAGAAAGGTCAAAAAATACTACTGACAATAGAAACTTCTGGTCATTAATAAAAATCTTTTGAATCCCCACAAACCTATAGCCTTCCCATTCAAATGATAAATAGAGATGTATTACAGTCAACTAAACAGTCAGCAAACATGCTAAATGATTATTTTGTAAACCTGCCTGACTTGAACCTTGCTGATCTGACACTTAAGGACACTGGCAAATGGATTGAAAATTCAAATAGACATGCATTTAGATTTAAGGGTATCACCTGCAGACTGGTTAAAAATGAGATTAGAAAATTAAGATTAAAAAAAGCTTATGGTCCAGATCTAATAGAAAATCATTTTCTTAAAGATGCCATACAAGTGATTGCCCCAATATTGACTAAATTGTTTAACTGGAGTTTGGTAGAGGGAACTTTCCCAGAGGCTTGGAAAAGTGCAAAATTAATACCAATTTACAAAGGAACAGGAGATGCATATAAGCCCACAAATTATAGGCCAATTGCCTTATTATCAAGTATATCAAAAATGTTAGAGAGATTGGTTCAAGAACAGTTAATTGACTTTTTGGAGAAGCATACTTTGCTAACCAAATTTCAATCAGGGTTCCGAAGGGGTCATTCCACAACCACTGCGCTCACCATCATGGTTGACGACCTGGCTACAAGGCTGGAGGATGACCTGCCGGTAAGCGCGGTGTTCGTGGATTTATCAAAGGTTTTTGATACGGTATCTCACAAATTATTGGAAGAACGTCTTGCAGAAATGGGTTTAATAAATGAAACATACAATTGGTTCAAATCTTACTTAGAAAATAGAAAACAGCAAGTAAGTATTAATGGGGTCCTATCTAACAGACTTTTGGCAAAGAGAGGCGTTCCACAGGGCTCAATCTTAAGACCATCATTGTTCTTGATTTACATTAATAACTTAGTAGAAGTAATACAAAATTCAAGCATAAACCTCTAGGCAGATGATACCCTAATGATATCAGATGGACGAACTTTTTTTGAATTGGAACAAAAGTTGCAAGCAGACTTTACCAGACTCTGCACATGGTTGGCTAGAGCAGGTTTGATAGTTAATGGTAAAAAAACAAAACTGATGTTTTTTTCTAAAATTAAGCATAGACTGGATAGTTGTAGAGAAAATATATCCATAAAGACATTACAAAATGAAGAATTAGAGCAAGTACTAGAATATAAATATTTAGGGGTTTGGATTGATTACGCCCTAAAATTTGATAAACATATTCTTTACACTATCTCAAAAGTAAATAAAAGATTGGGAACCTTCAGAAGAACAAGTTTTTGTATGAATAGTTTAATAAGAGGAACAGTAATAAAACAACTCCTTTTACCCGTTCTGGAATATGGAGACCATGTGTATGGCTTGGCATCAAAAGGTCTCTTGCAAAAAATTGATAAAATGTATAATAAGATGGCTAGATTTATATTAAAAAAGGATTATAGAACTCATCATTATTTTATGTTACAAGACCTGGATTGGCTTATCCAGGAAGCAAAAAGACAGATTTCATGGGCTATGCAAATCTATAAAGTAATTTATCAAAAGCAGCCAAAATGTCTGAGTGACAGACTAGAAAGGAAAACGTATGTTTACAATTTGCGTAATAAAAACTTGGGGCATTACCTACTTCCTAAACTAAAAAATAAATATAGTTATATGTGTTTTCCTGTTATAGTGGATAGAATATGGAATGAGATAAAAACAATAGTAAGCAACAATCTTAAAGATGTGAAAGCATTTTCATCAAGCCTAAAGTTGGAATTAAGTACGAGGTGTGAATGTTATGGTTAACTTAATATGCTTTCTATAAGTAACTTGTACAGGATGATATGTTACATGTAAAGTGTGTTTTATGTTTTTAATATGTTTGTGACTGTATTGTTTATATTAGCTTGTTCTTAATTAACGTCATATGGAATATGAAGAAACAGGAGCATCTTGTAAATAGGACTTTGTCCTAATGATGTAAATTTATGCCAACAATTCCTGTATAAAAATAAAGGTTTTTACTACTACTACTACTACTTGTGAACTATACTGAAGCACTGGTTGGTTAAACTTGAATAACAGAATTCAGTACCAAGTCTGTCTATTAGCTAAAAAATCCACCCTAGGTCTTGCTCCTCCTGGAGTGAGGCAACTGTTAAGAAACTCCACTTCCTCCAGACTAACTAGGGGGTCGAGTAAACCTGCCTTCATTATCCCATTCCGCCGGACCTCACTAGGACAACAGTCCTTCGAATACAGGGCCCCCTGCTGGCTAAATTCCCTTAACTCTGAGCTGATTGAGAAACTGAAATTACGCCCATTTAAGGCCAAGCTGCTGCAGTACCTGGCCACTCTTACTAACTATGACTGTGTCACCTGTGCCTAATCCTACTGTTATTGATAGCTTATCTGTCCTGCATAGCACCCATCCCCCCCACTTCCTCCCCTGCCTAGTGTGACCCCACTGAGCACTTACCCCACATCCCCTCTTTATTACTCCCGCTTCCTGCTTTCTCTTCACAAATATTAATCCCCCAATATTCATCCCCTCCCCCTGGTTTCCCCTCACCTCACCCCCACTTTAAAGCCCTTTCCTTATCCCTCTCTCCTCACATTATCCAACCCTGCCCTATCACCTACTTAAGGAACTCTGGGTCGATTCTATCCAGTCCCACCCCTCTGACTACTCAGCCCCTTATTCTGTCACCCCTTTGTCTCTTCCCCACCTCCCCTGCTCTCATCTATTCTGTCCTCCCCTCCTTTGGTCACCACCACTTCTGACCCTCCATAACTCTACCTGCATGCTCTGAAGCTCAACTACCACTATAAATTGCTTGTCCACCTTAGGTATGCCCTTAGTACTGTTGCAGTAAAGTTGACCTTTCCTACCTGATGTATTTTAACTGTACTTGCTTGAATCTGTATCTGTATGTACCATAATGTACTTGCCTGCTGTATATACTCCTATCTGTTTTGTAATGTCTACATACCTTGTCTATTGCCTTACGATGTGGAACCTTTGTAAACAAGCTTTTAGCTCAAAGGTGTTATCCAAGATTTCAGTAAATAAATAAATAAAATAAATCATCATTATCATCATATTCCAGCAGATGAAGTCATAAATGAGGCATGGGAGGATCAAAAAATGTGGTTTTAAGGTTTTGAAAAGTTCTGCTAAGCCATGAAAAGTGTTCACCAACGTGCAGACATGCCAAACACACATCTGTAAATTCAGTGCTGCTCTGAAAATATCAGAACCAGCAAAATAAAAGGAGATACCTCAGGTTCTGGTGCCCCAGCCGGAATGACTCTGGCAGCTTTATTTCCATCTAATGCAAACCAAAGTGTGTCAGTCTCACCAAAAATACAGAGCCCCAGTGCTTAAAGGTTTCTGCCTTGGTGGGATGACAGAATTGGTGGGATGGCGGGAAGGGAGTCACGTGTTTATAACTATCTGAGCCTTATCAGAGCTTTTAGTGCCTTTCAGTTTTTTATTGCTGTATTTGGTAGTAGGCAATTTTTTTCATCATATAGTTTTTTTAGCATTTATATATACTATTTACATAATTAGATTCATCGCCAGTGTACTATTTTTCTCTCAGATGTTTTTCTCTCAGATACTGTGGCATCAAGCCCCACTACACCCTGGGTGTGCAAGTATCCCCCAACACCCCACACCCTGTTGTGCCTTATACCGCAATTATGAGCATGAAAACATAATCACCACCCCCTGGGCATCATCTGCTCAAGTACTAGTCTACACCTGACATTGCATTCATGTAATATCACAGTCTGTTGTTTTGGGGACGATTATGATGTAATAAACAGAGAATTATGATGTCAGTTGTAGAAGAGCAATAAGAGCAAGCAACGTCTAGGGAGCGGTGATCCTGTTTTCATGTGAATGCACATAGTTTAAAAAAATGGTAAGCTTAATAAGGAGAGATGAACTAAACTGAACAGAACTGTGTCAGATAATTAAGGAATAACTCCAGACAAGGTGTCCTGGCATGCTTTGATATATGTACACCTTGAGTGCTTGGTGAGGCACGAGGCGTATGCTGAGTGGATGCGAGAGGCAAATGCCCATTTTATCATCTATTTTATAATTACATTTTTCCCAAACATAGTAACATAGCAGCATGGAATTTATCAGCAGAAAATGGCTGCTTGGTCCACCCAGTCTGCCCACATGTTCTCTGCCTATTCTGTCTCAGCAGACCCTAACTAGTATTTAGTGACCCTCCCCCCCCCACTTACTTATCAATATTCTCCTATACCTAGCCTATGCATGTTTGAAACCCTCACAGTTTTCACCTTTACTACCTCTGGTGGCAGGTTGTTCCAGGCATCCACCACTCTTTCAGTGAAGTAGTATTTCCTCACATCTCTCTTAAACTCCGCCTTTCTAGCTTTGTTGCTTGCCTCTTGTTAATCTTATTTATACAACACAAATGGTTATAAATATGTGAAAATAAACTGTGCAGTAACAGTTATTGTTGATGACACACACAACCATGAAAGTAACAGAAATCCCGTCTGTCTAAAAATGCACAGCAAGTTCACAGAAATGTTTCAGTAACATGTCATGATGTTTCAGGCTAAAGAGCCCTTCATCAGCGAAATTTATGGCAGAGTCAAGTAAGAATGTAAAGAAAAAAAGGTGGTATTTTTCTTGACGTTAGGGTCATCAAAATTTATATCTTTAAGGATAAGCAACCCAAGTTTGGAACAAGCATGAGCTTTCAAGGCTCGCTTTGGGGCAGTTTTGTAGCTGGGGGGAGGGGGGACAGGGTGTGGCAGGCTGGCTCCCCTCAGATGTTCAGAGCTCTTAAAGCAGTACTGTTTTGTGAGTTACTGTGCTCAGAGCTTTCAGAGTGGGACTTTTAACTATTGCTGAATAACTAAAAGTCCCACTCTGAAAGCTCTGAGTTTTTGTGTTCTGTTTTTTTTTATTATGCCATATTGGTCGTAGTCAGGATTCGGGACTCAAGATATAAGTTGAATTTCCTGGGTGGTGGAGTGGGGGGGTGTTAAATATATCCTTGCTCGCCTGTCAGTCTGCCACCCTGCCTTGCATTTTGATTTCTTTACACGTGATTGGGTGCAACAACTCCTGTTCCAGAGCTCAGCCTCTTGAAGTGGCTAGTGGGTGGGTCACACAAACTCACACTCCATGACCAGCATTGGAGCATGCCATCAGAAAGCATGTTGGGCTCCATTTTGATCTCTGTTGCTCCACAGCATGCGAGAGAGAGGGTGGTGAGCTGGTTAGTGGCAGCACCCTGAATGTGCAACCTGCTGCTGCGTCAGTTCCACATGGTGCCCCGCTTCAGTGATTGCTTTGGTCGACAGAGACAACACATCTGCTGTCTGAGGGAACTTGAAAGCCAGCATAGAGTCTGAGGTGAGCGCCAGTCAATGCAGCTGTTTATAAAATGGCAAGGAAAAATCTCGTGTTTTGATTGGTTGTCAGCCATGCTTTAGAAGTGTCTAATGCACAGCTAGCAACAAGCTCAGATAACTATAGCCACATGTAAATAAATCATGTATTAAGAAGCCAATGGAATGTTTAATTTTAAATCGGCACCATTTTTTCTGCCACTAAACAGTAACCTGCCAATTCCAAAGTCTGAAAGGAACCTCATACCCAACAAATTACTTTGTGTAGGATTAGCTGGCTTTTTTTGTTTGTTTTGTTAATCTGCTTAGAGCACACTACTCTGTAAGTCATTCCCAAACATACTGCTCACGTTTATTTACATCCAGCCCACCCACCAGCTACCGCCACCAACTGCTCACACTCTTTCCTCTCCGCTCCATCTCTTGCTCTCCCTGCCGAAAACAGTTATTGTAAATTCTTTTTTTTTTTGTAATTTAAATTTAATCCACAATAGTCATCAGCTTTAATTTCACACCCAAAACCCCGTACCTTGCTGCTTGCTCGATCCACCCACTGCTTCTTCGATCTGCCGCTGATACGCCTTCAGATTGTTGCCTTCTGCTGTTCTAATACAGATCGGGACTCAGAGTCGGTCACTCTCTACACACTTCTTCCTCTGTTGAGCAGATCTAAGTTTCTTTCTGTTTTAATTTTTTTTACCACCACTCCCAAATAGCTGTGCTCTCTCAAGTCTTTCACAACAGACTGTCACAGGTGCTCGCTTACTCATTACTGGCAACTTCATCCTCGAGTCAGACAAATGTTAATACATAAATAATTAAAAATTAAAACAACACACAGACATGCTGCTATGTAAATTATTTTTTAAAAATCTAACCAACAGTAGTCATCAGCTAATTTCACACCTAAACTCCCCACCCCGCAGCTCGCTTGATCCAGCGCTGCTACCCCTGCACATTGCTATCTCTTGCAGTCCTAATACAGACTCAGAGTCTGTGGCACACTTCTTTCTCTATTGAGCAGAACTAAATCTTTTTTGCCACCACTCCAAAAATGCTGTGCCCCCTCGAGTCTCCCGCTTCACCAACACACTGATACATGTGCTCGCTGACTCCTTGCTGGTGGCTCCATCCTTGAGTCAGATAACTGTAAAAAAAAGCGTAATTCATAAATAAAAATTAAAACAGCACACAGACATGCTGCTGTGTATCAAACGATGAAGATGGAGGGAGTCAAGTGTGTGTGAAAAACATCCAGTAACCATAGAAACTGTGTTCAACTATGGTGGCCACAGTGGGACAAAAGTTCAAGGGGCAAAAAATATATATGTTACAGGCGGAGGAACTATTTTACATCAAAATACATTTAATATTGCAATTATTTTCCTATTTACATGATTAAACATCGATATTTACATGCATATAATATACAGTGGGACATTTTATAAGTGCAATAAGACACTCCAGGGGTGTGCATTAAACATTTCTAATGCAGAGCCAGGGGCAGCCTTGTGCTTTACAATGCCCCTGGCCATGCGTTAGAAATGTTTAATGCACACCCCCTCATGTCTTACTGCTTACTTATCTGTTGCTCCCAGTCCACTTTAGACTCGGGTGAGGTCGAGCAGAGAGCTGTAGATGTGTTGTATGATCCAAACTAATGTATACTTCATTTGCCCTGGATGCTGATAAATATGCCTGGTAACAGTTGATACTGTATATCATTACCACACATACTAAACAATCTTTACTTTGTGAAGACCATTGTCTGAAGGCATATCACCCAAGGTACTGCTATAAATCGCGTGTAATAAATATCTTGGCTTAGTGTCAAGAAAAAACAGAAGAACACGAATGTGTGTGAAGATCAGGAATAGGACCTGCAGATCAAGGAAATGAAGTTTCCCTGCAGGTGGAAGAGATTGAAACAGTGCAAATGTGTCTGGGAATGGGGCTATGACATAGAAACATCGAAACATAGACTTTGACAGCAGATAAGGACCACTTGGCCCACCCAGTCCGCCCATTTCCCTACCTACTGGATAAGCTGCAGATTCTAGTTAACCAACAGCCTGTTTCCTGCAACCCCCCACTATAATTGCTTTGTGTCTGTCCCATGCATGTTTGAATTCCCCCACTGTTTTAGACCCAACAACCTCCTCAGGAAGGCTGTTCCATGTATCCACCACTCTCTCTGTGAAAATGAATTTCCTCACATTACCCCTGAGCCGTCCCCCTCTATCTTTAAACTGTGCCCCTTGTTCTTACACATCTCTTTTTTGAAAGATGCTACCTCCTGGACTTTGTTGATTCCCTTGAGGTACTTGAGCGTTTCAATCATGTCCCCTGTCCCTCCTTTCATCAAGGGTACACATATTAAGCTCTCTCAGTCTCTCCTCATATGGTTTCTGATGTAGACCCTGCACCATTTAGTTGCCCTCCTCTGGACTGCTTCCATCCTGTCTATGTCCTTGCGTAGATGGGGTCTCCAAAACTGCACACAGTACTCCAGATAGGGTCTCACCAACTGTCTGTACAGAGGGATAACCACTTCCCTTTTCTACTTGTGATGCCCCATCCTTCCCTATGCATCCCAGTATCCCCTGGCTCTCCTTACCGACTTTTCACATTGCTTACCCACCCTTAGGTCATCTGATATGACTACCCCCAGGTCCCTTTCCATTTTGTTGTTGTTGGTACCTCCCCTGCTAATGTGTACTCTTCTCCTGGGTTTTGTTTCCCAGGTGCATTACTTCTTTGTATTGAATCTAAGTTGCCATATGTCTGACCATTCCTCCAACCTTGCCAAGTCCTTCTCATCTTTTCTAACCCCTCTTGTGCATCAACTCTGTTACAGATCTTTGTGTCATCTGCAAAGAGGCATACCTTTCCTGCAGACCCTCTGCAATGTCACTTATAAAGATGTTAAAGAGGATTGGACCCAGTACTAGACCCTGAGTACTCCACTTGTAACCCCTTTCTTGAGATGTGTTCATTCACTATTACCTTCTGTGTCCTGTTGTGCAGCCAGTTACGCTACCCAGGCTACCACCCTTGGACCCTCCCAGGCTGGCTAGCTGTTATTAATCTTTTGCGTGGGACTGTGTCAAATGCCTTACTCAAAGTCTAGGTAGGCCATATCCACAGCCCCTCCCTGGTCTATTACTTTGGTCACCCAGTCAAAGAAATCAATTAGATTAGTCTGACATGACCTTCCTGCTGTAAATCCATGCTGCTTTGGGTCCTGTGCCCCGCTGGCCTCTAGGTACTCAACAATTCTTTCTTTCAAAAGTGATTCCATCATTTTCCCTACCACTGAGGTCAAACTTATAGGTCTGTAGTTTCCTCCTTCTGCCTTGCTTCCACTTTTGTAAAGGGGAATCACATCTGCCCTCCTCCAGTCCTCAGGTACCACCCCATCCTGCCATGATTTGTTAAAAAGTGTGGTCAGTGGTGTCACTAGGTCCCCCCTTAGTTCTTTTAGGATTCTGGGGTGAATCCCGTTAGGCCCCATTGCTTTGTCCACCTTGAGTTTTAGGAGTTCTTTCAGTACTCTTTCTTCTGTGAATGGACTGGTGTCAACACCCTACCCAGAGTGCTTCTATTGTCTGGTTTGGGTAACTGCTCCTCATCTTCTTTGGTGAATACTGAGCAAAAGTATTCATTCAGTATCTCTGCCTTTTCATTGTCTCCCTCTGCTGACCTCCCCTCTCCTTTATTAATCTTCACCATCCCTCCCTTAACCTTTCTGTGCTCCCTAATGTACCTATAAAAGGTTTTATCCCCCTTTTTAACCGAGTTGGCTATTTTTTCCTCAGTTTGTGCCTTTGCTATTCTGACTGCTTTTCCTACTTCTTTCTGCTTTAATTGATACAGTTCTCTTTTGTGCTCCTTCTGTGATTCCTTATACTTTTTGAATGCAGCCTTTTTCTCCTTAACCTTCCCTGCCACCTCTTTTGAGAACCATAGTGTTTTTTCCTCTGCTTTGTTTTCTTTATTTGTTTTACACAAAGACTTGTTGCCTCTATGATGGCAGTTTTGATTTTTCTCCATTGTTCTTCCACCCCTCCTATTTGGCCATTTGCTAGTGCATTCTTCAGGTGTTCACCCATTTTGCCAAAGTCAGCTCTTCTAAAGTCCAGTATCCTTGTTTTTGTAGGCTTATCTCCATGGTTTGCTCATTGTAAGGCACACTGTGCAGTGGTAAACATTCCCCAGATGTCTACCGACTTCTAAATTTGTGATCCTCTCTCCATTTGAGGTACCAGGTCTAGTATTGCTCCCTCCAGTGGGTTCCAGCACTATCTGTCTAAGGTCTGCCCCTCAGGCATCGAGAATGACCCTGCTCTTGGATGTACTGAATACATGTCCTCCAGTTAACATCTGGCATATTCAGGTCCCCATCAACAGTATCTCCTTTTTCAGCCATTTTGAGAATGTCCTCTATCATTCTCTTGTCCATTTCCTCCCCTTGAGACGGGGGTCTGTACACAGCCCCTGTGCAGATTGTGATGCCATTCCCCATCTCCAAGGTGACCCAAAGTGCCTCTTGTCCTCCCCCTTTACTTTTTAGTTCTGTAGCTTTGATCCCTTCCCTTATGTATAAAGCCACTCCACCTCCTCTTTTGCCTTCCCTGTCCCTTCTGTAGATTGTGTACCCTAGTATGTTGACATCCCAGTCATGGTTCTCAGTGTACCATGTTTCTGTGACTGCCACAATATCCAATTGTTCATCTTCCATCAAAGCTACTAGCTCAGAAAGCTTGTTTCCCAAACTACGGGCATTGGTAGTCATTGCCCTCCATTTAATGTTGGCTTTATACTTTTCCCCATCCCTGCTCTTATTGCTCTTATCTATTTTACCATTTACCCCATCCTGCCTGTGTTGAGCTCTGTACCTCAGTGTTTACCCTACTACCTGCCATGTTTTTTGGGGGGAGGCTTAACTTTTCCTGCCTTTTATCAGTACCTCCCCCCTTTTCTAGTTTAAAAGCTTGCCAAGGAAGCATTTAAACCTGTCACCTAGGAGCTTGGTCCCCTTTGTGGACAAATGCAGACTGTCATACCAGTATAGTCCTTTATCTCTCCAGGTAGATCCCCAGTCCCCAATGAAGCCAAAGCCCTGTGCTCTGCACCAGTTTTGCAACCATTCATTAAACTGCATGGTGTGTAGTACCCTAGCCTCACTCCTGCCATGGACTGGTAGCACCTCTGAGAAGGTTACTGTGCTTGCTACCCGTCTGAGGCCCCTCCCCAACTCCACAAATTCATTCTGCACTGCACTGGTCCCATGCCTAGCTAGGTCATTTGTCCCAAGGTGGACAATGATATCTAGTTTACTCTCCTGTGATGCTGCTTCTGCAATTGTGAGGATTCAGTTGTAATTTTTAACTTCATTGGAAAGGTTTGCGAGGTTGCTTGACTTACATTTTTGGTTTTTATCATGAGCAAGTCACATGTAATGTGGCCTCTTTATAAAAATTCTTATTTTATCTGCCTTTGTTATATATTTGAATATGAATTACGCTAACATATTTTTTCAACATGGAGTAAGGGTCTCCAGGAAAAGCAAACTACGATTGCATCTGCACTCATTGTGACTCTCATGGTCATTTCATCTCGTGTAGTGTTGTGCAAAACTGAGAAATTTCGTTACGTTAAATATTTTGTGAAATTCGTCCATTTCACAAAATATTTAGTGGGTGCGAAATGCAAAATTAGCCCACAAATTGCAAAATTTCATCCAAAGATTGTGTAATTGTGCCTGGAAATTATGAAGTTTCACTGCAAAACATGAAATTTTATCATTTAAGGGCCAGAAACAAATGATTTGATACCTTTTATTGGACCAACATGGATGTTACGGAAAAAAACAAAGTGCTCTAGCTTTCGAACCTACCCGGTCCTTATTCAGAAGCTTTATGGCAGTTATTTTGAAAATCCCATACTATTAATGCCAGCTTATGTTGAAAAATCAAAAATAATTCTCACTGGTTTAACATATACATTTAAAACATAACTGAAGATTACATCAGAGAAGCTAATTAACACCAGTATGCTTTTAACTGAGGAGCCTCAGAAGGGCAAAGGTTATCAAGAATTCTCAACAAGCAGAGCGTTCTTCTCACATAAATTTTAAAATGTCTCAGTATGCTAAGTAAGCATTCTAGTGATAAAAAAACCCTGGGATAGCATTCTCTCTAATACATGTAAGATGAGGTTACAACTTACATTCCAAGTGTCCTGGTGTATTAAAGAACAAGGTGGGGCTGCCCTATCCACCCAGGGCACTCTATCTCAAATCTAATGTGTCAGCTAGGTGGTCAGCCCAGAGAGGAGAGAAGTCTGGTGTGGGGAGTGTCGCTCGGTGGGGCAGAGGTGCCTTCACCCATCCCTGAGGACAGGGATTTTCTTAGTAGGGTTTCCCCAGGAGTGTGATGGTGCAATGATGTCAGCATGGCATGACGCCACAGACGTCTGCTGCACTCCTTCCACTCATCAGCTCGAGCATGTGTAGTGCTTCCGGTTACCACTGGGGGCCACTACTGCACTGGGCATATCCTGGATCCCTCCACAGGGAGAGGAGAGCAGTCTTCTGGATGCTTCATCCTCTCCTTCCCCTGCTGACCTCCGGCGCTCTAGCTTGTTCCCGAACTCAGGTCACCAGTGTGGTGCGAGGTGTGGTGTCCAGCGCCTCAACCCTCAGCACCACTGGGCCGGCCTAGGCTTCTGTATTTTAGTCAAGCAACCTGATTGACTGTTCCCTGTGCATTAGAAATGTATCCTGGCCCAGGATGCACTTGGAAACAAGCTACGTCTTAATGTGTCTTGCCTGACCAAAAATTGTAAAATACAAAATAAAAAATAAAATTTTACATAATATAAAAATTTATATTAAGAGGCTTAAATACCAAAAAAGTAAGATCTTTGCTGTATTTTGGTCTAAAACAGTCCAGCTGCCTGCATGGACAGTTTGCATTTCTATTTAGACTCCAGGACATTTGTCCTGCTGTGACCCACATAGCTATTTTCCAAATGGTGGTAGGTAGTCATGGCTACCTCCTATTGCAGTTTGTAGTGAAAACCTCAGAAAAGAAAGTAGTGTAAATGTTAGTAAATCTTCCCTGTAGCTGTACTTTTTAAACGATTCTTTTTTGTAACTCCAGTCTTTAAACGCTGCTCTTAATGGTGCAAGTGGCCTGGGGTGATGAAAGGCAAGAGGCTTCAGTGGTGGACAGTTGATGCAATTGTTCAAGTGTCAATAATGAGCTTCTCATGGAGTGTCTGTTTTAATTGGCAAGCATGAGTGCAGTCAGCAGCAAGTGGCAGAAGAAAAATAGGTGTGTGATGTGACTGTCTAATGTTAAAAGTATAGAGAAAAAACAGTCTGACTACCGGATTTTACCGTTGATTGGTGGGTATAATATTAAGCAAGCAGGTAGCTGGGCATACAAGTCAGCAGGTAGACAGGTGACAGGAAGGAAGTCATTGCAATGATAATATATAACAATTATCATAATAAGGTGAGAAACAGTAGTAATTTCAGAACAGGAACCTTTTTGATTTTAGAAACAGAGTACAATGGCACATTAATAATAATAATAATAACATTTATTTAATTAAGCGCCTTTCAAAGTTTCAAGACACTGTACAGTATTAATACAAAAACAAACATATATTCAAATAAATATAATATAAAATCAGGATAAAACAGGAAACGCCTTTCCCCATAAAAAAGTCTTTAGTGCCTGCTTAAAACTCCCCACCGTCCTGCACTCCTGGAGCTGACGGGGCAGAGAATTCCAGAGGGTAGGTGCCGCAAATCCAAAGGCACGAGCACCAGATGACTTCAAGTTTACCCTCAGAATCTCCAGCAACCCTTCGTCAGCAGAGCAGAGCTGTCACAGAGGGGTGTAAGGCACCAGGAGCTCTTTCAAGTAATCGAGACCCAATCAGTGTAGGGCTTTGTAGGTCAAAAGACCTACCTTAAAGGTGATCCGCCACTATATTGGCAGCCAGTGCAGAGCGTGCAGCACTGGGGTGATGTGAGATCTTCTAGATGCCCCAGTCAACAAACGTGCTGCCGCATTCTGCACTAGCTGCAAGTGGCGGATGTCGACCCCAGGAAGCCCTAGATAAAGGGAGTTACAGTAATCAAGGCATGATGTCACAAAGGCATGGACCAAAACAGGCAGGATACTGGGTGGAACAAGGTGCCTAATCCTGGCAATGTTCCTAAGACAGTTTTTTCTCCCCACTTAATATCTACATGGGAAAAAATGATGGCTGATTCATTTTTGAAAGTTCTAAGCTTGGTACAAGAATTTTAAACATGTGCTGCATCCTGGTAGGCAGGACTAGTTTTCACCTGTGCCATACACAGTTTTAATGCACTGGTAGTGGCCAATCAGATCGCTTACATTTCTTTGTCCATTTTATAAATTTGTTTTGTGTGACCTCCCTGCCATGAACCCGTGCTGTCTGCTATCCTGGAGCCCATTTGACTTAAGGAACTCAGCTTCCTTTCTTTAAAGGGACACTGTCAACCCCCCTAGGTCTCAGTGTCTCTAGTTTAAAAAACACATTTTGTGATTGCCAACATTCTGTAAAGATTGCTGATGCAGCTGGTAGTTTGATTCTGACTTTTTTTTTCTTAAAACAATTGAAAAACAGACTACCTACTGTACTGGTGGTACCACACAAACACAGGTGTGTTTACATTCCTTGATCAGCTCCAACTGCATCTTTCCTAGTCTTGGGAACACCCACGACACAGTCTAGCCAATTGTGACGCTGAGTGACTGCACTATTTGGGTGTGTTTCTAATGCTCAGGAAGTATGCAATAAGAACAGATCCAGGATTGTAAACAAAAACAAAGGTGTTTATAAATATACATTGCCATGCATTTCAGTTCTACTAAACAAGGAGACAGACAAAACAAACAGCAACATCAATGAATTTTAGAGAAGGTAAGCAGTCATAAAATGTGAGTTTTTAACTAGAAATGATGATTAAAAACAGGTTGACAGTGTCCCTTTAAGGATGGTTTCTTTGAGCTTGCCAAATTGATGTCAAACTGACTAGTCTACAGTTCCTCAGTTCAACCCTAGGTCCATTCTTGTGCAGTGGTATCTACACATTGAGTATCCTCCACTCATGCGGAACCATTCCTGTGTCCAGCAAGCAGTTAAACAGGCCAGCCAAGGGTGTTGCAAGGACTGCTGCCAGCTCTTTCAGCACCTTTCGTTGTGTGCCACCTGACCCTGGGAACTTGTCCACCCTGAGGGGCTTGATCCCTTTGAGGACCCTGCCCTCTGTTATTACTTCCTCCCTCATTGTCAAAGGGAAACAATGGAAAATACAAAGCTTTCCTCAAACACTGCAGAAACTCTTAATTAGTGCTTTCAGACAGCAACAACTTTATTTAATGATTTAGAACAGCTACCCACAAATTCCACTTCCTGTTGCTGGCAACAGCCATTTCATGAGCAGCAGTGAGCTTTCTGAGCTCACTGTATGCTAATATACCTGTTTGACCTCAGCTATTGGTTGACAGGACATATTAGCATAACATGAGCTCAGGAAGTTCTCTGCTACTCATGAAATGGTGGCTGCCAGCAACAGAAAGTGAAAGTTGAAGGCCACTGTTTAAATCACTAAAAAACCAATTAGAGTAATTTGTTAAAAAATGTTACTGTCTGAAAGCACTAATCAGATATTTTTGTAGTGCCTGGATAAAGCTGTGCCTTTTCCACTGTTTCCCTTTAAGATTAAACCTTTATTGGCTAACACACAGTTAGACAAGAAGATAAAACATTGTTCAATAAAACAGTCTTGGGCAATCTTAAAGACAACATTAGGGGAAGCAATAAACTATATGTACCAATGAAAGAAGTAAAAAAACATTAAAGGGAAGCCCCCTGCATGGCTGACTAAAAAAGTCAAAAAACAAATTATAAGAAAAAAGAAAGCATAATCTAGATTAAAAAAAACACAGTACACCTACCATGTATAATAAATATAGGAAAGAACTGTAGAATTGAAAAAAGTAAGCTAGAAACTAGACTAGCACATACAAAGGATAATCTTAAGTCCTTTTATTCCTATATAAATTCACATAAGAATGTTTCCGTTGGGATTGATATGATATGTCATGATGGTAATGAAATAATAGACGACAATAAACTGGCAGATGTCTTTAATAACTATTTTTGTTCAGTATACAATCTGAAATCTAATATTGCTTGGGATCCAAGTAATTTACAAGCTGCCAAAGTAATCTTTACTACTGATTAAAATGTTTAAATCAACATCAGCTCCAGGGCCTGATAACATCAGTCCTAGATTCTTACTTGAACTTGCAGATGTAACCCCAGGCTGGTATGCCATTTGTATCTGACAGCAATACAAGGTGGGCTGGGTTCGGGGGGGAACAGGCCACTCGGCACAAAGGCTAGGTTTGGCTACTCTGCACAGGGGCACCCAAGTAACTCCGAACACAAGAAGCAATAACTGTAATGTCCAATACCAGAAGTGGGATTCTAAAGTGTGGCTTTTATTTACATTGAAACAGAAGACAAAGAACAGGAGCAGGGGGATGTGGCAGCACAAGTGCAGTTGTGCTAGGTGCATCATCCATGATATTCAGCATGGGGCATGCAAATTAGGCCATTATGCATGCAAGGCACAAATGGGGCCATTTGCATGTCATTATGGCCCCATTTGCATGCGATGAGCCAATCTCCGGTGACTTGCGCCTGGCACCCTGCCAGGCTGAAGCCGTAAGGGATTGACACCCTGAATGCCATATCAGTCCCCCCGCTTCCGTATGCCCGATCGTGGGCATAGGTAATGTTAAGATCTCTGGTGGTCCAGTGGTAACACCCCCCATCATCCGATCGCGGGCATAAGTATCGTTGAGAACCCTGGTGGTCCAGTGGGAAGCCCCCCCCCATCGCCTGATCACAGGCATAAGTATAGTTGAGAACCCTGATGGTCCCGTGGGAAGTCCCCCATTGCCCAATCATGGGAATAGGTACAGAGGAGAACCCTGGTGGTTCAGCGGTACCCCCTCCCACCCACCCACAAGTCCCCTGCCACCCAGCACCCCCGTCATCAGCAGCCGGCAGCACCCCGCCCACCGAATGACAATGTACAGTATGATCTGTATGCCTTTTGGGCCGCTGTATGGACCAATGGGCGTGTAGACCATACTGTACTACACAGGCCCAACATGTGAATGAAAGCAGTGGACCAATAGGCATACAGATCGTACTGTACGGTGTCGTTCGGCAGGTGGCCAGGCAGCATGCGGGCGGGGCTATGGGGGGCTTCCCACTGGACCACCAGGGTTCTCAACTATACTTATGCCTGTGATCAGGCAATGGGGGGACTTCCCACTGGGCCACCAGGTTTCTCAACCATACCTATGCCCACGATCTGGCGAGGGGCCGGGGGTGGTGCACATGCCTGCCAGGTCAGGGTGCTTTGGATTGTGTACCTGCTGGCCAAGTGGCCACCCACAGCTGGCGGCTGTTGTGTTCTGCCATGCACTGCAGCTGCCCGCCTGTGGGTGGCCGGCATTTGAGCCTTTTTTTTCCGGCTCAACTTTGTGCACCAGTGTGCGGCACATGTAGGGGTTGCACCAGCATATACGCCGCACATCCCGGGCTGAATATCGGGATGTGCTGCATATGCATGAGCACGCCCCCTGCATTTGTGCTGCATACATTACCAATGCACTCCAGTGCATCAGGGGTTGTGCCGCGCAGCCTGCCCCTTTGAATATCACACCAGGGCACATTGGGGGGTTGCACACAGTGCAACCCTTTTGAATATCCGGGCCATAACATACAACATGTTACCACTTGGGAGGGCAGGAGTTACATAGCTCACTCTTGTCTTTGGTATTTATAAATTGTGGTCTTGCCCCTCACAAATGGAGATAAATAGCATATTTTGATTCAAGTCATTTGGTATCCTCTAAGTACACAACAGGGAAAGAGTGTATATAATTGCCTTGTATGCTTTGGATAAAATCTGATATTTTCTTAGGATATGATCAGCCATTTGTACACATCCTGATGATATCACCAAAATAATTAAAATGTGGTGCACTCAGTGACGGAACAGAAATGGAATTGCCAGGTGAACCCATTGATATCCCTTGGGAGAATACAGTACCTTTGGCTGAAAAAAGGCAACATTTTTTTTTTTGGGGGGGGGTTAAAGGCATGTTCCCTGTAAAAAGTTACATCTTTTACACACCATTTAATTTATGCATTTTGGAAAGAGTTTACATTTTAGACAGACGTAATTCTTCCTTTCTTTTCTCCTAGAACCAAACTATAAAAGTGCATTTTCATTTTTTTTAATTTAAAATGAAGGTCTATGGAGAATATGTTCCCATTTTCATAGGAGGCCATACATAAAATGGGTGCACCTACAAACAACATGTACAAGTACATGAAAGTTACCCCCAGAGGATAGGGACACAAAGGGGATACTAATATTTAGACCATGTGGGTCCATTTGTTGGAAGATAAGGGGGGGGGGGTCATCCGAGTAGGGGTAGCTTGTGGATCACCAGACAACATAAGCCTCTTTTAGAGAGGGAGTACCAGGAGCAGGGACACCAGGGAGAACCACTGGTGGGAGGGACAACCAAGATGCCATACAAGGTCACAAAGCCCCGTCCCACACCCAGAGGAAGAATATCACTACTGTCAAAGAGGAGGAGGAGACAGAGGGAGAGGTGGGGGGGGCTATAGGAGAGGAGTCTGCAGCAGTGTTTAATCTCAGTGGTAAGACATTAAGAGACAGAGGTGACAGTCCTAAGTAAGGGACTGCCTTTTTGTTCCACCAAGCCACCAGACAAGTTTCTGCTTACAGCATACATACACACACTTTTGAGAATTGTACACTTAAAGAAGCAATCTGCAAGTGAACCACGACAAGACGCAGAAGTTTCTAACATTAGGAAGGCAGTGAAGTACAAGTCAAGTTACAACCCATCCAAAGGACAGAACCATAATGTGGAAACGTTTGCATCCCTAGTGTTAAAGGATCATGTGTTTTACTAGAGTTCGAAATGGACACAGAGCATGGGTATAAGCTTCCAGGACTGTGTAAAGAGTCATTTCATGGAAGAATAGCACAGTGCAAAGTTACAACATGGGATGTTTCTAAGTTTACAGTACTTATAACCTATGTATATTGTTTTATTGCTTTGTTTTATTAGTACAAGAATTTATGGAACTAATGCATGAATCTTAGGGAAAGAAATTCACTGTATAAAGTAAGTGGAAGGCATGCGGGTACAAACAAAACATGATCTGATGAATGCATGGGATAATAATGTAATACAGTATGAAATATGAATAATGAAAAAAAAATTTACTTTGTATAGGCCCTAATTCCCTAAGGAAGCCCAAACAGGTGATATGTTAGGCCGGGATGCTGTGGGGCCAGCTTGAGTAAGAAAGAAAAAAAAAAAGCTTAAAAACTGCATTTTCTACTGTGTGGCTAGGATCTGAACTTTTTGGAGAGACCAGAAATGCTGCAGTACACGGTGAGATGATACTAATGGGTTGACTTCAGCATGCCAGTTGTGGATGGAAGTATGCCTGTAGCATCAGGCGCCAGAAGACAGGGACCAGAGGAGGCGTTCCAATGCTAGCCATTGCAAAACCACTGAGAGAAGGCGTGGTTCCTGCCCTGGTCCTCACAGATCAGGAGAATGTCAGAGAAGTTTTTATTTTTATTTGGTTTTTGTTTACCGGGTAGGTACACTAGACAAGAGTATTGCCTATATTCAGGCATGACCCAGGAGAGTACAATCAGGAGAGAGCAAGGTACAAAGAAGGTGCAAACATCAGTGACAATTGTTCATGGCGCAGCATGAAGTGGGAACAAAACAAATTCGTAGATTGCTGACAAAAGCAAGACATATTTCTCACGGAAGAGTAAACAAAACCCTTACATTAGCTACTTGCACTGAATGATACAACAAAAATAATTAAGGACATACGACAACCGCTAAAGAATAAATAACAGTTTTAACTAACGATTTTGTGGAGGGAGTGGGAACATGCAGATTTCATACAATGGAGGGAAACAGTAAGCGCAATGTAGGTAAGGAAAGCTACTGGGAGTCAATCTCAAGTTACAGCACAGGAGCAGTCATCAGAGTCAGTCAGGTGGGCTCGGAGACCCAGTTTAAAGGCTAGGTGGGATTTAGAGAGTATAATGTGAGGGGGGAGGGAGTTCCAGATGCTGGGAGCCGATATAGAGAAGGATAGTTCCCCCATTTTTGTGAGGTATCTGGGAATTTCAAGTTGGGTTTGTATGGATGACCTAAAGAGATATGCCTGGGAGGGATGAGATGGCAGCATTGAGAGATACTCAGGTGTCCCCATTCTGATGATATTGTCAATCAAGCATCCAGTAGGGTAGAGTTTGTGCAAAGTCGGGGAGAGCCAATTTAGTTGGAGTAGAGTTCACAGCGATGAGTTAGGCTGTGTGCAGAGAGGGCAAATCGGCATATGCTGTTAAAACATGCTCCATTTACGGAGGGATCCTTTGTTAGCATTTAGGTGTACCTGTGAGCAGTATGTAAGGGAGGGAAGGATGAAACCTTGTGCAATAACAAGCCGGGCAGCATCATTCAAGGAGGACCTAATTCTATAGGCAATACCCAGTTTGGAGTTAACCGCTGTGCAAGTAGCCGTGAGGTGGATGTTAAAATCCAGAGAGGGGTCAAGTGTGACTCCTAGGTACCTAAAGAAGTTAGCAGATACCAACAGGGAGCCATCAAGACATAGTACTGAAAGATCCGAGCACAGGATTTGATTCTAGAGGGGGAGCCAAAAAGTATAGCCACAGTTTTCTTAGCATTAAGTACGAGTTTGTTTTGCAGAAGTTAGACTTGTAAGCAGTTAAAGTCAGCTTGAAGATTTGCCTTTACTGATGTGGGGTCTTTACCACTAGTGAGAAGCACCATGTCATCGGCATAAAGAATCAGTGAGGAGAGACAGGGAAGTGAGGGCAGGTTGTTAATAAAGTGAGAGAAAAGGAGAGGGCCAAGTATAGATCCCAGGGGAACTCCAACAGAGGTTAAGGAGGGGTCAGAGACAGCAGTTGCAATTTGAACAAATTGCCTCCTCCCAGTGAGGTAGCTATCAAACCAGGAGATGGCAGACTGGGAAAAACCCAGAACAGACAGTTTGGAGAGTAGAAGGGGGTGAGTCGCAAAATCAAAAGCCTTAGTGAGGTCAATAAAAATGGCCCCCATGAGCAGGCCCTTATCCATTGCTATGAGGACTTTGTTTGATACCTGAAGTGGTGCAGTTGTGGTGCTGTGACCTGTTCGGAATCCATATTGAGCTGGGGATAGAAGGTTGTGAAGGTTCAGATATTCTGAGACCTGGGTGGCAACAGCCTTCTCAAGCAGTTTATTTAAGGTAGAGAGAATGGCGATTGGTTTGTAGTTAGCCATGTTTTTGGTGTCCCCTTTTTTGTGTACAGGGACAACTCGAGCCGTTTTCCATAGTGTAGGCACTGTCTGGGTTAGTATAGATAGGTTGAAAATTCTTGCAATAGGGGCAGCAAGAGCTGGAGCTGCATTTTGACGGAATAGGGCAGTAATCCATCTGGACAGGCAGATCCATGAGGGAAGATAGATTTAAGAAGAAGCAGCCCCTCGGTAGTGGAGAGTGATCTGAGCAGAAAAGAGGGTTCTGAAGGATGGTGGATATCAGGAGGGGGTGCAGGGGGCTGGTTAAATTTTGCAAGGTATTCAGAGAGATCAGAGAATTGGAATTGCATGTTCAGGGCATTTGCGGTCGTAGTTAGATTGTTACACTTGGCGTCATTTAGCATCATTTCAGTTATGGCCGTCTTGGGCCTTTGGGCTATGACATTTTTTGATGTGGTTCCAAAAACCCCAGAAGTCACCCACTTAAGACTGAAGAAGCTTAAGGCAATAGTTCCTTTTTGCCCTCCAAATATCTTTTTGCAGGTATTCCTCATTTTTCTATAATTAGCCCAGTCATCTGTCTGTTGGGATTTCTTGGCCAGGGCCCACGCCTTATCTCTTCTTCTCATAGTCTGAAGGGAGTCTTTATGTAGCCATCTGTTTGCAGAGCCCCTAAGATGCCTTTTTTTCAATGGGACGTGCAGATCCTGTAGGACTAGTAGCTGAGAGTTTAGGTATTCAAGTGCTGTATTTACATCCTCAGTGATATAGATAGGCGACCAGTCGATGTTATTAATATCATCAAGGAGTGTGCTTGGATTCAGTTTGGCAAAATCCCAAAACTGAATAATTCTGGATGGGGGATGGGGGCAGTGACCATTCCAAATGCAGAAGGTAGGTAGGTGATCACTGATAGAATCAGAAAAGGTGCCTGCAGCAATAATTTTATTTGCTCTGTTTGTGGCTATCCAGTCCAGTAGAGATTGATGCTCGCTATTTGCCGAGAGTTGAGTAGGGCTAGTAATCAGTTGCGATAGGTGAAGTCGGGCGAGAGCCTCCATGTACAAACCAGAGTGGGTACCTGATAGGTCAAGGTTGAAGTCACCCATTAATACTACTTATGATTTATCCTTTAGAGTAGACAGATAGTCCAAGAGTCCATTTAGGCCAGGGAGTGCTCCTTTTGGAGGATTATAAGCTCAAATCAGGTTCTGCCTTTTTTCTCCACCTAAGAGCAGAACAGTATGCAAAGTTTCACAGATACTTGATAACCCTGAGTGTTGGACAGAGATATTGAGATGTTCTTTATAATAGGGAGCAACCCCGCCACCCCTCTGTTTAGAGGGGTGATCAAATCTCATAAGGTAGTAGCCATTTATTTTGTATACTGTGTCAGGTATGTCTGGCCTAAGCCATGCTTCAGTCAACCCTAGAATATCTCGGGGATAGTGGGCTACCCAGGCTTCCAGTTCAGGGAAATTAGCAGGTACACTTCTAATATTCATATGAGCAATTTTGATGCCCTTTGCAGAGAACCAGGAGTCGACATTTGTTGATCTAGCATTGGGGGTGGACAGGATTTGTTTCAACATCCCCAGATAGGAATAAACACAGGAGAGTCACCCAGGTTTCTCTGGTGAGGCGATAGATGGGTTTGAGGCATTTGGGCATGACAAGGGAGTGACGGAGAAGAAAATGACCAAGTTTGGCAGGACATGTTAGATATCGGGCCAAATTAAGGAATGAATGTGATTCCCTATAGGGAAGCAGATTTGAGTAGACAAAAGAGTTTTCTTCATGTGAGTGGAACCCAGAGTCACCAGCAGTTATACTAAGCAAGAGGTGGGAGAGGGAAATTAGTGAGACTACCAGTCCTGCAATAATCAAAAGTGCCCTGGGCCTCATAAGAGAAAACATCTTGTAATGGGAGAGAGAAAGAGCACTTCAAACAATCAACCCAGCAGGAGTAGGAAGTGAAAGCTAGTAAAAATATTAGAGAGTCCCAAACTAGGAAGAACAAGAGGTGGAGGGGGAAACCCCTAGATCAAAGAGCAAGCGTCCAAGGCAGAAATGGTGCCTTTTTGATAGTGCCTATCATTAAGGTCGGGGCAGTTGATAGGTACCTAAAGTATCCAGTGACTGAAAGTAAAAAAACATAATAAAAAAAAAATAAGGCACTGACTGGACAATAGGAAGGTATGTCTTTAAAAATAATTATGGGAGACAGTAGAAGAAACGTAGGGTTCTGGTTCGAGTTGAGCCGACGAATAAGAAGTGAAACAGGAAACACCCTTTTGAATTTAGTTATGGCATGACTTTTGTGCAATTCTGAATTCAGAGGCCTACAGGTTAGAGTGGTGAGAGGAGTGGAAGGTTTGCCTAGCCCAATGAATATCGGGCAGAGAGCAGCAAAAGGTGGAGACAGATGGTGCACTGGCAGAGAGCCACAATGGGCGGAGTCAGATGGTGCATTTTATATAGTGAGGGTGAGGGGGTGGGCGGCAAAAAAATCCAGCAAGCAGCAGCAGGTCCGAGTGAGCTGCAGCGTATGCTTCAATAAATTACACTCAGCAGACACGGTTTTCTTTAAACACGAACAGGCTGCAACAAGAAATGTCTTTAGTGAAATGAACCAGAAAGGATTCTGTTACAAATTCGCAGGCTGCAGCGACTGTAATATTAGCAACAAAAATCACACAGTCTCTCAATAGAGTGCCCGGGATGAGCAGGAAAAAGGCACCAAGATTTACACTGATGCAGTTCTCTCTCTCTCTCTCTCTCTGTTTCTCTCTCTCTCTGTTTCTCTCTCTCTCTCTCTCTGTCTCATACCTTCCGATGGCCAGCTGGGGAGCTTTGGACCGGGTGTGCAGCAAGGGAAACCTGGGGAAGGCTTCTTTCAGCTTAGCCCTCACTACCCTTCCAATGGCCAGCTGGGGAGCTTCCGACCGGGTGTGCAGTAAGGGAAACCTGGGGAGGGCTTCTTTCAGCTTAGCCCTCATGACCCTTCCGATGGTCAGCTGGGGAGCTTTGGACCAGGTATGCAGTTAGGGAAACCTGAAGAGGGCTTCTTTCAGCTTAGCCCTCACGACCCTTCTGATGGCCAGCTGGGGCGCTTCAGACCAGGTTTGCAGTGAGGGAATCCTGGGGAGGGCTTCTTTCAGCTTAGCCTTCACGGCCCATAAAGAAAACCAAGAAAACCACTGGTAAGCAGCCACCATCAGACACTATAGTTGAGCATAGTGTTAACAGCAGAATACACCAATTCAAGGACCAGGGTGTTAGATTTTAGGAGAGATGACTTTGGACGACTGTGGCAGCTACTCACACTCAACTACTCAAAGTAGAGCAGGTCAAATTAGCAGAAGAGCTAGCTAGAAAATCGAGTATTACCAGGGAAGCATTAAAGGTAGTCACAAACCTTTGTGTAAGGAAGGTGAGTAAGAATAGGAAGCCTATGTGGATTACCAAGGGGGCGGAGACCGTGGTGAGGGAACATAGGGTGGCTTACAAAAAGGCCCACAGCCAACATAATGGACAAAAATAGAAATGCTTACTTATACAAACTAAATGAGGCCAGTAGGATGATGAGGAAGGTGAAGTTGGAACCTGGACTTAAACTAGCAGAGTGAGTAAAGCAGGGAGACAAATATGTGGTCACCTTTATTACACGTACCAGTATATAGAGCCATTCTCAATCTCTCCTGCCCCTCTCCCAATAGTTAAACATAGAAACATAGAAACATAGAATTTGTCGGCAGATAAGGACCGCTTGGCCCACCCAGTCTGCTCATTTCCCTACCTAATGGATAAGCTGCAGATCCTAGTTAACCAGCAGCCTACTTCTTTCTACCCGACCCCCTAGAATTGCCTTATGGCTGTCCCACGCATGCTTGAATTCAAGCACTGTTTTTGACCCCACAACCTCCTCCAGAATGACGTTTCATGCATCTACAACCCTCTCTGTGAAAAAATACTTCCTTACATTACCTCTGAGCCGCCCCCCTCTATCTTCAAATTGTGCCCCCTTGTTCTTGCACACCTCTTTTTTTGAAAGATGCTACCCTCTTGGACTTTGTTGATTCCCTTGAGGTACTTGAACGTTTCTATCATGTCCCCCTTCTCCCTCCTTTCCTCGAGGCTATACATATTAAGCTCCTTTAGTCTCTCTTCATATGTCTTCCGGTGAATACCCTGCACCATTTTAGTTGCCCTCCTCTGGACAGCTTCCATCTTATCTATGTCCTTGTGGAGATTGGGTCTCCAGAACTGCACACAGTACTCCAGATGGGGTCTCACCAGCTGTCTGTACAGAGGGATAACAACTTCCTGTTTTCTACTGGTGATGCCTCTCCCTATGCATCCCAGTATCCCCACAGCCCTCCTTACTGCCCTCTCACATTGCTTGCCCACCTTTAGGTCATCTGATATGACTACCCCCAGGTCCCTTTCCATTTTTGTTGTTGTTAGTATCTCACCCCCAATGTGTACTCTTCCGCTGGGTTTTTGTTTCCCAGGTGCGTTACCTTGCACTTCTTAGCATTAAATCTAAGCTGCCATACATTTGACCATTCCTCTAACCTTGCCAAGTCCCTTCTCATCCTTTCCACCCCATCTTGTGCATCAACTCTGTTGCAGATCTTTGTGTCATCTGCAAAGAGACATACTTTTCCTTCTAGTCCCTCTGCAATGTCACTTACAAAGACATTGAAGAGGACCGGTCCTAATACTGAACCCTGCGGCACCCCACTAGTAACCCCACTTTCTTCAGAGTGGACTCCATTTACTGTTACCTTCCGTATCCTATTCTCCAGCCAATTCTTTACCCAGGCTATCATCTTGGGACCCACTCCCAGGCTTGCTAACTTGTATATTAATCTTTTGTGTGGGACTGAGTCAAATGCCTTGCTAAAGTCTAGGTAGGCCATGTCCACAGCCCCTCCCTGATCTACTACTTTGGTCACCCAGTCAAAGAAATCTATTAGATTTGTCTGACATGACCTTCCTGCTGTGAATCCATGCTGCCTTGGGTCCTGTACCCCTCTGGCCTCTAGGTACTCGACAGTTCTTTCCTTCAGAAGTGATTCCATCATTTTCCCTATCACTGAGGTTAAACTAACTGGTCTGTAGTTTCCGCTTCTGCCCTGCTCCCACTTTTGTGAAGGGAATCACATCTGCCTCCTCCAGTCCTCAGGTACCACCCCATCCTCCATGATTTGTTAAAGAGGGTAGTCAGTGGTGTCACTAGTTCTACCCTTAGTTCTTTTAGAATTCTGGGATGAATCCCATCAGGCCCCATTGCTTTGTCCACCTTCAGTTTTAAGAGTTCTTTCAGAACCCTTTCTTCTGTAAATGGGCTGGTATCAACTTCTGTATCCAGAGTGTTTCTGTTGTTTGTTTTAGGTACCTCCCTCTTCATTTGTAAATACTGAGCAAAATATTTGTTTAGTATCTCTGCCTTTTCACAGTTACCATCTGCCCACCCCTCCCTTTATTAAGCCTCACTATCCTCCCTTAGTTTTCCTTCGCCCCTGACGCATCTAAAAAGGTTTTATCCCCTTCTTAACTGAGTTGGCTATCTTTTCCTCAGTTCGGCCTTTGCTGTTCTGACTGCCTCCCAGCTTCCTTTTGCTTTAACTGATACAATTCTCTGTCCTGCTCCTTCTGTGAATCCTTGTACTTTCTGAATGCTTTCTTTTTCTCTTGAACCTTCACTGCCACTTTCTTTGAGAACCATAGTGGTTTCTTGCATCGTTTTGTTTTGTTTAGTTTATTTGCTTCACACAAAGGCTTGTTACCTCTGTGATGGCAGTTTTTATTATTCCCCATTGTTCTTCCACCCCTCCTTCCTGCCCATTTGCTAGTGCATTCCTTATGCACTCACCCATTTTGGCAAAGTCAGCCCTCCTGAAGTCCAGTACTTTTGCCTTTGTATGGCTTGACTCTATTGCTGTGTTTATTGTGAACCATACTGTTTGACGGTCGCTAGTTCCCAGATGGCTACCCACTTCTACATCTGTGATCCTCTCTCCATCTCCATTTGAGAGGACCAGGTCTAAGACTGCTCCCTCTCGAGTGGGTTCCAATACTAGTTGTCTAAGGCATGCCCCCTGTAGGGCATCTGGAATAATCCCACTGTTAGAAGTGGCTGCTGCAACTGCACTCCAGTTAACATCTGGCATATTCAGATCACCCATCAGCAATATCTCCCCTTTATCTGCCATTCTAAGTATACTTTCTATCATTTCCTTGTCCATTTCCTCCCCCTGAGAGGGGCATCTGTATACAACCCTGTGCGGATTGTGGTGCCATTGCCTGCCTCCAAATTGACCCACATTGCTTCTTCTCCTCCCTGTTTACCCTTTTGTTCTGTTGCTTTGATTCCTTCTCTTATGTAGAGAGCTACTCCTCCTCTTCTTTTACCCTCCCTGTCCCTCCTGTAGATAGTGTATCCTGGTATGTTTACATCTCAGTCATGGTTCTGTGTGTACCATGTTTCTGTGACTGCCATGATATCCAGATGTTCCTCCTCCATCAAGGCCACTAATTCAGGAAGCTTGTTACCCAGACTACGGGCATTGGTACTCATTGCTCTCCATTTTTTGATGGCTTTACCTTCTGTAGCAGCATCCTCCACTGACCTTTCTACCTTGGTCTTTTTCTCATTTAGTACCCTGTTTTGTAGGGGGAGGCTGGGATTTTCCTGCTGCTTATCAGTGCCTCCCCCCTTGACTAGTTTAAAAGTTTGCCAATGAAGCATTTAAACCGATTGCCCAAAAGACTTGTTCCCTTCCTGGACAGATACAGACAATCCTGCCAGTATAGGCTGGTGTTCCTCCAGGTGGAACCCCAGTCCCCAGTGAAGCCAAACCCCTGTGCTCCACACCATTTTTTCAACCATTCATTAAACTGCATGGTGCAAAGTACCATCGCCTCACCCATGCCACTGACAGGCAGCACCTCTGAGAAGGATACTGTGTGTGCTACTTGTCTTAAGCCCCTCCCCAACTCTACAAAGTCCTTCTGCACTGCTTTAATCTCATGATGAGCCAAGTCATTTGTCTCTCAGGTGGACAATGACGCCCAGCTCAGACCCCGCAGCAACTGTTCTCGGATTCTAAGGATGCGCTTCCTGTCCCTCCAAGCCATGGCACCAGGCAGGCACCTTACTTCAGTTTTCCCTGCTCCCCCCAGTTCTATCCCCCTAATAATTGAGTCCCCCACCAGGAGCTGCTTCCTTTCCCTGTGGTGCCCTCTGCCTCCTTCCTGAGGGCCTCCCTTGTGACAGTTGTCTGTACCCTCCTTAGTCTCCTCTGCGGGTGCATCCATAGGGGAACTATGCTCCCCCAAATGGTGTATGGATTGTGCAGTGGAACAACTGACTGGGTGTGCCTCTCTTCCACCACCCTTACCCTCCCTGAGCCCACTGTGGTCCAACTGCTGTGCTTTCTTCACAACCTCTGAGGTAGTGGTGGTGACTCTGGTGCTCCCTGGATGGGGGAGGTTCCCTTGCTACTGTCCAGTGTGGCCTGAAGATGGGCAACTTCCTCCCTCAGGGCAGATAGTTTTCTGCAAACAGGGCAGCATCTCAGCCTCCAGAAAGACTCCCAGAAGACTGCTGCCCCACAGCCATTACATTGCACTACTCCCCACATAACTGTCTACCTTGTTTAGTTGTTTTTTTTTGTTTGTGTGTGTGTGTGATTGGTGCGTTATATAGAAATGTATGTATTTATATAATGTGTATGCTTGTATTGTCAGTGCAGTGTGCTAGAGAGGATATGACAATGATATGCACCTTGCCCTCTTGAGGAAATGATGTCAGAACCCCAGGTATAAATGAACTATTGTAAAGGGTGGGTGGAGTGAGTGGTGGGAAGGGTTTGGGCCTAAACTGTGCCCTCACAAAACAATCAGCTAAAAGCTCTGACCTACAGCTGCGATGAGTGCCTTCCTGTCAGCAAGACGCCATACATGACAATTTGAAAGAGAAAATACCCTGCTAATCAAAACAGAGAAAAATCCAAACATCCAAGTCAGACACAGGTAAACCTCCCCAGCCCCAAAACAGCCTGGTGACTTGTGCTCCGAAAGCAGTCAGCAGACACAGAAAACAGTATTCAGCCTCTGTGGGTTTAAACTCTTCCTGCACTGAAAATCTTAACAATTGTAACAAAAGTAAAGCAAGCTCCACCTCCCTCTGTTGATTGAAAGACTGCCTTTTCTGGTAATTCTAAGTTCCTTATTTCACCCTTCAGTTAGAAATATGATTTAGTGGTGACACCCTGGATCTTAAGTTTGTAGCTCTTACACTGGATGAAATGTCACCTCTAACACATATTGATTAACATGTCACTTAGTTATTCTCAGTTCCCTCAGAAATAGAAATCTGCCACTGTGACACCAGTTCATAAGTCTGGGGATTGCACAATTACTGGGAACTACAGGCCTATCTCTGTCCTACCCCAACTCTCGAAAGCTCTTGTGTGTACAGCGGCTGACCAACTGGTTGAATACTTAGAAAGCTATCAGCTACAATGCCCGCAACATGAGTTCAGAAATGGTCATAGTACCACTACCTCCCTTCTGGAGTTCACAGGCTTTATTCACCACTCATTAGATCAAGGACAGCTGGTTGGTGCGGCTTTCATTGATTTAACCAAAGCTTTCGACACAGTGAATAATGCCATCCTGGTCGAACAGCTTACCACCATTGGCCTAGCTCGTGCCAGCGTAATCTGGTTTGAAAGTTACCTGCACAACTGTACACAGCAGGTGAAGATTGGTAACACCCTCTCAGATAGCAGACCTGTCCTATCTGAAGTTCCTCAAGGGTCCATCTTGGGCCCTCTTTTGTTTAGCATTTTCCTCAACAACCTTCCTTACTCCTGTCAAGGTCACGTCCTGATGCTGATGATGCTGTCCTGTTTACCAGTGATCCAGACCCTAAGGTTCTTGAATCCAGGCTACAGAGTAATTTTGTAGTTGTAGAAAGATGGTTCCATAAGCACAAGTTAGTTATGAATTACAACAAGACTAAAACTATGCTGTTCTCCAGCTCCCAAAATAGGCACAGAACTTACCTTCTTTCTATCACCAACGAAGAGGGCTCTCCCCTGGAGCTAGTTCAGCTCTTTAAATATCTGGGGATTACTATTGACAGTACGATGACCTATGCCTATCACACTGACAACATTGCTAAGGCTGTTAACACCTGCATTGGGCTACTTTATAGGCATAAGCCATGTTTGACCCCAGAGGCTCTTAACCTGCCCATTCAAAGCTCTCTTGTCTCGCTTATTGATTACGGCTTACCAATCTATGAACCAACTACTGAAACAACTCTTCGCCACATCATAGTTGCACTCAAAGCATGCCGGCTCCTTACTGTCTCAGCCCGTCTGTCCCATACCTGCGACGTGTAGGCTCAGGCTAACTGGCTCCAATTCAAAGGTAGACTCATGCACCAAACATGTTTACTGTCCAAAAAACTAAGCTTAGGCAAAATGCCCCCAGGAGTGCAAAAGCTTATTACCCCCACTATCAACCGTCATTGTACCAGAAGCTCTACTAGCTGGATTTTTAATATACCCCGCTGTCACACTTCTCTGGGGCAAAGGTCTTTTGTCTACCATGCCCCGCTGTGGATGAACTCACTGCACCATGACATCACTTCAGCATCCACCTTGGGCTCCTTTAAGTTTAAACTTAAGCAACAGCTAGTTGCTGATGCCAGTTGTGACTGTTTCCAAGAACCTTCCTTCTTGTGACCAGCACTTATTCTAACCTTATGCTATCCTGACCTTATGCATAACTGTTCTCAGCATGTAAATAAATGTTCTAAATTGCTAAGCATTCTCCTTTCACATTTCCTCTTGATCCCTTCCACTCTTTCCCCTCACCCCTCTATGGCTTCCCCCTATCCCCCATCCCCCCTGTTATATCTCCTGAGCGCCCTTGCTCACTTTAAAATGCTTTGTCCTATACCGTCTCACCTCTGACGAGGCCCCTGGGCTAATGCCATCCCTTACCTTGTTGATTTATTAGATATTAGGCTGAGTCTGTTCTCATTTTCCTGTAAAGGGTAACTTCATAAGACCCCAACCCCCTCTAATATGACCCTCTGAATTCCAGGTTTTAATCATATACGCACCTTGGCATGCATTGTACAATGCCACATGTATTGGAACTTCTCTAGTTATACACTTTTGTAATGTCTTGTATAATTCTTTGTTTTGTTTGTTCTCTGTCTCCTACTTTTGTAATATGTATTGTTTGTCTGACATGGAACCTATGAAATGAACTTGTTCTCAAAGGTGTTATCCGAAATTTCAATAAATAAATAAATAAAAAATATAAATTTCATTGTTGTGTTCTTGGTCTTACTTTCCTTCATTAAACATTATGCTCTCTCCCTCAATGGGGTTTATTTCAAATAACAGGTTTCTATGTCTTGCCTTATCTGGATGATTGGCTACTCACATGGCAGTTCAAGGGGCACCTGCTCCAGACCCTGGCGCATAAATGTTTAACTTCATTGAAGTATTAATGAGATATGTCCGCAGTCATACATCTTTCACTGTATTGTTATAGCTCTAATTCACAGTTTTATGTTATTTTATAGCTGTCTAGTACACACTTCTAAACCATTTATTTCTTGATATACTTGTTTGAAACAATCCTTTACTGTTCGTATTGTTAACATAAAAAAATTAATAAAATGAATAACTGATAAATAAAATGCATATAGCACAGCAGTGAACACCCCCAGTACATAGTGACACCTTGGCACTCCACCAACACCAATAAAGCATGCTGACATGCATACATTACCACAGTGACAAACTACAGGCACAGTAGATACAGAAAATACAGAAGCTTTATTCGGACACAGTATAATAGTGGGGCAGGGTGTTTGTACTGGTAACCAGGGTACAGCACACCTGACCATCGCCCACATGGCACCCTGGGCTAACATTCATGAATGAACCATGGGTGTTTGTCTTGGTCCCTGGGGCACATCACTCCCTGGGCTAACCCACTTGAATTCTCTGTCACTTCCTCAGTGGTATTGCTAGCCTTCTCTTGCGCCTTGGACACATAATGACATTCACTGGCAAGAACAGGTACTTTTAAGGCCTTAAAGGACAACCATACAACTATATCCCTTATGGCACAAGCAGCTGCATGGTAAATGCAATTGTCAGGTCACACAATGACAATGCCGGTATGACTTAGACTGTTATCAGTGCACCCACAGCAGCCACGTGTCCTGGATTCTTAATGAATGTACTCCTAGCTGAGATGAAGCTGGAGATAGTTTTGAAGGAGGAGAAGAAGAAGGAGAAGAGACAACACCATAGGTGTTCATCTGACTACAGGCCCAGACGGGATCCTAAAACCCTCATTAAATAGCAGTACTTTGGACGTTTCTGTTTCAGCTGTGGGACCATAGATGAGCAGTTCACACTGGTGGATCCATGCCTAGCAAACAGGGTCAGATGGAGCCATGCCCTGGGTGTGCATACGTAGGTGCTGACAGCACTGGCCAACTATGCCACAGGATCCTTTCAATGTGTCACGGGGGGGTTGTTACCATAATGAACCAATCATTCATGTTCTGCCTGCAACAGGTCACTGAAGCATGCTGCAACATGTGAAGGACTATATACACTCTGGGACAACATTACAGAGGAACTCAGGGACAACATTACAGAGGAACTGAGGGGCAACATTACAGAATTCTATGCAGTGTCTGGAATGCACAGGGTAATTAGGGTAGTTGACTGTATGAATTTGGGTAGCGTGGCACCCTTTGAGCAAAAAGAGGTGTACCCAGATAGGAAGGTATTGCTACAGCATGAACATGCAAGTTGTATGTAATGCCGTAAGCCTTACCACACAGGTGTGTGGAAATTTCCCTGGGTCTATGCATGATGCCTTCATCCTGGAGAGGTCACAGCTATGGATACACCTGTGTGCCCTACAACCTGAACATGGTTGGATGATAGGTAAGTAAACATGGTGCAACCATGTCACAACAATGTGTGTTCAAACATGTCTCATGGTGCCCATCTGTGTCCCACACATCTGATAGTGGTTACCCCCTGTGAATATATCCTGATGCCCCAATAGATGAAGGCACAGGCATGGTACAGTTATGCACACAGACAGGAAAAGGGACACAATAGAATGGGTGTCTGGCAGATTCTAAATGATATTCCAGTGCCTGGGCAAGACAGATGGTATACTACTCCTGGTCCCTGGCAAGATGTACCATCTGTTCATTGTGTGTTGTGCAATGTACATCCTAACTCTGAGTCAATGACTGCCCTTACCTGTGGAAGGCAGAATTCCAGCTGATAAGGCGAACTGTATGGATGTTGTTGTTGTACATCCACTGGTTCCCAATCCACCAGAGTGCCACAGGATACTATACAGGCAGGGTGGAGTGAGAACTAGTGGTAGACACTTACTTCAGCTAGGAGGCTGTTGCTGTACAGATGTGGGGGATGGGTGCTGCGTGGTGCAGTATACCAATGAAAGGTTTGTGCAGTGCCAAAACATATAATCACAGTTTATTGTATAGATGTGTGGGAATGTGCTCAGTGGTGCATTGTGGCAGTGGGTGGCAATATGTATGTGCAGGGGGCACAGCACACCAGTGCCTACTCAGGGGAACTTCTGGAATCTTGAACTGTTCTGTTTGCCACCTAGTAACTTAGTCTTCTACTTTCCAGTGGTCCACTGAGTGCCAGGACTACAGGCACCTTCAGTGGCAGTGGCACCCTGTCACGTGTGCCTTGCACTGGTTCTGGTGCAAACGTGACAAGAGGTGCAGCACGCACATTGCTCAGGGGGACAGTTATCCCAGTGGGATCTGGCAGGGTGTCTTGGTTGTCCATCTGTGCCTGTGTGAGAGTAACAGAGTCATCAAGTACACCTAATAATGTGTCAAAGCCTCTTTCAACCCCCATTGAACTACACCTGTCTCTGTTGTAGAGGTGCCATTGACAATGTTGGAATTGCAGGGTGCTTGCCAGGGCTCAGACCCCCCTAGTTCTGAAGTGAACCCCGACACCCCACACATCACTGCAACTGACTTATTATGGGAAAGAGTGCTCAGTTTAAAAATAGGTCCCTTATAGGCCCCCCAGCTCCCAAAGCTCATAATGTGTAATTCCAACACTGCGTGCCAAACTGGGTACCAATGATATCTAGCAGGGTATGCATGCCACCAACACCTGTCCATAAGTGACACATCTGTTGGTGGGTCATCCTCCTCACTTGTACTGTGTAAATCTGAACTGTCTTATTTGTACTGTAACTGTATCTCCCGGGTCGTGCCTGAAAATAGTCACTTGCTGGCTAGTGCACTTACCCGGTTAACAAAAACTAAATAAAATAAATAAATATGTAGCATTTGATGTTCCAACAGTCATAAGTCAGGGTATATTCACTGTACAGCCCATGGCATGCTGCTAGTGGGTGCTGGTGCCCTCTTGCATGGCCCCTCAAAGGGGTCAGTATCATTCCCGTCTGTTTGCATATCATGGTGGTGCCCTGTGAAGTGCAGGGTAGGTGCACCAGCAGGCTGGTGTACTGGGTGCCTGTGGGTGTGCCTGCTGGGGGTACCGTCTGCGGGATGGCTGGGGCTGGGTGGGCCAACGCCCAGACATGGTACCTATAGCACGGGATGTGTGGAACTGGTGTGCACAGGGTACCTATAGGCTCTTGTAGTCACAAACGTCTGTGCACCAAACGTTTGTGGGTCAGGCCATTGGAATGAAAGGAAAGATCCCAGGTGAACGGGAATTTCGAACGGAGTATGAGGAACAGAACTGCCACTGTCTGCTGTGTTTTGGAACAACTCTGCAGGCTGGGGGGGGGGAGTTGCCTCCAGAAAACCTTAAATCAACACATATAGCTTTCAAGTCAAAACACACAAAACCCATCCAACATTCTTGTCTCAGTGTTGGTATCGAAGAACAGAGTGTGCTTGTTTTGTAATGCTGTACAGAACATGTGAGGGCCTGCTTCACTGCTGGGTAATACCAAAATATGACAAATCTATGAAAAAAAACTTCATTTTTATCAGTCTGAACACTTTTTTTTTTTGCAAGGGGTAACATAACAAACTGCCTTTAGGGAACTGTTATCAAAATTGACTCAAATGGGGCTGTGTCATTAAGCAGTGTGAATCATTCAGGCATTTGGCCATGTACTACAATGTAAGCATAAAAGTTTAATTTTGGAATTTTAAGGACTGAATGATAGCTGCTTTGTACACTGGAGACAAGTACAATTTCAGAACTGTGTGAAGTAAGTTATGTCCCTTTCAATCGTTGCATTCTATAGTAGAACTTGATTGGAACAAAGTAAGACCTTAAAACCGCAGTGCAACGAAAAATGTTTTCCCAAAAAATCTAATTTCAGCTGCAATTAGTGTTAACATACCTGGCAAATCTACTTTTCTAGGTGCCTCCTATGCTGCACACCATGGACTCGATTCTCAAAGCCCAGAGACTGACGCATAGTGACTGCATCAAACATACATGGCGCAAGTGGCACCTTGCATCAAACAATGAGCCCTGAGCTATTCACAAAAGCAGCCTGAGTCAAATGCAGGTTGCATGTCCCAAAGGGGACTTGCGCCAGCCTTTCCCCACAAAATGGGCTGCAGCATGGCTCTAGGGGGCTTGTGGTAGATACAGGTTGCCATATCTCTGAAAGTGGGATCCACAAAACTCTCCCAGAGGGAGAAATTCTAAGTACCCTTAGACATATCCCTCTGGACAGTGCAACACCTTGCGGCACCTGTGACTGTCTGGATCAGTGTGCTTTTCCCAGTTACCAAATGCTAAATACTATAATAGAAATAGATGTGCCATGGTTCCCCCCTTCCCAATGTCGCCCCTTATATTAATATTTAATAAATCACCCTTTCCTGGTGGTCTAGTGGCCCCCCCTCCCAGATCCTTGATGTCACCCCTTATATTAATATTTAATAAATCACCCTTTCCTGGTGGTCTAGTGGCCCCCCTCCCAGATCCTTGATGTCACCCCTTATATTAATATTTAATAAATTGCCCTTTCCTGGTGGTCTAGTGGCCCCCTTCCCAGATCCTTGATGTCACCCCTTATATTAATATTTAATAAATTGCCCTTTCCTGGTGGTCTAGTGTCCCCCCTCCCTGATCCCTGATTTTCCCCTTATATTAATATGTAATTAAGCACCCTTTCCTGGTGGTCTAGGGGCCCCCCACCCCAGGAGGTAGTGCCCACCACCCTGCACCCCCAATCCCGAAATGCAGCCAGCGAGCAGCACAGCCAACCTCTCACCTTCATGACCGGCCACCGATTGAACTGTCACTGAGTGCATACTGTAATGTGTGCAATGCTCCTGAATGAGCGCTGTACACATTACAGTATGCGTTCAGTGACAGTTCAGTTGGTTCCTAGTCACGGAGGTGAGAGGTGAGCTGTGCTGGTCGCCGGCAGTGTTTTGGAATTGGTGGGGGGAGCAGGGTGGTGAACACTGTCTGCTGGGGTGGGGGTTGGGGAGCCCCTAGACCACCAGGAAAGGGCACTTAATTACATATTAATATAAGAGGCAAAATTGGGTATCCGAGAGGGGGACCACTAGACCACCAGGAAAGAGCACTTAATTACATATTAATATAACATGCGAAATCAGAGATTGGGAGAGGGGAGCCACTAGACCACCAGGAAAGGGCACTAGGTCAAAATGACAAAAAAAAGTAACAGCATGGTGAAGAACTGTGTGGGAAAACATGTCATCGACAACAAAGGCGCCAGTGGTTGCAGTCCAAAAACACACTGAGGACTGCTATCATCACTAACAAATGTAAAATACATTTAGTTTATGAGGTGGGCTCTGCCCCCCACACCCCTGAACTTAAAATAATCAACTCCACAGGGGGTGGAACTTGAGGACAGTGAGAAACTTGGGGAGGGTTACATCCAGTGAGGGGAAAAAAAAAACAACAAATAAAACTCTTCATGGGGGGGGGAGATAAAGAATACAGCAAGCAGGAGAGTGAGAACAGAACCCTGGTCTCTGGACAATTGCCTGCCCTAGCTGCTTGGGACTTTAGCCCCCTCTATCATGGCAGCAGCAAAGCAGGAGATCATGCTGCTTGATGCTTCTCCTCCACTCAGCTGTGACTAGAGAGCTAAAGGGGTAGCAGTTTAGCTGTAGTTGCCTAGCGCTATGCTATCCCTGTCACTCTCTAGTCATTCTCTATTCTGACAGTGTGGTTTCCCCCACGCTGTTCGTGAAATGCTATTCTAACCTGGTACACCAGGGAAGGGTGCTTAATTGCATAATAATATAAGGGGCAAAATTGGGGAGGGAAGCCACTAGACCACCAGGAAAGGGTGATTTATTACATATTAATATAAGGGGCAACATCAGGGATCAGGGAGGAGTCCACTAGAACACCAGGGAAGGGGTTTTCTTTATGTGACCTGGGGATCGGTGATGGGGGGACTTTTGACTTTGCCGCAGGAGCATGCAGCAAACCCCTCCCATGTGCCATATGTCTGTCACACAGGAGGAGTTGCCGCAAGTGTGGGGATTTAGGTGCTGGAACCCCTTCTGTACCAGAATATGGTGCAGGATCCCTGGTGCACCAGGCTTCGGCACAAGCTGCTGTTTACCACATCTTGTGCCGCTCCAAACCACCTTTCAGAATTGTGCCCCATGAGTTTTTTTTATTTTCTTGATTCTAACCCTTACCTAATCTACAATGGTATTTCTAAGCCAAACGTTGCAGCAGTTAGTTTTTTTTAGTGAGAAAACCCTAAGTAAAAACACATATAAAATACTCAAATTGTTATGTAACTAGAAAATGTTACCACTCAATAAAACTGGAAAATACCTAGACTCTTTCATAGTATAAAAAACAAAAGCAAAAAAAAATAGTAAGGTCAAATGTTTTGCCCAATCTCTTTTTTTTTTCTCAGATTGAATAAACTTTATTGAACAACATGAACAGGTGCACACCAGGCCATACTGGTAACAAACACGATCATTTCAAAATGAGGTGTGACAATAAACAGACAATACTGAAAACACATTTTGTATAAAAAATAAAAACAACCTAACCAACCCACCACCCCCACCCACCCACCACACCCATCCTCCCCACCTTCCTATCTCAGAAGAGGCCCAGAAAAGATAAGACCATTCACCATAAGAACTAGTCATGAAAAATGGCAAGAAAAGTCATACAACACAATTTGAGAATAATAGGAAGCTAGGGGTATCCTATAAATATAGCCATGCAGACCAGAGTTTTGCCCAATTTAATTGCACTGCTGCTTGTCAAGGAAGTCTTGCCTGTTACCATGTGGGATTCATATAGTTTGTGCACTTCACCCCTTCCAGCCTCAAGTTAAAAAAAATTAGAAATGCAGCCTCTCACGTACAGAGAAATCGGTCACCATGACCCTGTGTTGGTGTGTTCTTTTGTCAGATCAGTCAGTGCAAGGTACAGGAAAGCTCACTGTGTGGTGTCAGTCTCCTGATGAGTAATGTGAGAACTCTGAGGCAACACATCAGCCCAGAGGACAGTGTAGGAGAAGGGATCATTGAATGGTAAGGCAGTACAGGAAAGGGGGGGTCATGTAGCAAAGAGGACTGGCTGGTTAACAAGGAAGTACTGAAGTCCCAAAATAATGTCCCAGTTATAGAGAGGACCACCTCAGGGGGATTATGATGCCTTCAGCACAACACTATTGGGTGAACTCAAAACTGCACTTGGCAGTAGGAATTAAAGTTACGTTGGATTTCTTTCAGTCTGTGGTCACCCGTTTTCTTGTTTAAAGGGGAGATGTTAGACATGGAACAACTGTTTATGTATTCATTTATTCTTATCAAGTCTAGTTACCCCCTTCTTCAAGCCAACCTCAATTGATGCCACTTCTGGAATTATGTTCTGGGTCTCCATCTACTGGGGTGGGCACTCCTAGGTCTGGTCACCAATTCCAACATTGGCCAAGTTTCAAGCCTGGGTAAGGCATATGACTGACTGATTGACTGACTGATTCCTTGACTGATTGATAAAATTTTATAGAAACATAGAATCTGACAGCAGATAAGAGCCTCTGGTCCACCCAGTCTGCCCATTATTTTTCTACCTTCATTTTTGCTGCAGGCACTACTTGAGCTACAGTGCTGTTTCCCAACCCCCTTACTCCTACGATTCCCTTGTGCCTGTCCCAGGTATTGTTGAACCCCACCACTGTTTTCACTCCACTACCTCCACTGGAAGATGTGACAGTTGGACAGCTGGGTCTGATCACTGTATCCTTTTTTGTAATATAAAAATGGGTTATGGACTGTCTCTCTTGAGAAATGCTGAAACAGCATGTGAGATCACACACACACACACACACACACACACACACACACACACACACACAGGTTTTAGATACAAGGTGTTACCTGGAAGGCCAGAAGCTAATTACAGACTTTTCTAAGTTAATTATAGCTTTGACTGCTAAGAGGGAACTCAGTATCCCTTTTATGATGTTTCGAGGGGGAAACCAGGTTTAGTACACTGGTGCAAAATCATAAGTGCTTTGGTGTCTGTGTGAGAGGGGATACTGCTCACAGATCAAAGAAATGTCATTTGAAAGAGAAAATGAGTTGTGCTGAGGATTACAGAATTTAATACTTTGAAAAAACCTGTTTTTGTATAGATTTTTTTTTTATATATTCTGACAGAGGAGGAGCTAGGTAACCTCACACAAAGGGGTTGGCAAATACAGTTTTCTTTAAGGAATATTCTGTTTTACTTCAGAGAGACACTTCTATCTAGACTCTGACAGAGAAACGTCTATGAGCACTTTAAGCAGGTATTTAGAGAGAGAGAGAGAGAAATCTAAGTACTGTAGTAGGAATTGCACTGTTTAAACCTTGTTCTTTTAAAAGATTTGTATGGTTCTTGTGATATTGGTTCTGTATTTTATGTTTTACATATTTTGTTTCTATTTTAGTAAAACTCTATTTTTACAGCCTACTTGGTCTGTCTTTGATTTCTTTCCTTTTACAAGTGGCGTATATATGTAAAACGCAGACACTGTACATAAGCTTGAATGGTGATACCAAACTGGAAAAAGGTAAGCATTTTTAATTTGAGGTCTTATTACAGTTTTTAATGGTTCATTTCTGTACACCTGGTTAGGTGTCCATAGGCAAAGATATCTGGCCCCCCGAAGACAGAATTATCTGAGCCTGTGCATTGGGTATGCTAGCAAGAGGTTCACAGTTTGAATCTCTCCAAGACTTGAGACCAAAGGTTGATTTGAATCCACAAAACAGACAGGAGGGTTATTCTGTTTCTGTAAACTGTTCACAAGGCTGTGCTCGGAGGTTGGCACTTTGGGAGTAGAGGGGTGACCTGCTGAGTGGGTTTGTGACAGAAGGCTGTTCTAGGAATCTACCACTCTTTCTGTGAAGAAGTACTTCCTCACATCTTTCCAGAATCTACCCCATTCCGGTTTCATAGCATGTCCCCCTTGTCCTAGAGCACCTTTTCTTCTGAAAAATACTCCCCTCCTGTACCTTATTAACCCATGTGAGGTATTTAAAGTTCTAGTAAGTAAACATTTACTTCTTGAGTGCCCAATGCTGTAGGCACTGTACAGAGGCAAAGGTACAGTGAAAGATGATTCAAACATATAATAACAATATACAGTAAACATTTCATAAGTTAATAAAACTCCATTAAATCATCATAATAAAATAGCAGCACTTCAGTAATACACACAACTATAAGTTGCTTCCAAAGGCTTCAGACCCCACTGAAAAACCTCCACTGTTGGAGTCTCCCTCAAAGAGTTCAGAAGCAAGTTCCAGAGGGCCAGGCCTGCCACTTCAAATGCACAGTCTCCCAAGGTTTTCAACCAGGCCCTCAGAACCACTAGGAGGCCCTCAGTGGAGGAGCAGAGGGAGCACATAGGGTGGATGGGGTCAAGAGATCACACAGATAGCCAGGGTCCAGCCAGTATAGGGCCTTGTAGGTGAGCAAGCCTACCTTGAAGATGACTCTCCACCTCAATGACAGTCAGTGCAAGTCTCACAGGACCGGGGTCACATGGCAAGACCTTGGAAGGCCTGTCAGCAACCCGGCCACTGCATTATACACTAACTGCAAGTGATAGAGAGTGTCCCCTCACTGACCCCGAAGTATAGAGCATTACAATAGTCAAGCTGTGAAGTCACAAAGGCATGCACCAGCGAGGGCAGGTCACCAAGTGGAATTAAGGGTTTAATCCAGGAGACATTTCTTAAATGGTAAAAACCATTCCAGATAACAGATGACACCTGAGCCTCAAGTGTCAATCTGCCATCAGGGATGATGCCCAGATTTGTTACCTTAGCAGAAGCTGCCAACAGAATGAGGCCCAGGAACAATTCTATTCCCATCCTGGCAGCAACTGCATCACACCGGTGATCAGGCTAAATCACTAGTACCTCCGGCTTGTCGGGGTTAAGTCTCAGCCAGTTAGAGGATATCCAGTCTTAGATCTCAGCCAAACATTTATCTAGCATCTCCATTAAGCCATTTGTCCCAGGAGCAAAAGACACATACAGCTGGGTGTCATCTGTGCAGCAGTGGAAACCCAAGCTGTAACACCTAATAATCTCACCCAAGGGAAGCATGTACACTGCGAACAGCATAGGCAGGATTGAACCCTGGGGAACTCCACAGGGCAGGGGCTTTTGGTGGGAGGAGACATTCCCCATCACTACCTGTTGTGTCCTGCCCATAAGAAAGGACTCAAACCAGTTGACGACAGTACTGGTGAGTCCACAGAGCTCCCTCAGGCAATCCAGTAGCGCTACGTGGTCCGCAGCATCAAATGCTGAGGAGAGATCGAGGAGGAGAATTGACTGGCTTCCTCTATCTCGCACCCTGAGATCGTTTTGCAGCCTGACTAATACCATTTCTGTGCTATACCTAGACCTAAATCCAGACTGGAATGGCTCATAGATGTCAAAGGCTGCAAGGTCATTCCTCCCTCGCCCTCTTCTCCTGCAGGATGTACACACTGAGCTCATTTAGCCTCTCCTCATAGGGCTTTTGATGCAGACCCTGCACCATTTTGGTAACCCTCTTCTGGACCACCTGCACTCTGTCCATGTCCTTCCTGATCACTTTTTCACATATTTTCAGACTTTACAAGTGATCGATCATGGCCAGAGTGGAATTCCACTCCTTGGAGTTACAACACTGTTTTAGTAATCATTTATCAGTATGAGAAATCTATTTTAATATATCTGTGTCAAGTATAACATCAAGGCATTTTCTGGAAGTAAATGTCACTTTTAAACGTTATTGTAACATAGGAATTAATGAGCTGTGAAATGAAAGATAGGGATTTGTGGAACCACAGCATGTAACAGAAATGGAGCGGGTATTGATCCAGTAGTAGAGCCCACTTGGTATCATGACCATGCAAAACAGACAGAACAAGTAAAATAATCACTCTGTACTCCCAGCTCTGTTTCTGTCACTGTCTCTCCATGCCTGTAGATGACGTTGGTGCTCGAAGAGTGATACAATGCTCGTCTGTATCATGCGGACCCAGGACTCAGGGGACCTCGGAGAAAGTACACAACCTCTGTAACTGCAGCAGTAAATGAAATATATTGCACGCAGTCATCAAGCCACAAAACGACTTACTGTACAATGCTAGATGTATCCAAAATATCAATCCATGCAACCCAGCGCAGAAGTCGCACACTGCAGCGATCATTGTTCCCATCAAGAGAGACACAAAAACTAGCAGAAATCAGTGTCTCTATATTTGTTAGTGTCACTCTTTAGTTGCACAGTTCTCCCACACTGCACTTCTGTGATGCATCATAGGGATATAACCGCAAAGGATAAAGCATAAAAATTGTTGGTATGAATCATAACATTTTAATGTTGTTGCGTGTTTGACACAGTAATCTTCTCCTGGTCTCTGTTCAAAAATAGCCCACACTATATAAATGAATGTTTAGCATCCAACATGAACATGCATGTTGTTAGAGCAGCACACTCTCTAAAAACCAAGGAAATGCAGCATAGTTTTGCAAGTGGAATTATTATGCTCGAGAACTTTTCTCTACTTTCAAATGAAACACTATTAGCACAATATGTCCCTTGCACTTGCCATGTTATATGCGCATTAATCCCCCCAGAGTCAGGCTCTACTAGTGGATTAATGCCTGGTTGGTGGTTGGAAGCACTTGGCCTGCAGCCTCGTGCACCAGCCCCCCCCATCCAGGCATTAATCCACTAGTAGAGCCCTCCTCTGTTGGGGATTAATGCTAATGTATCATGTAGCTTCACCTAAGACAAATCTTATGGCTCAAGTAATCTATTACTAAGTCTGAGAAAATTTACCAGGTCTGCCAACCTTGCGAAGGAATACATACACATAACTTGGGGATGGTATGGTGCTAGGGTTGGGGAACTTGGATTAGGTATTTAGGGTAATTACAAAAGGGGCAACAGTCAAGCAAGGTGTCTTCTCATGACGCAAAATTTTACTAACTTTAGTTAATGTTTACTTGTATTTTTTTATTTTTTCCAGGAAGCCAGAAGAGGAAAGAAGCCTCAGGTGCCCACTGCTGAGATCATGGGTTAAAAGTATCATCCACTTCCATAATGTACGGGATCCATGGTGTCCATTTTGTCATGAATGCATCCATTTGATCAGGACACTAGGTTATAAGATCAAAAAGAAATACAGTGCAGTCAAAAACCGTACACGAAAAACATTAAAAGGAATGGTAACACTCAGGAAAATCACCAAGCGCTCGCTGCCCTGCTAAAAAAATGAATGAAAAGCTACATTGTGTGTTCATGCCCCCACACCCCCAAACTAAAAATAATCACCTGGGAGGGAGGCAACTCTGGGATGGGGTGGAACCTGCGGGGGTAGGCAACTCGGGAATGGGAAGGAACCTGGGGGGAGTCAAATCGTGGACGGGGAGGAACCTTGGAGGGAATTGTATTTCTGTTAGGAGGGCACGGGGCAAAAGTGCAGGGCTGGGGTGGACAAATTAAAAATAAAAGTCGGGAGGGGGGAGAAAACAAAGAGTCACTGGACCAGGAATTGAATCCTGGCTATCCACACATTCCACCACCTTAGCTGCTCATTGCCCTGACCCCTGCACCACAGAAACAGCACGGTAAAATACCATGCACTCACTTATTGTCCTCTTCCTCCCGAGAGATGACAGCTACATGGATAGCATTAACTGACTTGCGCTACGCTATCCCTGTAGCTGTACTGTCAAACACTATTTTTCCAGTGCGAATTTTCCCGTGATATAATCTCGATGACATATTGTCTGGGTAGGTTTGATCAGAAAGGTTGTATGTGATATTTTTCCATCTTGTACATCTGATTTACTAATGTATGTCAGTCATGTAAGGTAGGAGGAGTCTGTAGCCAGTTTTTCATGATGGCTTTGCTTGCCATAGTGAGCAGAATCCAGAGATGTAAGCAATAAGACATGATGGGGTGTGCATTAGACAGTTCTAATACATGGCTAGGGGGACGTAGTGAGGCATGAGGCCACAGGTCGAGTGCATCCAGTCCCCTAGCCGTGCATTAGAATTGTCTAATGCACATCCCCAGAGTGTCTCATTGTGCTTATAAAATGGGCCTGTGTATTCTAAATGGGGGTTCTAGTTTTAGCTGTGCATTAGACACGTCTAAAGCACGGCTAGCAACTAATCAGTTTGCTTGAAATCCTTTGCCTGTTGTATAAGTACTTTAGCTTACAGTGTTTAAGTGTTGGTGGAAATAATAGCAGAATGAGTGCATCACCCTTCATACAGGATAGCAATAGGCAATATGTCTGCAATGGCCTTGTGTACTGTCCAAAAAGGCTGGAGCACTGGACAGGACCACAGGACTTGTGTGTGGTGTGCTGCTTGTTTTCCACATGTCCTCCAGCATGTGGCCATTACCTGTGGTTGATAAGTGTCCTTTGTAACTGGGATTTTAAACTATCTTACTTCGAGTTTCCATGAAAATTCTTGAAGGGTGAGAGAGGGACCACTTCATTTGTATTTTGGCAGTACAAGTGCTGTGTTGATCTCAGAGTGCTTGGCATAAGCCGGATATAAGATGAACAGCCAATGCCTTTTAATAAGTTGTACGAGTGAGGAGGTGGATGCAGTCCGGGTTCTGATAAGTTATGTTTGCAAGTAATGTTGTGCCTGCAGGTGCCTGTAGTGGTCAGTCATTTGGATGTGGTATTTGGTCTTAAGGGTTTTGAATTATAGCAGCATCCCAACTTCCACAAATTGGAAAAAGTGCACCAGGCCCACTTGTTCTCACCTGTGATACCCAGGATCTGTCTTAGGGGTATGGAGTGGATATTATGTGCTATGGTTCTGCATAGCTAAAAGCTAGTTATAGTGTGATTTGTAGACTAAGTGTATGGGTGTTCCTACTGAAGAGGCACGGGTGTCCTGGGATGTGCAAAAAGTTAGCAACTGAGAGGTTGCAGTTGGTGATACCAGGTGAATATAGTGATGTGAAAACAGTGCATGACTTATCGCGCTGTACAAAGTGCTAAAGTAAGTACAGCAACAGGAGTTTTACAGCTATCAGAAATAACCAGTACCCCTGTTGCTGTATGGTCCTGTAGGGAAGTGTGAAGATTTCTGCCAGGGCAGAGCTTGGCCAAGCCTTTCCTGTGGCAGAGTGGCTAGAGCATCAGCACCTGGCGGCATAGGGGAATCAGTGACTGTGGATCAAATCTCCCCAGGTCCCATAGGGTTCTATGTGATGACTGCAACCCACGTTATCACCACATCAGGGCAATGAAAACAATTTTGCCACCATGACATCCTTGGCACATGGAAGAACGGCACCATGGACTTAGATCTTTTGTTTTCTGTCGGAGAGCTGCCCCCCCCCACTCACTCCCCTCACCCCCTTATTAAAAAATTCTCAACTCTGGGGGGTGCATGTCAGGGGGGATGAAACAAAAAAAAACACATTTTGGACCAGGTGCAACAAGAATGCAGTAGCACCTGGACCCAGACCTGAACCCTGTACCCTGTAAGCAGAAGCCAACCTCCGACACCATGATGCAGCTTGACAGCTGACCATAGCACAACCCCCTACATACCCGCTGCCCCCTCCCAGCCCACGGTCACCATGCTCACTCCCCCCCCACATGTGCATGTACATATAGTGACATCCTGTCGCTGCAGTCGCCCACCCCACCACATTCGGTCACCCTACACCCCCATTGCCATTCGAGCTTTCACCCATATCGCATCACCATTTCACATGGTGCCTTAATTCAGGTGCCCACCTCATGTGCTACCATCCCATAGTGTTACAGCTCTTTATTTTTTGGTAAAAAAAAATTTTTTACTGCTCCCTTGTTTCACTCCATTCCCAATGTCCACAGCCCCTTGGAGTTAGTTATATTAATTCTGGGGGTGTGTGGGGTGGAACTCTTGCAAAAAAACAAAAAGTGCCATTGGGATTAATGGTGTGTGCTGTTTGCGGAAGGTTGCAGTATTTCCCTGCCTTATTTCAGTGCATACTATTTTTCCCGCTGCATTGTTTTTTTATGCTATTTCGGGTGCGGCATAATGACCACGTGCTGCAGGTGGCCTTGTAGAAATTCTAGTTATTTCCAGTGGTTTTCATATTCTAGGGCTAGCCAATAAATGACTGGTTGCATTTGTGCAACTTGATAGTGCAGCACTGCAGTAGGTTGGGTAAAGCCAACCCCACAATTATTCAGGGGGAGTTGCAAGAGTTTATATTTCGCTCTGGGTTTCTTGCCCTGCCAGAAAAACCTGGAGATTGCCTTGTTCCACATCATGAAATCTTTTAAGGAGATTGGAAAGGGCAGGGTTTGGAACAGGTACTGTGTAATAGTTTATGTAATGTGTTCACTTTTACTACCTCTGTTCTTTGGTTTAGGCCTAGAAGGAGGGAGTCCCATATTTATAGATCTTGCTGGATACATCTGGTGATTGGTGTGTAGTTGAGAGGGTAAAGCTGCTGGAGGTCTTCCGATACTTTTACTCTCAGGTATTTAACAGAGGTGAGTTCATACTTAAAGGGGTATTGTCATGTGGTGTTCAGAGGGCCTGTAGTTGAGACTGTCTTTTCAGCTCCATTATGCCACATAGGTCAGAAGACCCCTAGATTTAGTTAGAGAAGAGTGATAAGGCTTGGGAGAAGTCTGCATTTTCCCCTGTTTGGTTAATTGGAATTCACTGCCGTGCCTTTCCGCATTAGGAATTCAACTGCCACTTTCCAGAAATGTGCTTTGTTTCCCATAGGATAACATTGTAATGTGAGATGGTGTACACAGTTGTTTTGTTGTCACTGCGCTGTGAAGAAACGGTTTACAATTTTGGTCTGACATTTTCAGGATACAAAGGGCTTGCTCAACAGATGTGCCTTTTGCTAATTTGGTGAAAAGATATTAATTTGGTGTGGAGTGTGACAGGCTTCAAATTTTGCTGTCTTTTTCATAGGATAATACTGAACTGTGAGGTATTGTCTGGGAGCTCCCACAGGCGGATAAGGATACAATTACACTATCTCAAAAATTAAGAACAGATGGGAGTGCAGGTCCCAGAGGGCCCTGTGCTCCCACATGTAAATATGGATACCATTATGAACTGATGGGAGTGCATGGATGCAGGGAGATAATGATATGCTTATAGTACCTAAAAAAGCAAGGCAATTCTTTGCAAATAGCTTCAATGATACACTAGTTATGGTTGAAGCCATAAAAGTAGGGAAATGTGGCATTAGGGTTTCCAACTCTAACACTCATCCCCACCCTTCTAGCAGCAACATGTATGGGGAGTGTGCCCAGGGGTAATCAACCCTAATGCTCACACCATTCTCATATACTGTACCCATCTCAGCTTATTTAATCACGGAATGGGGTGAGTGTTAGGGATGACAACCCCAAGGCACACACACACACCCATGCCTGGTGCTGCCTAATGCTCTCCCCATTCCATCAGTAAAGGAGCCGAAATGTGCAGCTTATATGAGAATGATGTGTGTGTGTGTGTTAGGATTGACAACCTAAAGGAGCATCCCAGGCTTGATTTACGAAGACTCAGGAGAGGTGAAACCATAATTTTTTTTGTTTTACTGCCTGCATGGTGGGGGGTGTTAGGATTGGGAACCCTAACACCACATTTCCCTACTGTTATCAGTGTAATGTGAACCCTAACTGGTGCATTAATGAAGTTTTTTTTGTAAATAATTTCCTTACTTTTTGAAATAGTAGAATTGTATCCTTATTCACACAGGTCCCTATGGGACCAATATGAAGATATCCATTTGTCTATGAAAGTGCAAGGTCCTCTGGGTTCTCCATTTCCATCTCTCCATAGATGCATACATCCATGTTGCTCTGGAAGTGGAGGGCCCTCTGGGCCCTGCACTTACATTTCTCCCAGAAAGCTATTTATTTGCTTAGTTGTACAGCTTGTGAAACTTTCAATGTTATCCTATGGGAATTTAGATTTTTTACATTTTTATTGTTTTCATATATGGCCCCTACATTTGTTGGGGGCTCTTTTTATTCTTGTAGTACTCAGTAAGACCTTTGTTTTGATATATAGATTGTCCCTTAAGTGCAAATTTGAGAGAGTTATGGCTTATTGGAGTTGAAATGTGGGGAAAAAAAAGAAGTCAAAAATCTATTTTTATATGAAGGTATCCTTTTTCATATGACTGAAACAGACTCACAAAAAAGAATCTCTTCATACAAAAAAAAGAATCGTAAAAATCTAAATCCATATTCTTTTTTCATATTAAGACAACTTTTTTCATATGAATGAAACAACTTCACAAAAAAAGATGCCTTCATACAAAAAAAGAATCTGAAAAAAAAAACTAAGTCCAAATTATGTTTTCATATGAAGGGATCCTTTTTAGAGTAGCCTAGTTTCTTTTTCATATGGCCATATGAGAAAAGAAAATCGAGTCATGAAAAAAAATTTAAAATGTATTTAAAAAAAATAAACATTTCTGTCCCATTTTCCCAAAACATGACTGCAGAATCCATCTAACGGGGTCCTGATTAGTATGATAAATGTGTTGGTGTTTCTGCAGGGTCTGATTTTTATGGATTTTCACAAAAAATTGGGGGGAAAATGTAAACAAGATGGTGGCCATACAAAAAAGAATATTTTCTCTTGAAAAAAATTACCCCATATAAAGAAATATATTTTTTTGCGTGTGTGGACTGAATTCGTTTTTTGTTCCAATCAGCTATCTAAAACAACTGTACTGAGCATGCTGAGAACCAAAATTTCAAATTCTTATAGCTTTAGAATGGATTAATATTTTTTCACCAAACTAACGAAAGGCACCACTGTTCCCCAAACCCTTTCAACCCCCAAAAATTTCAGAGCAAAATTCCAAACCATCTGGGCACTAAGTGATGACAAAAGAGAAGCCCCACCATTTGTTCACTTTTTAAAATATCTGAATCTCGTAATTTGTGCATCCTACCAGAACCAAACTTGGTACATCAAGTGATATTGCCCCCGAGTCTGTGTATGCAAAACTTCCTGAAAATCAGTTGAACAGTTGCAAAGTTTTTTAAAGTTCAAAATTTGGGGTTTAAAATACAAATGCCCACTTTACTCTAACTTTAGTGGCACTACCGTGCCATTATAATATATATTTATGGGACCTGACTTAAAATACATAATTTATCATCATTAGTGAAGGGGTAGAACCATAACTCATGAGTGGCAAAGCCATGAGTAAGATATATAAGTCCTTCTCCATCACAAGTGAAGATAAATTGTGTATTTTGAGTAAGGCCATTGTGTTATTCAATTTATACAACATAATTTTAAAGTTAGTACTTTCAAATTAGCTGTTTGAAGATTTAACTGCCTCTTTGAATTCAGCAGCTGGCATGAGGGCAGAACAGTGCTATTATGATTTCATCAGCATTGTGAAAGCTGCTCTCTGGTTCTAAAAAGGTGTCAGCTGTTGAGTGTGTGGTTGTGATAAATAACTATAAAATAAATAGCTGTGACATGTGTAATCTGTAAAATAAATGATTGTGATATATGTAACATCTAAAATAGTGTTATCAGCTAAAATACTGTAATTCATGTATTTATGCATTTGTCACTCCAGTAGTGTATAAGTGGCATATTCTAAGTCATACCATTGTGTGCCCAATTAATACAGTGCAATTTAAATGTTTCCATTACGATCTCTTTTATTGTTTTCAATTTTTTGCCACCCACTCTATTTTGTGTATGTGTGTCAGCTTGAGCCTCAAGTAATTCTGCCATTTTACTGAAATCAGGCTTTCTTCAGTCAGGGCCCCCAATGTTAGATTTCAAGTGCTGGGAATCCAGCACAATGTTGAATTTAATAGTTTTTTCATCTCTCTGTTCTACTGAGTCCTCAGTCGAAATAGCTGCAATAAATATCCATGCTAGACATTACCAGGTCCAAAGTTACCCTCCCCCCGCTGTCCCCTGTACCCACTGGGTGAGAAAGCAGCCTTGGTACCTCTGTAAACCTCTGGATTTTTTGTTTTGTCTTGCTTGTTGCCACCAAAGTTTTCTAGTCTATCTGCTGCTTATGTTTTTAATTGTGAGAATCTTCCTATTGTAAACTGAGTGTGTCTTGTATTATTTTATGTTGGATGATGTCACTCTGAGTCTGTCTTGCCTGTAGCCCAGGTTTATGGTTGTAAACCAGACTTATGTCCTAGTCCATCCACCTGCTGACCAATAAATAAAAATGTATATACTATATGCAGAATTAGATTTATCATTTATTTAGAAAACTATATTATTTACAAATGTATAAAAACAGGTTAGAAAATTATTCCATACACAATTATAAGATAATACTGTACATAGGTGTTTTGAGCTATCAACATTTTCTTCACAGTTTGGCAGAGCTCAATTGAGTTTAACAAGACAAATGCCATTGGCAAGGACAACACTTGCTTTTTTAAATAGCTTTTTCTGCCTCCCCCTGCTGTCACCCTGGGATAAACCCTGCATTTATGGATATACCCTGTTCAGGCATACCTGCCATCATTTGAATGACAAGGGTCCATCCACAATCTACCAGACACTAGTTTCAAAAGAAAAAAACATCAAAACTGTTAGATCAGCTATTAGATGGTCTAACTAGATTGGAATGTCATGTTAAAAAAAGAGACATGGTTGTAGCAAAAAAAGATACAAATCACATTTGCGGTAATTTTTGTTACCGCAAATCATGACATTTTGTCAAAAACAAATGCAATCTTTTGAAAATATTAGCATGGCTGCTCAGATGCAATTGGAAGGACACATGTGCAGGTGCAGGTGCAGCATACTACACCCAACTCTTTTGAATATCATCTTCGGTGTCCAGACTTATCGATCACTTAATTTAGATAAGACAAAGCAAGCAAGACTGATATCTATTTTCAAGATCAAACTAAGTATATACACATTATGAATAAAGATAGACCCAACTTACAGGATCAAAAAAGCTTCCTTTGTCTCAAAGAATACCCTCTCTTTCAAATGCATTTTATGACTTAGTATGTTCTGTTCATTCCATTATGTGAAAAATTAAGATGCGATAATTAGTACATTATTCATGTTCAAATGCTTTCATAGTACATTATATAAAAATATATGAATAGCACTCAGCTAAATATTCCATCAGAAATCTTGAGACTTCTGACAGCAGTCAGCAGGCTACCATTACATCAGTACAAAACAAGTATAAGTTTATATCATCTTAATGCAGTTGTGACCAAAAGTCCATACTGATTTTTCTTGTGGTCAAAAACCATTCCTTCCAAGACCACAATCTATGCCATTCTTAGCTTGACCAGAACACCCTAACACTCATTAAAGTTTAAAACACCTTTTGGAGGCAGAAAAATACCTGCCTATGATTTGAAATGGCATCACCAGTATTTACAATGTTGGTAGGTTGTGGTTATATATTTGGAAAACCTAGGACAGCAAAAGAGACATCTTAAAGGGAATAATTACTTTGACCAATAAAACTAAGAATACCGAGCTTAGCCACACAAAGTGCTAAATTGCCTGGTAGGGGCATGCAACCTTGTCTCTTAATTTACATGAATTGCATCATTCCAGCAGGAGCTGTGCCATTTTTATAAGTGCCTTCTTCATGACACCCTTGCCTCACTAGAATCCATTCACCTGAACAGACACTAGTGAGGTCCAAACATCACAGAGAGCACCGCAACTTGGAAACATGCCACTGCTCTTGCCAGAACAACATGAGTGGAGTTTATTACAACGTAAACTAATGAAGACAAAGTCATGTGCCCCTCCAGGTAAATTAGTAGTTTGGGAAGTCAGGATCAATATACTTAAATTACCTTTCCAAGGTACAATATCGATTCATTTTAAAGTTTTCTCTTGGAAATAAATCACATTTTTGCAAATGTTTTGAACATCTGAGCCCACATCTTTTAATTTAACATCTGATGAGAACAGCATGAGTTGAAAGAAATATTAAGGGATTAACATTATGTAAATATATTTCCTTAATACAAATTAAAAAAAAATTAAAGTATGTTTGGGCTGTTTGGTTATGCCAAAAATGGTGCAATTGTGGTCCCAAGAACAAGGAGATCCAATCACAGCAAACTGGACATGGTCCACCCCCATCTTCGTTGTATTGCTTCCTTAACTACTACAAATTTACCGTTATATTCATTTTTTAATGTAAAAAAATATATTTATAAAAAGAAGCACTTTAAAAACCTTCCAGCTTGCAAGTTTTGTGCTCTGAATTACAATATTTTTGTAACAGAACATGTGGCTTGCATTTTCGTTGGAGACATTTACTGCTGCAGGTGTTTGGCAATTTTCACCCACTTTCTGCGTATTCATTCAGTTGTATTTCAAGCACAAATTACTGAAGTCACCAAGATGGCAGCCTTAGCACTTTTCTAATGATTTTTTTACCTGCGAAGTATGTTAAAAACTCAACAACATGGGCGCAGGATTGGGTGACTTACATATTCACTGGCCGCACTAGCTAAACATTGGCAATCCATGTCTAACGTTTGCAGTTGCAGAATGATCATGTGCATCCAAAATGGTTCTTGAAATGGACAAATCTAGCCCAGTTACATTAACCCAGGTAATACTGCGACTTTATGTCCGAGTATTCCCTGCTCCAGTTACTTAAATCAAAATATAATTTAAAATATAAAATATTGCAGTTCTCTCCACACAATGACATCATTGTTACCATGGAGATCAGTGCACTAGACTATTCAGGGACAAATGCTGCTACATAACTTCCTGGTGCAATTTAAATGACTTAAGGTATGTAAAGATTTGACACTCTTTTTTTCAAATGAGAAAAGCTGATTCTCTTTAAATAAGAACTGCATTTTTTGTAGAGGTTGGTTTGAAAAAAACTGCCTCTCATTTTGTCATGGTACAACTAGCATTGCCAGATCACCTGTGATCTGGTTCTGATATCAAAGGGCCTTTTTGGAATCATGTAACATCAAAGGTAATGTAGTTTAGTCCCTTCCCAGTTATTTGATGCATTCTGTTCTATCAACAAGGTAAGAGGCTCAAAATGACATTATTACTAAATGGAAATAACAAGAGAATCACAAAAGTGTGCCCCTCGTTAAAAGCCCTCTCCTATAGAAAATATATATTTACAGACAATATGTCATTCCTCTTTATAATGAAATGCTGTTGTATAATAGCTGTAGCATGATCTGAGGAATGTTAATGGAGTTGCAGATGGTACAATGTAGTCAGAAGCACATTCTTGTGAAGTAATTTCTTGTTACATTCAGACTGTACCATAGGGTGTCTCACAGGTTTTGTACATATGCCTTCAACCCTGGATGGAAGATGAGTAGGACAGTACCCTTATCTACATCTTAGTATGAAAGCCATTTACAGTAGTACTATTCACAGTACAGTTATGCTGCTGCTTTTTGCAGTTGAAGAGTTTTGTCTCATGGAGGATGTATTCATGCGGCATGTCTCTGTTTCTGAAAGGAAGAAGCATTCAATAATTAACACCTTAATTTATAAATTCCCATGGGGTTGCTTGAGTTCTTTTTTTATTTATAGTTTTTGCCACCGCTACCCAACTGCAAACCACCCCGATTGGACTGGTCCCCTCAAGCGCCATCACCTGGATTTACTGGAACTAACCTTGCTCCATTTATCCTCACCACAGGACTTCCTGGAGATTCCCAGTCACCAGTGCAGGGCCAGTGAGGCTCAGGCTTCATCCTGCAGTTGTGAATTTTTCTCTCCATTTTCTGTCCCAGGGCCCACCACACATGCAAGGACTGCCACGTGCATGCTCTGTCTCCGCGGAGATGTCCTCAGTGTCCTACGCATGGGCCCACTCCATTATATGGTCCTACTGCACTGCTAGCCAGATTCCACTAGGTGGCTGATGAGCAGCGGGACACACTCACCCACCTCCCCGAGGGAGGAGAGTTGTCCTGGGGATGTTCAATCCGCCCTCCCCCAGCCATTCCCCAGGCAACCTGCTCCATTCCCGATCCAGAGAGACAGGGTAGCAGGAGATGAGGCATCCAGTGCCTCAGTCCGCCACATAATTGGGCTGGCTGGGATGCTTAATTTCACTGCATATAGAAGAATATCATATTCATTACCCTTACATAGCATATTTAACAAAAATTAAACAATTAAATGTTGACTCTGTCTGTCTGTCTATCTATCTAATACACAATAGTCTAACCAGAAACATTTAACCAGTTCCCATCAATAAGGGGGCAGGGCCATAAAGGTATATAAACTCTGCCCCATCACAAATAAAGATAAATTGCTTACAGTATTTCTTGTCAGATAATTAAGTGTTCCATTTATACCATGCTACACATTTTTAAATAAAACGTTTTATATTTAGCTTCTTTTTGTTTGGGTTGGAGCTCTTACAACATGCTGGAGAGGCCCTGTGCTGAACTGTCTTGTGTATTTTTTTAAAAATCCACTGAAGTTAGGAAATAGCTAGCTGTATCCTCACGAGGCTGTTCTGTAAGTAATAATGTGCCAGCTAAATCACTCACTGTGCAAGACAATAACGTTACTGTCGAATGAATAAAGTACGAGGCAGACAGTCGCATTGCTGCTGAGGATAGGGAGCCAGCTAGCACATTATCACTGCAATGCTTCATGTGATTGAAAAAAGATAGTGGTACTGTCTTTTGTTCTGTGTTAAGTTTGTGATCTCTCCACCCTCAATTGTACTTATTTACTGTTGCTGCTGTGAGTGCTGCGCCCGCAGACCAATCAGAATGTAAGGTAGGATAATGATGTCACTAGTTATCATTTTATTAAGCAATAAGGCATGACCAGGGTTATGTTAATGGTCTGTTAATCACCTTCTAGGGGTGTACTGTGGCATGAGGTGTAGCCAAGTGCCACATGCTCCTAGAGGGTGATTAACTGACCATTAACATAATCCCTGGGAGTGCCTTATTGCTATTTTAATAAAAACATATTTAAACCTTGTTCAGCATATGGCTAAGCTCTACATGTATGTTAATAAAAGATTAACATAAGGCTGTTAGAATGTTTGCAGCCAATAAGAAAGCTCCATTTCTCAGACCTTTTTTATAATTAACAATAAAATGACCACAGTGTATGGTAGAATGCAGCTGAGGATGGAATTCCATCCCTAGAAAAGGCTTGTTGTGCTGCAGTAGTGACATCATAATGTTGTTGCACTGCACTGAGGACATCGCTACTGCAGTGCAGCAGCAGAGAACATTATTGCTTGGCCATGTTGTTTAAACTACAGCACCTTATGAAGTAGCCGAGGCGGTGACAGCTGGCCCCAGACATTATCAACACCTGGAAGAACATGTAGAGTAAGGGTATTAGCAGAGCATGGGGTAACTTTTATTTTATTTTTTTCATATGTGCTGGGCACAGGCTTGTACTAATGGTTGCCTGTACACTATAAAAGATTGTGTATGAGCAACCATACACATACAAGGCTGTGTTTCAGTCTCAAGGTTTCCATTGTAACAAGAGATCTCTCAGGCTGCACTCTCAAGGTCTCATTACCACAGAAATCTCTTGATTGAAACACAGTTGTGTATGATTGCTCATACACAATCTTTTTGTTCTGAGCTCTCAATAGTCATTTTATTAAGAATGAAATGACAGTTGTAAGTTTGCTATGTAATTAGATGTTTGTAACTGGCTTATAATTAATGGGTCTCCCCTGTTGCCATTGAGAGACCGTGGCATAATTTGCCATTATAAAGAAGCATTTATAATGGCAAACATGTGCACGGTTCTCCTCCCTCTGCACATGCACCTACAGCAGCGGCATCTTCCTTCCTGGCTCGCGCTTCCTTCTTACTCACAACGGAGCCACCAAAGAAACACAGTGGTGAGTAAATTCAATAAAAAAAATCAAAATGAGAACTAGTTTTACAAATGGGAAACTTTGAACATTTTTTTTAAAAAATATGTGAAGCCGGCGAAAACTGAAAATCCAACCGACGTAAAATAAAGTGGAGCGTACTCGTAGCCACACCGAAACTGCTGATATTTTATATAATTGCTGTGGCCAAAAAGGGGAGACCCAGCAATTATATAAAATAAAATACAGGGTAGTGTGTTTAAACTCAAGGTTTACACACACCCTTGGGGTTAGATGCTTTGCACAAACCTCTCGAGCTTCGCTCTCGGGGTTTATGTAGCATCTTCAGCATCATGTAGCAGTTCAGAAAGAACTCTTAAAACTGAAGGTGGACAAAGCAATGGGGCCTGATGGGATTCATCCCAGAATTCTAAAAGAACTAAGGGTGGAATTAGTGACACCACTGACTACCCTGTTTAACAAATCATGGGAGGATGGGGTGGTACCCGAGGACTGAAGGAGGGCAGATGTGATTCCCCTTCACAAAAGTGGGAGCAAGGCAGAAGCAGGAAACTACAGACCTGTTAATTTAACCTCAGTGGTAGGGAAAATGATGGAATCACTTGTGAAGGAAAGAACTGTCGAGTATCTAGAGGCCAGAGGGGCACAGGACCCAAGGCAGCATGGATTCAGAGCGGGAAGGTCATGCTAGACAAATCTGATAGATTTCTTTGACTGGATGACCAAAGTAGTAGATCAGGGAGGGGCTGTGGACATGGCCTACCTAGACTTTAGCAAGGCATTTGACACAGTCCCACACAAAAGATTAATATACAAGTTAGCTAGCCTGGGAGTGGGTCCCAAGATGACAGCCTGGGTAAAAATTGTCTGGAGAATAGGACACAGAGAGTAATAGTAAATGGAGTCCACTCTGAAGAAAGGGGGGTTACTAGTGGGGTACCACAGGGTTCAGTATTAGGACCGGTCCTCTTCAATGTCTTTATAAGCGACATTGCAGAGGGACTGGAAGGAAAAGTATGTCTCTTTGCAGATGACACAAAGATCTGCAACAGAGTTGATGCACAAGGTGGGGTGGAAAGGATGAAAAGGGACTTGGCAAGGTTAGAGGAATGGTCAAATGTATGGCAGCTTAGATTCAATGCTAAGAAGTGCAAGGTAATGCACCTGGGAAACAAAAACCCAGGGGAAGAGTACACAATGGGGGGTGAGATACTAACAACAACAAAAATGGAAAGGGACCTGGGGGTAGTCATATCAGATGACCTAAAGGTGGGCAAGCAATGTGAGAGGGCAGCAAGGAGGGCTGGGGGGGGATACTGGGATGCATAGGGAGAGGCATCACCAGTAGAAAACAGGAAGTTATTATCCCTCTGTACAGACGGCTGGTCAGACCCCATCTGGAGTACTGTGTGCAGTTCTGGAGACCCAGTCTTCGCAAAGACATAGACAGGATGGAAGCTGTCCAGAGGAGGGCAACTAAAATGGTGCAGGGTCTGCACCGGAAGACATATGAAGAGAGACTTAAGGAGCTTAATATGTATAGCCTCGAGGAAAGGAGGAGAGGGGACATGATAGAAACTTTCAAGTACCTCAAGGGAATCAATAAAGTCCAAGAGGGTAGCATCTTTCAAAAAAGAGTGTGCAAGAACACAGGGGCACAATTTGAAGATAGAAGGGGCGGCTCAGAGGTAATTTAAGAAGTATTTTTCACAGAGAGGGTTGTGGATGCATGGAGCGGCCTTCCAGAGGAGGTCGTGGAGTCAAAAACAGTGGTGGAATTCAAGCATGCATGGGACAGTCATAAGGCAATTCTAGGGGTTGGGGGTAGGAAGAAGTAGGCTGCTGGTTAACTAGGATCTGCAGCTTATCCAGTAGACAGGGAAATGGGCAGACTGGGTGGGCCAAGCAGTCCTTATCTGCCGTCAAATTCTATGTTTCTATGTTTCTATCTAACCCCTTGGGGTGTGTGTAAACTCTCGTTAAGCACACCGCCCCGTACTTTATTCTATATGTTTTGGGAGGAAAAGGGTCCACATAAAGTATATTAATTATAGTACATGTGGACCCTCTCCTGCAGTCACAACTGCTTTTTCACCACAACTGACACAGAATCAGCCCCTAGGATTGAGACTGCATGGCAAGTTTCACAGAACAAGGGGCTAAGTCTGCAAAGATATGAGCTGTGAAAATCCCTGTCTGTGAAACAAACACTAGCTCAGCCCTAGTATACAGGAGTTATCACTCCTGTATAATATATAATGGGTCAAGATGGCTGCCACAAATGCTGCAATCTGATTGACTTGTTATTGAAGAAAAAGGGTCCACATGTAGTATTAATTATACCACATGTTGAAGCATGTCACCTGGTGGACCAATACAAACTCAATAATTCACCATGCTGCATGTTGTTAGCTAAAAAGTTCAATATCAGGCCATGTGATAAGTGCAACAGGACTCTCCAGTGTGTTGCATTCACTGGGATATATCAGCATTCCTTTGGTGTGTGCTGGGCAGCACTTGGCTGGCTGCCAGCTCTTTAGATCTTCATAAAAGACCTAATTTAAAAAATTACAAATATACAAAATAATTATGCAATGATTGCACTGGCCCTTCGGTGCAATGGTAGCACTACTGTACCACTTGTGCACCACCTTGGTGACCGCAGGTGGTGGTGGTGCATGGGGACTTGGAATTCAGGGAGAGGGTGGACACTGATGGAGCTGGACATGCTGATGTACACTTGTGTCTGTGCAATGCCAGCTCTGGCAAGTTAGCATCCTGGAGGAGGTGCAATGGACAGAATGGAAGCCCAGTAATGCCAGCCCCCACGACCCAGGCCCTGCACTGCTGACTCAGGCATCCACCTCTGGACTAAGTAGGACCTTCTATGAGACATAGCCCACCTAATGACCCTGCCTTGGCAAGTAAGCCAAGGAGGAGCAAGGAAACAGGCATCAGTCTTGGAGAAGTGATATGACAGGGATGGGGTAGGGGTGACTGATAAGGCTAGATGGGGTGCTGAAGTAAAACAAAAATGATTACTGCGTGATACTAGGCAGCCTGCCATAGATAATTTTACAGCAGCTCATTAATGTATAACATCAGTGAGTCATATAAATGAGCTCCTTTAGGATCCTCTATGGTGGGCTGTCAAGGGACTTTCAGTGCTGCTAGGCTGATCATGCAACGCAACCCCTCTATCATGCCTTAATCTGAGTGATCAACTGGTGATGGAATGCAAGCATGACTAACTAAAATACCAGGACAGGGATGTACCAATTTCTCTTCCCACCATCAAGTCTCAGGGGTTGGGGGGCACACAAGAGGTCATTTGTTATTTTCCCCCATAAGAGGCTTTGGGCACTTGGGGAAAGTTGGGTTGGAGAGTGGGTAATTCTTAAAAGAATGCTCTCAGGAGGAGGAAGGGGTCCTAATGGAGCATTTGAGATATAAATGATATCATCTCCATCATGTATTCCCTATAAGGGTGGACACACTGCCACCATTGAGTTTTGCCCGTAGATGGCCCAGAGAGGTTGGGTTAGGGAGGAGTACTGGTTATAACAGATGGTGTCTGGTTAGGAGAAGGGGTTGCAGTATATCAGAAAGGGATTCATTTCTTTTTGTGACTCAATGTGGATCAAGGAGTGTGTTGGGGGAGAGATGGCTGGGGGCAGGTGGCCATAAGACTAACCTGGCCACATGAGGCAAGCAAAACAGGCTTTTTTTAAGCCTTTCCCCCAATTTCTGTCCCTAATGTGAAAAAATACTCAACATTTGGGGTCCCTGAATACTGAGTATTCATGCAGCAAATTTTGCAAGAAATTATTTGCAGAACCCTTACTGAAGGGGCCTTCTTTCCAGTCTTCCAATCTATTACTTTTGAGTTCACCTTCAAAAGGGTCATGATTAACTCTCGTAGGCCTGGAACTACATTAGTAACCAAAATAGGAATTTGAGTTGCCATTAGGGATGCAACTGTTTCTCAAAAAAAAATATTGCTAAGATGTACAGAGAAGAAAAGAGCACTTTCTAATTTTTATGTTACTCTACAAAAAAATTCAGCCCTAGCATGTGAGTCACACTAAGTATTTTGTTTTGTCATAAATGCCTTAACCTGAAAAGAGCTTTTCTAAACAGAACAAATTAAGATATTTTTTTAATGGCTAAGCAATGTGACATTTATGCACAACTCAATGTAATTTTTATTCTATAAGAGTAGCTAAAACCTGGAATAAATTACCAGCATCCATCGTAGACATCAATGATTTTAATTTATTCAAGAGAGCATTGGATAATTGCTATTACAATAAACACATATTGGTTTAATCTGTTGTGGGGCACACTCTCGATAGGCCCAGTACCTTATGTTCTTTGAAAACCTAGTAAACCTCTGCCACCTACAGGCCGAGCTGAGAGAGCGTAATGTATTTGATTTTTCATATGAGCTACACACTGTAGCTTAGTGTGATGGAGGTGGTCAATGACCAAAGTATGCACCAGGCTTAGTGTTGAGTGCCCAGGAACGGACACAATTAGAAAAAGAACCGTAAATGAAACCACTGCAACCTACCTGGTATGACTTTTTGTGGTGTTTGTGTTTACTGTCCACCTTCTCCATAAGCAGTTTTACCCACCCCTTCATTGGATCACCACAGATTTTTTTGCCTTTCCTTGTAGTGAACCTAAAAAAAAAAAATAAGCAACCACCTGTTGTTAGCAAGTACGCATGAAGATGGACCTTCTGAATAATAGGGCATTTTTAGTACAGGTGTACGTTCGAGATCTTATTTCAAAACAGACGTCTTCAACTATAAAAAGTGATAGCACCATCTTTAGACTCTGAAGGCTGCCAATTTTTACCTAGTACGTTAATAAAACATTTAACCAGTTGAGGCTCTTGCCCTGAAGAGGCTGGCTCATTTAATTAAAAAAAGTAATTACTGGTTCATAATAGGACTCAGGCTACTAATGACAAAGCAGGTGGTGCCCTCAGGCTCCCATATACACAAGTTGTCTAGTTTTCTGTGAGAATTACTTTTTACCATCTACATTTACCCTTGCCTCCAATTTGTGTTAGAGGACTGCTGTCTCTGGAAGCTTTGCGGATGAAGGTTTTTACAGGCATAAAATGAAAGATAAATGAAACACAAAATGCACCATTAATTTACCACAATACATTAAGTGAGCTCATGGTATCTGTATTGATCAAAATATTTGGACTGATACTCCCTTTAAATAATTTACACATGATTCCCACAGCCTGGAGTTAGATATCTCCTAGAAGACAAAAAAAGGTTTTCTCAGTCTTCCTGCCAGAATATCTTGTTCTTCTTATCAAGGGTACAGCCTGATCTCAATCAAACCATGCTTCTGGGCCAACCTGTCACAAGACCTTCCACTGCCACTGATGAGATGTCACTCCCGAGTTGATCGGCCAGCCAAAACCTTCATCCCTCAGCACAGAGGGAACTGCTAGCAAGTTCACTCGAGAAAGATGTCACTCCCAGAGCTGTGCTCTATGGAGAGACATCCCATGTGGAGAAGAACAGTGCCTTAATCATCCAGCCACCACCAGGCAACCCACGGGCATCTTGAGCAGGGGACATCAGCCCTCAGAAACTCCAGTCAGGCCCCCAAGGTAAGCACAGGTCCAGCACTAAACCCTCATTGACGAACCCAAAAGATGAGATGCCTTTGCCAAAGCTGGAAAATCAGGGTGCGAGGGCTCAACTCCACCAACCCAGATCAGAGACAAAACCAGAATGGGACAAATGGGACATACATATCGGGATAAACTGTCCTTACATACGACAGGTAGCAACAGCAAGCAGGGGTTGTATTGTGTGAGAGCTACACCCAACCCTCTCAGGCACAATCTTGATTAAAATTCATAGGCAGAAGCAAGTAGAGTGTTTAAGTTGTGCAAGGGGTACACCTTTGGAACACAACTACACTCTTGGGTGAGAGCTGCACCCTTTGGGAATGAGTAAGACTCAAGTTACTTAGAATTCAACTTACAGTTCAGACTATTTCCTAAATATAGAATCTGATGATACTTCCATGAAGACCCAGTATATTAACAACTTGAGCACTGTCTCTTGGTTATGCCTATAAAACCTTGCAGGGTGATAATAACCACCTCACTGCTAATATGTTATGGTTACTGGTCCTTAGTGCTGGGATTTTATTTAAAGCAGCTGTTCACATTGGCCATAAGAAAAGCTGTATTCTGTCAAGTGTGGGAGCATCTAGGTTCCCTTACAGAATGAGACAACAGAAAACAAAACAAGGAAAGCAGTGGGAAAGTATTTTTTAAGATAATTAATATTCTGCTGATTTGACAAATATGGCCCTGGCCAGAATTACATGCTTAAAGCAGCAGTGTAACAAGACTGGACAAACATTTTGACCCTTCCCTTTTTTGTTACTATAAAGGATTTCAGGCACCTTACATATTTAATTGGCAGCACAATTTTCTAGTTCCACCAGAATTAGATTGTCGGTATTTTATAAATGTTTTAACTTAGATTTGTTTCTCAAGAAGAAAGATGGCTGCCACATTTGTCTTAGAATAAATCTGATAAGAGTTTGGTTCGAGAATATGGTGCATTGCATAAAAAGTACCAGGAAAAGTAGATTTGACAGATTTACTAATATTTTTATTAACTGCAGCTAAAGCTAGCTGTTTTGGAAAAAAAATGTTGTTGCACTGCTGTTTTAACTGATCACTGTAGACGTCCTTTAAAGTGGAGGTGGGCCACATCCCCATGTTTTTCCATTTTTTCAAAAATTCATCTTAAAATAAAATTCCACCCCACAGCTTGTTTTTGTTTTAAGGTTGTCTGATTCTGTAATGGAGCCAAGATCAACTATTCCTCATCTGTGGCCAGTGAGCTAGCTGACTAGCGGGTTAGCCGATCGAGTTGCATGTCTGGTACGAGCAACGTATGCCAGCATTTAAGGGGTTCTTCATCTTCATTCCTTGTGTGCTTAACTGTGCACTGCACTGTTGGGGTTAATCACTGGGGGAGGAGCATTGTGAACTGAGAGCCAATTGGATCCCTGCTGATGAAGCCACATATTGGGCATGAGTGGTGTATGCCAGTGTTTGGGGAGTACTTCATGTTTGTTTGTTTAACTATACACCATGCTGTTTGGGGAACCAAGGTTGGTACTGGTAGTGTAAGCATGTACATGTTCTATTATGCTTTATACTGTATTTTGAAAAACATACGAAGGCACAGAGATGTCTCTCACATCATCGGAGGCTCAGCCATGGGGGACCATGGGAGTTAAGAGTTGACTATCAGCAGGGGGTTGCTGGATAAACCAGAAATAAACTGCTCCTATTAATACTGAAGTAACAAAATTATTTTCTTGGTGGTTTACTTAATTGAGACTTTTAGGTCCATGTACATTTGTTTAAGGAAGCTGATAATTCCCATTAACATGCATAACATAGAGGCGCGGTGGTGCCTCTGTAGTTAGTGTTGAGTGGGCTCTTCAATAGTAAAAGCCAATTTCTGCACCTTAATAACTTTGGCATTGTTTGACAAAGTTGCCCGAAATTTGGCATGCACAGTCAAGCTGACAGAGTCTCAAGATGTAAAAAGTATCATGACAGTATCTTGTTTGGTTTTTGAGACACAGAGTGCCAAACACAACCCCTACATGTTTGGTTTCCTAACGAATGGAATAAAAGCATATGAGGTGCAGGGTAGACAGGGGGAGGTTGAGGCACTGTGGGTCATTCTTGAGCCAAGCAATGCCACAGCAGTCTGCACACGGGTGATCTACAGACCTCCAACACAGGGGGAGGAGGTGGATAGGGAACTAGTGGAGGATATACACAAGATGGCAACAAAATGGGCAATACTACTGCTGGGTAATTTCAATATGCCAGAAGTGTTTAAGGGAAGTAGGCAAGGCTGTTAGGAGAGTAGGGGTGCAAGGGAAGATTAGCGCACACAGTGACGAAAGGAGACAAGACATTCTTTAGGTACATCAGCAAAAGAAGCAAGGCCGGGGGGGGGGGATTGTAAGGTTCAGCGTGGATGAAGGGAAATGTATGGAGGGTGACCTAGAAAAGGCTGAAATGCTGAATAAATACTTCTGTTGAGTATTCACTGAAGAAAGGGAGGGTCAAGGACCTTAGCTGGGCAACAGATACAAAGGGGGGAGGGTGAACACCAGTCCATTTACAGTGGAGAGAGTCCTAGAGGAACTCACAAAACTGAAGGTGGACAAAGCAATGGGGTCAGATGGCATACACCCAAGGATATTAAAAGAACTAATGAGGGAGCTAGCAATGCCTCTGGCAGCCATGTTCACTAAGTCACTCAAAACAGAAGATGTTCCAAAGGACTGGAGGAGGTCACATGCAGTTCCTCTTCACACAAATGGTCAGCAGGGAGGTGGCAGGTAACAATAGGCCAGTCAGCCTCACCTCAGGAGTGGGTAAGCTCATGAAGGCACTGCTTAAAGAAAGGATAGTGGGAAATGTGGAATCCAACAGTGCCTGGGATCCGAGGCAGCATGGGTTCACAACAGGAAGGTTGTGTCAAACTAATCTAATAGATTTTTATGACTGAGTTACAAGGGAGGTGAATTCTGGGGGGAGGGGGGCAGTGGATGTCACCTACCTCTATTTCAGAAAGGCCTTCAACACCATCCCACATATGGGCCACAAGGTGGTAAACTGGGTTAGAAACTGGTTAACAGAGAGGAGACAGAGGGTGGTGTCCCCTTCCAATCTCATATCATGCTCCCTCATTCTTGTACTTCTCCTATATTGAAAGATATGGGTGAGTCCTGGAAATGCTGAGTGACTAGGCTAGGGGTGGCATCCAGACAGGGGCCAGCAATGCAGCAGAGAATAAAACACAATAATAAAAGAAAAATAAGAGAACCTTTACACGCAGGATGACATTGAAAATGACCGTTGCTAGAATTACTTTTTTCTGAATAAATATATATTTTACTACTGCTGCTTGCATTGCCTGCCATCTTTTCAAGCAGTAAAAAATAAACTCAAAGCTAAAGCCCAGGCGATAATTTTAACAAGCTGATAATGCTATCCCGTAGTTTACTTACACAATTGCTTGTATGTTGCAGCTCCCGTCTATGTCTTGTTTTCTGTAGCTCTTAATGTGCTTGCTGAAATGTGCAGGAGGCTGTTGACTGTAACCTACACAGCAATTACCATAGGACCCTGTGGGAAAAATCCAAGAAGCTGGAGTAAATAAATGGTGTGCTTCAGCAGCTGAGTAAGAAAATGAACCTACGCTCCGAGCAAAGTTTAGTAATTATCAAGCTGATCATGGTAGTCTGCTAGTGAACCCCCTGAAGATCATACAGAACCCATGTGTGTATGTTCCCTTTTCTAATGTACTTCAACCTGGCCGGCTGGTCAAGTTGTAACTGCAAACTGTAAATATATTGAATTCAAGTCAACGTATTATCATCAATATGTCAAGTTCCACATATCACCATAGCTCTGTGGTGATAAAGTAAGGAGAAGTTTAATGTATTAACAAATATTTTTATCAGCAATAAACAAAACCCAAACAGACAATGAATACGCACTCCTAAACTGTGGAGTCTAACCTCCCAGCCCAAAATTATAAATAAAACATCTATACAGATGCATTTCTGCTGAGAGGATCTGGTATATAAACCACAAGACCAAAGACTGTGTTGCTTAAATTTTGCCACAGACCTGAGATAGATTAGGCTTTTGTTTTGAAAGGTTTGGGTGTGTGCTATTTTTTGTCATGCATGGCCTTTGGCAATTTTCAAGATAACCCGTCCACCCCACCTCTCAGTTACTCAGTCCCATCTCCATCTGATTGTGTTACTATTTTAACCACAACTACTCTACTTCCAAGTTGCTAAGTCCCTCCCCCAAATTCTGTCTATCTTGTCAACATACATTTGAAGGGGTGGGGCATGCCCAGTGGCACGGAGGGTTGAGGCGTTCAGTCGCCACACCTACTGCCAAAGTGGGAACCCAGGTTCAGGAGCAGACCAGGGTTGACAGGGATTGACTGGGGAGGGAGAGGATAAAGCATCAAGAAGACTGCTCTCCTCTCCAGGAGAGGGAGGGTCAAAGCACCCAGTGCTCACCTGGCCCCTAGTGATGGCTGGGGGTATGGCAACCAGGGACCATCAAGAAAGGGAAAGGGAAAAGCAGCAGTTGATGACATCCTGCACACAGGAGCATGCATGGGGCCATCTTGGGTGGCACTGGACATCCATTCCTCCCGGAGAAAGAAATTAATGGGATGGTCCAGCAGCTAGATGACTCCCTGCCACCCACAGGCCCTGTACCAATGAGCACCCAGGCCTCACTGTGGGTGAACTATCATGAGACCAGGAAGAAAGTCAGGATGTTGAGGCTGGGGTGACTGGCATGAAGGGAGAGCTGACTGGACCGTTTGGAGAAAAAAGAATGGACTGAAAAGCATATGTTTCAGGCTGCACACACACACCATTCTATCTGTTGTTTAGCCAAAATATGTCACTTGTCCAGTACTCCTGTAGTCAAGAACAAGGTATGAGTACTGCTGGGAGGGTTTCCAACAGAAAAGGAAGACCCAATCAGCAGTTTCAACTTTATAAGTAACAAGATGAGCTGGGAAGCTTGACCTATCTGCAAAAAGGCTACAAAAAGGTTTTTGTTGGGAACCATAAGTGGCATCTGGGTGGTGCTATAGAAGACAGTTTGAAATTTCATATAGGAGAATATCTAAGACCCCAGGGTCTTTGACTGCTGGGAGAAAGAGGATTACTGTCAACAATGGTGAAAGCGTAGTATACTCACTTAGGGCTTATGTTAGGTTTTTATTATTGTTAATTATATCAGCCATGAAAGATTATAAAATATGAACTCCTGGGGCAAGATTTTCAAAATAATTTGCCATGATTGTGCTGCATTTTTGCACAAATGCAATTAATGTTTTAATACTTATAGATCACCAAAATGGTGATCCAGCAACTTACAAACATGTGCTGCAATTTTGCACTATTATTTTATTGCAGTTCTGCTCAATTGTTGCATCAAAAATTATGCAAGAGCCAAACAGTTTTGTCTAGTAATAATAATACTGTAGCAAAAACTATTAATGGGTTCAAATGCGGCTTAGACAGAGTAAAAGGCTTAATAAATATTCAGGAGGTAGCAGTAAGGCATGGGCCAAGGGGAAGGGCAAAATCCTCACTGGACAATAGACGACAGGGTAAAGTAGTGTAAAACTGGACAGACTGAATGGACCAATGGTCTTTTTCTGCAGACATTGCCTGTGTTTCTGTGTCTGTCTTAAAGGATCCAGGTATAAGTCCGCCATTAAAATCCCATCTGGCTTGCTGGTGAGCCGGGTTCACGTCCCACGCGCAGGAAGTTGGGAGTGGAGGGAGGCTGGTAGGGAAGGCAAAGGAGCATTGGTACGGACACTCTCCTCTCATGCATGGGGAAATGACATGCACCACTTGGAAAGAGGCACCCTGAGGTTGCCTTGGGTCACTTCTGACAAGGGTGACCACAATGCCAGTGAATCAGACTCCCAGGGTATTGATGTGGGCACATTCTACATGGGAAGTGGGGATGGCAAGGGATAACTGGGAAAAATGCCTGCCCAAGGCAGTCTTGAGTGATGGCCTCCACGAAATTTAAAAAGAAATTCTGAAAAGCGTTTCAGAAGTAGAACTGCCATTCCGCGTGAATTCTGCCAGCAGAATTCCACACTCCACACTTCCCTTCTCTAATAACATGAAGGTTTGCTGGCACAGTCATTTGTCTTCATCTAGCAGTCATGACTTTAATTCCCTCACCAGGCAGCTTAGCATTTCAGTTCATGCATCAGTCCATCATGTTTCCAGGTGGAACAAAAAGCAAACAGAAAGAGCGGAGGTGAGCAGCTGCACCCTCCCAAGAAGAGGTTCAGGTCAAATTCTGACAGACTATGATAAGCACCAACAGAAGAAGAGTAGCCTCTAACGTGTTCTACTCCCAGATATACCAAAAGGACGTTATTGTAGGCAATGGCGTAGTATAGTAGGAGCACATGCTAATGATGTGAAATGTGCAAATCAAAAAAAAAAAAACTTCAGGACACATGAAGGAGGTCACTCACCTTGAGCGGTACTGAGGCAGGACAAAGTCAGGATCAAAATAAAGAACAGCACTAGGAATTTCATTGTTGATTGTCTTTTTGCAGAACCACAGAGCAGATACGGCAATGTATTTATTCAAAATAGACTGAAACAGAAAAGGAACAAGTTTTCAGTTTTGTGATAAAGTCTGTTAATACTTCTTAGAGAAATATAAGATGACCACTGGTGTTCTACATCTATCAGTATGTCTTTCTGTCTGTCTGTCTGTCTATCTATCCATCTATTTTATCTAATCTTTTGTTTGAATGATTTATTTAAATAGACCAGTTGACATACAATACCTCATTTTCCACGAGGTCATAGTAACACAGTAATACCATGTATTGACAAATGTAACAACTGTAACCTTTCACTGTGTATTACCTGCTCTTGTTATGTTTTTGTTAGTCTGATGTTTCTACTCTGTGCCGCCTTACATGGCCTGGGTCATGCCTGAAAACAGTCCCTGGGATCAGTGAACCTACCCGGTTAGCAAAGTCATGAATAAATAAAATAACTGAAGGCCATAAGTGACTCTAGGTCAAGCAGTCCCCCTTCCCCCATTCATAAGCAGGAATGAATCAATGGCCTGTGCAACGTGAGTTAATATGGATCCGCTACAGATATGCACTAGGATCTCTGGTCCTGTGTTCGAACCACTTTTTTCTGTTGTTGTTGTCCTTTTTTGTGTGTTTTTTTGATTATGTTATTATGTATGTATGTATGTATGTATGTTTGTATTGGGGACCTCACTGGAAATGAGCTTGTCTCAGTTGAGCCTCCTATTCTTTTGCTTGTCAATTGAATAAAATTTTACTTACTTACTTACTAGATAACATTACAATCTGCCACTCTCTCTTTGTTCCCACTTTTTGTTGCTTTCTCTCTGCCTCACTCTCATTCCTGTATAAATGTAGACACCCCAGCAGTCTTGGCAGGTAATATTTGAGTTTTGAACCTTCTCGGGGAACTAGATGTATTTAACAACAGTTAAGGACATGAACTGCTTTGTTGGCAGAACTTGGACTTATTCCAAAATCCTCATCACACACACTGATGTCTTATCTGTACACTGTCACTGTATTTACTCACACTTTCAATTGAAGCAAAATCATGAAGCTCCCAATAGTCCACTTTGTAGATTTGTTTATTCTTGTTTTCTACAGGGCAAGGGGTCATAATTTGCCACTTGGAGGAGCTGGCTGCCAGACCTTCCTGGTGCCAGTTCTTTAAAATTCCATCCCTCTGCCACCCTTGCACGCCAATGTTTTGTGATGTATTAGTTTGTAGAGTGTGGGGGCATGCTCTATTAATATCAGTGGGAGTTTTTTTTTTTTGTATAGGTTTTTAGCCCTTTCCCAGTTTCAGGGATGTGCCTTGTTTAGTTGATTTACACCGCCATTCTACCAGCAGGGAGTTTTGCTTCCTGTATTCTTTCCTCTAAGGACCCTCCTCCCCTTGGCATGAGTCATACCCTGTGAGCCTCGGTGACACAGCGCACCTTCTGCGGAAGGCACAAACTCCCTGGCTCACCTGCAGGGAGCGCTGTACAGCAAAACCTGTTGCCAACCCTCCCCAGCTGAAGTGATGTGTCCTCCGGCAGCTGCCTACAGCTGGGTCCGCCTCCTGATGCAGTGACCCAAGCTGGCTTTTGAACCTGGATCCCCTGCACAGCAGTGCAACGTGCTGCAGGTGTGCCATCAATGCAGCCTGATGGAAGCAGGTTTTTAAATTACAGCTTTTGTACTTTAGAAGGCCAATGGAGTGAAATCAAAGCCACAACTCAGCTAACAAGAGCCTTGGCTTTCGCTAAACAATTGCACCCCCCCCCCCATCTTCACAAAATCCATGCCTTTGAAGTCCAGGACCATTGTCCTTGAGCTGGAGGGGTTGGCTTTTAGTGCTCTACTAAACCACATTAAGTTATAGTCCCTAGCTATTACCTGTTTAGACTAAGTGGGTGCTAGTTTCAAAAACCATATCTAATTTGAGACTTTTTTTTTTTTTTTAGCAATTGTTTAACCATGAGTGGCACACTAAGCTGAAAGCTTGTCTACAGGTGCAGCCTGGGAGCACAGGGAAGTTAACTGACTTACTTAGGGTTACACAGTATGTAGGTGGGGGCTGTGGGATTCAAATCCAGGTCTCCAGATTTGCAGCTCAGAGCCTGAGACCACTGTGCTGTACTGCCTCCCATTTGAGTGTGGTTTCTGGCAGCATGTTTCCAACAGTAGATACAACTGCCAATATTTGCGAAGTCCACTTAGACCAAAAAAGTTAGTCAAAGAAAACTTAGTCCCTAGTCTTCCACATTCATGGATGGATTCGTAGCTGTTTGTCACAAGCTCCTCTTGCTGACCTGCAGCTAGGGCCAAAGCAGCCCCTTTGAAAATAGCTCTGGATGCAGTACTGGCTTTAGCACTTTGAACCCCCCCTTTATTGTAAGAGAGTAATTCAAATATAAACATCCACAGACAGGGTAACTCATACTCACTGATACAATCTTTGCTGTTTTTACCAATGCTTTTGACCATGTTGTTTGTCCCCTTCTATACAGTAGCATTAGTATACTTCTTTTATTTACAGTTTTTGATGCATTGTCTGCCCCAGCTGTCCCCTTATGCCTCCTGTCTGGCCCCATCACCTGGCTTCTCTGGGGCTTACCTTTCCTCCTTTGCCCTCTGCCACAGGACTGTGTATGCAGGGGGAATGCTCAGTCACCAATGCGGGGTCTGTGAGGGCTTGAGCTTTCATCCTGCGGTTGGGGATTTTTTTGTCTGATTTGTTCTCACCTGAACCAACCTTGTGTGCAATGGGTGTGATGTATGAGTTCCAACTCCACAGAGATGCCCCTGGGGTCCTGCTGGTAAGGTCCCATCCCTGTGTGGTCTCACTGTGTTGCCACCCACACACCTCTAGATGGTAGATCAGCAGTGGGATACAGTCACTCCCCTCCCTGAGGGAGGAGAGCTGTTTTACGGTTGCGCAATCCTTCCTCCCCCAGCCGGCCCTTCTGAGCGACCCATGTCCATTCCCGAACCTGGATTGCTGGTATGGCAGGAGGTAAATCACTCAGCCTTGCATGCCACTGGGCCAACTTAGTATATCTCTTAAGTGGATACAGCAGCTACCTCTTGTACAGGATGTGATGTATGAATGCCATGAGCTACTCACCCTGGTGCTCAGCATTGACACTGGTGTCTCTCAATGCTTCATTCTAGGTCTCCTTCTTTTCATAGTTCTTATAAAAGTTCTTATATCAAGTACCTGCCTAAACTATTTATGACAGTCACTTATATGCCAAAGACCTAGCAGTCTTCGGTCCTGCCTCCAACAATACAGTTTTCCTAACCGACGGTTTGCAGCAACATTTTCCCCACCAAGTCTGACTGAAGCAGAATTTCTAGTTGCATATCTTATAAAGGGGGAAATTGTTTAACCAGGAAAGGTACACCAAGCCAGAGCTCATTTCTAGGTGCAACCTGGGAGCACATGGAAGTGAAGTGAATTGTGCAGTGTCACACAGTATGCAAGTAGGGGCAAACAAGATTCAAACCCAGGTCTCTAGATTTACAGCTCCATGCCCTTAACCACTATGCTATACATTGCTTTCTCTAGCACCATGTTTTCTGGCTCTTTTACTAAAACTATAGCAAATTAGGACTGCTTTCAGTTACTCTCTGTGGATGAATGCACTCTCCTCTATCCCTGATTAAGAATTGTAAATATCTTGGCCTCAGTAATAAATTATGAGGAGGGGAAAACAGAGCTAATGAGAAATACAAGCTACATTGTGTGTCCAAATATTATGCTTTTCAAAGTTATCCTGGAGTTGTCAACGGCTCTTTAAATTACTATGTTACCATGTAGGCATATTTCTTAAACTGTTCACAGCTTTTAACAACCTCCCTAACCCCCCCATACCCCATCATAGAAGATATGTCACATCTCCTAGTCAAATCCTGCTAGTTCAAACACTGATAAATAAACACGAGTGTAAACAGCTAGATAAATATGTAGTAAGCAAGCAGAGACAGTAGCTGGCACCTGCCAACAGTTGCAGTCCTTTTTACAATTTGTAAAGTGAGTACCTTGTCTGCTCAGTCAGTACACTGTGCATTACTTGCACTTGCCCTAATAAGATGCAAACTGTGGTTTCATTTTACAATTTATTTACACAGGCTAGCCCAGCTGAGATGTAACATCTCATTTATAGTGGGGTCCTGCTTCTTCTACCCATGTATGCAGCTAAGTGGAGCTGTAGGAGGTTAAATGACTTACTCAAGGTCATACAGTGAATATCTGGCTCTAGCAGGTTCCAAACCTGCAATATCTGGGTTTTCAAGCATGTGCTCTGACCACTAGACCACACGGCCTCCTCAATGTCAAAACGGGGGTTGCCAGAACAAACATTATATTGATTTGCGACTCAGTAATAGTTGTGTAGGAACCAGTTGCCTGATCTCAGCTGTTTCATAGCATTCTTAGCATTTGGCCTTAAGCTCTGCTAAGTTCAGTCTGCAGTAGCACTTTCCCACTTTTAGATATAAATGGAGCTCGTAACAAAGTTGTCTATTTTCTCAGATGCCTCACACTCTGTGAAATAGTATGTTTGATTCCCAGGACTAAAATGTTAAAGGAAACGTAAACCCTGTTATTTACATTTTGTAATACAATTGTAAATTCTGGCATGTGTGAAGTCTGTTTCATCACACCAGTGTATCGTTGCTGAATGAAACTGCACCCAGTAACATTAGTTCAGTTTATGTAACTGTCTTCCACTTCATTGTAGTCTTCAGCTCAGCTGATGTCACTGGGTTCTGAAACTGCCAAGTAATTAACATTGTGTGGGAAAAAGGCTACACTAATATGGGGCCCTAAAAAAAATTAAACAAAAAAATATGTAGACATTTCAAAAACAAACACACAAAACAATACACTGAGTCAATGTTCTGATGAAGGTGTAGTTTGTTACACTGAAACGTAAACGGTTTTGTGCTGGCATTGGGTGCTCAGTGTTGAGTCAGCAGGTACAACATGTTTTTTAAAAATTTGCCATCCTATAGGCTCCTATGTATCTGAGAAATTTGTGGATTACCCAACGCTTGATTTACTGCTGCCGTTATTTGCTTTTCTGCTGCTAAATGGCTTTGATGCACTTACACATGAAATAAATGAGTACTGTGAGTACGTTTGGAGTGCTGACATTTTTCCTGTTCTGCAGAAGTGTTTATTTCTCAATGAAACAGATGTCATACTTACCACAATTTATAATTATTTCGAAAAAATGTAAACAGGGATTATGTTCCCCTTTAAAGTTGCAGTGCAATAAAATATTTTCCCAAAATGTTTCAGCTGCATTTAATAAAAAATATTACCGCACCAGTCAAATCTACTTTTCTAAGTACCTCCTACAAGGTACCATGAGTTTTTTTTTTTAACTTCTATTTTTCCCTCCTATGTCCCCACCAGAGCCGCACCATCAGGAGACACCAATTAAGCCTATCCCTGCCTAGTGCCTTACCTGACAGCTCCCAGTGCCTCGATCCTGCCTTGGAAACCCAACCAGGTGGGGTCAGGGTAGGGGCCAACTCCAAATCGTGTGGTTCTTGTCAGGGTCCAGGACTGCAGGCAAGCATTGGCACCAGATTTGGCGCTCCATCTTCCCAGCTCTGGGGGGGTTTATTTCCTTGTTATATCATACATCAAGGCACACATGCCAACATTGGCAACATCTCTCTCCCTCCTTCCACGAAGGAGCTGCCCCATCCCAGACCTACACCTGTAACCAATCACACCCCAGTGGCCCCAGTGACTTCAGCTTACTGTTGCACCCCCAGCCTCTGCCAGGGGTCACCGCTTGCCAGACTGGAAAGCCCTCCCACCCCCGGAGAAGGTGAGCTGTCATCAGATGCTCCAGCCTATCTCCCCCCAAGCTCACTTCCGAACCCAGGTCGCCAGCATGGAGCAAGGTGTGTCATCCAGTGCCTCAACCCTCAGTGCCACCGGGCCAGCTGGGTACCATGAGTTTTTGTTGCTTTCTCAATCCTAACCCTTGCCAGGTCTACAATACTATTTTTAAGTCAAATGTGGTGAGCATCCTCTTTTCTTGAGAACAAAACAACTACTCGGATTATGGTGAAACTAGAAAATGTTAACACCAGATAAAACTGGAAGATGCCTGAAATCTTTCATAGTGAAAACATGTAGGGTCACATTTTTACCCAATTTTGTTGCACTGCTGCTTTAAGCAACAGCACTCTGAATGGGACTTCCATACAAATGTTCCTGGCAAATTTACTGCCACATTTGCCCCTAGAAAGAGACCAAGAACCCCTGATGGATGGATCTGGGACTTTGGTTTTAACTAACATGGGGGTTACAAACAGTCCTGTTCCCAGCAACTCGTCTCGGTAGTTCTGATGTTCACATTTGAATATGTTAAGGACTTTAAAAATCAGATTAGTTTTACGGCCATTTGTGTGCGCTGCCAAACAAACACAATGCCTTAGTCTGTTGCAATGCATGCTGTTTTATTGTTGCCATGTAAACCATGCCCCTTCATTTAACAGGGCTATATGTACTTGAGTTAAAGGAGTGGCCCGCCGCCTCTTCTTTTGATGGTGAGCTGATTCTTGTGCAAGGAAATCCCCTTAAGTTCTAAGGGCAAAGATCTCCAAGATTAGAAACTATGCCAACAGTATGCTGAAAGATGTCATCTTAACCCACTCCAGTCAGCCTCCATACCATTCAGTTGATAAGAATCATTTTCTAATGCGTACATAACAGGTTTCCACTGTGTATTTTAATTATTAAAGAACTGCCTGTAACCTGCAGGACTTGTTTTATTTTGTAGTTCAAATGCTGCATTGTGTTCTGCTCTTGTTTCAGTTTTACTGAACTTTTAGTTAATGCAACAGGTGTTTAAAGGAGAACTGCATTGAACCTTCAAGTCATTTTGCTTTTCAAAAGGAGCAGTGTTTTAAATACTGGTCCATATTCTGTTATTGTTCATCATTTACAGGCCTGTTAGTAAAATCAGTGGGTGTTTCTGATTCACACACTTAGGGGGGGTCAATGCCATTTTAGAACTGGGTGATGTAGTTTATATGCCTTACACCACTGAGTTCCATAGTAGAACACAGATGCATTGTGGCAACAACAGAATAGCTTGGCAAGAACATAAACTATATCATACAGTTCTGAAGCGGTACTTCCTTACCACCAGTGTATGACTCTGAAACACCAAGTGAATTTACTGAAAGGCCAATAAAGATGGAACAAGAATGACATCTGAACCAGTATTTGAAAAATGGTTTCTATAGAAAATATAGACTTCAGGTTAAATGCAGTTCTCCTTCAAGATTTGCACACTGGTGTTCAGAACTGTTTTCAAATTACATGATGCAGTTTATGTCCTTATTGTGCTCTTACATTGTTGTCACAATACATCTACATTCTACTACGGAACTCTATTGTTAAAAGGGACATAAACTGCTTCATAAAGTTCTCAAGTACCACCAGTATGTAAATCAGAAATGCCAGCTGGGTTTATTAAACTGTCAGTTGAGATGGAATAATGCCATGATTCGAATCAGTATTTAAAAACAGCTTCTGCTGACTCAGAGGTGTCGAGCAGTGAGGGACCACTCTGGCATGCTGACAGCTCAGGCTCATACTTCAAGCCTGAGACATCAGCAACAGAGGCTGAATCTGTGATGGGTCACTTCTCCTGGTGGAGGAGAGCTATGTACTACTCAGAGAGAGGTACTTGGCAGCAGTGTGGGACCATTGCTGGTATGGGTATGGGTGACCATGTTCAAACAGGCCCCCTCCACAGGGTACCAATGTGGTGCAAGCTCCAAGTGGGGAGCTGCAGATGGGCGGGGAGAACAGGTAAACATTCCAGCCCACGAAGCCTTGGGTGAAGGCTTCCATGTGTGCTCCCCTATGCCACACAACCCTTATCAGCGGCACATCCACTACCCAGCCCATCTGCCCAGTAATATCCTCAGTTGTGCACTTCTCCCTCTCTTCCTTAGTCCCCACTGATGAAAGGGGCCCCTAGGGAGGGTTAGAGCTGACCCAACACTGGACAGACACACTGGGATCTCATGGTGGACAATGCCAGTGAGAGTGGGTCCAGCTTGGCAGTGGAGTGGCACAAATGCAAGGCATGAAGGTTTGAGGGTCTGGGGGCTCAGAGGGTGGCAAAAAACAGCTTCTGCAGGAAAAATGACTTACAGCTTCAGTTCAATTCTCTTTTTACAGTAGCCGATGTAGTTTCACTGCATTTTTCATTCATTCACTTGTATTCTTGACCAGGAAAAGTACTGGGGTGGGTTACATGCCCTTGCTTTAATGATGGGGAATGTTGGCTAGGACATGGGAGAAAACTCCCTTCTGTTATGATAAGTGCCATGGGATCTTTAACTTCCAACAGGAGAGCAATGAAAGATGAGCAGAAGGGACCTCGCTTTAAAGTCTCATTTAAGGAATGGTACATCAGCACCCCAGTGTCAGTACTGGGTATTGTGTGAGACTAGAACCTATGACATTCCAATGTTCTGTCCCACATCTGAATATGCAACCTGCTAAGCTGCTGACTGATCAGCCGTCTAAGTAGGAATGTTTTGGGGAAACATCTATATAGTCAACATTAACATAGATTATAAAACAGTAGCTGAAAATAAAACATTCGGATTGGTTTTCCGCATTCTACAAGGGCTGTGCTAATGACTCGAAACCTTCTTGTACATATAGAACCATTCTGAACTGTAGCTGTAAAAACATTCATTTTAAAAATATAAAAACAGTTTAGTTTCCTAGAAGCATTAAGGAACTCTAGGGGTTGGGCTACCTTTATTAATGTAACACTAGAGAAACAAGATACTTGGCTTTGCCGCATACCTCATGATTCCCCTAGGATTAGAGTAACTGACAGTAGAACAGCCTAGATCGTGCCTTAATGTGTAAGTCATCTTTTGTGCTTGCAAGGAATCCTGCTCTCTATATTTTGGCACAAGAACACCCCCCCCACACACACACACACACACACACATACATACACAATATATTGTTTGCAGGGGAAATTTACCAGAACACAAAGTCAGCACACTACATATCCCCTTATAGCATGTAAGAAACTTACCATGCAATTTATTTTGGAGTGTCTATTTCCAACGTGAAGTCTTATTTGTTAAAAAAGTGTTCTTGTTCCCTTTTATATTTTGTTGTGTTTTTATCACTGGTCTTGATTTCCATTTCTACCTGATGTATTATGTGTTCCTGCCTCATTGCAACTTGTGCCTAATGTATGGCCCCGTATTGTTTTGCCACTGTGGGGCCCGGGTCGCAACTGAAAATGGTCCATTGGATCAGCTTGCCTACCCGGTTACCAAAACCACAAATAAATAAATAAAATAACAATTTGATGCACTGCAGCATATACACAGTTCACATTTTTTGCCAGACATCTATTAAAAATGATTAAGAAGTAGTATACACTGTATTACTAAGCTGGCTGTATAGCCTAGTGGTTAGAGTAACAAACCGTGAATGAGTTTGGTATATCCAACAAACGTGGGTTTGATTCCCACAACCTCTGCCTACTTACTGTGTAATTCTGAGCAAGTCACTAAATCACATCAGTGCTCATAGATCGCCCTGTAAAACAGGCATTTGTGCTCACCTAGTGGTCCTTACCTGGTTACCACAGAATTTATTTTAAAACATACACACAAGCACGCATTCAAGCCTAATTATAAATAAATAGTTACAATGAGAAAAATGACCTAGAGATGCAATTTTTTTAACTACTACCCTGGCAGGCTGAGTTTACTATGGGTCCTAATAGTGCCAATTAAAAACAAAATACTCTTCTAGTAGTTTTATCATTGTACAGTCTTATTTGCACCTGTGGCTTGGTGCCAACATTGTCTTTAAAAATCCCTAATTCACAATTGAAATATAATGATTCTTAATACTTTGATATAAAGTTTTGTGACTGTATACATTTCAGTTATACATTAAAGAGTCATGAAAAGGTAGCACTAAGTACTCACAGCCCTGGTCTTCCTCTGGGGGATTGCGTTCTATGCACTTGAACACAACTGCCTGGTTTGCCTTGCGGATACCTCTTTTGCCTCTTTGACTGTTTCCTACCTGCCTCATACAGAAATCTCTCCTTTTATACTGTTTAACCCCTCCTTTTTTCCCAGTTCTGCCAAAAGAAAAAAGCATTTGTTCTTGCAGCAGGACGAGATTTCATAAGAGTGTTACAGTTTATGGAGAGCAATAAAATAACAATTTGATGCACTGCAGCATATACGCAGTTCACATTTTTTGCCAGACATCTATTAAAAACTATTAAGAAGTGGTATAAACTGTATTTCTGAGCTGGCTGTATAGCCTAGTGGTTAGAGTAACAAGCTATGAATGAGTTTTGTGCGTCCAACAAACCTGGGTTTGATTCCCACAACCTCCACCTGCTTACTGTAGAACTCTGAACAAGTCACTAAACCACATCAATGCTCATAGATTGCATCTGTAAAACAGGCATGTGGGCGTTACCAAATAATTTATTTTAAAACATACACAAGCACACATTCAAGCCTAATTATTAATAAATAAATAGTTACAATGCGAAAAATGACCCTAAAGATACAATTTTTTTAACTACTACCCTGGCAGGCTGAGTTTACTATGGGTCCTAATAGTGCCAATTAAAAACAAAATACTCTTCTAGTAGTTTTATCATTGTACAGTCTTATTTGCACCTGTGGCTTGGTGCCAACATTGTCTTTAAAAATCCCTAATTCACAATTGAAATATAATGATTCTTAATACCTTGATGTAAAGCTTTGTGACTGTATACATTTCAGTTATACATTAAAGAGTCATGAAAAGGTAGCGCTAAGTACTCACAGCCCTGGCCTTCCTCTGGGGGATTGCGTTCTGTGCACTTGAACACAACGTGCCTGGTTTGCCTTGCGGATATCTCTTTTGCCTCTCTGACTGTTATCTACCTGCCTCATACAGAAATCTCTCCTTTTTATACTGTTTAACCCCACCTTTTTTCCCAGTTCTGCCAACAGAAAAAAGCATGTGTTCTTGCAGCTGGATAAGATTTCATTAGACTGTTATAGTTTATGGTGAACAACAAGCACAGCTGTCAACTAAAGATGACATGCTTCATCAGCAAATATTTGTTGATTTGTGCTTTGTTGGGGCGGCAGTGTCAAAACTTCTATTTTTCATGGGTTTCCCTGTCCCTCTCCCTAAAATGAGATGGGGGGGGGAGTAACAGGCATGCACCACAGTCCAATGCATGGGAAAGGGGCCTCCAACCCAGAAACAGAAAGTTATTTAAAGTCTTAAAGAGCAAGTGATGCATTTAGGATAACTTTTAGAAACATAATATTTAAACAAAATATAACTTCTAGTAGAAATATTTTCAGTAGTAGCCTACCCCATTATCATTGGCAGGTAAATTAAGTTCTTAAGATTCAGCGTTCAGCTACTCCTGTTGTGCCTTACACTGTTGAAGATATAATACTCTTTTTGTGGCATCACAATCTGTTGTCAAGGAAGCAGCTATGATGTCATAAGCAAAGAATTAAGACATTAGATAGGGAAAAAGCAGTCAGAACCAATGATGGCTAAGGCACTAAAGTTCTGTGTGCATGCAAATATTGTTAGTAAGAATGAACATGCGACAAACAAATGCAGAAAATATATAAAATATAAACTGAGTTGTGTCTAAACAACATGTTTTCACAAGTTTTTCCAGAGATGTCCGGGGCTCCTTATTATTTGAGGTAGTGGCAGAAGTCAGGTTCCACTATTTGCAGCAACGTTTGGTGTTAGTCAGCTCATGGAGCAGACAGACCTCAGTTCATGCCTTGAGGAAGAGGAACAATAAAACTCATTAAGGCCGGTTATTGCACAGGTGAGGAAGCTTGGAAAAGAAATCAACCCAGATGAAGCAATTCATATTGCTGGGAGGGGAGAGTGCAGGGACTGGGTTGCCTTAGAGAACAGGAAGAAGGAGGGGACGGAGTAAGGAGGATAAAGGTAAAAAGAAATGATTACGGGACTAGCTAGAATGTCATTCATATCCATTCCAATAGTGAGTGTTTTAAAAGGCTCTGCTTCATAGTTTGTGAAGCCAACTGGATGACTGTGCTGGCCAAGGAACACAAGACTGCTGCAAGGTTCTTTTCCTCACTATATATGTAGTGCTATGTAGAGAACGTTGGATGGGCAACTATGCACAACCAGTGCGTTCTGCCACAGAGGGGTTCTGATTCCCTCTGACCTCAAGAGCGAAGCTCAAGAGATCCACAGGAATCAGAACCCCAAGGTGACAGAACACGCAGACTGTGCATAAAGTTGCTCATCCTGTATTTTTTTATAGTGTGTAGTAGTATTATGTGAAATGTGTGCATTGTGGTTTCTTTTTTCTCTTTTTCATCATAAAACTAACTTGTGAAGTCTCTAGAGGTTCTAGAATACTGTCACCACAGAATTAAATAGAGGAAAGCAACAATGTGCCAGCATTCCAAGTGGTTCTGCTGCAGTAGTGTCATCAATACTGCAGCAGAACAACATAATGAAATCACTACTGCCACAGAACAAGCATATTCCAGGCATGGAATTTCATGCATAACAGCATTCTACTATACACTATAAATATATTATGAATTGCCTGAAGTGATTTATAGTATATTGATTCAAAAAAAGAATACATTTAAAAACCATGTTTTTAAATGGGAAAACCCTACTCACATTCTGTACCCGGAACATACCATTTTATCAAAACTTGCAAGAGATACCCTGTGATGGTTATTAGAGGGCCTCGTGTGCAAGGCATTCAGCAGTGCTGATTGGTTGAATGGTCATTATTATAATTTATTTTTGTTTAATCAAGCTTTTTCTCGCTTCCTGACTTGCCCAATGGCAACCCTCCAGTCCCATCGCTGACCTTCTCATGGACTTATGGGTAATCTACTACATGTCTAGGACCATCATAGTGCTGGGTGGCTTGGAAACATAGAAATTGTCGGCAGAAAGGGACTGCTTGGCTCACACAGTCTGCCCAGTTTTCCCCTGCCTATGCTGTCTCCACAGACCCTAGCAATTCTCCACTGACCCACCCCTCCCTTCCTATTTACCAATATTCTTTATGCCTATCCTATGCATGTTTAAAGCCACCCACTGTTTTCTCTCCCACCACCTCTGCTGGCAGACTGTTCCAGGCATCCACCACTCTTTCAGTGAAGAATTTATCCCAAGTTCCTAGTATGGGGCTAAAACCTACAACCTTTTGATCTTCCGGCCTCAGAGGCAAGTGTGCTAACTGCTGAGTCACTGTCACTACTAACTGGTATCACTTCACAGCAGGTCTGTAAACAACGTGAACTGATGAAGTCTAAGGGAAAAAGAATGATCTCTTTTTAAAGGAGACAGGACATTTTGCTACTTGGCAGCAATCAGTAATGTTCCTATTTACAAAGATTAAATTCATACCTCCAAATGATTCCTATTTTACTGTACCTGAATAAACACTGATGTGAAAAATTGAGGGATTGTTTCAGTTGTTGTCTTCTTGTAGACAACATCATGCACAGTTCTCCTCATAGTGTAGTAATCCGGAGTGTTAACTATGTCATGGTTTAAGAACAGAATGCTATGCGCATTAACCAATCAGAACCATACTTAGAGTTCTGTACACAACTGTGACTTACAGTAGTCAAAACTCCAGATCACTGGTTCCATTGAAAGAACTGTAACATAATGCTGCCAATGAAAACGCAACTATGTAAAACACAGTTTTTTCACATGAGTTTTTATTCAGGTACAGTTAAACATGAATCATTTGGGACTTCTGGTTCCACCTGTAAGCCATGTGGTCATGAAATCAGCTTGGTTCTCTCTCCCCCTGAAGATGAAACAATTGGTTTAAATACTGCAACTCAGCAAAACTGCAACATAAAATAGTGAGTAAGCCTTGCAGCATGACTGTGCTTGCAAAAGTAAAACCACTGGTAAACTTCACAAAGCTGCCAGGGCTGTTAATCCATCAGGTGCTGGGGATTCTCAGGTCTGGAGCAGAAACCACTCGGCATCGGTAGCATCAGACTTGGCAAGCTGTCTCAGTGAAGATGAAGAGGAGGAACAGTTTACGATTATCTCTCATAGACTATTTCGCAACCTGAACTGGCTCTGGCTGGGCACTGCAATGGCGAGACCAAACAAAGCAGTAACAGAGACTTCTAAAGGCTTGGCAGCAGTAGCTCAGTGTACTACGGACCTAGAGAAGGGCCTGAGAGAGACCTCAGACATGGTGGAGTGCCATGGTACTGCACTAAGGAACAGGAGCTACTAGACAAGATAGATGACCTGCATTTCCTTTCCCGGTGGAATAATATCTGAATCTATGGACTGCCAGAAGCAGCTGAGGAAGGTGGGATGTAGCCATATCTGGAATCAGTTTTAAAATAAATACTCAATCTCCCAGCTAGTGAGCCACTGAACATTGCCTGTGCACATAGGGCTCTGGGGCCGAGGCCTGTCGCGCGAAGGCATGACCCAGATTTGTGGTTCTTAAATTCCTAGATAACAGAACCAGGACTAAAATACTTCAAACTGCCTGGAGTAGAAAAGAGGTGGTGTCCGGGGAAAACCGACTGTACTTGGAACATGATTTTACCTCATTTATACTTCTAAAAAGATGAACATTGCTTGCCATCAAAAAACATTTGGCCACTAAGAACATTAAAGTACAAATCTTAACCCCTGCACAATTTAAAATTCATACTGAGGAGGGGCCAAAACTCTTCCATACCTTGATGGATGCCAAGCCCTTGCTGAAGAAGTTAGGGGTACATTGGGAACTTCCTGCAACACCCGACTCAGCTCTAGAAGCTCTCCCAGAGCAGATCCATCGATAACAGTTTCCTGCCCTGAGAAATGGGACAGACCCATGCAACCACAGGCCTCCAAATCAAAGGCACCGAGGATGGATAAAGGGCTGCTGACATCCCCCGCTAAGATGGTGACTCTTTGAAAAAGAAGACTAAATAAAAACTGCCACTTTTCACCTCTACATATCCTTTGTTGAGTCTCACACTCAACAGAGCAACACACATCCTCACTTGCCCAACCATAATGGATGGAGTGGGTCTTGACTGTAGAGCCACAAGTTACAATTGGGACCTTCATATTTAACTACAAGTTAAAGTGAGACAGGAGTGCTCTAAAACAAACATGCTCAACAAAAGTTCTGTTATACTAGTTAAGCTGTTGCTATTGTGAGGTTACCAGTGTTTAGCAACAATTCAGAGTTGGGGTAATCTCATTGTCCCGAGGGTCAAACCCTCGAGGATGTGGGTAGTAGGTGGGGGGGGGGTGGCTGGGGTAGGCCTGGGACAGCCTGGTATGCAGTAAGGCCAACTGAACCATATACAGCCAGGGTATATATACTTTCAGGTGTGACTAAACCCCTCAAGCAAGGGAAGTGCTTCTCTAAAAACTGGTAGAGGCTCATGGCTGAATATCGCTGACAGTGGACAGCCGACTCATGATAGGCCTTTACCGATGGGGCCTCCTACCTCCCCTTTGATCTAGCTGGCTAGGGGGGCCTAGCTGTGTTGTGATCTGGGGGGGCTCAGCTCCTCAGGCCAGTATCTGAACTAGTAACAAGATGGGGGATCTGGGATGCGGCCTCTCCAGGGGGAGCCCTGGCCACTCTTACAGTAACTTTCTCCGCCATCATCCAAGAAAATTCACAGAATGGTGGACTGAGACCACCTGTGGCAGCCCTGAGAGAGCAACAGAGGTACTCATGGAACCAGGATGGGGGCAGTGAGCAGTCACAGCCTCTTCTGGGACATTGGGAATCCCAGAAGCTCCATAGCAGTGATGTGACTAACAGGGGATGGCAGCAAACTGTGCCTTTCTGTGAGTAGCAATTTATAACAGTAGGCAGGCAGTGACAGCAGCTTTGGGGGGTCCCGCAGGTCTCCACTGATAATGTAATAGGACCCCCCAGCAGGGGGGATTCTTTTGGATGCAGGGTCTGTGCAATGGGCAGGTCTAGGAAGACCTCTTGTGCTGCAGGAGGGTAGGAGGGTCTAAGGGAGTTGACAGGTTATATTGCTTGAAAACTGAGCAGTTGCAGGACATACATGGAAAGGATTTTGGAAGCCCACCCTGGCAGAGTTCCCCACAGCAACCTACAAGTAAAGCCACAAGTTACAATTGGGACCTTACCTCACCACTCGGGAAGGGGGGGATACATGATTGGAATTGACAGCGTGGGCCAGAGCAGATTTGTAGGAGACACGTGCAGGAAAAATATAGGAGGGTTGTTCGCTAGGCATCATTGTTGGCCCTTTTGGACCTTGGCTGACTTTTAAGACCCTACACGGACTGGGCCTGGACCACATGAAAGAGCTGCTGGTCCCCTACTGCCCTGGGTGATCACTTCGCTCGGCCAGCGAGGGGTTGCTAGAGACTCCTAAGGTGTGTTTGAAATCTTCAGAAGCCAGATCTTTTATGTTCGTGGCTCCCACATTATGGAATTCTCTACCTCGTTGGTTACGGGAGTGCACGACTGTGAAAAGTTTTAAATCAGCCTTAAAGACCTATTTATGGCACCAGGCCTGTGGAAGTGATTAATTGATTGAAATAGTATACTGATCTTTGTTTGGTTTAAATTGTTTTATTTTGCTCTGTCTGATTTTATCTTGTACGGTGCCTTTGTTTTTGAAAGGCACCTTAAAAATAAAAATATTATTATTATATTATTTATTATTATATTATTATTATTTATTATTATTCTTATTATTGTCAGTTTTTGGCTGGCTCCATTTAGCTTTGACATTGCCATCATACAGTTGGGTTGCCTGGCAATGTAACCCTTTGAGGTTTTTCCACCACGTTGAAGGGTACCAGTTGTATTACTGTTACTGAGTTACCAGTTGTATGGACTGATTCTACTGGTGGACATGGTGCTTGGAGAAGGGGGAGGCAGCGCTTCCCTGAAAGGGGAGCCCGTAGGAGGGCAGGCTGGGCTGCAACCAATAAATGGCTAAAGGGAGAGTAGTAATTTATAACATCAGGGGATTACATAGCCCGATTAAATGGACTTGGGTACTCCAGGAGCTTCTACGTATGAAAGCCATGATTGCTTTTATTCAGTAGATGCACCTTACAGCATAAGAACATGAGAAATTAAAGCATTCATTGGCAGAAGCAGTACACTTTTCCTCATATCAGGCACACCCTCATCGCAGAAAAACGTGATTTTGGTACACAGAAGTTGCCCACTGGAAGTGCACAAGGTGCTACAGGACCTGAAAGGTCATTATGTATGCATCAACGGCAAGTACAGGAAAGTGCCCTGTACTCTGCTGAATCATTATGCCACAAATTCAGAACAAGACAACATGGCCTTCTGTAAAAAGATTCTGCTGGAGATGGCACCTCAGCTGGGTGACCTGTTTATAGCAGTGGGGGACTACAACGCAGTGTTGCTACTCTCTGTAGACTGATCCAGTCAGGGGAGACTGGACTCCAATAAAGTGGGCGACTACATTAGATGCATATCACAGGAACTGGAACTGGTGGAAGAGTGGAGGTTTCTTCACTTTGGTGTGAGGGACTACGCATGCTGGTACCCCCCCCCCCCATCAGACGTAGTCATGCATAGACTATTTTATGATGGCATCAAGCTGGATACATGCAATGCAGACATGTGAGATTAAGTCTATTACACTCTCTGACCATGCTCCAGTGGTCATAGATGTAGTGGCTAGCCCCACACCAAAATCCCTCTCATGGTGCCTAAAAGTGTCCTTCCTAAACAATGTAGGCTATGTTAGAATGACAGAAGCCTGCTTGGTAGAATACAGTTCCACCAACCCAAAGAGCACTACTTCTAAGGTAATCTGGTGGGATGGTTTCAAGGCAGAGGTGAGAGGCCGTACCATCAGCTTTGCCTCTCAGCTTAAAACAGAGTGGCAACGTCAACATGGTGGCGGATGCATGCAACAGCCTTCCCGAGGAGGTTGTGGGGTCTAAAACTGTGGGAAAATTCAAGAATATGGGACAGACATAAGGCAATTCTTGTGGGGGGTAGGAAGAAATAGGCTGTTGGTTAACTAGGATCTGCAGCTTATCCTGTAGGTAGGGAAATGGGCAAACTAGGTGTGCCAAGTGGTCCTTATCTGCCATCAAAGTCTATGTTTCGATGTTTCTATGAGCAACTCCTGTTAGATAGGGACCTCTTTGATTTTAAGGCAGAAGACAAAACAATCCTCAAAGATGAGGCCAAAAAGGCCTAGAGGCTTGCAGAGATCACCTCAACAGACTCTTGGTGAAAAAGGTTGAGGAAATGTTGCACTACTCGCACCAACATGGTTATGAATCAGGTAACCAGATTGGCAGGATGCAAGCTTGGAAGCTACACCATAGGCAGCAAGCAGAATGGTCCTCTGATTGCCCAAACTGGGGGCATGTGCTCTGCAAGTTGATACAGACCCAAAGGCAATCATGAGATGCTTTGAAGCTTTCTACAAGGACCTGTACACCCGAGAAGGAATAGAAAATTATGATGAGAAGCAGGACAGATTCTTTTCCAGGGTGCAAGTGTGATAGCTCACTCAAGAGTCACAGAAAGCCCACGAGGCACCAGTGACCCAGGCAGAGGTACAGGCAGCTATCATTGGCATAAAGACTGTGAAGTCCCTGGGCCCAGATGGCCTGTATGCTGAATGGTATAAAGCATTCTCAAAGATGCTGGCTCTTCTACTGGGCAGGGTATGCAAACGGTGCAGTGGGGACAACCGACAATGCCTTCATGGCAGCAAGCTCAGATTTTGGTCATACCAAAACCAGACAAGGATACAATGCTGTGTAGATCGTACCACCCCATCTCCCTCCTGAACATCAACCAGAAGATCTTTCTGTCCATTTTGCGGGATAAATTACATACATTTGTGGGGTCCCTGGTTCACCCAGATCAAACAGGGTTTATCACAGGCTGATGGATCCATGATAATGTCAGGCGGTTATTGAACATTACATCTTGTCAGCGCCAGTCACCAGACTTCTCCCTAGTACCATTCATGGATGCTGAAAAGGCCTTTGACCAGGTAAACTGGGGATTCCTTCACTACACACTTGAAGTGATGGTGTTTGGTAACACCTTTCGCAAAAGCATCCAGGCACCGTACACCTCACCTCAAACCACTGTCCAGGTGAATGGGTGCTGCAATCGGTTCCATCACACTCAAGGCACCAGACAGGAGTGTTCTCTGTCACCCCTGCTTTTTGTGATCTGCATTGAGCCACTGGAATCGGCAGTCCATCAACACCCACTAATCACAGGCATCAGAGCAGGGGGATGGGAGCATAAGATTTTGCTCTATGTGGATGACTCCCTGTTCTTCCTCACATCCCCAGAGATATTCATTCTGGCACTACAGGAAGAAATACACAGTTATGGTGAAATCCCCAGATACAAAATAAACTTTGACAAGCCAGAGGCCATTAAGTTAAGTGGCTCCTGCCCAGCAGAATTCATTCAGACTTTCCCATTTAAATGGGCATCTAATAGAGTGGTATGCTACTTGAGAGTATGGATTGCTATGAACCTGTCCATACCATTTACTTTTAATTATTCAAAAACTGCTCAGGTAGGTCAAGGCAGATATATCCAGATGGCAGCTCCTGCCACTCACCCTAGGAGGGCACAAAGCAAACCCCAAAATGAACATCCTCCCCCACTATCTCTTTTTTTTTCAGACACTCTCCTTACAAATTCCAGAGGAGTACTGGCAGAGCCTCCACAAGGTTCTCACGCCCTTTGTTTGGGCCTTAGGCTGACATCAGATGAGCTGGAGTGTCCTATTCCTACCTCTGGAGATGGGAAGCCTTGTGATGCCACCTTTCCATTTATACTATCTGGCTGCCCAACTAACTCAGTAGTCATGTGGACTAAGCAGTGTGGAGACACTGGTTGGCTAAAGATTGAGGTGAGCCAGCTGTTACCAGTCCTGCTATTAGCTGTATCCCATAATAAACTCACTTCAGCTATCTGGAGAGAGATCCCAAAACAGTGGATGAAACAAACCTTGAAAATACTGCTCAGGGCCAGGATCCTCAAGGGCACTCTCGGTGAGCTAGGCCCACTGTCTGTTATAATTGGAGATATGAACTTCCCACCACTATGGTTCTCAAAAGAGGTGACATGGAAGGTTAAGGAGAAAAAGATAGCATTTAGGAAGTATAAGGAAACACAGAAGGAGCAGGGCAGAGAACTGTACCAGGTAAAGCAGAAGGAAGCAGAGAAGGCAGTCAGAATAGCAAAGGCCCAAACTGAGGAAAAGATAGCCAACTCAGTTAAGAAGGGGGATAAACCTTTTATAGGTACATTAGGGAGCAAAGAAAGACCAAGAGGGATAGTGAGGCTTAATAAAGGGAAGGGAGGGTGGGCAGAGGGGACAGTGAAAAAGCAGGGATACTGAATGAATACTGCTCAGTATTTACAAAAGAAGAGGAGGGGGAGGTACCTAAATCAAAGAATAGAAGCACTCTGGATAAGGAGGTCAATACCAGTCCATTCACAGAAGAAAGGGTTCTGAAAGAACTCTTAAAACTGAAGGTGGACAAAGCAATGGGGCCCGATGGGATTCACCAAAGAATATTAAAGGAACTAAGGGTAGGACTAGTGACACCACTGACTACCCTTTTTTACAAATCATGGGAGGATGGTGTGGTACCTGAGAACTGGAAGAGGGTGGATGTGATTCCCCTTCACAAAAGCGGGAGCAAGACAGAGGCAGGAAACTACAGACTTGTTAGTTTGACCTCGGTGGTAGGGAAAATGATGGAATCACTTCTAAAAGAAAACAACTGTTGAATTCCTAGAGGCCAGTGGGGCACAGGACCCAAGGCAGCATGGATTCACAGCAGAAAGGTCATGTCAGATGAATCTAATAGATTTCTTTAACTGGGTGACCAAAGTAGTAGGCCAGGTAGGGGCTGTGGACATGGCCTACCTAGACTTTAGCAAGGCATTTGACACAGTCCCACATAAAAGATTAATATACAAGTTAGCTAGCCTTGGAGTGGGTCCCAAAGTGGTAGCCTGGGTAAAAAATTGGCTGGACAACAGGTCGCAGAGGGTAATAGTAAACGGAGTTCACTCTGAAGAAAGGGGGGTTACTAGCTGGGTATCACAGGGTTCAGTACTGGGACCGGTCTTCTTTAATGTCTTTATAAGTGACATTGCAGAGGGACTGGAAGGAAAAGTATGTCTTTTTCCAGATGACACAAAGATCTGCAGCGGGGTCGATACAGAAGGTGGGGTGGAAAGGATGCAAAGGGACTTGGCAAAATTGATGGAATGGTCAAATGTATGGCAGCTTAGATTCAATGCAAAGAAGTGCAAAGTAATGCACTTGGGAAACAAAAACCCAGGGGAAGAGTACACAATGGGGGGTGAGATACTAACAACAACAAAAATGGAAAGGGACCTTGGGGTAGTTGTATCAGATGACCTTAAGGTAGGCAAGCAATGTGAGAGAGCAGTAAGGAGGGCTGGGGGGATACTGGGATGCATAGGGAGAGGCATCACCAGTAGAAAACAGGAAGCTGTTACCCCTCTGTACAGACAGTTGGTGAGACTCATTCTGGAGTACTGCGTGCAGTTCTGGAGACCCCATCTCCACAAGGACATAGATAGAATGGAGGCTGTCCAGAGGAGGGCAACTAAAATGGTGCAGGGTCTGCACCAGAAGACATACGAAGAGAGATTAAAGGAGCTTAATATGTATACCCTTGAGGAGAGGAGGGAGAGGGGGGACATGATAGAAACTTTCAAGTACCTCAAGGGAATCAACAAAGTCCAAGAGGGTAGCATCTTTCAGAAAAAGAGATGTACAAGAACAAGAGGGCACAATTTGAAGATAGAAGGGGGACGGCTCAGAAGCAATGTGAGGAAGTATTTTTTCACAGAGAGGGTTGGGAACACATGGAACACCCTTCCTGAAGAGGTAGTGGAGTCAAAAACAGTGGGGGAATTCAAGAATGCATGGGACAGGCATAAGGCAATTCTAGTGGGTGGTAGGAGGAAGTAGGCTGTCGGTTAACTAGGATCTGCAGCTTATCCATTAGGTAGGGAAATGAGCAGACTAGGTGGGCCAATCGGTCCTTATCTGCCATCAGATTCTATGTTTCTATGTTTCTATGTTTCCCTGTGATGACCTACGGTGCCGGAGGTGATATGGGGAACTGTTAACTGTTAGCAAGATACTCACAGATGATCCAGAGGAGCTCCTGTATGGCATTTGTGCAGCTCGGAGACCTGTTTAGCCTTCAGCAGCAATACCACTTCAGGTATTTACAGTTGAGGCAATATCTTACCTCAAATGGCCTGGTTCCACAAGTGGGGAGTGCCCTTATGCCTCTGGAAGACTTTCTATATTGGGCCTCAAAGCTGTCAGGTTGTGGAGGAACAATATCCAGGGCCTACAAAAAGCTGCTGGGGAAGAAACACACAGAGGTGTAGCAACATACAACCCAGTGAGAAGGGGAAGCAAAATTGGACATATCAGAGGAGGAGTGGACTCAGTTCTGGGAAACAGGCTGGAGAGTCACAGCTTCCCCGAACTGGAAGAATACTAGTGGAAATGCTAGGTGTGTTTCTTCCATATGCCAACCATCATGTAGCATTTTGGTACTGGAGCTTCACATCTCTGTTAGAGAGGTTGTGGAGAGGTGGGAACACATTTTCATGTTTCTGGGACTGCTCCAGTATAGGGCCATACTGGACCCAAATACACCAGGCCTTGTCAGACATGCAGGACGGTCCCATTCCATTTAACTTCAAACTTCTGGTGTTGGGTATGCATGTCCCAGGCTTGGAAAACAGGCAACAAGGCTTCTTCCAGGTCCTGTGTGCAGTAGCCCCAAAGGGTATTATGATAAGCTGCCTGTAGAAGTTGGCTCCTACTTTAGGATCCGGGGTGAGAAAGGTGGATGAAGTGTGTAAGATGCTGAGGATAACAGTTACATTGAGGCTGACCTTAGAGAAACACCCAGAGATGTGGCAGCAATGTGAAGCCTGGCAGACAACTAGACCCACAGAGGGGGAGGGCACAGGGAAGGAGTAGATACAAAGGTCAGAGGTCCCATAGATGGGAGGCTCTGAGCAACCCATGACCCAGGGCATCATGCCACAAAAACAACACCAAAAAAGTGCCCATATTTGAAACAATAATAACCTAGAGCAGTCTACAAAGTTAGTTCTGAGGGGCTGTTGCTCTATTATGCGTGAATCCTTGCGTTCAGTTACTAGGTTTGACTACAGTAGATTGTACTGGCTGCCAGTGGCCCAAAACATTGTCCAGATACATCAGAAGTTTGCACTACCTGAAGCTGTAAATAGAGTATATAGGCACTGTATCTTGGCTGGCCCCTGTGTGGGCCTGGCAGAAATGTAACCCACATGTATTGATTATTCCGATATAATAACTGGCTTCCCCTTTTTTCCATAGGGAAACCATGGCTTAATTTGCCATTATAAAGGAGTGTTTATAATGGCAAACATGCGCTCGGTTTCCCTTACTCTGCGCATGCGTCCACCTGAGTTACTGCCATCCATATGCTGTCCGCTTTCCTTTTCGTCGAACCACGAACTGCCACTTGAACTCGTCGGTGTGTTTTTGAAAATGTAAATTTACAAAAATAATACTGAAACAAACATATGCCTGCACTACCAAACAAAGATGTGTCAGTCCTGACGGCAACCACGGACCGCGCACTGAAACCAGACCACAGTTGGAGAGCAACAGCTTTTTATTTTATACAATTGCTGTGGCAAAAAAGGATGAAAATAAATTTTGGGGGAATTTAGCTGAACTGAGTTCTGTTCTGTGAATTTTATGCAAGAAACTGGAAAGTCTCTTCAGAAATGGTAAACATTAACACTAACATGTACATTTATGTGTCAATAATAAGCTTATAATAACTGGTTGTGTTTTCCCTTAGGGGAAGCTGGTTATAATTTGTGGTGATAACCAGCTGGTTATAATGGCATCCATGCACCAGCTTCCTCTCAAAGAGCGCACCCACGCTGCTGCAGCTCAGCATGACTGCGGGGAAAGGGAAAGCGCCAGCCAGCAATTTCAACTACCAGTCTGCACAGAGCTCAGTTGGAGGCCTGCTCTGTGCGGGTGGGAGAAGGGACGCTATATAGGTATTACGTGGTGGAGGAGGCGGTGGGTAGAGTGCCTCCCTCCACTGACCTGATCTGCCCCATCTGCAGCTAAGTTTAAGTGCCCCAATTGACTTGACTGCCAGGCAGCAGAGCAAGTGCAACTAGAGATCACAAAGTTGAAGCCTTTTGGGGTGTAAAAACACATTACAGCAATAATATAAAACAAAGCATTGGGTGGTGTGTAAAACTGGAATACACACCCTCGGTGTGGGATGCTTTTATAAACCCCTTCATTTAATATCCCACACCTCGGGTGTGTATACCATTCTCATCATACACACCACCCCATGTATTATTCCATATTATGAACTGGACATCGTAAATATGGGAAGCTGATTGGCCGAGAGGTTTTTGAAGCTGTGATGATATCGGGGTACATCATCACAGCTTCAGAAAACCTCCGGCCACAAGCCTCCTCACTGACTGCGCAGTCTTCTTCATCTCCAGCAGTCCGCAGCGAGTCAGACTTCCAATCGGTCGCTATTTGAAAAAAAAAAAAAAAAACTCCCACCAGCTGCGCTCACAACAGAATTCAGCACAACGGAAGCCGCTGGGAGCAATACTTTCAAAAGCAACATATCCAGCAACATGCGAATGGCAGCAATGGACGAATATTTTTTTTTTCTCTGAAAAGGACAAACGACAGACCCACGCATTGTAGTCATTCTCCCACAAACAGCGGCTCCCCCACAAAAAGAAAGATACATCCCAGCCACATAGAAAAATCTGTCAGTCTTGTCCCAGACGTTTCTAACCATTCTAGTAGCTCTTACAATAACAGTCCCGAATGAATCGCACCAAGACTCTACCTTTTTCTCGTTCGTTCATCATTGGCTCGCCTCTCCAACTTCTCTCTCAGTTTACCAGTCCTCAGCATCCAATTCCCAGAACAAAAATAATAAAAATAAAGTGCACTATGAACAGAGAACACTTTAAAAAAAGAAAACTGCAATGGTAAGGAGTGGGTCACCCAGTCACAAGAGCTCCACTTCCTCTACCATAGCCAACAGCGCCACCTGCTGCCCAGAGCCCTCCAGGAACTATTTTATTTCAAGGTATTCCTCCAACACCCCCAAAATACATTTTTAAAATGTTTATATTTTTAATTTTTTTTTACTTTAAAAAATATTTAAACCACTTCATAATAGCAATAATGCACTCCAGGGTGTAGTATATCATGGCATATCGTCACTTCTCGGGTCATTGGACGCACTCGGCCTGTGGCCTCGTGTCCAACCACCCGAGGCATGACGATATCCCATGACATACCACACCCTGTCATGCATTATTGCTTAATTATACAATGGCAAGAAAATTTCCTGGACTCTGATTGGTCAGTGTGTCCCTGCCACAGTGAGGTTATCCCAGCACAACCTCACTGTATTGATGTGCTTGATTTTTTTATCTTCTCTTAGGAAACAAAGTTATATTGCCACACTAAAAATTTACTAAAAACATTTTTTGAATTTTTTTTATTTTGTATAACAGCGAGCCATTGTATAATAACAATAATGCACTCTGGGGTGTGGGTTGTGCTGGGATAACCTCAGTTCTGGGATGCTGGACATACTCAATCTGTAGTCTCGTGCCCAACCACCCAGGTGTGAGGTTATCCCAGCATGACCCACACCCTGGAGAACATTATTGCTTAATTTTATGGAGCAGCAATTACCTTTAATATAATAGTGAACCCCCCACCCAAATTGTAGGGCTTACTTAGCTCCCCAGAGCCCAAACCAGCATCACCTGCCAGCAGTTTGCTCCCTCCAGCCCCTGAGGAGTTAAACTCTGCAGTGGGGGACCACAGTAGTAGCAGTGCAGCAGTTGGAGTAGAAGAGGAGAAAATCTTTGGTACCTTCTGTGCCCTGTGAGAGTAACTCCTCACTGCACAACAAAAGTGGCTCCACTGGTGCCAGCAGAGTGAGCGCATTGCACTCACAGAGATTGGGGAATCCCCCTGACCAACATCCTGACCAAACTGGACACTAATGTGATCAAGTACAACACCAGGAGGTGCCAAATAAATGCTTTAAGAGCTGGTGCCCTATCTAAAATAAGACACTGATGTCGTAGCCCCTTAGAACTACAAACCAGCAGTCATCTGATTCTCCTCTGACCTATGCCAACGTGGCCACCAAAGTGAGAGGACAAGAATCAACAAATCAGGCTCCAAAGCCTGAGCCAGTGCCACCAAGGAGCTTTAGGGATCCTAGAAGTCTTCATAATTCAGCGGGGAGTTCAACAGCCAATCAGACATCATGTGACAGCCTGATAGCCCTTCCCATGTGACTACCTGGAGGATTTAATCAATAGGGAGACAGTCTACTGTTGTATGACAGATGAGTTTTCCAGCATGGTCTCAGTCTGCTGGGGTGTGAGTGCAGAGAAGCAGACCTCTCATCTGCAGGAGTCAGAACCTGCACTGAGAGAATGCAGGAGACTGAAAGGAAAGCAGATCTCTAATCTGCAAGAAGGAGAGAGAAGTTGTACAAATACTTTGGAGGCAGAACTGCTCTTTCACAGCCACTAAGGAAGAGACTGCTGCTTGCGGCGAGAAAGAGAGAGAGACTGAAGCTGCAGCTGAGGGTGTCAGCCTGCAAGGGTAAACCACCCTGTATCTGAGCCTCAGTGTAGAGCCCGAGAGACTGGCCCGTTGACGACAGAATTTCTGGACAGCAGCCTACTAACAGATGGATATTGAATAATTAGTCTTCAGGCCCTAACATTCCACTAGAACAACACTCCTAAAAGTCACAAATTACATTGTATCGGTGCTTGATTCTGGCCACCTGATGGGCACCATATTTCTTGATCTGTCAAAGCCTTTTGACACCATGGACCACTGCATCTTACTGTACAAACTATAGCTACTAGTGCTAAGCTAAGGTGTGCTAACATGGTTTCGTAGCTATCTCTCTGGATGTTCTCAGGTGATTAATACTAATGATGTAACTTTCATGTCTTGCTTTCTCAGTCTAGGAATACCATATGCCTCCATCCTGGAACCATTACTTTTTAGCTTGTTTCTAAATCCTCTCTGCTATATCTGCTCCATTACAAGCTCCAATATACATCTATAGGATGATCATATGGTATTTTACACAAACGCCAAAACCATTGATGACTTCTACAGCATCCTTGTAGCATCAGGTAGTATTAAACAGGTACAGCAGTGGAGGACCACCAGTGTTTTTTTTTCTTCAGCATCTATAAAACTGACGTAATGTGTGTCTCATGCAAAACCATACAAATATACTGCAAATCACAACTTCCATTTGAACCCACTTCAAAACCCCCAACAGTTCAAGTATTTGGATATCTGGCTGAACCCTCAGATTTCCCATAACAACCAGATCACAAGAATAGTCAGGAAGTTCAATCAAAAATATGGGTTTCTCTATTGACACAGAAGCTGCCTTAATCTTGGCACCAGGCAACTAGTCCTTAAGCAAACCCTTCTGCCAGCCCTCGAATATGCAAGTAAGGTCTATAGGGCAGCCAGCCCTACAGCGCTACACAAATTCACAACAACCTACAACTTGTGAACCCTACTGACTGCAAAGTCATGATGAAGCTACAACTTCACTGGTGAATTTGCAGGACTTTGCTTGAAGAAGTGCCACTTCACCTGCTCAAAGCTTTGCAAACTCAGTGCTTTGCACTTTGCAAATTTGGAAAACTTCACGGATTAATTAGCAAAATGACATTTGCCAAATTTGCACATATCTAACTGATACAAAGTAGTTATTCATTGCAGAAAACATGCAGTATAATCCAAACAACAGATGCCATGCCGACCAGCCACCAACCCAACATACTTGACCATGTCCTTAATGTTTTGACATCAGACTGATGTCTTCTTCTTTTATTGTTTGGATTATATGGCACTGAAGTTACATTTGATATATGATGAAGCAACTGTAGCCTACCTAAAAACCTACATGCACCAGTTTCCAGATCTATGACCAGGGAGCGGTATGGTTTCATGTCACTTGATCTAAGTTCTGAGATTCTTTTTGAATGAATGAATGAAGCAATTAAATCTTCATTTATAAAGTACCTTTCTAAAACTAAGGCCCTGCACATAAACCAGACAAAATAACAATTAAAAACACACATTACAATCAGAAATATTAAAATCCATGAAACTACAATACCATAAATATTAACATCAGTGAAATCTGAGTATGCCAGTCTAAGTATTCAATTCAGAGACTAATCTGGATATGCTAGTGCAAATAAATATGTTTTTACTTTCTTAATTATAGTGCAATTGGAGATTTATTTGAACTGAGTTTGAAGGTGCTGACCCACTGCTGTTACTCAGCAGCAACAGTATGTTTTCTGCATAGCTGATTCATACCTGATTTCCCTCCCAAGTATTGTGTACTTCTCACCTGCAGATACGCCTGTTTTTGTTTCTCTTAGTTATTTTTTGCCTATGACATCCCCCACTCCCTTCTTCAATGCCCTCTTCTCCCCAGTCGTCAGGTGGCCCCACCTTCTTCTTGAGTCTCGTTTTGGACCCTGCAGGATGCATTGAAAATAGGGTTTGTTATTCCCCTTGACCCCTTGTGCAATCCTGCCTTACAGCCTTTTCTTAGCTTATGCAGTCATAGCCCTGCTTTCCCTCTGCAATGACCCATACTCTGTTCCCCCTGATGTATATTATGGTTGGTATGAAACTGTCATACTTGTGATTTTCTTTAGCATTTTTCAGTGAGTCACGTAAGTGTTGCTGGATCCAACACAAGCCTTTGCAAAAACTGAGGCCTAAGAGTTGCAGCACAGTTTTGTATTGTGACAGAGTTATGTGCAGTCCAACCCAGTTACCAACACATTTGATAAAAGTTGCTCTTGAGTGGCCTAAGTGTTGAAAAACAACACCATGTGATTCCCCAATGGCTGCCAATGGTAAACAAAAACAGTGCAAAACCAACTCATTGGCGTGACAGTTTAATGTTAATTGTGCTGCAGTAGGTTACTCAACAGACTATAATATGTAACTTTATAATGTGGCAAATGTATAACATTTATTTCCATGAATTGTACTGTGAATAATAAAACATACTACTATATATGAATTGTTCTTCAAAATGGTCAGAACCCTCAATAGGTGACAGGATGATAATTGCCATAGCCAGGCAATAAATGGTAATGTCATAAACAAAACCAAGGAGTAAGGAACAGGAACCGATGAGTTCTGAGAAGCAAATAGCCTGTCTCCACACAGATGTTCTTAGTGATAATTAACATAGCAAGGAGAAATGTAGATCAAGTCAACACAGAATTATTCTTAAAAGGGAACAGTGGCCACCAAGGGCCCCTACACTTAAGTGTGGGCCTAGTCCCAAAGTGCATTTTGTGTGCAAAAACTATTTTTGTTTACTTACTGTTTACTATAGTATAGTATATTGTATCAGACACATTTTGCTTAGCTGTAGGCTGACATCTTCTGTTACTACAAAACCCAGAATCCCCTACAGATGACATCAGAGCAGTCGTCAGCAGTGAGAAAATTCAATAGCCTGCAGTGCATGTTACAGTTTATATAAGCTCTGATCTTTTGTTTGCTGGTTCAGCAGTCCTCCCTCAGCTATGTACAGTCATAGAGGACTATACTTAGCCCCTGGAGAAAAGCAGCCCCAGAAAACATCTGACTGGCGATTATAAAAGCTTTAACATGCACTGCAATCTATTGAATCTCCCACTGCTGCCTACTGCGCTGATGTCGACTGCAGGGGATTCTGGGATTTGTAGTTACAGAAAATGTCAGCCTACTACTAAGCAAAACATGTCAGATACAATTTACTATGCTACAGTATGCAGTAAGTAAACCAGAATGTTTTTGCCCACAAAGTGCACATTGGGACCATCCCTGCATTTGAGTGTGAGTTCCTTTGTGCTGACTCTTCCCCTTTAAATATTATATTTGTCAAAGTGTTCCCACTGTGGTAGCTCCCTCCTGAAATAGGATGGAAAATAAAGATGGTCTGATAACATTATGTAAGCAATAACAAATGATAGGCCATGTGGTTATTGGGCAATTACCGCATGCCCCCCCCCCTCCACTCCATGGGTTGGAGGCACAAGGCATTAGCTAACTTAGCTGAGACCTATGCTCAAACTTCCCATTGGCCTTGCCCACTGCTTTGTCACACTATCCTGCCACTTTGTGGTCATCAGACATGATAACACCAAGGTCCCTTTCCTGCTTAGTAAATGTGAGTACCCCCCCCCCAATTCTATAGTCAGCTCCTGGGTTCCTATACCCTAAGGGCCAGATATTCAAAAGGGTTGCGCCATGCACAATAGGGTTGCACCTGTGCAAGTCCAAAATTGCTCCATTCTGTGATATTCAGCAGAAGGCAGTTGCGCCACTGAAAACATGCTGAGCAACAGTGCAATGCAAATGAATGCATGCATGCTGAACTGGAGGGGGAGGAACCATGCATAAACTGCACAGCCCGATATTCAGCCGGGCTGTGCAGAGTTGTGCAGGCGCAACCCCCAACCTGCGCCTGCACAACTTTGAGCCAAAAAAGGATCAAGTCGAGGGCCACCCACAGGTGAGCTGCTGCATTGCAGGGTGCAACACAGCAGCTGCCACCTGTGGCTGGCCTCAACCTCCCTGTGCCCCCCTGCAGCCCAATCACGGGCAAAAGGTGCAAATCCCCCACCACCACTGGCCTGATCGCGGGCATGCTTTAATTCCCCCACCAGCCCGATCGCGGGCAGCAAAGTTCTCCCCTGAACAAATCCCTGGTGGTCCAGTGGACCGATAAGCCTGATCGCGGGCTGCAGTAGTTAAACACACACGGCCCCACCTCCCGAATATATCCCTGGTGGTCAGTGGACCGAAAATCCCGATGCAGGTATGGAGTAGTAAACCCCCACCTCCCGGAATATATCCCTGGTGGTCAGTGGACGAAAATCCCGATCACGGGATGGAGTAGTAAACCCCACACCTCCTGAATATATCCCTGGTGGTCCAGTGGACGAAAATCAATCAGCGGGATGGAGTAGTAAACCCCCACCTCCGAATATATCCCTGGTGGTCCAGTGGACCGAAAATCCCGATCGTGGGATGGAGTAGTAAACCCCTCCCAACACATCCCTGGTGACCTAGTGTCCCCATCCACCACCCACGAAGCCCCACCACCGCTCCCCCTCACAGCCGCGGGTGGCAGCATCCACCCGCCTGCCACCCGCCGCCCCGACTGACTGCCCAGTAGAGCTGCATGCCCATTGGTGCAGAGCAAGAGCCAATGGGCGTGCAGCCCATACTGTACAAGACAGTCCAGATTTGTGAATGAATGTATTCATGTAGGCAGAGGCATAGCAGAACAGTAGTGATGGGTGAAAGTTGCGAATTCTGTTTTTATAGAATTTCTACAAAATTTCAGAAATTTTGAGAAATTTTCCGAACTTCCACCATTGGCAAAATTGGTATCTTCTGCGGATGTTCACCTGTTTCTATTGACATTTTTGCTGAACTGCAGAATAATACATTAAACTGTGGAATTTATTTCATCTGTAGTTTAATGTGTTATTCCATATCCTAACTCATAATAAAACATCGTGGTGGTGTCTAGTGATTCCACCCCACCGATCTCGGGTCTCATGTGAAAATAACACCCTCCCCTCCTCTCCCTGGTGTCTAGTGCCCATCTCCATGCACTGATTGCAATCCCAAGTAAAAGAAAATAAATCCCTGGTGTCTACTGCCCCCCTCCACCAATCACGGGTCCCATCCATGTAAAATAAAGAATACTCCAATCCCCAGTGTCTACTGCCCCCCCCCACCACCACCACCAATCACAGGTCCCATCCATGTAAAAAAAAACTCCAATCCCCATGTCTAGTGCCCCCACCACTTGCCAATCACAGGTCCCATGTAAACAAAACTCTGATCCCTGGTGTCTAGTGGTCACCCCCCCCAATCGCCGATCACGGGTCACATAAAAAAAAAAACTCTGCTCCTGAGTCCCTGGTGTCTAGTGGTCCCTCCACCCACCGATTGTGGCCTGCCAAAAAGTTACAATTCCCTGGTGTCTAGTGGACCCCTCCACTATCCAGGATCCCCATAATAAAAATGGCAGTCCATCCATTCTTCCATCCATATTATTCCCTGGTGTCTAGTGGACCCCCACCCAGACAATTAGTCCCCCACCACCCCGCTTCCCAACACCCTGACCCCGTGCAGGCTGCTGGCACAGCCCTCCTCTCTCCTCTGCAGCCAGCAGCCCACTGAATTATCAGTGAATGAGCACATGCTTGTACAATCGAGCACTCACTCACTCACTGACAGTTCAGCAGGCTACTGGCTGCAGAGGAGAGAGGAAGGCTGTGCCAGTGGCCCAGTCGGGGTCAGGGTGCATGGGAGCAGGGTGGTGGGGGACTAACTGTCTGGGAGGGTTCACTAGACACGAGGGAATTAGGATTATGTTTTTTTTTTCAGGGGATCGGAGATAGGGAGGGGGGCCACTAGACACCAGATACTCAGGAGTGGAGATTGTTTTTTATGTGACTCACGATCAGCTGGGGTGCGTGTGTGGGAGGGGGAGGAGACCACTAGACACATGGGACCCATGATCAGTGAGTGGAGGGGCACTATATACCAGCGATTGGAGTGATTGGGGGTTTTTTAACATGAATGGGACCCGTGATAAGTGGGTGTGGGGGGGCACTGCACTCCAAGGATTGGAGGTTTTTTATACGGGGCCCGCAATCAGCGGGTGGGGTGGGATTAATGTATTAAACTGCAGAGAACAAAGCCTCAGAACTGACCACTGATAGTGATCAGTTCTGCAGATTTTTTTTTTGCTGCAGTTTGATACATTAACCCACAGCCGGTTCATGTATTTTGCCATTTTAAGGAGGAATTTCTATGAAAGTTGTGAAAATGATTTCTGAACTTTCACAGAAGCGAATGTCGCATTTTCGCAGAAATTCCACCGACGCAATTTTTTTTTCACACACCTGTAGCTATCAGTGCTTGTTTTATTTAGATATGCACACATTGTGATGAAGTATCACAGCTTCCTGAAATATCTATGGGAAAAAATGTAGCTTCGGGACTGAGTTGTGTGCTAGATGCACATTTGCGGTGCAGATACTGTATGCTTCGCAGGTGGGGGGCTAAATAAGTTTGAACCACTCAGCCTGAAAGTAATTTAGAAAGTGGTGAAAAAGGTAATAAAGATTAATTTTTTTACATATAGGGGCATTGTACTTTGCCAAGTGTATGCCCAGAGACAAACTAATCACCAATGTCCAGTAACTGAAGGGTACAGCCAACAGTGTTCCAATCAATGGACCACAGTTACTGTCATAGAATCATAAGTAACCGAGAGAAAAGAAGCCTGAGCCCATTGAGTTTGCCCATCACCATCACAGTGAATTATAGACCAGCATTTCCCTATCACTCATGTAAAGGTCCAGGGCTGGATTTTCAAAGGCCAGAGAATGATGCAGGGTGCATGGGGCAAAAAGAAATGAAGCAAGGAGCAGGATGCATCAAAACATGCATCAGTTCTGGTTTTCTAATGGTGCTTGTGTCAAAAACAGGTCTGCGTGTGCTAGACTAGCTTGTATCAAAAACTGCCTTCCCCTTGTCAGAAGGATGCCTGCATCACAGAAATTATATACCATCCCCTTACTTGGGATGTTCAAAGAATTTAGGTCCTGTCTTTGTGCTTAAGATGCGTGCTGCTTTTAAATCAGCCAGAGCTGGTCTGACACTACAGCATATACAAAGGCTCACTGCAGGCAGGCAGCCCTGACTATGAATGGCATTCTGCTGCAAAAGTCCTGCATTGTAAACATTGTAATGCATTCTCGAGTAGTGTACCATGTAAAACACTGCTTCCAGAAGCCATTTTCATCCGCTGTAATTTTTGACTCAGCTTGCATCATTTTTCACTCCACGGATTGTATTTGTGACTCAACTTGCATAACTAATTTGTTCTCCATCTCACTCCATGCATATTTTTGATTCAACTTGCCTCATTCTCAGCTTGTATCATTCTCACCCAGTGCATCATATTTTTGATACAGTGGTCCTCTCGTGTCATTTTGGGGGACTTTGCCACAGAGAATGCTTTTCTTGCAAAATATGATGTGCAGTATTTAGCACACCTTTAGACCTGAACTTATCTGACCCCCTCGCCCAAGAATACACTCCCATGATCAGTGGATGGTAGCAGACGTGCTTGGGATAGTGTCTTATGAGTGTTATCATTATATGTGTTGTCCAAAGCTTTAAGGAGGCTTTAAAAATGTATCTTTTTATCCTAGAATATAATGAGTTTTAAATACTGTTGTCAAGTCTATTTTAATATTGTTTTAATTATTTATTGTTTTATCATACAATGTACAGGCGCCTTGGTTTTGGAAAGGCGCCTTTTACAAATAAAGATTGGTTGATTGATTATCAGCAGAAAGTTTTTAACTGCATAAAGGGCGCTTAACTTCTTATGCAACTGAGTACAGCTCTCTATGCATTTCATTGTTCAAGTGTGAGTCGAGAGTTACACCTAGATATTTGAAACTGTTCATTACCTCTAGATAACTTTCATTATCAGAAGTTACGGCCACATCTCCCCTGTCATCATCCTGGTCTCTTTATTCTCAACAAAATTACCAAAATGATAACAGCATCATTATTTTATTAAGCATGACATAGACGTCTTAGCTGAACATCTAATTTTCCTGGGTGTACAGTATGCAAGATGTAATCCTTTCCTTTGCACATGTAGCATAATATTTTATATATATATATATATATATATATATATATATATATATATATATAAATATATATGTGCAATTGTTTAACCAGGAGTGGCACACTAAGCTGAAAGCTTGCTTACAGGTGCGACCTGGGAGCACAGGGAAGTTAAGCGACTTGCTCAGGGTCACACAGTATGAAAGTGGGGGGCTGTGGGATTCAAACCAAGGTCTCCAGATTTGCATCTCAGAGTCTTAAACCACATGATAGTACTATGAGTATCCTCATCAATAAACTGACTGCTTGGTGGAGAAAGCACCCTGCCTTTGGCCTCATATTGTATACACTTGAAAATCAATTTATTGGATCTTAAGACTGACCGCGTCACCTTCCAGTAGCACTAAACTATTCTAATCTGACCTGTATAACTTGTTGACTGCTGATTTACAATGCATTATCTTTTGCAGAAACCTAGGAGGCACTGCAAGACTGAAAATCCTAAAACGAACACACAAAAATGAAAGAAGGATTGAATTAACTGATACATATACAGATAAATTTGTAGCATTATAAATATGTTTGTTACATAATGTATTAAAAATTACAATAGATAAAAATTGTCAGCTGGGTAGTTGAATCAATGATCTCTTGTTTTTAGACTTTTTTAAGCAATTTTAATATTAAGTAACATTTGAACTTGGCACTTAATTTGCTCTTGATTTCTTTTGCACTATAGTTGGAGTCATTTTGGCAGCTACAAATAAATCTGATATTGTCTCTTTAAGGACTGCCTTTATAAAGCCATAGATCTGAGTGGGTGGCATGCTTTTGAGAAAACACTGATGTAGCAGTGTGAAGCACATGAGGTGACTTAGGAGAGGAGTCCTGCTGTGCCCTGTTTTGCAGTTTGCGCTTTGTTTGCTCTGTAGCAGAATAGAGAGTCTTCTGTACCACAATAAGGCAATGTGGCTTTTTATTGACTTTACAGTTCAGTAGAGGTCTGTGCTGGGTCCCTGTTCCTGTTTGTTGTTCTCATCCAGTACCTCACCTAGCTTGACAGTTGAATTTTTTACTCACCATGTTTGAAACTGATTGAGTAAAATCAATATCTGGTGATTAGATGCACATCAAACATACAGTATATAAACCCTGTTTCTCTTAAGGCAGCAATGTTGTTATGAAAACAGCATTAATCCAGGTCTGCAACACATCATGTGCTAGAGTGAGGATCAGTACTCCTAAAATGTTTTTGTAAAGGGTATTCCTTTACAAATGAGTAAAATAGTCTATTACTCATTTTAATTGGGATACTGGCTTCATTAGCTAGCCATTGGTATAGCAGTAGGGCTACCGCTTTTGAAGCTTTCGAAGTCAGCAACCAGGGTTTGGGAATGGTCCCTGGTCATTGGGCTGTCTGGGGGGGTAGAGGGCTCAAGCATCCCAGAAGATGCGCTTCTTCTCTGGGAGGGGAGGTTATGCAATGCTACCGTGCCAGCCCCATGTGGGTGACCATAGGTGATATTACAGGGTGGCGAACCTTTGGGGAGGGGAAGATGTTGGCCACCGTCATGCAGCTGCACACTCTGTGTGCTCACTTTCACATTGCGTCACTACAGTTGGCATCTAAGGGTCCAAAAAAAGAGGAGAAAATGGCCCCAACATCCGAAGAACACCGCCCTAGTATATCTTAGTCTGTCACTTTGCCACACCACTGCGTGACACAGGATGCAGTCAGAGGTACATCCCCTCTACTCCAGCCTATCATGGGGATAATTCAAGGCAGGATGGAGGTAAAAGGTAAGTACAGGGCTGAGAGATGTGGGCAGTCATAGTGCGCCATATGGCTCCTAAGGGATTCAGGTGCCAGCAACATGGCAAAACACCATCCGGATGGATCACCGCCAAACTCCTTGTCTGCATGAGGGAGAGAGGGCAATCTGTAGGCACTGACTAGGCAAACAGGGAAACAGGGTCCACTGTCCACCAGCAAAGGTACAGGGAAGCCCACAATAAGTGCACTACTATATTTAGAAAGGTCAAATATAACTTCTGTAAGGACCAGCAGACCCAGAACTACAGCACTGACACAACACTCTGGGGCAATGTCTCAGAGCTCCTTGGCAAGGAAGTTAAAGCCACTGCTCAGATGCGTATGGTGGAGAGTTGAGAGGTCATTGATTGCACTGAGACTGCCAATTACTTCAACACAGCTTTTACTGACCTCAGTTCCATCATCCTTACTGAACCTGCCCAGACCCCCTGCAGGGAACCAGGGCTTGAAGTTTCCCAGATGGTGTGCTTTGAACCACAGTACCCTAAATTCCAGTTTAAGGCTGTTTCATTTAAAGTCACTTTGAAATACATCAGTAGGGTACTTGGCAAAACTAGGTGTGGGATGATTCAGTTGATATGAAACTTCTTGCCCTAGCAGTAGAGGAATTTTCTCACCCCATCTCTAAAATTTTTAACTTTTCCCTTGCTACTCACAGTTCCCTGAGAAGTGAAAATCCGCACTTGTTACACAGGTTTTCAAAAGCGTAGCTCGCACTAGCCTTGCCAATTATAGACCCATTTCTCTTCTCTCCCCCATGTCCAAGGCCCTCAAGAGAATAGTCACTGATGAACCTGTCACATACCTCAAACAATACAGTGTCCAGTGTTTATAGCAGTGTAGCTTGCAGAAGTTCCACAGCACCAACACAGAGCTGTTGGAATACACCATCTTTGTTCAAGAGGCCCTTGACAATGGTGACTTAGTCAGAGCTATGTATATTTTCTTACTATAGACTTCAACCTGGTCAACCATAAGCTCTTACTTAGCAAAATCTTAGGCCTGGGCTTGTCATAGAACACAGTGACTGGTTCCACAATTATCTCACCATTTGGTCTCAGTGGGCGAAGAGTGACAAATTTTTGTCCAAGACTAGAGAAATGTCTATTGGTGTCTCCTAGGGCTTCATCTTGGGCCACTCCTATTTGGCCTCATTATAAAACAATTGCTCGATGCTTTCCAGACAGCCAACATACTCCACGATGCTGAAGATGTAGTCATCCATTCCAAAATCCCTGATATTGACAACCTTACTGCCACTTTTCAAAGTAACTTTAGGTCACTTGAAAGCTGGTTCTGCAACAAAAACTGGTTCTCAATTACAAAAAAACAAAGACCATGCTCATCTCTAGCCTCCCACAGAAGAGGAAAGTTCCACCCTTTGTCATCAGAAATGGTCAAGGACATGACCTTGAACAGGTGGAGACCTTCAAGTACCTTGGAGAAACTTTGGATGACACCTTATCTTTAGCACACGATGTTGACATTTTGGTGGCCACAGTTAACAGAAGACTGAGTGCCCTGTACTGAAACAGGAACATCTCACTGGGGTTGCTAGACCCCTTATTGTGGCCAGCTGCATTCTGTCACTTAATAGATTATGGGCTTCCTTGTCTATACAGTTGCCTGTGACACGGTGCTAAAGAGTAAAGCTGATCTGTAATAAGACGTGCCACATTGTACTTGGTGCAGATAACCACACTCATAGTTATACCCTTTACGCACTAACTAACTGGTTACCTTTGCCCAGCAGAATAAAGTTCCTGACCTGTTTTCTAGCTAAAAAGGTGCTCTTGGGCCTAACAACGCCTACTTTAACAAATTGCTTCGACACCATCTCTAACCAGTAGAACACCAGGAATATGGCCAGGAATGCCCAAGCCTCCTTTCATGCGTACTCAGCTGGGCAAGCAGTCATTTGCTGTCAGGGCCGTTAACTGGTTAAAAGAATTGCCTGATACACTGCTGAATCACCCCAAGTTTAATCAGTTTAAGAGATCTTTGCTTTCTGTATTTGCAGTGCAATGCAATTGTAACCATTAAAAAGTTTAATTTGGTTTCTCTCTGTACATTACCCATGACTTTGTATACAATGATCTGTATGGATTTTTGTTTTCAAAATGGTATGTAATGGTTCTGCCTTAACTGCTTTGAGCCTGACTTGACTGCATTTCCTCTGGAGCTGCCTACTGTACTTGTAATGTTTTTTTGTGACTACATATTTGACATGGAACCTTTGTAAATGAATACATGTGCTCAAAGGTGATTCTTCCAAGATTTCAATAAATGAATCATTAAAAAATGTAGATAAAAAAGGATGCAGACTTTATCGCTATGCTGCCCATTTCTAATATTGCTATACAGTGACAGCTTTGGGTAAGATCCAAGGTGCTTCTATAATTAAGCAATAAGGCATGACAGGGTATGGTATATCATGGGATATTGTCACACCTTGGGTGGTTGGGCATGAGAGCGCAGGCCGAGTGCGTCCAACCACCCGAGAAGTGATTATATCCTATGATATACCACACCCTGGAGTGACTTATTGCTATTATGAACTGAGTTTCAAGTTTTTTAAATAAAAAAAGTAAAAGAAACAGGTTTTAAAATGTTTTATGAATGAGTTTTTGGGTGGTGTAGGAGTACATTTTGAAAAAAATAGTTCTCAGACAATAAAGAAGGCTGGTGGCGCAGGAACTTTTTTCAAGTCGTGATGATGTAGCCCGATATCATCACGGTTTCAAAGAGCTCTCGGCCAATCAGATTCCTCTATTTACAATCCTCAGTTCATAATTTACAACTGCTAACTCCTCCCAACATATTGTAGAGTTGGGAACTGACTCAAGAGAGAACATGTGATCATCTCTTATTCTGTAATGTGTTATTTAAGAGCAGTGCTTTAAATTTCTTGTCAAAAGGTGCTTGCTACATTAACATGTTTATTATTACTGTCATTACTACCTCCACAGAAAGGCAACTGACTTGTTTTAAATTCACTGATGAACAATGATGAAAATGGGTGACACAGGCATAACAAATCCTCACACACAAACACATGAACACGGCAGCAGATAAAGGCTTTATGGTCCATCTAGTCTGACTGAATGTGCAAGTCTCACTGTGTTTACAGAGGGACCTGCCCCTCACCATTTCCCCGTGACCTCCCTCAAATACTTTCTCCCCCTACTCCCCTACTCCTCTACCTGTAACTTTCCCCTTCACTCTGTCCCATCCCCTCTTAAAGCTGTCCACCGTTTTGAGGGAGAACACCTCCTCTGGCAACTGGTTCTACTTGGCCACCACCTGCTCAGTGGAAAAGTGCCTCCTTATCTCCGTCCTGAACCTTCATCCCACCAGCTTCAGGCTATGCATCCTAGTGAACTTGTTCCCATTAAGGATGAAGAGGTCCTCAGTGCTCACCCTGCTTATACAGTGGCGTCCCTCAGGATGAAACCCAGTTCTGCAGCATTTTGCAGAATGCTGCAGCAGACTTTCTGAATAAAGCAATATAATTTCAATGGCAATTAGTCCCTTTTGTCATTCAGGAAAATGTGACACTGCCAGGATGAAGTGAATGCCACAGTTTCCTGCATGACAAAAGGGACAAAATGCCATTGACGTTACATTGTTTTATTCAGTCGGTCTGCTGCAGCATACTACAAAGTGCTTTAAAAGTGGGTTTCATGCTGGGGGACACCACTGTACCTTTAAGGTACTTGAAGGTCTCGATCATGTCCCCTCAGGAGAGTACATATTGAGTCCCCTGAGCCTCTCCTCATAGGTACTGCCCTGCTGGCCCTGGATCAGCATGGTTGCTCTTCTCTGGACTGATTTCAGCAAGTTGACATCCTTCTTAAGAAAAAGGTACCAATACTACACACTGTACTCTAAGTGCAGTCTCACCAGTGATCTGTACAGTGGAAGTAAGACCTCCACTTTCATGCAGGTAATCCACCTGGCTATGCAGCCCAGCATCCAATTTACTTTGGCTGCTGCTCTCCTGCAGTGTGCAAAATGTTTAAGGTCACTTGTGGTAATTACTCCCATCTCCTTTTCTTCCTCTGACCTGGTTACCTTCACAACACCTGCCAGTATTTGGTCCCTGGGTTATTCACCCCTCAATATGTAACCTTACACATTTTAGCACTGAACCCCAGTTGCCAAATGCCAGACCACTTCTGTAGCCTAGCCAGGTCTTCCCTGAGTTCCTGTCTCCCCTCCTCTGTGTCTACCCTCCCACAGAGCTTTGTGTCATCCATAAACAGGCAGATTTTACCTTTGACCCCATCCACTCTGTCATTGATGAAGATTTTACAAAACACTGGACTGAGCACTGAGCCCTATGGGACCCCACTAGTCACTGGCCTAGCTTCTGAGAATCTGCTGCCCACTCCCCCCGACTACCACCTTTTGACTTCTGTCCTGCAACCAGCTTTTGACCCACCTAACAAGGTTAGCCCCCACTCCCAGGTCTTCCAGCTTCCTGACAAGTCTTCTATAGGGCACATAGTCGAAGGACTTGCTGAATGTCTGATACAGAACATCAACTGCATGGCCCTTGTCCACTCTCCTGGTCACTCAGTCAAAGAAGTCAATTAGGTTAGTTTGGCAAGACCTTCCTAACACAATCCCATGCTGTCTCTCAGCCTGGAGCCCATTTTCCTCCAGTAAGCCCACTAATCTCTCTTTCAGGATGGTCTCCATCAGCTTGCCCACTATTAAGGTCAGGCTGACTGGTCTGTAATTCTCTGGTTGATCCTTCAGCCCAGTATTATGCAGAGGTACCACATGTGCAGTTCTCTAGTTCTGGGACACACTCCCTGATTCCACAGAGGTGTTAAACAGGTCTTCCAGTACTCCTCCCAGTTCCCTTAGGACCCTTGGGTGCATGCCATCTGGCTGTGGGGATTTATGTACCTTCAGCCCCTTAGACCCTTATGTACCCCCATCAATTTGTATTTTTATTAACTCTGTTTTCCTCCAGTTGCCAGCTCACAGAAACTCCCTCAGACATGACCTCCTCGATCAGCTCCTACTGCCCTACCAGAGGCCCCCCAACCAGGAAATTCTGTGCTGTATTCTCCACTCTAACCCCACTGAGCCTCAGCTGACCCCCTAGCTTCCACACCCCCAAGGTGAGACCACCAACTCCTACCTGGTACTCTACCTGAAAATCAGACAGCCATGACTGTCTGGGTTTCAGCTAGAGGAGGGAGAATCTGGGAGATCTGGTCAGGCTGGGTCTGGTGCTGGGCATGTGGGTTGATTCCTCAAGGTCCATCATCATCCTCCTGAGTGCTGGGGTGTTTCTATTTTCATATCCCCCAAGGTGTGGCTGTGCAGTGACGTCCAGCGTGTGGTGGATGGGCTCCTGCACCCACACGCAGGATGTCTGCCAACACCTTCCACAATCTAGGACACCTCAGCAGCTGTGCTCCCAGACTCCACTAGGAGCCACCAATGCCATGGATCAGTACCACCTCCGTTATAGGAGAGGAGAGCCATCCTCTGGACATTCAATCCTCTCCTCCCCATCCAACCCCCAGCTCCGTGAGCTCACTCCCAAACTCGGGTTGCCTGCGTGGTGCGAGGTAAGGCAGATGCTGCAGCCCTCAGCACCACCGGGCTGGCTCTGTCAACTTGTGTTACACCATCTTTTTCTCCCCACCCTTACCAGTTCCTACCCCTGACTCCCTTGTGACTCTGGTCCATCTTTCTTTCTAGTGAAGATGGAGCAGAAGAACTTGTGTTTATTTATTTTTTAATATTATCTTTTTCTACCCACTGCTAGGGCTTGGTGGTGGTGTACCGCCTATCTGGGGCTTCTTCTCCCCCAACTGGGGATAACTCTGCATGGCAGTGGGATGGAATTTTCATGGTTGCAGAAAGTAGCTACACTGTCCCATCCCCACCCCCTTTTTCGCACTCCAGTAAGAGTGCCACCTATGCAGAACAGCTGATTGCTTTTGCCCGTGTTTATGAGCAGCCATACATAGAAGAAATGCTCATTCTAGCCTCAATTACTTCTGTATTTGTCTACACATTAACCCCTATGTAGAAGTACAGATGTCTAAGACCCATAGCTGCACACTAATCTAGAACTGGGACTGAGCTTGCTAACAGGTAGGAGAACTGACCTCAGGAGAGGTGTACATGTCTAAGCTCAGCCCCCTGATCAACCCTCACAGTTATCCTAAGCAGGGCACCCAGCTTAGCCTTTCCAGGAATAATTTTATCAGTGGTCCACTTTCCACTGACCTGTCTGCCCAATGGACTCAGCAGATTCCTTGGGGTAGTTCCTCACTTCCCCTGGCAGTTTTGAACAGAGACCACTTCGACAGAGTATTTACAGAAGCATGGGAAAAATACAAAATATACAAACTAAGGAAATTTTTTATCATGTGTGCACCTGGTGTGTGCCTAGCATGCCATTAGAGGATTGGAAGTCTCTATAAAGTTTATCTTTTACTGTTCTTGAGGTATTCTTGCAGCCTGTGTTGGCGATGCATTTGCATATTTTTCCCATGCATCTGTCATTTGGTAGAATTTCACACATGACTGGGTCATCACCCTGTCATTGATCATCTCCTCCTCATCATCTAAGAAGAAATAGGTGACCCCAGCCTGGAGCTCATCCTTCTCAATGCCAGCAGGGTCCCCTGTGGGCAGCTCACTATAATTTAGGTGGGTGATCCAATCCAGTCTATTTCTCATCAATGACATGGCACCAGGGAGGTCAGGAGGAGGCAGCCAGTCTAGAATCTTAATGTACAAAATAATACATGCCTGAAACACTGAAGTGTTGTATTTGGTTTATCAACTGCAGTCAAAGCACTTACAACTTCAAAGAGCCACAGCCCCTAGGATTATTATTGTAAGGAACATGTGGGGAGGGGCAAGGAGGTAAAATTGCCAATGCATGCACAAAGCAGAGCAACCCTTGGAAACCTGGGCACAGACATTTCTGACACTGCTGCTTATAGAACTGTTACAGGCAGGTCATAGGGGTGTCTCAGAAGCAGTGATTGAGAACAGAGAAGCTGTAGGGGGTATCAGGACCATACATTTTAGGGGTCCAACCCCAGATCTACTGTTCCAGTATGTATAGGTTCAGGTGCAACACCACCTGGTTATCAATGGTTTACAGGGCTTGACATCTGATGGTAAATTGATACATCGATGTGTAACTATTGTTATATTGTATATGGGGAATTGAGGAAGGCAGATTTGATAATGTGCCTGAGGGAGTAGGTTTGTGTTGCTGCTGCTGTAAAGCTGTGGATATCCCCATATACAATATAACAATGGTCACACATCAATGCATGCATGATTTATCATCAGAGGTCAAGCCCTGCAAAACATTGATAACCAGATGGTGTTGCACCTAAACCTATGCATACTGGACAAAATAGCATGTGGTTGCACACCCTAAAATATAACACATCACACTTCAACAACAAAACCAGCCAAAGTAGACTATATCAATTAAAGCATAACATTTTTTGAAGGACTTCTGTAACAAAAAAAAACAACTCTGTGTCTTGTTAATGTATAGCAGCCGTATTGGCTCTGACCAGAGTTTGTTTGAAATGGTGGTGAAACATGTCTGTGGCCCAGTGATGGAGAAGTTCCTAGCCGGGACATTCCTCTGCTGATAAGTACCTCTGAGACAGTGGTTACTGAGCAGTCACATCATTTAAATCAATTCTGCAGAGCACAAGGGAAACTGAACTTATAACTGTGTAATGTTTGCAGAAAAGAAAAAAAAATAAATATCAGTAGATGTTTTAGTTTTGTCTTGTTTTAGAATTTACTGTTTTACTTAAGGAGTAAAGGATGTTATAGTGAGTACTAGAAAGTTAATATTCTATTTGAGAGGAGGAGAGTGAAATTTCATGAGATATCTGGATTTTGAATGTTATGTTGCAAGATCTGATTCAGTTGCTGATTAAAAAGGAGTTGTTTACAGATACACTCAGTGTGGGGCCCTTTTTTGACACTTTCCAGTGGAAATGGGCATGTGGCACTTTCCCTTGCCACCTAGTGACCCAGGAAAGTGGTGAAAAGCTTGAGTTCAATTAGTTTGCATAGGTCATGTTGGGTTGCACTGCTTACACCACCCTTCCTAACATTACCACAGAGGTTGGCTGAGCAGGATTAGGCGGAATAAAAGTGCTGGACTCAGCGGATGACACCCCCGAACCCCTTCTTCTAGTTGCGTAGTCCAGAATCTAGGACCTTGCATCCTCTTCTCCCACCACAAGCTGGATTAGTAATATCCTATACAAGAGGGTATGCCCTGCCAGAGGGGGGCACACTGCATAATTTGGAGGATCATTTCTATTTACAGGGGCATTAAACAAAATTAATCTTCAAGCAGAATTAATTTTCTTTTGATATAGTTTTTCTCCCTTTGGGGCACCAGGCAGGTTCCACTCAGTCCTCTCCTTGGGAGGGATCATTCCACCCCCTAGCTGTGGGCATCATCCCACCTGCACTGGTGCTCTGCTTTTATGTTTTCTCCCAGTTATCCTGAGACCCCGGTATGTGGACATGTGCTCTGAGGCTCTGGTGACAACCTCTTCTTCCCACCCAGCCTAGTGCCAGGTCCCCCTCCTAGGCTTGGTGCTGCCACCAAGCTTCCTCCCTGTGGCAGCCAAAAGCCAGGGAAACCCTATATCCCTCTCTAGGAGAGGACAGCTGCCTAGTGGAAGCTCAATCCAACTCCTCACCCCACCTGGCTGATCCATGGTGACCCATGCTCATTCCTGAACACAAGTCACCGGTGAGGGAAGAGGTAAGGCACCAGTGCCTTAGCCTTTTTTGCCACTAGGCTGGCTCTTTTCAGCAGAATTTTTAAAAATAACTTTAGCGTGTGAATTTATTTTGTGGCATTTATGTTATTGTTGTCTGCAATGTAAGGCACCTTGAGGTCTTGGAAAAGTTTTATACAAATGCATTTTAAGTCATTCATTCATAAGCTCCAGGGGATCTGGTGGTCTAGAATCAAGTGTCCTGTGGTTCCTGGTCCTGTGGCTTACAATCCAGTAAAAGCTGGCCCCAGAGCATGGCCAGCTGAAGAAATACTGTGCCTTCCACCCCATAAGGAGGAAAAATAAATGTAAAAGTATATATGCAGCAGAAGATGAGCGCTTTTGCTCCTAATGACTATTTATATTTAGGAAAAAGTCTTTCCGTACTTATATTTGTGCTCAACTCAGTAATAGTACTAAAGAAAAATTCCCATCCCTGCACAGAGATGTCAGGAAAACTAAAGCCCCATGGTTGAGACTGGTAGAAAGTCAATGTGGTGTGGAGATGGTCTAGTGGTAGCTCCCATAGGCTTCCCAGAGACTGTATTTTGAAGCTAATCAGGTAATCTGATGTCACTGCAATAGGAACTCCTGGGCACAGCTGATTTTATTTTGTTTTGTTATGTATTCAGCACAAGGTTTGCACTGAATTGGATGTCCCTTTTTACAAGTATTTAAAAGAAGGCACTTGTACTAAGTTGCTGAGAAAGAAAATTATGATGAACATTTATAATTGAAGAATACAGAAAGTATTCATGTGCAGTATGTACTCCAATTGTAACTGGCCCAGTGGCACTGAGGGTTTAGGTGCTGGATGCCATAACTCATTCCATGCTGGCGACCGGGGTTCAGGAATGAGCCTGGGCCATCGGGGGTCGGCAAGGGGAGGGAAGGGATTGAGTGTCTGTAGGACAGATCTTCCTTCCCCGGGGAGGGATGGGGACTTGTGCCACTCTCTAGCAGCTCCTGGGGGAACTCAGGAGCAAAAACAGGGTTTCGGGACCACAATGCAGGGGAGGAGCATCGGCGGATGTTGGCATGTTGTGTCATGACATCATGGCATGTCCACTCTCCTGGGGACAACACAAGAAAATCCCTGGAGGACTGAGGAGGCAATGAGGGCCCCTGAGACCAGGCCACACATCCGCAATGCCAGACTGCCACTCTGGTGGTCCCCAGGCACCACCTGCAGAAATGGACCCTCTAATTCCTGAAAGAAGCCACCAAGGTACGAGTGGTGGGCCTTCCCCTGGGGGGTGATCCGGGAGGCTGGGAAGTCTCTGTAGGAGGGGGCCATTGGAAGAAGTCTCAGCGGGGAGTAGCTGGGCTGAGTTGAGTAGGCAGCTCTGAGAGATGCCTCAGACCGAAGGTGCATAAAAAATAGTTGGAAAAAAAATATGTACTCCAATTCTGATGTACTCAGCTTATCAGCTGAAAAGTGAAAGTCAGTGCAAGTGCCATTGGTGAGAACAGGAACAGAATATAACAACTGGATTGTTGTAGGCCTAACATATTTGCATGCTGGCTGAATTTGGTTTATGTATTCTGTATTATTTTGTTTGTATAATTATTTGTAAATATTTTTTTATTAAAGCCCTATCTGTTTAGATTTTACATTTTTTCTAACATTGACTGTTTACCATGACTTTTAACCATTACAATAAACACTGAATTAAAGAACATAGATATAAAGGCAACAGTGTTACAAGCAAGGAAATCCCCAGCCCCATCATATAACACAGAAACATCACTAGCACAGTATGTTCTAAACTGAGCTGCCATACAGATAAAACTAGCTCCAGCAAATTGCTCAACCAGATCATGAACTGACCTGGTCAAGAGGTTCCTTAAATCATCAGAGAAGCTGATTTCTGGGTTAACTGGAAGCTGTAACAATGTAACCTTAGAGCATATATTTCTAATTGTATTTAATGAATATAGAATTAAGGAGCATGTCCAAAACATTTGCCCGCCTGAGGCAGGTTGAGAGCTGCATTTCCAACATGGATCATTGTGGAGATTTGGATATTGGGTAATGTTTCACAAAATTCATACAAGAAGCAATTATCAGAAGAATTTGTTACAATTAGCATTATTATGTTTAAAAGGACTTACACTTCATGACTGGAAATCTAACATTTCACCCTCAATTGAAGAATCATGATGGAACATGAGTGCCCCAACTGCCAGCAAGAGAAAAAGTCATATTTTACTAAATAAACTGGACATTTTTGAAAGGATGTTGTTACATTTTTGGATAAGTCTATATGCATTAAGAACTCTAAAATGGATGGTGTTTCTATGATTGATTCAAGGCTTAATCTATTTTTCTTCCACTCTGCAGTTTAGTATTGATTGTTAATTTTTGTTTTGTTTACATTCATTATGCTAAGTTTGTATTAATTAAGCACTTTTGCTGTTATTCCTAGAATCCAAAACATGTTTTATTAAGATTATATTTTTTAAGACTATGTTATAACTTGTTAAAAAAATTCAACTGAAATAAACTGAGTGAAAAGAGAGGAATGAACCATGTTCATTTGATGGCATGATAAAAATGACAAAAAAAAAGAAGTTGAGTTACACTAGATTTGAAAAGAGAAGCATTAACCCGGTGCATATGTTAGAGTCATAAAACTGGCAAGGCAAAAGACAATGGCAAAGAGAACCCATAGCTCCAGAGCCACATGGGCACAATCAGATATATCGGGAAATGCCATATTGGTGACCTTCTATTACCGCTGAATTTATAACCTGAGACCTTAGGCAACAGAATTCTTGCTGAACGTCCAAGTGGCAGTAGCGTGTAAATAGCTGTAGCCACTGAAAAGTCTTCCACATGTAAGCATTGTATTATGAGGACACTACTGGGATTGAAGCAGTTGCCATGTCTGTCTGACTGAAAATATCCATCATCCTCAGGTCAGTCAGCTCCTGAGTCCAAGCAGAAGGGTTATTGTCATTGTTGTTCCATATGTTGGACAAAGGAAAAATTCCATCAGGGACTAAGACTTACTTTGATTATATCCCCTCCTACTTACACACTCCCAGCTCTCCCCTACATACTACCAATAAACTAATGATAGTCTAGGATTGTTGGCTCTTCCTCTCTCTGTAAACCTATTCTATGAATTGTAGCTGTTTACAGTTCCAGCAGTCCAATATGTACTGACTGTATTGATGACTACCTGGACATTGGTCTAGCAACATTGATTTATTGTACCTGTGATTATGCATCAATGTCCAGGACCACCTTGAAAATGAGCTTGCTCAATGGTGTCTATGACTGGTTAAATAAAGTTGATTGATTGATTGAAGAGTGCCCAGTCATTTATAAGAACTAGGGGACAAGGAGCTGTCCCCTGTAACCCTTCCTGGGCAACCTGTCAGGGTTGATCTGCTGGAATTTAAGTAGAGACAAGAGTGGCAGGGCACTAAGAAAACTGGAGAGTGTGGGGAGGGGGGAGGCCAGCCATAAAAAACAGAGCAATCTGTTCTTGAGAGTGTAGCAGACAGCAGTAATTCAGGCTCAGGCCACTTTAGCAATCTGGTCTTCTTCAGGGGGCATCTGCTGGAAGTTAGCCTGCTTTCCAACACTCTTAAGAGTCACCATTGTTTTTCAGGGACGAATATTCTGTTTCTGCTATGACAGTCACTACTTGGGGGGGAGGAGAGTCTTCTGTATCTAGACAAAGGCAATCTGTGAGAAGCATCACCCACTATATATGGTGATGTCTGTTGCAATAAGAGTACTATAATGCTTAGAGAGCACAGCCAAGCCTCCCAGCTTCTGGGAATCTCCCCTTAGTTAAATTGTTAGTGCTGCTGCCTTTGGCATTCAGGAGCCCAAGTTTGACTCGCAACAACAGGGACAGGCATACTGCAACAATCACAATAAGAATGAAAGACTTCAGCCCCCGACAAAGGGGAAAGTAGTGTTGTATATGTGAAAAAGCAGTCCGTGAACAGCAGGACCATCCTGATGTGATGTGGGATATTGCAACAACTGAGTCCTATGGTGCTGCAGAATAATAACATTAGTGTCTGCTAGTTGTAAGAAGCTGGTCATAAAAGAAACAAACTCTGGCTAGAGTCGATAGGGCTGCAGCTGAGGAATTTGCGGTAATAATATTGAGAATTTGTTTTTTTATATTTTTACACCAAATTTTCAGCATAGCCTTCTTATGACCCCACCTCATGAACAAGGTCATAGAAAATTTTCAACTCCTACCTGAAAGGTGATTTTGTGCAGGGACCGTGAAATCACCTTTCAGGATGTAAAAATATATATTTTGGCCAGGATTTGAAAAATGCCAGCTGTCACATTCATGTGGTGCTGTAAAGATATGGCTATGTTGTATATTTGGGGTAAAAATATTGAAAATTACCAAAGTTACGAGCCTGCATTCATAAGATTCAATGTAGGCTCATAACTTTATTGTTTTTTAATGTTTTTACACCAAATTTTTAACATAGCCTTCTTATGACCCCACCACATGAACAAGGGCATAGAAAATGTTTAACTCCTGTCCAAAAGGTGATTTCACACAGGGACCACAAAATCACCTTTTGGGACAGATTTGCCAAATGTCAGTGCAATTGTTCATGAGGCAGGGTCCCAAAAAAAGCATGTTGAAAATTTGGACCAAAACTATGCAAAATTGTCCAAATTGTTCTACTAAGTTCAAAACCCCATTAAAAAACATTGAATGACATACCTGTTTCTTCAGTTCACGGTCCGGCTTTGAAGAGTGAAGATGTGTCTGCGGTCCAGAGATGATTACGGCGCTGGACCCCCAATGGGTAAATAAGGGCTTGGGGGTGGGGTGGTGGGTGCTGAGTGGGAGGGTCAGATGGGGGGATGGTAATGGTGCAAAAGACAGCGATGGATGGTTTTCTTTTTACAGGGTAAAAAAAGACATCGATGAACAGTTTTCTTTTTACAGGGTTAAAAAAAAGGACAGAGGAATCGACATTGCAACATTGGGGGGACTGGGCACCCCCAGTGTCACAGTTATATTTCTAGGGGGGCACTGAGAGGAAGGGTCAAGTGGTGGGAGAAAAAAATATATATTAAAAAAAAGATCATGGAACATGATCATGACACTAGGGGATTGGGCAACCCTAGTGTCATTGTTATATTTCGAGGGGGGGTGCCAGGTGGGAGGGAATATGTGTAATTAAAAAAAAAAGAGAAATCGGCCATCACGGCAGAACACAGTTAAGTCTGCCATAGATCAACATGGCCACTGCACTGTACTGTACACATGCTAGTAGTCACGTACAGTGTGTCAGCCATCTTGGACACTGCTTAGTGCGCCATTTCCACCATGACCACTGACACAGTAAATAAAATAACATAATGTAGTGCAACTTCCAACAGAGACAATGGGCGGAGTGCTTCACGGATGAGGAGGTGACTGTGTTGCAACTACAACATGTTGTACAGTCAGAAGGAATGCGCTGAGTCCTTTTCTGATAGCAAGAGGTCTGCAGGGCTATGCCTACTGCAGACCCAAAAAGAGAGGACTCTGACCTCCAAGCTATGGAGAATTTCTTCTTGGCTGACTGGTTACAGCTGTTGCTTTCAGGACACATGGTACCTAGCTAAAGTACATTCAAAGCAAGGGCTGTTGGTGTGTCTACCCAACAGAAGGGGCAGGTACAACAGAGATCTTGGCAGCCTTTCTGAGCCACAAACACGCATCCACATAATCAGCCATGCTTTAATATGTCTTCAATTTCCATTTATTCAATGATTATTTTCTCGATGTAGCAGTGGCAGCCACTCTCTATACCACACAGCACACAGTGAAGGTGTGACATATGAGTAAGACAAGGCAAGGCAATTTTTTATTGAAAAAAGACGCCCAATCCCAGAGGTTCTGAGCGCCGTATAAGAATAAAATACACAGATAAATAGACACAGCAAAACTTAAAATCGGTATCATCTCAACATTGATTTCCATAAATAAATAAAATAAATATAGCTAAGAGCTAATAAAAACAGGGTGGCAGAAGACTGAGATCGAGACCATAGCATAATGATCTCAGTTAAAGGGCCAGGTCAGGAAAAGCCTGGGCGAACAGGAGGGCCTTGAATACCTCCAGTGTACCCACTCAGGACACTGTGGTCCCATCACCTGGCACAACTACCCCATGTTAGCTTGCATGACACAAAGTCCCCTTCCCCCCAACTGCCCATGTGCCCCAACTGGGGTGCCCCATATGGAGATGCCCAAAGGGCCTGTCCAACCCTGTACCTACATAAGAAATAAGTCAATAAGGTAAGCTTCAGAACAGTGCAATATTTATATGGCATCAAAAGACACCAGCAGGGCTGTACCAACAGCAATACACAACAGTAACAGTGCAGCAATATGTGGCAGAGGCATGCCAATCACAGGAACATGGCAACATTATGCATTGCTATTGTCACAACAGGGGAGGTATCCTTAATAGTCCATCTTGTGGTAGTGAATAAACAGAGGTCCCAAATGTGGACAGGGGCCCCACCTCACAATCAGTGACTCTCAACAAAGTGTTTCCAGCATGTCTGCCTGTGTCCTAGACATCACTGATAGGATTTGCCAGTACCCCTGTGGCCGGCTAAAAATAGTACTGGAGGTCTGACTTGGTGCAGGGCTAGTTAAATGATTCCATGGCATCCACTGCATACTCTGTTCTACTGCTCCCTATGTGCTGGAACAAAACATAATGTTTCATGATGGTCAGTCCCTTGTAGGTGGTGCAGACGTGAGGCCAGGCATGCACTTGGGCCTCCAATAGATGCAGCAGTGCACTGTCCTTCCTCAATCTATGCTTCATCACACGGAGCTTTCTCAGGGCCACCTGACTCACCCAGTCCTCCCTGTGCCATTCAGTCTCATCCCAGAGCACCTCCAGGATGTAGGGATAGGTGTGTATGGAGTACCTCATCTTCAACTGATGGCGCATAATCCTCTCCACCTCAGACCATTCAGGTATTGGTTGTATGTAACCCCATGGGCCTGTCTTGGCTGCAGCCACTGTCCCTTGTGATACTGGAGGAGGTGGGATGTGTCCTTTTCTGTAGCCCCCTCCAAGTGTTGGCCATTGATTTTGATATACTTATGGTGCAACATCTTCCTGCCTTTGAGGCACTGAGTTTCCATGCCCATGGTCACCCAGATGGCTCTGCAGGAGGTGATCCCACCACAATAGTCCCAGCAATCATGGGGTGTGATATCCTTGCTGAGGCTTGCAGGGTCACAGGTGTGTCTAGCTGAGTTTCATGCAGCTATTATCCCTGGGAGGAGGGTCCCGTTGCTGTGCCACTCCGTGGCATGGTCCACCCTCCAGTTCCATTCCGCAGTCCCCAGGTCTACCATCCCTAATGTCCACTGTCCCTCTCTTAGCACTCAGAGATTTATTCTTCTAAGGTGAGTGGGCAGTAGAAGCACTGGTCCCTGCCTTGCAAGGAGCCACCTACTCCAGCCCTCAACCTCCAATGCCCCCGATGGGATCACCCCTGCATACCGTTACTTTCAGTGGTGTTGTCCTGAAAGTACTCAGCACCCCTTACATAAGCACAGTGTTTTAACATTGGGGCCCCTGTGGCTGCACTCATTGTAGTGATCATTCACCTGTGGGGCAGGATCTGTACTTATCACCCTCCTCAGCAGCCGTTCCAGTGTACCTAGGGGTACTGTCACTTCCCACGGATCTCCACTTCTGGCCATTCTGACACCATATGAACAAGACACACAGGTTAGTGTATGTCTCAATGTATACTGTACCCTGCCTTTCCAAACCTAGACAGTATTTGCTCCTATACTTTATGGTTAGCCAGACAGGACTGATGTTGCAGTACATCATCATGCATATCTGTCTGTTGGGATATGCACCCTTTCCATATGGAGTGCGCATCCTGTAATACTTATTCATAGGTCACCTCTCTGTGACACACCAGTTGTGAGGCACACAACAGTCCCTCTTTTTCCCTTGCTGTTGATTCCCTCCCTTAACCACACAGCCACTTCACCAGACAAGTTACTGCAAGCCCTGTCCCTTACTGCCCTGACCGGTAACATGGTAGAAGGGTTACTCACTGACAGCGCTCCACTGCAGAAACAGCTCGGTCCCACATGTCTGACATGCTCATGGTATTGGCTTCACTCTGAGGTTTACTATTGACTGAAGATGTAGTTCGAGTGGTTTCCCCGATGTGAGGGTAGTGACTCTCTGGTTCCTTAACATGGCCTCTGTTTGGCTAGCTGCGTGCATCCAAGATATCTACCTAATCACATGAGACAGCTGACTCTCCATGCATGCCACACCTCCCTGTGGTTTGGTGGGCCTATCACAGGCAGGGACCTGGGGTGTGCAGTGACAGTCTCTGCATACTAATGGGGGAGGACACACACCAGGGCATGAGTCCTACTTACACCTAGTAACATCCTTCCCCTTTCAGGGTGATTCACATGGCAGTGTTCACCTCATTTATGTGTGGAGCAGGGGCCTCAGGCATTGCGGCACTGACTCTATGCCATGGGCCAGGGTGCATGGGCAACACACAGGACAGTACTGCACTCTGGTACTGTGTCATGAACATAATGTCCCTACACACACTTAATGTGTACACATCAGGCAGGTATCAACAATAATGTATGGATGGTTTATTCCTACCTGTCTCAAACACCGGCAGGGTATGGGCCAGTGGCATGGATGTCACATTGCCATGCTGACACCCATGGCTGCAGCACTGTGTGATCTGTGTCACTGTTTTTGCGCATGCCACAACAGATGCACAAATGTGTATGCGCATCAGAGTCCCACATGTCTGTGGTGATGTGGATCACCTTATATGGTGGGGTCATGGGGCATGCCTGCCTCTGGCGGACCCTCCCATGCCCTGCTCCATGCCCTCCTGTGTGCCCCTGCACACCTCTCCATCTCCGCATGGGGCTGTTGGTGCATTCCACCTGTTTTGTGCGACTCCATGGGTGCGCAACAATGCGCATGCTGCTGTGGTCCATTCCACTGTATGTGGCTGTGTTCATGGCCAGAGCCCAAAGTGCTTACTGAATCAGTAGTGAGCACAGCTCATACACACTGCACACCACAATGCTTTTTAGAAAATTACACATAAAATGCTTATCAGTGGCCCTCCTCAAGTAACATGTCAAAATGATTTCATGACTTTACATGCACTTGTGTTACATTTTAGAAAGTCTCTTACTGTGTGTGGCACATTATACAACAGTATACAGAGCCTAAAACTGCATTCATTCCCTAGTGTAGTTTACTACTTGTTCACAAATGGTTGTCTTTACATTGGTAAACGAACCTATTTTGAAATTCCTCAGTCTGAGACATTACAAAATTGCATCATACCTGTGACTTTAAAGGGGATTTAACCTGTAACAGGTTTAAGAAAATGCATAGAAATTGTCTCACAAAATGATCTCCTTATATGTACAAATTTTTTTTTTTTAGTTATTTAACCAGGTGAGACACACTAAGCTGAAAGCTTTTTTACAGGTGCAACCTGGGAGCACAGGGAAGTTAAGTGACTTGCTCAGGGTCACACAGTATGCAAGTGGAAGCTGTGGGATTCAAACCCAGGTCTGGTCTGCTGGATGTCGCCAGATTTGCAGCTCAGAGCCTTAAACCAAATTCTTAATGTGATACTCCTGTACATAAACTAGTGTGCTGAAAAAATCAGTCACTTACATAGATTGCGCTATTACCTTTCAGTAAAGTATTCTGTACAAGAAAAAAGCAGTTTCAACAGTGAGCTGTCACCGTACTTTACTTAAAATACAGATGAAGAAGATATTTTCAGTGGGTGCTTTAACACCAAGCATTCAGCAGAAAGGAAGCAGTACTCACAATATTGTTGTGCTCGCTCCCTTGGGATTAACTTAGTGTACTGAGCACTTGCAGAGCTGCCTTTTTGCAGTGGCTCTGATGCGGGCGGGCAGTGTGATGTTCTGGGGGTGGAGCATTGTGATGATGTCACAATGGCCATCCGCACTCCTCACCAGTGGTCACGCCACCATTGCTAGGCAATGGCCAAGCGGTGTTGCGGGATGGACTGCCAGGACCGCTTGCTGTCCATCTCTGTGGATCAGCCCACTGCTCACCCTCTAATCAGAAACCAGAATATGTCATATCACTCTGATCAGATGTTTTCTGGGTTTGTTTTTCTCCAGGGGCTAAGTATAGTCCTGTGTGACTGTACTTAGCACAGAGAGGACAGCAGGACCAGTATACAAAAGATGAGAGCTTATATAAACTGCAGCATGCACTGCAGGCTATTGAATCTCCCGCTGCTGCCTACTGCTCTGTTGCCAGGCGCAGGAGATTCTGGGATTAGTAGTAGCAGACAATGTCAGCCTAGAATTAAGCCAAATTAGTCTGATACAAGCTACTATACTACAATAAACAGTAAGAAAATCAAAATGGTTTTGCACAGAAAGTGCATATTGGGACCAGTCCCACATATGAGTGTGGGGCTCTTGGCGCTGACTGTACCCCTGTAAACGATTAGCAGGCTCTTTCCAGCAGCACTTTGGGGGGCACTGGCTGCGTTTGACAACAAGACTGAATGGAACCTCGGTCTTTATCTGACAGCATTGTCTATGTGCAACCACTGGGCAGCAGACCATACATCGCACAACATAACCGATTATTTATGGTGATGTGTTTTAAATACTGGTTTTCAATAATTCTTGGCTCTCTTACCCTCTTTGTCATGAAACCCGTCTCCTATGCTTATACCCGATGTCTTCAATTACATCATATGGGCTTCTCTGAAATTGATTGGGCAGGAGTAGCAGATGCTACGATTCCCAGAGAAGGAAAACAGTCAGTGGGTTGGTATATACTGGAGAAGAAAGATGTAATGAAATGGAATGTAATTGTATGGAGTGACCTTTATACACACTACATCCTTCCTGCCTAAGGATCTCAATAAGCAATTTAAAAATGTCTCGGCGTACTTGATTAGATAAAGGTCTTTGTAGGGCCAGCTTGTATTCAGTAACCTTCGATGTCTCAAGCTGCAGCTCTGCCCTAAAACAGCATTTTGATGATACTAAGTGAGGGACAGGGCTACAGCATGTGTAGTAGAACTGGTAGAGATGGGCTGATTTTGACACTTTACTCAGCTTAGCTGGCCGTCTTTTGTTTTGCGACAACAAAAGTTGCTTTTTAAAACATGCTTTAATGATTTTTGCATTAGTAAGGCAGCATGAACAAGACTATGTTTTTATTTCTGTAAGTCAGCAGAAGCAGAACTATAAGCAGAGAACTACTTGTTGCTACTTCTTATATCCCTTTAACACCAGGCTGCTATTTCTTAGCACACATGGTCAACACCAGGCAGCTGAACAGAAACCAAAATCTGCAACAAGGCTCAATATCATTTTAGCAAATTTAAACAGCTCAAGTGACCCTTTTTGTAACCTCCAAATCTCTTTAAGACAAACATTTCATGATTAAGAAAAGCAAGATTGTGGAGCCATGGCATCAGTGACACTGACATCATCATCATCATCGACACAAATAGTGCAGTCTCTCGTATTCAACATTTATTGATTAATTTTTTTCTAAAATGACTATCACTACTTCCTCTTATGTACATGCTTCCCCGGAGGTCTTCTTCCTTTTTGTTTTATTTGATTATGGGCAGAAAAATACATACCCTCAAATTTAGGATAGGTCAGGAGTCCAATACAAGAGTGTATGTTTTAAAGGGAACATAAAATCTGTTGTTTACACACATTATTATTAACTGGGGGTTGGCAGTATAGCCTAGAGGTTAGAGTAACAAGTTGTGAATGAGCTTGGTACATCCAACAAACCTGGATTTGATTCCCACTACCTCCACTTGCACACTGTGTGACTCCAAGCATGTCACTTAACCCCCAGTGCTCCTGGGTCACCCTTGAAAGCAGGCACTTGAACATAGTGGGTCTTACCCAGTTACCAAAAAATAAAAATAAAACACACCAAAATAGTTCTATTATTGTCTTATTTAGGTTCCCTTTTTCATGCTGCCTTTTTTGCCACCCAGCAGTCATTTTTTATGTTGTTTTGTGCACGTGCAGGCAACATATTGGGGTAGCTTGGAATAGCAGGTTTTGGAGACACAGTCGTGTTGTGGCCAGTGTCGCCACTGCTTTTTCAGGCTGGGTTCCGTGACACAAATTAGATCGCACGCTGTCTATGACAGCAGTGCAAAAGCGTGCCACCAACTTGAAAAGATTTAACAGCTGCAATGAGGGAGCTCCCCTCATTGCAGGGCGCGCCTTGCCTGGTGTAACATTTTAATAAAAGATGGTGGCTGTCACCGTCCGCCTCACAGTCCTAATCAAGTCGATGTTGGGAGTGCCCAATCCACCCATCGGCATACTCCCTTCCTAGTTCAGTTTGCCAACAGGGGAGCTCAATCCCTGTCAGCATAATGGCCTCTTATCATTTAATTTGTGTGCCAAGGGGGTGCCCAATCCCCCTCGGCATCATGCGCCCCCCCAAGTATGTTTCTGTGTCGACGGGGGGGGCCAATCCCTAACGGCTACATTTCCCTTCCCCCAAAATACAGGTGGCACACTGGGAGCCCACACCAGTGTGCCAAAACACACCTGCAAAATAAGAAAACTGACCTGCATTGTCTTTATGGGTTTTTTGTTTTTAACTGAAAAATGAGAAAACGGTCACTTGACGTGTCCGGTGCCCCTCCCCCAACCTGCACCCACCCTCTGCGTACCCCACCTCCCCACACCCCCCTCACCCCATACTTACCTCCAGAGCCTGGGGTGGCATTCTTTGGTGGACCAGAAACATGTTTGCACTCTTCAAAGCTGACCGTGAACTGAAAAAAATACCGATAAGCTGCATAATGGCATAAATGGTTTATTTCAACTTTGGTGCATATCTCTGCCATTTTTGTGAATTTTGCCACCAAATTTTCAACATGGGGTTCTTAGGACCCCACCTCATGAATTCAGTCACTGTCATCTCATTATTCAGTCCCAAAAGATGATTTCACGGTCACTGCGTGGTATCACCTTTTGGGACTGATAACGAAATGACAGTCACTGTTCATGAGATGGGCTTCCAAAAAGCCTATGTTGCAAATTTGGTGAAAGAATTCAAAAAAATTACTGAATTACAAGCGTGAATTGAGCAGTTTCCACGCACGCTTGCAGCTTTAAGAATTTTTTATATTTTTGCTCCAGATTTTCAATATTGCCATTTTTCATACCTCCTTATGAACAGTACAGCTGTCATTTTCCACATCCTGCCTGAAATGTGTTTTCATACATCCAGCACACTGTGGCGCAGTCACTGTAGTAAAACAATGTTCGGGACAGAGTAAGAAAATCACAGTAACACTGTTCATGAGCAGAGGTCCCAAAATGCCTATGTTGAAAATTTGGTGACAAGATTTCCACAAAATGACTATGTTACGAGCGTGCCTTGCGCAGTTTCCACGCACAGTCATGACTTCAGAGATTTTTAATATTTTTACTTCAGATTTTTATAATTGCCATTTTTGCACACCTCCTTATGAATGGTATAGCTGTCATTTTTCACATCCTGTCCGAAATGTGGTTTTGCACATCTGGCGCACAATGGCACAGTCACAGTGGGAAATCAACATTCGGGACAGATTAAGAAAATCATAGTGTCACTGTTCATGAACAATGATCTCAAAATGCCTATATTAAAAATTTGGTGAAAGAATTCCAAAAAATGACTCTGTTATGAGCGTGTGTTGCGCACTTTTCATGCACGCCCATAACTTCAAGAATTTTTAATAGTTACACTCCAGATTTTCAAAACTGCCATCTCATCACACCTCCTTATGAATGGAGAAGCTGTCATTTTTCACATCCTGCCTGAACTGTGTTTTCACATGTGGCGCAGAATTGCACGGTCGCTGTGGGAAATCAACATTCCAGACAGATTAACAAAATCACAGCACCACTATTCATGAACAGAGGTCTCAAATGCTTTCATGAGGTGGGGTCACAAAAAGGCCATGTTGAAAATTTGGAGTGCCAATACCAGCAAATGCCTGGAGCATTATGGTTTCTAACGGCAACGTCCCACTAGTACAGACTAACAGGCGTCAGGTCAGTGCCTTTGGATTGTCAGCTGTAATGCTCATGTCATTCCACCCCACCCCCCCCACCTGCAGCCACTGACAGGCATCAAGGTGTGCTCTGACCCTGGCCCCAAAGTTCACCCCATTATCCTATACTGCATCCACCTCAATGTACTTCCTTATGGAATGGGGTGAGTGTAAGGCCCAATGACCCCAAGGCACCACGCGACACTTATCAGAGTCTGCAGAGTAGGGTGAGATGAAATGGCATGAGCATTATGGCCGATGACCCAAAGGCACACCCCAATGCCTGTCACTCTCTGCAGCGTGGGGTGGGGTTGACGTCGGTTCCATGCTTCACTGCAGTTCCTATTATGCATCTCTCTAACTCCTGCACTACCAATGCCAACACCAGCAAGACAACATTTAGCATTGACAAATGCTTGTTTAATTGCTTACAAGTTCTCATCAATTAAGCAGCAGTTACAATAATGTTTTAATTCAGGGCTTCCACTCGACTGCTGTCACTGGGTTCTGGAACTGTTAAGTAACTGAAAATTTAATATTAAGTGTGAAAAGTCTACATTTAACAGGAACCCACAAGAAAAAAATAGGACTCTTTCAAAACTTACACACAAAACAATACACTTGGGTCATTAAACAGACTTTCTAAATGTCCACATTTATAATTATGTTTTAAAACATTTAAACAACAGGCCATATGTCTCCAAATATATAGTCTACCCTTCATATTGAAGCAATGTAAACCAAAATGTACTTTCTGTAATTTACAGGAAGGTAACCCCTCATGTTTGTGCTGATAGAGTTTGTCTGCAATGTGTTTGATATGCTGTGTAACTCGAGTAAAATGAATATCATTACAGCACAGATGCTTAAAACTATTTTTCTTTCCACTTGTTGCCAAAGTCTCCTTTTCACAGTAATGGATAATTTATAAGGACTCGCACATTTGTAAAGAAAAATTCCTCTTGGCAAGACTTACAATACCTATTTGTGGTGATAATGCACTCTTCTTTTGACAGATTCCCCTTGGGGGCCACAGGACTCATTTAATGTGCTGTGCTAGCCTAGACAGTTTCTGGAATGCTACACTTGGCATCCTGGAGTTGACATCTAATCAAGCAAACTCAACAAGTGGCAACAAAAAACACCTTGCCTCTTCAGCATATTTCTCCTTCAAACTTTTAAGGGATACATTGGAAGATGTTGAAGCTTAAAGGATAAGCAGACACTGAAAAGTGAAAGTATGTGTTTATTTCTGACTCAAGTTCAATGCTGGCAGGTGTACTACAGGCATCCTAACGCTGCTCTAGCAAGCAGGAGTTAGGACTTTTTCTTCTCCTGAGAGCATGTTTAGAATCTATGCCCTTACAGTTCTTGAGAAATTTGTAGAGATGTAGTATTGTAGTATACGCAACAGGAGTGTGGGGAAAAATGGCAATATAAAAAATATATCTTTGTGACATCAGTAAAAGCAACATATTAAAAAACATTGTTATTACTGTCATCACAATGGACATTTTAAGTTACTGTCATCACAGTGGGATACTGAACCAATCAGACAGCAGCTTTCACAATGCTGATGACATCACAATGCCTAGTGCAGCACTGAAGCAAGCTGCTTGAATCAAAGAAAAGTTGCAAAATCTTCAAACAATCTGCAGATTAAAAAATCTATCATTTGTAAACTACTGTTGTATATATCGAATATACAATAGTCTGACTCAAAATAGGCAATTTATCATCACTTGTGAGTGGGCAGGACTTTTGTAACTCACTCATGACTCTGCCACTCATGAGTTATGGTCCTGCCCCCTCACATTTGAGGATAAATTGCATATTTTGAGTCATCCCATTGTATATTCCCCATATGGACTGTTGTACCCTTCCTTTAGCAGTAAGCTCAAGCTGGAGTCTGAACTCAGATCACAATCAGCAAAAGACTAGTCGACTATTCATCAATCAAGTCATCAATTAACAACAACACTGTCCTCTAGTAGAGGTGACATCTTTAACAAAAAATTTCCTTCTCAGTTGCATAAAAAATAGTATGCAATATACTGAAGTCAAGACTGTCTGGCAGTTATATATGACACTGTTTAAACCAGTAAGGAGGAAAAATAAATCTAGAAGTATGACAGGTGGGGTAAAGTACGTGGATACAAATATTGATTTCTTGCTAGAGGGATGCTAGTATAGCAGAGAGTGGATTGTAATCTTGAATATGATTGCATATATTTTTATATATTTTCTAATGTGGCTATCATAGCACCTACCATAGTCCTTACATGGAGACCCCAGCCTCTAATGTAATTTGCAAGATGGCCACTAGACTGTGGTGATGTAAGCAGCTACTAGACAGGTTTGTGGTTGCTTGGACAATGTTACCGGCACGCCTTCTGTAAAGGTAACTGGGCTCAGCTTGAGATAATCCATCATCTTATTCTATCCAGCATTTTGATCAGTATGAATCATTTATATAACTACCATGCCATATGCCTAGAGTACCCTGAACAAAAGTTTGGGCTTGTTGCCATCCATGTAACAACATGTTTTTTTATGTAATACAATTTATACAGCAGAGGTGATAGATAAATTATTTATTTTAACATGTGAAGCATTCAAAATCTAGATTAATTACGTTTATTCATTTTGGCCCTCTATCTCCACTTTAGGCAGATCAGAAAAGAAACATTAACCTGTGCAAGAGCAACCTGAAAAATCCCAGTTCACATCCCAATGACCTCTGCTGAATTCAAAATAGAGCAGTGAAATCAAACAGAAACAGTTCCATCTGCATAAAATCGACCAATATGAAAGTTTTTCAATTTAAAATGTATTGTATAAATTGGCAACACAATGGCCTGTCTCAGAATAGGTCTCTTTTAATCACTTAAGAGAGTGTACAGTTTACATAATACACTCACGAAGATAAATCACAAAATTCTGAGTCATGCTATTGCTTATTCTATATTTATTTTTTAGGAGGCAGTGATTGTATGAAACTGAATAGTTCTGTGATTACCAGGTATGAATCGTGTGTTTTATGTTGCTGTGCTATACATTAACTACTACTGATACCGCCATTCAATAAGGTGCACTCATGCTTACTTCCTGACTTGAAACGGATGTTCCAGCCAAGACAAAATGGCTTCATTACCTCCTGGGCAGCCATTTTGTGTCAGGTAAACAATGTATAGTTCAGACTTCATATCAAGCCATTGGAGGTAATGAGTTAAAACCCCTAGCTGGGGACTACCTGTTATGATCAAGCTCCAGTATCCTGCAAAAAAAAAAAACATAATAGATGGGCAGTCACTGAACACATGGACACAGGAATATCTTTATTAAATAAATCTAACAGCAGCAAGTTGAACAAAAGTGCAGAAAAAAGAGCATGGCTAAAGAAAATTCACTGGCAGTTTCCACTTCTACGAGAGGAAAGAAGAAAGTTGTTTTTTTTTTGGTACATTTTTACTCAGTGAGTGCCTGCCTACTGTGTTTTTCTCCTGGCTGTGTTGAGGTTGGAAGTGACACCAGTCCTCTCAAGGCGCAATCTCCCTTCGTGTTTCCTGTGTCATGTTGCAATGACATCTCTATTATTTCCTGATACTTTCAGTCTAGAATTGTTGCTATTATGAACCCCCCCCCACCATTTCAGTAATGAATGGGACTATAACAAGCATTTGTCAATGATGAATGTTGTCTTGCTGGTGTTGGGATTGGTAGTGCAGGAGTTAGAGAGATGCATAATAGGAATGGCAGTGAAGTATGGAACTGACGCCAATCCCACCACCACCCTGCAGAAATTGACAGGCATTGAGGTGTGCCTTTGGGTCGTTGGCCACAATGCTCATGCCATTTCACCTCACCCTACCCTACAGACTCTGACAAGTTTCACATTGTGCCTTGGGGTCATCAGACCTTACACTCACCCCATTCCATAAGGAAATATGTTGAGATGGGTGCAGTATAGGAGAATGGGGTGAACTTTGGGGTCAAAGAGTCCAAAGCACACCTTCATGCCTGTCAGTGACTGCAGGGTGGGGGGGGTGGAATGGCATGAGCATTACCGCCGACAATCCAAAGTAACACCCTTGACACCTGTCAGTCTCTATAGGGTGGGACATTACGGTTAGAAACCCCTAACTCCCCAGGTGTTTGTTGGTATTTGCACTCCAAATTTTCAACATGGGATTTTTGTGACCCCACCTCATGAAAGCATTTGGTACCTCCACTCATGAACAGTGGCATTGTGATTTTGTTAATCTGTCCCGAATGTTGATTTCCCACAGTGACCACGCCATTCTGCACAAGATATGCAAAAACACGTTTTAGGCAGGATGTGAAAAATGACAGCTGCACCATTCATAAGGAGGTGTGAAGAAATGGCAATGTTAAAAATCTGCAGTGAAAATATTAAAAATTCTCTAAGTTATGAGTGTGCGTGGAAACTGCACAATGCACACTCATAACACAGTCATTTTTGGGAATTTCTTCACCATATTTTCAACATAGGCATTTTGGAACCTCTGCTCATGAACAGTGTCATTGTGTTTTTATTAATCCGTGCCAAACATTGATTTCCTACAGTGACTGTGCCAATGTGCGCCAGATGTGCAAATACACATTTTGGGCAGGATGTAAAAAAATGACAGCTATACTGTTCATAAGGAGGTGTGAAAAAATGGCAATGTGGAAAATCTGGAGTGAAAATATTAAAAATTCTCAAAGCTATGAGCATGCATTGAAACAGTGCAATGCATACTCGTAACACAGTCATTTTTTGGAATTTTTTCACCAAATTTGCAACATAGACTTTTTGGGATCACACCTCATGGATAGTGGCACTGTCATTTCATTAATCAGTCCCAAAAGGTGATTGCATGCAGTGACGTGAAATCACCTTTCGGGACTGAATAACAAAATGACAGCGACTGATTTCATGAGGTGGGGTCCCAAGAACCCCATGTTGAAACTTTGGAGCCAAAAGTCAAACAACCGGATGAGATAGCCACCTAAGCTGAACTCCCCCCACACACACACACACACTGATGCCATTATACAGCTTACTAACATTTCTTCAGTTCATGGTCAGCTTTGAAGACTGCAGATGTGTCCCCGCTCCAGCGGCGATCACGGCACCAGACCTCCAGAGGTAAGTATGGGGTGAGGGGGGTGTGAGGAGGTGGGGTGCACAGAGGGTGGGTGCAGGTTGGGGGAGGGGAGCACTACGGACTTAACGATGGACTGTTTTCTTTTTTTCAGGAACAGACATCGTGAGAAGGTTTTCTTTATTTACAGATGAAATAAAACAATGGTTGGGCACACTGGGGTAGGCTCCCAGTCTGTCCCATGGCTTCGGGGGGGTTATGTTGGCCACACTGGATTGGGCTCCCAGTGTGGCACACAGTGGGTGTGGGGTGGGGTGGGGGCAGGAACTTGCTGACATGGTTGGCTTCGGAACATATGAAGCACACTGGGATGGGCTCCCACTGTGCTACGCAATCTTGAGGGGGGGTTATAAACATACTGACAGGGGGACTGGGCACCACCATAGGCAACTTTCTAAGGATTATAAGAGGTGGACGGAGACAACTGCTGCCATGTTTATTGAAATGTTTCAGCAGGCAAGGCATGCCCTGCAATGATGGGGCACCCCCTCATTGTGGCGGTGAATTTCTTTCAAGTTGGCATCATGCTTCTCAACTGCTGTCATAGACAGCATACTCATTCATTGGTGCCACAGAGGCAAGCCCAAAAAAGCAGTGGCGGCATTGGCCACAACAGTGCCACACCTCCTTAACCTGCTACTCCAGCAAACTGCCACAAAATGTTGCTTGCGCTGTGTGCACAAGACACTGTAAAAAGGTTGTCCTACTGTAGTGCTAATGCATTTCATGTTTCAATTGCATGTCAGTAAATCAAATGCATTTTTATTACCTTACAAAATCAGCAAGATACAAACATAAAAATGATGATTTCTGAACAATTATGAAGGTACCCACAATTAAATGAGCATATAGGGGTTATTTATATGTGAACCAAAGAATAATCTGTCTAAAATCTAAGTAAAATTTCTATTTAAAGCAACTACTGTATGCTACAGACATGCTTAAAAAGGCAAGAAAAAGAAACAAAAGAAACCTATGGAAAACCACAAATATTCTTATGTAAGACATTTGCCTATCTTGTTTCCTTTCATTAGTATCCCCTTACACTTAAGAGTGAAGAACTAAGGAGTGCAAGGGCCAGAAATATAGTTCCAAAAACATGATGCTTCCAACAAAGTATCACAATTCACATTTTGATATTCCATCCAGCAATTAATCCCTGGATGCTATCAGCAACTCAGTCATGGGGTTATTCTTTTGCCTTCAGGGTAGCCACTTTCAAATATCTGTACAATGAAAAAAAGGGACTGAAGGAGAGAAGGCTTGTGCTTTTATACAGCGTGTTTATATGTACTGTGTCTCAAAGTGTTTAGCTCAGAATGAATAGTGGCAGCGATCAATAGGCAGTGCACAGGGAAGGAATCAAAAGTGAGCGAGGTTAAAGAAAGCACAAAGGGGATGTTAAGATAGGGAGATTAGGGTGGTAAGGAATTTTAGTTTTATATAATGCCTTAAATAGGAGCTGTATCCCAAAATGTTTTACAATCTGGGGGGAGGGTGCTGCCGTTAGGCACAAGGAGATCAAGGATAAAGGAATTTTAGTTATACATACAGTAATGCCTTAAGTATGAGTTGCCACAAAAGAGCTGTGTTGGGTTCATGGTGCAAGGAAGAGGGAGGAGCTGGTATGTAAATCACACACAGTGTCATTTACTTTGCAAACTACCTGCAGCTTATCTATCACTGCACCTTTTTGATGGTCCCTAAATGTCACCAGGAAAACCTGGTGGCAGAGATTCTGCACCCGGGGTGTGCACTCTCAGTGGGGGACTCAGACTGGTGTGGGACTGCATCTTTGATGGGCCACTGCAGCAGCATGTGACAATACAATGAAAAAAACACAGTGCATCTTGGAAGAATGAGGTGGTGCAGTTAGGGGTGGCTAATCCTAACCTTCATGACAAAAGCAAGAAAACTGCTCTCAGCACAAGCATTACAAGTCAAAAGACAAAGAACCTCTGTGCACAAGCACTGAGGCAATGATTATCCCCAGGGGCATTGGCCAGGAAGCCAAGTTTCAAAGAAATACAAAATACCCAGATAGACCACCTTAGGGTAGCTGGTTCATTCCAATGGGGTGTCAAACAGATGATGCACACTGATGAGTCCTGGTAGGACGAAACTCATGTCTGTGTCTTCTGTTGGTACCCTTTGCAAACTGTGTGAGAGGCCTTTCGGCACCATGCATTTCTGCTTAAAGTTGAACCAGTATAATATTCTGTGGTGATTTGCATATGCAGCCCATGATGCTTTGCATTATGGGGCATGTGTTATTTTATATTTCTTTGAAACAAGCATTATGCACACCAAGCATTTACTGCAGGTGAAGAAACTGGGTTTGTGTCAGTCTTTGATGAAGACCAATTGTTGGTTGAAGTACTGGGGCAAGTTTTTTGATGTTCAGAGATTGAACTAAACCCAGTTTTGTACCTGTAGTAAGAGCTTGGCAGGTGCAATGATTGTGCTGAATGCAGTTTTCATGCTTTTGCAGCAGCATGTGACTAGGGAACCTCTGGACTAGCAGGGACATGATGACCTGGGAAAACCTTTAGAGGGCCAACTAAACCACCAGGGAGATAGTTAGGGGACTTTGTCACTGGAATCACCAGTGGTGCAGAAGTGGCCTTTAAGTATGAGTTGGAGGTGGGGGGGGGGGGGGGGCAGTAATTGTTACAGGACCACCTAAAGTGAGTATGTGCATGATGCTGCACAATGTGCAAACATAGAAACATAGAAACATAGAATTTGACGGCAGATAAGGACCGCTTGGCCCACCCAGTCTGCCCATTTCCCTACCTGATGGATAAGCTGCAGGTCCTAGTTAACCAGCAGCCTACTTCTTCCTACCCCCACCCCCTAGAATTGCCTTATGACTGTCCCATGCATGCTTGAATTCCACCACTGTTTTTGACTCCACAACCTCCTCTGGAAGGCCGTTCCATACATCCACAACCCTCTCTGTGAAAAAATACTTCCTTAAATTACCTCTGAGCCACCCCACTTCTATCTTCAAATTGTGCCCCCTTGTTCTTGCACACCTCTTTTTTTGAAAGATGCTACCCTCTTGGACGTTGTTGATTCCCTTGAGGTACTTGAAAGTTTCTATCATGTCTCCCCTCTCCCTCCTTTCCTCGAGGCTATACATATTAAGCTCCTTAAGTCTCTCTTCATATGTCTTCCGGTGCAGACCCTGCACCATTTTAGTTGCCCTCCTCTGGACAGCTTCCATCCTGTCTATGTCTTTGCGGAGATTGGGTCTCCAGAACTGCACGCAGTACTCCAGATGGGGTCTCATTAGCTGTCTGTACAGAGGAATAATAACTTCCTGTTTTCTACTGGTGATGCCTCTTCCTATGCATCCAAGTATCCCCCCAGCCCTCCTTGCTGCCCTCTCACATTGCTTTCCCACCTTTAGGTCATCTGATATGACTACCCCCAGGTCCCTTTCCATTTTTGTTGTTGTTAGTATCTCACCCCCCATTGTGTACTCTTCCCCTGGGTTTTTGTTTCCCAGGTGCATTACCTTGCACTTCTTAGCATTGAATCTGAGCTGCCATACATTTGACCATTCCTCTAACCTTGCCAAGTCCCTTCTCATCCTTTCCACTCCACCTTGTGCATCAACTCTGTTGCAGATCTTTGTGTCATCTGCAAAGAGACATACTTTCCTTCAGTCCCTCTGCAATGTAGCTTATAAAGACATTGAAGAGGACCGGTCCTAATACTGAACCCTGCGGTACCCCACTACTAACCCCCCTTTTTTCAGAGTGGACTCCATTTACTATTACTCTCTGTGTCCTATTCTCCAGCCAATTCTTTACCCATGCTGTCATCTTGGGACCCACTCCCAGGCTGGCTAACTTGTATATTAATCTTTTGTGTGGGACTGTGTCAAATGCCTTGCTAAAGTCTAGGTAGGCCATGTCCACAGCCCCTCCCTGATCAACTACTTTGGTCACCCAGTCAAGAAATCTATCAGATTTGTCTGGCATGACCTTCCAGCTGTGAATCCATGCTGCCTTGGGTCCTGTGCCCCTCTGGCCTCTAGATACTCAACAATTCTTTCCTTCAGAAGTGATTCCATCATTTTCCCTACCACTGAGGTTAAACTAACAGGTCTGTAGTTTCCTGCTTCTGCCTTGCTCCCACTTTTGTGAAGGGGAATTACATCTGCCCTCCTCCAGTCCTCGGGTACCACCCCATCCTCCCATGATTTGTTAAAGACGGTAGTCAGTGGTGTCACTAGTTCTACCCTTAGTTCTTTTAGAATTCTGGGATGAATCTCATCAGGCCCTATTGCTTTGTCCACCTTCAGTTTTAAGAGTTCTTTCAGAACCCTTTCTTCTGTAAATGGGCTGGTATCAACTTCTGTATCCAGAGTGTTTCTACTGTTTGTTTTAGGTACTTCCCCCTCTTCCTTTGTAAATACTGAGCAAAAGTATTTGTTTAGTATCTCTGCCTTTTCACAGTCACCCTCTGCCCACCTCCCTCCCTTTACTAAGCCTCACTATCCCTCCCTTGGTCTTACTTGGCTCCTGATGTACCTATAAAGGTTTTATCCCCTTCTTAACTGAGTTGGCTATCTTTTCCTCGGTTTGGGCCTTTGCTGTTCTGACTGCCTTCCCAGCTTCCTTTTGCTTTAACTGATATAGTTCTCTGTTCTGCTCCTTCTGTGATTCCTTGTACTTCCTGAATGCTTTCTTTTTCTCTTGAACCTTCACTGCCACTTCCTTTGAGAACCATAGTGGTTTCTTACCTCATTTCGTTTTGTTTATTTGCTTTACACAAAGGCTTGTTACCTCTGTGATGGCAGTTTTTATTATTCCCCATTGTTCTTCCACCCCTCCTTCCTGCCCATTTGCTAGTGGTACACATGGTTGTATTTGGTATTGTTACTATGTAGAAACCATGTTTGTGCACAGTGATGTCTGGGAGCCTTAAGTTACATATAATTATAAAACAGATATGAGAAATCCTTCAAGTTGATTGGCTTGTGCAATCTTTGACCTGTACTCATAAGGTCAGGCATCTCCTGACACTTTGGAGCCATTTCATTGCCACAAAAATACACTCCATGATGTGGTATATTATGGGATATTGTCTCTTCTTGGATGATTGAAGGCACTCAGTGTTGTCTTGTGCCTTACATCGCACACAGGGTATGAAGATAGCTTATGCTATACCCAAGGCCCCTGGAATTCTGCGGTTCTGCGGTTGCAGAATTTGCCGCAGAATTTGCATCATGCCGCAGAATATATATAGTGTCACAGAATTCATTGTTTTTGGTGAATTTTCATATAAATATACTGTTTTTTCCATAGTATCAGGCTTTCTTTCCCACCTCGTTTATCCTGAAGCCCCTCCTCTATGCTCAGCATATGATGTCATCGATGACATCACATCATATTTAGCCAATGACAGGACTGCATTCTGCCTGAGAAATGAATAAATCATGCTGCAGGAATCAGAAAATGTTGCCGCAGAAGTCAAGGAGCCCTGCCGCAGAAATCAGTAAATTCTGCCGCAGAACACCAGGGGCCCTGGCTATACCATACTCTTTCATGTATTATTGCAGAAGTATCTGCACCAGGAGATGTCTCTGTCCGCAGTAATGACACTTTGTTCTCAGTATAACAAATCTTTATACTAGTGGAATGGGGGGCTTACATAGAAACATAGATTTTGATGGCAGATAAGGACCGCTTGGCCCACCCAGTCTGCCCATTTCCCTACCTAATGGATAAGCTGCAGATCCTAGTTAACCAGCAGCCTACTTCTTCCTACCCCCACCCCCTAGAATTGCCTTATGACTGTCCATGCATGCTTGAATTCCACCACTGTTTTTGACTCCACAACCTCCTCTGGAAGGCCGTCCATGCATCCACAACCCTCTCTGTGAAAAAATACTTCCTTAAATTACCTCTGAGCCGCCCCCCTTCTATCTTCAAATTGTGCCCCCTTGTTCTTGCACACCTCTTTTTTTGAAAGATGCTACCCTCTTGAACTTTGTTGATTCCCTTGAGGTACTTGAAAGTTTCTATCATGTCCCCCCTCTCCCTCCTTTCCTCGAGGCTATACATATTAAGCTCCTTAAGTCTCCTTAAGGCTTTTTTTGCTCCATTCTTCAGTGTTAAAAATTGTGACTCAGAATCAGGCCCACTCTTTCTAATACCTAAGTGTACTTCTATCTTAATGCAACTATGCTAGTCACATGTTTGAGCAGACAAGAAAAGGAAACAAAAGAAGACCATGGAACATAATAAATATTCTTTTGTGAGATAATTTCCTATTGTGTTCATTAGTATTCCATTGCACTGAGGGGGAAAGAAACAAGGTATGCAAGGGCCAGAAATGCAATGACAAAAACATGATGTTTCAGAGTATCACTGTTCACATTGTGGTATTTCAGCCAGAAATATCTACTACCACAGGCTAAAAACTGCATATCTCCGCTGTGCTCTTATGAAAAATAATTAAAAAGTGAAAAAAAAACTGTGCTGTGCTCTTATGAAAAATAATTAAAAAGTAAAAAAAAAACTGTTATTCATAATGGGTTACCAACATATAAATAAGGATATTCTGCCCACAAAGGCATCTAAAATACCAAAGTAATGTAAAATTCAAGCTATGGATGCTATCAACAGCTCAATTGTGGCGTTATTCTTTTTCCTCCAGGGAAGTAACTTTCAAATATATTTGCAGTGAGAATGGGATTGATTGAAGGTTGGAAGCATGGGCTTTTATTCAAGCAGTGCAGGAAAGGGCATGGGCTGTACTGGGATAACATCACGCCTTGGGTGGTTGGGCATGAGGATAGTGTGGCTGGGCATGAGGCAGCAGGTCAGGAGTGTCCAACCCCCAAGAAGTGGCATTATCCTCATTACATGTGCCCTGGAGTGCATTATTGTAAATTTAAACTGGCTTCCTTGTAAAAAATAAAAAAAGAAAGAAAGAAAAAAACACATTTTTAAACTACATTTTGAATAGGCATGATGTTGTGCTGGTATAACATCACTGTTGAAGGTCTGCACTGACCAATCAGCATGGAGGAATTTTTCTTGCAGTCTTATAAATAGCATTTTTATATACACTGTATCTCAAATTGTATTGCGTGCAATGAAGAGTGCCTGCAACCAATAGACAATGCACAGGGAAGGAATCAGAACTGAGAGAGATTAAAGAAAGCATGGCGGGGTTAACATGGGGAGATTAAGGGAGGAAGGAATTTTAGTTTTAATAATGCCCATACCTCTCCACCTCACAACATGAAAATGCATAGCACTGGCTTTCAAAATTCAAAGCAAATGACCAGAATGCGTAGTGCTTTCTTATTTATAAGAACACTGTGTCTTAAGCTGTGTTACACAGTGGCAGCGCTCCAGCATCTGCGCCGCTCCTTTAAAGCTGTGCTTCCTGTTCCTTTACATGCATCACATTTACATAGCCCCGCCCTCACAGTGCTACAGGTCACTCCAAGGAGTGACCATGAATTCACCAGAGGATGAAGGAAAGACAGCTCTTGCAGTGGAGCACAGCAAAGCGTTCACACCCCCGTGACCATAAAGCATTTGCTCCGCTTCTGATGCCCCAACTGAGTTGGATCAAAAAAAGGATCTGTAGGGGGCTTAAGGCACTCTGGACTCTGGAGAGTGTTTACACTGCATGCGCATGGGTTGATGCACTACAAAGTCGGCAGTGTAAACAGGGCTTAAGAATAGTGGACCCCATGTGTATAGTGTTAAGAAATGTTTCTGTCAAGTTAGTTCAATGTTTTAACAGTTCAGTTTGTGTCTCCAAAAATAGCTCTAAAATTATGAGGAACATCAGTAAGCCTTTGCAGAGCAAGGGTAAATCTGAGTATAAAATGACTAGCACTATGCAAGAATAATAGCAATTGAGAGTGGTATGATAATGTCTTTAATAGAAATTGCATCTGAAAGTGCTAGAAGGATGGGGAGAGAATGTGTCTGCCATTATAAACAGGGAGATTCAAACACAGACATAAGCCCTGCTACACTGGATATTTCTGCACCAGTGTAGATGCTTTGGAGAGTCACACCAGTGTAAATCTGCAAGTGTAAACTGTGCAGGCATCACACCTGCAAGCAGATCTTTTGGCTGTGCCTTCAACTACTCTATTCCATGTGTGAGCCTGAAACTTTGGAATAAATCCAATATTTTTGCATTTTAAAGGAAGGACTCTGGTATATTATTTACAACCTTCACTGGAGAGATAATGGCTCTCCTGGCTCTGGAGTGTGTGGTGGATTTTGATCTTGTTATCACACGATGTGGCTCTTCTGCTCATCTCACAGACAGAGAAGTTGAACTAGTATGCGTCTTTTTTATAAACTTCCTTTACAGAAAAGAAAATAATGACACTTCGACATGTAAAGCATCATATAAATGGACACAACAGACTGCAGCAAATGGTACTGCTACAAACAGTATTTTGGAGCAAATACAAACTGATGAACCCAACTAAACAAGTTGCAAAGGTATTCACTACTTTTACATAAGAAGAAGCAGACAGAAAAATCCCTGTGTACAGAAACTGTGTATCCTATCAGTGATGGAAATGGGACTTACTTTGTCACATGTTGGTGTCAACCCCACCCCAACGATCCCCCATCCCTCTCTACAAACACTGGCATAGGTCCAGGGCCAGGTGTTAAGACAGAGTATAAAATGGTAGAGAAAATCAAGCATCCTGATTGGTTCTTGCCTGTGCTTCAGATCTGTCTAATGCAGAGGTGAAACAAGCACTTGGAAACTGGACATAGTACAAGATTAATCAATGTGCATTTAGAAAACTCGTTTCTAAAAATTCTGCCATATTTTCTCCAGTCTTAGTGAGGAAATCTTGGTGTAAAATTATGAAATTCAAAAGCCGGGCATTAACCATACTTGCCAGCTTACCGCAGTAAATTAATGCTAACGCATAGGAGACATTTAACATTTGTAATAAAATGTTTCAATTCAACTTCCAATTTTATTAATATTAGTACATGAGGTACATGGAATTAGATTTTAATTCTTCTCACCTTTATTTGTAAAAATGTGCACGCTCCGCGCAGGTACAAAAAAGTCAGTACCGGCGACATACTCCGACTCGATGTATGGTTACCGGTACTGTTTTTTTCATATCTGCACTGAAGATGTACATTTTGTAAATAAATGTGAGACAAATTAAAATCTATTTCCATGTATCTCATATCCTTGCTGTGGGTGCATGAACTTCGAGTTTCTGCATTGTGATTTTTCTTTGCACCACAGTGTTCCCGGTGCAGCATTTTCTTGTGGGTATTTAGAAAGTGTCTGTAGTAAAATGACATACAGGTTCAGTGCAGTTCTATAAATCCTAACACAGCCACGGTGTAGCCATGAGCAAGTCATTTGACTCACCTGTTCTTCAGTACAGCCAGAAGTAACATTCTGTAGAAGTAAATTTACACTGCATATTAGACAATGCACCTTGGTATGGTTATCTAGGTCAAAAAAATTGTAAAGAAAACAAATGCCAGCATGGCAATAGAAGACATCCTGGGCCTTGCTTGCATAGGCTACCAAGCAAGGCCTGTGTTTTTAGATTAGCCCTGGCTACAGTACACAGATCCATGCACAGCTTGTAACTGAGATGATGAAAACACAGTACTGCTTGCGAAATGTTAATACTGCCCAGAATATGCTTGTAGCTTGGATGCAGAAAAGCTATACTAGAGACGGACACCATGAAGATAACTTCAAACAGCTGACAGAGAGATTAGCACTGGAGATTCTGACAAGCCAACTGTGTCCCATTTCACTCACAGCTACAATGCTCATGATCCCTTTGTGTCCTTCAGTAGGCTTCCTGGATGCTGACCACAGTGGAAGAACTACTGTTCTAAGCTAATTATCTACAGTGCGTGGGTTCTCACCATCCCTGTATTTAAAGGGAAATGTCCATGTAGGATTAAAATAATCAATATTGTTACCAATGGAAATTTGCTTTACTTAAGCCATTGACTGAACCCATAACACTTTTAGGGCCAGAATTATAACCCATTCAGTTGCCCCTCCCTTTATAGTTGCAGGCATCCATTTTCTAGATCACAGGCACAGGAAATGACATCACATCAGGGTAAAACACATATCGTCTATAAATAGTTTAACCAGGAAAGGCACACTAAACCGAAGCATGAGTCCAGGTGTGACCTGACAGCACAAGAAAGTTGAGTGATTTGCTCAGGATCACACAGTGATGCAAGTGGGGACTGTGGGATTCAACCCCAGATCTGCAATGCAGAGCCTTAAACCACTGTGCCATACTGCCTCCTTGAAGGTAACAGGAAATGAAAAAAATAAATGTTTTTACCCAGTCCATGGGGATGTGAACCTGTCTCAAATCTCAAAGGGGTTGCTATAAACAAAAGTGTGCTACCAGTGACAACAGTTTCCAAACTCCTTTGGAGTTCTATTGCTCTGTACAATGTTCTGTGACATTTCAGTTTAGTTAAATGTTTAGTACCTGTGTGATCTGAAGAATATTCTCCTACTGCGGCAACACTGTAAATCATTTTTATGCCTGTACTAGTATTTGTTAGCACTGAAGTAGTTGTGTTTTACATTGTTTTGTTGGCATCTGTCATTTGTAGGAGTGTAATCTAGTGGCTAGAGTACAAGCTTTGGACCAAGCAGATGAGAGTTTCAGACCTCAGTAAAGTCAAATACTAACTGTGTGACCTTGAGTATGTCACATAATACCCCCCCCCCGTGCTCCTGTCCACTTAGAAGTGGAAAAGAATAGCAGCAGGACCCCACTGGAAATGAGGTGGCATATCTCAGCTGGATTGTCCTGGGTAAATAAGTTGTAAAAAAATAATTGTTTTGTGTTGATGCATGATAGAATAGATGAGGACCCTTCTGAACATAGGTGCCAGAACCCATGGGGTGTGTGTGGGGGGAGCATACCCCACTTTTGCCCATAAGCATTCAAAATGCCCCTTCAATGTATGCAGTGTCAGACAGGTAGCAATCACGGTCTCTTATTACTACAGTGCCCCCCACACACATGCACAGGCACATACACACTCACTTTTCCCCATGTTCCAGCACTACTCCTTCTGAAGGTTGCAAAATAAAACAAATCTTCATTTGAACACTACCCAGAAATAGGTTTTCTTTCACCAAAGTAAAAGATTCCAATTATTTCACTATGTCTTTCCAGCAGGAAATCTCCAGTAGCCCCCTCATATTTGAGATAAAACCTTTTCACTTCCCTGATGCTCCCAGGTGCAGTCACTAAATTATTAAGTGGCTGGTTGTGAAAGCTCATCAAGAAGCCTAACTCTTCTTTTCCTCTTGCCTTGAAGGAGGCAGTAGCACAGTGGTTTAAGGCTCTGACCTGCAAACCTGAAAACCTGCGTTTGAATCCCATTGTCCCCACTTGCATAACTATGTGACCCTGAGCAAGTCACTTAATGTTCTTGTGCTCTCAGGATGCACCTGGAATCAAACTTCAGCTTAGTGTGTCTCTCCTAGTTAAAATATTTATCAGCTATATGTGTTTTCCCCTGATGTGATGTAATTTCCTGTGCCTGTGATTTACAAAATGGATGCCTGCAGCTATAAATGGAGGGGCAATCGAATGGGTTATAATTCTGGCCCTAAAAGTGTTACAGGTTTGGTCAATAGCTTATGTAAAGCAGATTTCCATTGGTAACAATATTGATTAATTTAATCCTACGTGGACGATTCTCTTTAATGGCAAGCTTACTATTTACAAAGTTTCCTTTCAGCAAAAAATAGCTTTGCACTATACCTGTTTCTTTCTTTTCACTCAACAGGTGCATACATGTGCTTGTACATACGTGTTTGCACGTATTGATGGAACGCTAACCGTTAACAAATACATTAATACCCTTTGCAACAAACTTAGATTGAGACTAGGTTTTAATTTTAGTAGTGCTTTGCAGCTGATACCAGAAGATTGCTCATCCAAGCAACATTCTTGCCACTGTTGGATTATAGAGACCATTACACAGGAGGCGCCTCTCTGGCCATCTTGTTAAGTTAGATGTATTATATCACAAGGCTCTTTGCTATATAGCTGGACCGAGCCCTAGAATGCATTCTTGCACCCTCTATTATACCCTAGGCTGTTCCTTTCTGAGTACAAGGAGCCTAAAAAAAATCTATCTGTGGATTTACAAAAGCCCTGCTGAATAATTTACCATAATACTGTAAAACTAGTTATTTTTTACTATAAAATATTTTTACTGTATTCACTGGTTGGACCCTTTCTGCAAACATATTTTTACAGGGACAATTTTTACTTCATTGTATTCTTTTATATACTGCCATTCAGTATGTCTGAACTGGTCCCCATACATGCTGAAAATAATGCTATATCCTACTGCAATCTGCCCCTCCCTAATAAACAGAAGCAAAGAAAGAAGTATATAAAAGTGTAACAAAAGTAAGTAAAAGAGTTAAAAATAAAATAAATAATGGAGGCTAAATGGATTGGGAGCTTTATTTGCAGTAAGTATATCTTGGGTCTCAGAGTCTGCGGCTTCCCACATTACTCCTGGTATTTTAATGGATCTCGCTGGAAATGAGTTTCGACTCAGTCGAGTAACCAATTCATTAATTATAATGAATAAACTTTTTTACTACTACTACTACTGCTACTCCTGTGCGTGCAGCGTATCACAGCATGTTGGACAGGTTACTTATATCAAGGCTAAGTCAGTATAAAACTAAGAATTCAGTAAACACTGTTGTATATGTGACTTACCACAGTCAGTATGCTGATTGATACAATCATGTGCTCTCTGGTCAGTGCCAGCTCTTAATTGTGGCCCTGACATATCCCACAAGTCACAGTGACTTGAACTTTCATTTGGAATGGATCCTTGCCAGTACCAGCCAGACTAGTCTCAAACTGGAGTGTGGGCCTGCCCTACAGGAAGGGAGCTGGCTACCAAGAGGGAAAATTCTGTCCCTGCTAATGCCCTGCTGCTGTGCAGAAAAAGACCGCTTGATCCACAGTCTTGGGGTTCATTCATATTGCATGTTTAGGGGGAGCATAAACGTTACAAATGAAATTCCTGCTTTCACTCAGGCTGCTTAGTGTGAGACATGGGAGCGGGGAAAGTGCTGCCTCCTGCCTGCGACTCTGCTGAGAGGCCCGTGTGCAGGCTATCAAGAGCAGAGCTAAGGGCTTATCGCATCTTTATGGTTTTACAGCTGTCTTGCTCTCAATCTACAAGGACTTTTCTAGACCCTTAGGCAGATTCAATCATTTTTTTTATAAAAGGGCCGCCTAGTTATACAAACAAAAGATTTACTCACTCAGACAGTCATGCCAGCAGGCCGGCTGCTTAACACAAGGGGCTTGTGGCACCTGGGTGCTTCAAAGACCCCTCCAGTGCAATCTTGAATACTGTGGGGGGTTGCTATGTAACCTTAAATCCCAGTTGCTATGTTACCCTAAATCCCCTGTTGAGAGCATGCAGTATTTGGGGGCATCAAATTGCCCTCCAGATCACTTCTGTGTTCTTAGCACCTAAGGACATCAAAGACCACTCCAGGTCACATTTTATATTCTTAGCACCTGGGGGTATCAAGGAGCCATCCAGAGCACTTTTGATTCTTGTATGGGGTGGCACAACCTAATGAAGGTTATCAAAGAGCTCTCCAAACTTAGATGCTTTGCAGCTGATACCAGAAGATTGCTCATCCAAGTGACATTCTTGCTACTGTTGGATTATAGAGACCATTATACACGAGGCGCCTCTCTGGCCAGTCTTGCATTCTGTTGGGTGGTGGTGGTGGTGGTTGTGGCAGAGACATTCTAAAATTCACCAAAATAATCCCAAACTGCAACAAAAAGCATAAACAATTCTGTAGCTTTGTGGGTCCTTGTCTCCTCCAATTCCCTTGCCTGCTGATAAGTGCCTAGGCAGTCTCCAGACCCCCCCCCCCTTAACAACCCGGAGCACCAACAAAACATTGCATAGGATGGCACCCTTGGTCACAGGAGAGAATACCTCTCATGCACACAGCAAAAATCAATTTATGTTTGGTAGTTTTAGTCAACGGCTGGAAAGAAAAAACTGTGTATCATGTCACTCACCACTGCAACTGTATTTTGGTCTTCTTTTATCTCATCCCAATGTGAGGGAAGGAACCTGTGTCATGATTTCATTTATTTGGGTCTCGGTGAACTCAAAACTGATAATGCAAAGTATCATGGAAACTGTAGGCATGGTGATTTGCATTTCCTTCCCATGATGCTTTGCATTTGTGGGGTATGTGGAACTGGGTATACTACAGTGCAGCCTGGCAGATGCAGTGCAGTATTACAGATTTCTGCATGACAAAAGTAATTAACTGACAGTTACATTACCTTGTTTCCTGCAGTAGCTCTGCTGCAGAATTCTGCAGTATTGCATTACATGGTGGTAGGCTCTACTGTGTGTAATTCCTTATATGCAGTGTCTATGAGGATATCCATAAACAGGTAGGGTTAGGTGGAGACATACACATAAATGTAGTCCACAATTCACTGGGTAATTTCCCTGCATCTTTCCTGCAGACCTACTCTTGTGTAACCATGAGATGTCTGATGGCAATGCCTAGCTTCCTAGATGCTAGATGCTAAGGAAAAAGAGATACTGTTATATACCAGAAAGAGACAATGTCAGCTTTGCAGAGTAATTTATGGTCATGTGTGACCTCTTTGCCTCCAGCAACCTACTTAGCAAAGTAATACTTTTGAATGACTTCGGATATCAAGTAAAGTTGAACGATTACATTTTTAGCCTTTTTTTTGTCAAAACAAGTTCGGACAGAGTGGCTAGCCCAAGTATCTTCAGCTGCCAAAAGCACATCTAGTGTGGGAATGCACATATACAATGGTGCGGTCACATTCAAAAGTACCCAGCAAAATTGCACAAGTGCCTGAGCTGTGCATCTGAGATGCATCAGCCCAAACAAATTAGGTACTCAGAAGATGCACCATGAGATGCGCTCATGCATGTCTGGCTAAATACCCTGAAGATGCACGCTCATGCAGTGGGAGAGGTGCAGCGCAGCAGGTGACCAGAGCCATATGCAGGGCATGGTGAAATGCGCAGTGCAAACCCACTTGTGTGGTGCACAAAGTCACAATATTCAGCTGGGATTTGCAGATGACCTCATTGCACATTCCAAGCCCAGCTGCATTTGCAGCTCATTACTGGAATGTATTCAGGCCATTTGCATACCCCAGGTGTGCTCAATTCCTGCTTTGCAGGGCTGCCCCACCACTCCACAAAGGTGAACAGGAGGAACTGCAGCCTAGGACATAGGTGTGATGGAATATCTGTGTGTGGAAAGGTGGACTGCATTGGCCAGGGTACAGTGCTACACCGCATAGCCATGTACAGAGTTATACAGGGGTACAGGGGGCCCACCTGGAGAGTGGCCACAGGGGCCACCTGGACATGCAACAGAGGAGGGCACAGGGTGACACAGGCTGATCTGGATGCCACAAGCATGTGGATACACCAGCTCCATGTGCTGCATACACTCACCTGCAGTGCCCCACACACCCCAGTATGGGAGGTACCTAATGGGCACTGCAAGGGATGGCAGTGTGCAGACAGTGACCGGGTACCAGGATGGGAGGATCCCACCTGTGTGCACTCATGGGGTACCACAATGGGTATGTGCCACTGGACTGTCTCTGGCCCATGCCATGTGGCCACTAGTACCACCAGACAACATGGGCACCATTGCCACAGATGCCACCCTGGGTGGATACCACCACTGGGTGGCACCCTGCAGGCCACATGGGTGCTGACCATGGCCCCTGGTACATGTGCTATTCTGTGGCTGTCCACCCCGCTGGTACACCTGGGGATCACATGACAGCACTGACATGTGGCTGCTGGGTGTCTACGTCCAGGGTGTAGTGTGGGGGGGGGTTGCTCCCTGGACAGTGCCAGTGGTGACACGGCACCTGTGGCTCAGGATTCATCCATCTTGGCATGACTGCTATGTGTTTGTACCTGGAGCATGTTCTGGTCTCACCTCCAAGGGCTGTCTTCGGACAGCTTGCCTGCAGTTCTGCAGCCTGCCTGTGGGTGACTAGTCATTTAGGCATGCTTTTTCCATGCCTAACTTTAGGTGGCTCATCTCTGAGATGTGCAGCAGGTGCACCATACATTTTGGCTGAATATAGGGATGCATGGTACATTCATGGGAATGCCCCCTCTGCATGCTCCAAATACATTACAGATGCATGCTGGTGCATCCAGAGATGTGCAACACATCTTCCCCTTTTGAATATCATGGTTTTGCTCATTTTCTGGGATGCACGGCACATCTCCTCTTTGTGCCATGCGTCTCCTTTGAAAATATGTGTTATGCAATATAAGACTTAAAAAAATTTGAGGGCGCTGTAAACTAAGTGAGTTACAGGATAGAACAGTTGATTCTGCAACAAAAAATGAAGGTATGTGCCAAAAACAAGCACTGGCAGTAAAAATAAATAAGAGTGAAAAACAGAGCCGAGATCCTGCGCATGCACATTAATGAATACAGGGACAGTGACTTGCCATTATAGATGCACGTTCCCCCACAGATGTGCTTCCAGTGGCTGAAGTTAGTTGGCTAAAAATGTAATAACTCAGCTTTGCTTAATATTTTGTTGCATTTAAAAGCATTAGTTTGCTAAGCAGTTTGCTAGAGGCAAATTGGTCACACCTGACCTCAAATTACTCTGCAAAGCACCCAGTGTCCCTTTAATGTTATAACATATGCTCTTTAAGTAAATCTATAACCAAGATAAGCAAGTCAGTCAGGTATCAGTTTGGTACACTGAATGTTCTTTCCCACATATTCTTATATTGCTGACTTTTACAAGGATAACAGCAATAAACCTTATCTTGTCCTTAAATATATTAATATAGTCTGCTAAAGAAGGGGAATTCTTACCTTTTCGGTGCTGTAGTGATAGCAGGCACTTACCTGAAAGGTATATCATTAAAATTAGTCATTGACACACTTCCAATATTTGTAGTTCAACTGCACATCCAAGAATTATTAACTTGAACCTTTTTCTCACTGTGGTTGCTGTTCTGCTTAATAAAAAGTCAATTACATTGTACCAGAAGAGAAATTTTATATTACAGCTCCCTATTATATATGGTAAATTTGCATTGAGCCTGCAACAGTATTGTTTATTAAGTCTTTAGGCATGATATATGCCAAATTCAATTTTTTTTAAATTTTATTTTTATTTATACAAAATCCATCAATGCCACAAGATATGGAAAGACAAACACAGGCTGTTACCTCATTTAGGACATACCTCTGAATTGTACGTTGATACTATCATCTTACTCAATTGTTCCACTTACTACGATTTACCCACAGCAGGATAGTACTTCATGAAACAGAGTAATGACCTTAAGACTAACATATACAGAACAAGAACAATTAGAGGTGCATACATTATTGTCGAATTCACAAGGTGAATTGATAAGAGGTGCATACGTTATAGAAGGGATGGCAGGAGACACCTGGAAATCCATGGGTGGAGGGGTCCGGGCAGGAGACATCGGATCTCAGCAGTTGTCCTTGCTTTTCCCCGCAATGTCATTGTGCCCTTTATAGCTGACCCAAGGAGAGGGGTGATGTCCCCCTCACTACTGGCACCCCCATATCAGAACCTATTCTCTCTGTATCAGCATTTTCAACATAACTTCCAGCCCCAGCTTCATTGCACAAAGATTTGTCTCTGAGCCATGATATAGAGAACCCAGCGCCTCCAGAAAATTTCAAATTTCTCAAGGCAGTGATTTGTTACAGCAGTTAATTTCTCCATTTTATAGATCCATATCATAGTTTGCCACTAAAAAACAGTAGGTATAATCTTGGAAAGCCATTTTTGAGGCATGTTTTTCTTCACTGCAAGAAAGGCAATATCTAAAAGTTTCCAGGTGGGTAGAGAGCGCAGGGATGGGTCATAGTGAGAGACTAGAACAAATTCTGATGTAAAATGAATTGGCATGGCTAAAAGCATTTCTGTGTCCCCCTTCAGAGAGTTCGGAAATGGGTGAAGGGCTGGGCACCCCATAAAACAAGTCCATGCATTGCCCGAGGGCATCCACAACCTCTCCAGCAAGTGGCCCCTCAGTGTAAAAGATACTTTGCCTGAATAGCTGGAGTTTGAAAAAAGTGCATTGATAGTTTCCTAAATTCAATTATTTATATTGAATTGAGTGCTAGCTGGCATTGGGCATAGGTTCTTATTAAAGTTGTTATAGATGCCATTAGTCCTTACTTAAGCCATTTTGATAAGTACATGGTATGTTTCTGTTGACTGAGTAGTTTGTATAACCTTGAGACAACTGTGTTTATAAGATTATCAGCAGTAACACAGCACAGTAAATTAGGATTGAACCTGACTCTAGGTCCATCTTGTCCACCTCTCTGCTTCATAACCATGTATGAATATGTATGCCGTGCAGACATGTACTAATTAATGTAAGGGGGTTATTGGAATGGATAGTGATGGCACAATGGAAACCAGTGCAAAATCCCAGATATGATCTTTTATTTGCGCACATAATTGTGCAAGAGAGACCAGCAACATGTAGTATACTTTAAGGGTAGGGACTGACAGCACAGACAGGAGTCCGGTATAACCCCCTCTAAGGGCATCATAATGAACAAAACCTGAGTACAAGTGCAAAACACACTTGTGACCATCTTCACAAATCACATGGCAGGAGTTTTACTGTGGGCATACAAGAAAGGCAAGAGGTACAGGGCATGCCAAAGCAGAGGGAAAAAAGTACACTGCCACAGGCATATCCCCTCCGCCTTTTTTATTTTTAAATGCAGCTCGGCTGAAAATCAGTCTGTGGCACTGTAATTTGGATTTGGTGCACAGTGTTTTGTTTTGTTTTTGTTTGTTTTTGGTATGTTGTCCAGATGGCAGCACTGAAAGCAAGGCACAGGAACCATGTTTTCTTTCCAGTTGCAGGTAGACACAATAAGCATGGCCTCATGGTGGACAATCTCACAATAATAGTGTGAGGCCAGATGCTCACGAAGGGCTGCTTAGACACTTTTCTGTGTCTATGGTCAACTCAGAGGCGCTGTTAGGCACAAACAGATGAAGCAGCGCTTAGGTGCCAGCACAGTAAGGGGCACATTAAAGTAGAAGGTATAAGCGGAGATCAACTTGAAATGCAAAATGGATCAACATTAAAAAACACAATTGTTGTTGGCACCCTTGTATTCATAGATTTTTTACCACGTTTTGGATCTGGTTGGGGGCAGAAGGGAGTAGAGCTGGCCGCTTGAGCAGTGAAGGGGCACCACAAGTATTTCTGATAGGGACCCAGTTAAGTCAAAAACTAGTCCTGGGTCAACTGCAAAGTAAAGTCCTTCCATTGGTCATTCAGATGGGAAAATTGAAATAAACATTTCCCAAATAAAATTAACATAGTTTTTTCTTTCACTTCGTTCAAGAACCTGAAATATCTTTATACTGTTCCTCTGAGCTTAGTTTTCCTGACTCTCCAAACACGTCTGTCAATTATAAAACAATTTACACATAGCCCCCACCCCAACACACACCCACCTTTTTTCCTTCTATTTTAATTAAGTCCTACATTTCTGAGGGGCTGGACTCACCTTTGGTTACATTTAGGAACTTACAATACAGCTTCTAATTGGACTTTCATTTTCTTGAATTCCTTTATAGTATCTGAGTAGCCTTTCCTCGCCTTCTCCAGAAAATGAAAGTTCTACTCCTGTAGAATAGTTAGGTGTAACATGTTTTAGGATCTGGTTCATGTTCAATGCAATATTTCATAACAGATTATCCCTAAAATGTCTACTTAAAAAAAAATAGATTGAAATATCTTTCGAAAAGTTGTTAAAATAAGCTAAAGAGCCTTCAAAACCACACAGACTACTTACACAAAATTATACTAGGCCATCACACTTTAGCTTATATTTCATATATTTAATCTTCCTACCATACTTTATTACTAAGACTGTGTAATACAAATACTATTGGGGACACTTACATACAAATACTGTCCTTTTTACATATACTAATACCAATCTTAAAATATTTTTATTTGTGTTAGATAGCAGCAATGTTAGACATTAGCTGACGCTGGTGTGGGGTACATAAGTTTACTACTGTTCAAAACAAGAATGCATATTTTCCTGATAACTTTCAAACCCTTGGTCTTGCACCATCAGTAAAACCAGAAACAAGTCTGAAATGTAAAATAAAATAAAACATATTTTAGTCAACACAAACATGAAATAGAATTACAGATACACATACTAAAGACAGACACAGATACAAATACAAATTCCAGAGACACAAATACGAATACCAGAGACACAGATATCAAATATCAACCCCAGTCACTGCTCTATTTATTACTTGCGAAAGTTTCAGGAAAACAGTGTCTCTGTCAATTGGTCTTCATTGACTGCAGCTTGTTGACAAGTGACATCATAATCCTCTCCTGTGACATCACAACTTCTTTCTGTACAAATGATTATGAAGTCACTAGAGTTTCTCAGATCATGCATTAACCATACCATTCACACACTGCTGGATAGCTCAGATCTTCATTGAGAACATCGCCTCCATTAGGCCACACCTTTGGAACTGCAAGCTGTCAAAATCAAGATCACTCAGAAACTTTTGCTCGCTGGGGACTGTTCATGATGCTGTACGGCATTGGTGCCCATAAAATGTGGAAGTCCCCATTGCTCCTGTTCTTTCTTCATTGTCAGCTGCTCGTCACATCTGCAGATAAATAACGATGTTGTTTACTTTCCTTTATTGTCAATTTAAATAATTTTGTCTGTGTTGTCTCTGTATACCACCATTGAAAGAACTGTTACTGAAATGTTATACCTGCAGTTACAAAATATAAAGGGAAGAATCTTATACAATTTGTGTTTTCTGTCCCACAATGTCATGGCCTGCAAGATCACCAGGAATTCAATCAGCCACAAGGAGATGCCAAAAGAAGGCTGATGAAGTCTTTATCATCATAAAGGCCATGGAAGCTCAAGCCATGTCTGCAGGCTTCAAACCAGCTTATCCCTCACATCTAGCTGCCACTGGGAAGGATACTCCCAGGCATTTGGCAATGCTGTTGCCACAGCGGTTGGCAAGGACGTCAGAGAAGGCTAAAGAACAGAACAAATCATCATCAAAGCCCTCCTCCACTAGTGATCACCACAAGCACAGAGACACAACTGCTTCACTAGTGAGGTTGAGGTCTGATTTAAGGGAGGGTATGTCCTTGTTGTCGACTGCTCTGGTTGCATCGACTGCAGCCCCCATGGTCAGAGCCTGGCTCTGGCACTGCTGGACCTACTATGGACTGTATGCAGCCTCTTCCATCGGACTCTGTCCCATTAGTGCTGGTAGTTACAAGCCCTCTAATGGGAACCATCAACTCCCAGATTGTGCTGGCATTGTTCTCTGAACTGATACATCACCTGATACTGTCACTTCCATGGATGATAACTACAGTCCTGTTGACTGAGCCTCCCTAGTTGGTACTGTCATTGTCAATTGGACATAAGAACACACCATCTATTCATCTATTGCAGCTGCAGCCTCCTATTCTGGCTCCGTTGATTACTCCCATCGTCATTCTAGATGATGATGAGGTAGAGTATGAGCCTTATCTCCTTAAAACAGAGGAGGATTAGGAGGATGAGGAGAGTGTTAAAGATACATTTGAAGGGGGTTTACCTTTAAGTTTTACCCGCGACTCCTGCAGTGAGGACTCTGTGGTATATACCCAGAGATCTCCTCCTGAAGATCCTTCATTCCAGGTTTTGCTCAGACAAATCCAGGATGTCATGGGCTTTGAGGGTAAAGAAGAAAACTCGAGTAAACACAATTTAATGGAGTTTTTGGAGGTTATATCCACACCTTCTATTGCAGTACCTCCTGTATATCCTGCATTAAAGGACACTACATTTGATGCCTTGCACAGGCCTAATACCTTGCCTGCAGTACCTAAAAAGGCTGATTAACTGTACCCTGCTCGGCCTGTTAAACCTTATTATGCATCTCAGCCTGAAACTGATTTAATAGTTATCATGGCTGTTCATGATTGTCTAGAGCCCCTGTGCACATGAGTACTTTGCCTTCTGACAAGGAATCCAGGCATCTGAATGTCATGGGTAAAAGAATCTATGCCTCTGCATCCTTGGGCTAAAGAATTGCAAACTACCAGACATACATTATAAAATATCAGGCTAGCCTGTAGAAATCTGCTTAGCCTGATCATCTTGACAAGATTCAGTTGCTTAAGGATGCTTCAGTAGGTGAACATATTTTTTTTTTTGTACAGTAGATTCTTTTTATCTTTTTTCCCCGACTGGAACTCTCTCAGACTTACCCACTGGCCTGACCGCTCTACTGCCTGCTGTGTCCCCCATCATCTTCAAGGATGTTACGACTCTCCGGGGATGCAGGGCCTACAGCCCTGGAGAGAGATTGAAGGGGCAGTAACGGAAGACCAGCATTGGGTGTGTGGTGGTGGCACTGGAGAAAGCCGTCACCTATCCATCAGGAGATGGCTTTTTCCCCCGTTACTCCCTCCTCCCCCTCCTGAGTGTGGTGCATGTCCCCCAACTTCTCGGCACACAGCTGTCCTGTCAGCATCGGGCCACACTGTATACATGCAGCCCAGTGCTCTGCAGTGCCCCCAGTCTCCACCAAGGACTGCTGGAACACCAGACTCCCCAGTACCCTCCCCCCTCGGGTTAGGAGAGCAGCCCAGTGGGTGCTCAATCCAATCCCTCCCCTGCTGACCCCCAGCACCTGAGCTTGCTCCCAAACTCGGGTTGCCGGCATGGCGCAAGGTGTGGCATCCAGCGCCTCAATCCTCAGCACTACCGGGCCAGGCCAGATGCACATATTGATACTGAAAAGCATCTGTTACACTCAGCATATGATGCCTTTGAGTTTTCTGCCAGGGTTGCTGCCTCTGGCATCTACCTTCAGAGAGATTCCTGGCTCAGGGTAACTGCATGCTACTGACTTACAACAAGCTGTGCCGAATGCCCTTTTCAGGAGTTCCAAGCTCTTTAGGACCGATGTCGAAAGTGCTGTCAGGGAGCTTCAGTCATCCAAAATGACTCAACGATCTATTAAATCCCTGAACCCTCAACCTGTCAAAGGGTGTGGTAGAGGCTTATTTTTATAGCAGCCCATGGTAGTCGAGGCTACCCTCAGCAGTCCCATGATTGTGGAGGTCCTCTTCCAGGCCCCCACCCATGGTGCCCATTCCAAGGCATCAAAGACTATTGGTTAAAGTGGCCCCACTGCCCCGGTACCTTTGGACTCCCCAGTTTCTCCCTCTCAACTATTGCCTCAGGTATCCAGTGATATTAGCGACTGAAAATGAGTCACTACAATAAAAGCAACTCATTTGCAGTGCCTCACATTTGGGCTACCCTGTAAGGGTAGCAAGGAGTGGTACAGCAATTGTAGGGATGAGCGAGGGAGGGTTGTGGCACTGTAGGATGGTGACCGGAAGGGGAGGGATAGGGAAGAGAGTTTGTGTGGGACAGTGCAGTATACCACTGCTGAGCTAGCCATGTGGTATGGTGGTGAGGGTGGGTAGCTCCAGTGCAGCAGGTACAGGGTTTGGGGCTGGGGTGGGGTATGTTTTGGTAGTGCACAGTTTAATTTTTTATTTCTTATGACTTTCTCATCCTCCCCGACATGAACCCCCCCTGGAGTTGGTTATCTAAAGTCAGGGGACTATGGGGGGCACAGCCCCCTGCATTATTGCTTGTTTCCATTGTTTGGGTTTATGGCCCCGGTAAGTGTACATCACCGATCTGCTTTTCGGCAATGTACACTCGCCATAATGGTGATCGCTGTTTTGTGATCGCTGTTATGATCTGGAACCATTGCCTCCCAGTGTACAAGTGTGGGGAAGAATCTCCCTTCATCTATTAAAATGGAGGGAGATCATCACAGATGATTGGGTTCCAAAAATACATACGAACATACAAATCTTCCGTCAGAAACAGACCTCATGGTCTAGCAAGTCTGCTCGAGTGTGCAGCTAGCACCCCTAGATTGCAGCTGCTCCACCCCCTCCCCCTTCACCTCCAGGAAGTTCTGAGCCCTACCAACCCATACCCTTCCCCCCATGCCCTGTCCCATGCCCTTTTAAAACTACCCACCGTCTTACATGATCTCCCCCCCCTCTGGAAGGGCTTTCCATTTCTACAACACCCTTTCTGTGAAGTAATATCTCCTCATCTCTGTTCTAAATCTTCCCCCCTCCAATCTTAGCCCATGCCCTCTCATGTCCCTTCCTTTCTCCAGCTTAAGCAACACATCAGCACTAGATTTGTTGATCCCCTTCAAGTACTTGAATATTTCAGTCATATTGCCCCATCCCTCCTCTCCTCCAGGGTGTACAAACTCAGATCCCTTAGCCTGTCCTCGTAGGTTTTGCCTTCCATCAACCCATATCATTTTTATCACCCTATGCTGCACCCCCTCTAGCAATCTAACATCTTTCTTCAGATACAGATGCCAGTACTGCATGCAGTACTCCAAGTGCAGCCTGACCAAGGACCTGTAGAGGGGCATGATCACATCCCTATGCCTGGATGAGCATCCCCTTGCAATACACCCCAGCATCCTATTGGCCTTTGCTGGAGCTTTCCTGCATTGAACAGAGTTATTCATGCTCTCCATCACCATCACCCCTAAGTCCTTCTCTTCCTTGGTGTCCCCCAGCCTCACCCCCCCCCAACCAATATTCCCTTCTTAGGTTCTTTACCCCGAAGTGCATAACCTTGCACTTCTTTGCACTGAAGCCCAGCTGCTACTTCGCTGACCACTCCTTCAGTTTGGTTAGGTCCCCCTGAAGACATTTTCACCCATCATCATCATCCATTACCACCCATATTTTAGTATCATCTGTAAACAGACTGATCCTGCTCTCAGCCCTGTGCAAGATGTCCAATACGAATAGCCCAAACAACTCCAGACCCAGTACCAAGCCTTGCGGCACCCCACTCATCACTGGCCTAAGTGTTGAGAGTTCCCCCACCACCACCACCCTTTTCTGCCTCCTCTTCAGCCAGTTTACAATCCAGTTAACCAGCTTCACCCCCACCTCCACCCCCACAGATTTCAGTTTCCCCCCAGCTGCCCTTAAGGCACTGAATCGAAGGCCTTGCTGAAGTCCAAATATAGGATGTCCACTGCATGGCCCTAGTCCAGCTCTCTTGTCACCCAATTGTAATACTCTGTTAGACTGGTCTGACAAGATTTCCTCAAGAGGAATCCATGCTGCTGCCTATCCTAATAGAAGATGAATACTCTCTGGAGTTCCTGTCCAGTTCTCCAGTTCATGCTCCAGCTCCTTCTCATTATCCTCCAGGTTACTTTTCTCTTCTGTGAGAAGAAGTGTGGTCACTAATTCACAAGGGTATCTCTCAAACCCTTCCCTACCAAAGAAAGAAAGAAATAGGGAGTTCTGTTCCAGATGCTTCCTGGCTCCCAAGTTGACAGGCGATCTATGTCCTGAACTGGACCTCAGGGACCTAAACAAATTTGCTGAATACAAAAAGTTTTGAATGGTGTCTCTTCAGGCTGTCATCCCCTGCTGTAAAATGGGATTGGCTCTGTGCCACAGATATGATGGATGCTTACCTTCATATATTGATTTGAAAATGCCACAGGCAGTACTCCACTTTATGCTCGAGGGCAACAATTAACAGTTCCAAGTCATGCCTGTTCACTTATCCATGGCGCCATGGGTATTTACCAAATGCTTTATAGTTGTGGCAGCAGCACTCTAGAGGGAAGGGCTTTATGTCTTCCTGTATCTGGATGACTGGCTCTTGAAGGGCTCATCCAGGGAAATAGTTCAGTACCCATGATCCAGAGCAAAATGGTTGCTTGAGGAACTGGGTGTTATGGTTAACATACTGAAATCAATACTTGTTTCCTGTCAGCACCTCCAATACACTGGTGTAGTGCTGTACACAGCAGTGGGCAGTGTATATTTGCCTGCAGACAGAGCAGAGGCCCTAGTTGCCCAGGTCTGGCTGGTATACAAGAGTCATTATGTGTCCACCCGGGCAATGCTCCATCTCCTGGGTCTTATGGCTACTGCCATAGTGTCAGTGCCCTTTGCCCACCTCCATATGTGCATATCACAATTAATCCTTTGAGTACAGTGGGATCAACTGATGGATGAGCTAGAACAGAAGGTCCTCATCACATCCCCTCTCCACAACACTCTGGTATGGTGGAAAGACCACCAGCACCTGTTGCAGGAAGTCCCATTCTTCTCCTCAACTCCAGTGTAGGTCCTCACAGTGGATGGCTCGGGGTCAGGATGAGGTGCCAGCCTGGGTTCCTTCCAGATCCTGGGGTTGTGGAATGACCTGGATTCATATCTCCATATCAATTTTCTGGAGATGAGGGCTGTTCTTCTTAGTCTCCAAGCCTTCACAGAACATCTTAGTATGGGTCCCTTGTTGATAACGACCTACAATGCCACTGTAATGCATTACATCAACAAGCAAAGGGGATTAACTGCCTACACTGGCAACTCTGGCAGAATACATTGAATCATTTCAGCATGTGATGCTAGCACAGCCTTGGAGTTGATGGCACCCTGCAAAGGGGCTAGGGCTATCTGTATCAACAGGCATTGACCCAATGATAAGGGCATCATACCATCCATAGCTGTTACAGCAGCACCTAAGACAATCCCCAACGTTGATGTCTCAATTATGGTTGGGGTGCTGTAGCTGATGCCACCAGAGTGGGCACTGGTAAGGATGTACCTTTTATCAGTGGTGACTGGGACCTCATGGGGTTTTTTTACAGTGTGGCCTGGCAAATTGCACAAGTCCTCATGTTGTGAAACAGGCCCAAACATCACACACAAGTCACATGTGTCCTCCTTATGAATTTTATATCCAGTTTACAATACCAAATAAAGCATCTTTCAACTTCAGAGGCGTACAGAGATTGCAATAGAGCACTAAGAAATGTAAAATAACAAATGCCAATGGGTAATTTGTCGGCGTTTTCTTCAGCAGGTCTAACAAGGATGATCGACTGCAGGAGAAAGAATTAAGGCATGATGGGGCTGCCCACATTATACGTAACTCACAAACGATATAGCACCACTGCTGAGAGGGTGCATGCAGCAAACATAGGTACATCGAACAAACAAAATGACACACTCCTCAGCCTGAAGCAAATGGAAATATTATTTATTTGTTACAACAAAAAAGCTTAAAAGCATACCACACTGGAGCTGAGATGCTGAACCAAACTAATACCCTGACCGGTTTCATAGTCAGTACGTCATCAGGGGGTGGTTCCTTGCTCCATGTTAAATAGACTCACATTTAAAGTGACATTGCATATAAAACACATCTACATAATGAGTACACCCCAATCAATTCTCATACAAAGATTTTGCAAAAAGAGCAAAAACATGTCACCTAAAAAAGTGTATAATACTCTATAGTCAGTTACAAATACCATAACCATACTAAAGCAAAGAAACACAATTGTTCTAAAACCAGATGAACCACAGCAGTTCATGTCAGCTAAACTGGTTAATTATCAAAAGATACTATAAAGGATAGTACCCACCGGGTCTTAATGATAAAACAGACCTGATGCCCTGCCTTAGAAAATAAAATAGCACTTCCATATGCCTTGTATGCTGACACCTGTTGATAGCTTGACCCTATTTTGAATGCTTTGAATGTTTTAATGAAGAATGTAATACTGTTTTGATGTTACATAACTGTTACCTCTTATTTTTGCTAGACGTAGAGATTTAACTTTACAAATGTGTTTTTTTCTCTTCTAAGACTGGGTGGGATTGCTTTGTCTGCCACCAGTAACCTGTCCAAGGACATTTCTTCTAGTAATAAGTAACAGTTTTTTATTAAGTTCTATCCTTAATTAACCAGTTTAGCTGACATGAACTGCTGTGATTTGTCTGGTTTTTAGAACAAGTGTGTTTCTTTGCTTTAGCATGGTTATGGTATTTATAATTGACTATAGAGCACTTTTGCACTTTTTTAGGTGGCATTTATTGCTCTTTTTGCACAGTCTTTGTATGAGAATTGATTGGGGTGTACTCTTTACACATATATGTTTTAAATGCAACATCAATTTAAGTGTGAGTCTATTTAACATGTACTGTGGGAGCAAGGAACGGCCCCCCTGATGACGTACTGACTACGAAACTGGTAGGGGTATAAGTTTGGTTCTCTATCTCAGCTCCAGTGTGGTATGCTTTTAAGCTTTTTTGCTGTAACAAATAAAGAACATTTCCACTTGCATCAGGCTGAGGAGTGCAGCATTTTGTTTGTTCGATGTAATCACATTATATATGCATAGATGCTGCATATCATTGTGGTTGGTCCTTGGCTAACAAAAAGTTTCCAAGTGGTCCTGATGCTAACAGCTTATAGTTCAAAGAGTGGTTTAATGGAGGAGATATCCTTGAAGATGTCCTCATTCCTTTGGTAACCCTGCCTTTAAAAATATCTTGTCTAAAGGGTATTTCTGTGGAGTTCCTTCTGTGGAAAGGATTATATCCCACCCATTCTTCTGTGTCTGAACTCCGGACAATAGCTTGCCAGTTGGAAACAAATGTGGTGGTGGGGTTTGCTGTTATCCTTATGGAATAGCCTGCTTCAAGAGACAAACTGGTCCCAAATTCATCTCAGAACTGTCCTGCAGTTTTGTAGCATTGAGATTGTTGCTGAGAGACTCATTGCTTACTGCTCATGTAATGGCATCCTTAGATGTTGAAAGGTAGCATGGTGATGATGCTTGTTACCTGCATGTCGAAACATACCATGGTGATGATGCTTGGTACCTAGATGTCAAAAGATATCACATTGTGCACCTTTCTGATATCATTGTTAGATGTTAAATGATACCGTACACCCACCACATGCCACATCCCTTCTGAGAAGTGGTCATATTTTTATACAGTACATTTAATTTAGTTTATTTTCCATCCCCCTTTATTACTACTATACTAAACACCTTAACTAGGCTAATGAAATAACATAATTAAGCAATAAGGCATGACAGAGTGTGGGTTATTTGGGGTTGTACCCATGCCTTGTGTGGTGTGTCATGAGGCGCAGTTGAGTGACTTAACCACACAAGAAGTGAGTAAATCCTCAAATAACCCACACCTTGGAGTACCTTATTGCGATTATACAATGGACCCATGTGTAAAATACATTTTAAATGTGTCTAAGTATGTTTTTCATAAATGCCATTTCTCAGCTGTGGGTTATTGCAGGAAATACCATGGTCATGAGATGTGTTTTGACCAATGAGGTTATAGGCTTTTCTCATCCCATTGCATAATTTACAGTCACTACTTACTGTGTAGGACCTTTGTGATGCAGAAACACAACATCTCTCAAGACGCACTACTACGAACTCTAGTATATACTATCCATTGTGCAGCTATATACTGCCTATAGTATATGGTTGCCCCATAGTGTAGATGGAGTTCAGTGGCTTTCAGAAAGCTGTTGCAATAGAGCTCAAAGGTCATGAAAAGTTGTTGTGGTCTGGTTCTGATATCACAATGATACTACAACAAATTTCTACCTTGAACCATGCCAATCTCCTTCAAGTGTGCCAGTGACCTCTCACAAACTGAAGTGGAGACTTAATGTCTGCACTGGTGGAAGGATTAACAGCCATGGATGGGTGGTAAAGGAGATTGTCGGGAGGTGGAGAGGGGGCTAGAGCAAGAATGCTTGCCACCCTCTACCAATCCAATTCACTGGTACATGCTGTGAGGCAAACAGCTTGTTCACAATTTGGAATGGGCAGCAGACCGAGCATGTCTGTAGCTGCACAGTAAAGCCAAAACCGAGCATTCTGGCTTTTTTTTCTGTTGCAGAAACCATATACTATATAAGACAGTTTATGGGTAACCACACACAGCAAGGCTGTGTTTCCATCTCAGGTCTGAGATGACATCAGGGATCTCTCAAGCTTCACTCCTGAGGTCCCTACCATGTCATCTTAAACTCTCAATGGAAACATGGCCTTGTGTATGGTTACCCATACACCACTTTACATATTGTGATGGAAGGCTAGTACCCCTAAGTTTACTCACAGAAGAAAGTTGTTTAGAGCCTACTCAGAATTAAACAATGAGGTTATTACTCATGAACACTGCTTACTTGGCTGGTCACATTTGCAAATTTTAACTGAGGCTAATATTGCAGATAACTTGGTGATAACTATCCTAAACCTTCAGAATTAAAGAGGTACTTGGCACTAAATTTTGGAGGTGTAAAAACTAAATGGCTCAGTAGCAATCTTCAAAAACAACTAAAACTGAGAGATCAGTTATGGTACAAGTTTAAAATCTCTCACCTGAAAAGTCATTGGGATGAGTACAAAAAAGCCAGAAACAATTGCAATAAGAGGATATTTAAAAGCCCTACACTGTAATCAACAACTTGAAAAATCCCTCAGAGTTCCTAAACAATTCTGGAATAATATAAAATGAATCATGGGACAAGCAAATCAGCCTTCAACAAATACATTCAGCACAGATATAAATATATGAAATTACCTGCCGAAGAAGGTCATTACAGTCTACTGAGTCTGCATCTGGTGTCACATGGTTCTCCGCCACCATAAGATGGATCAAACTGCAGTGATCCCCTCAAAACAGTCAATGCTTTTAATGATTTCTTCTCAGACTTTTCAGCCTATTCTAAACCCAGCTCAAACACTGTATCAGCTTAACCTTCACTGATCTACCCATTCAAGATTCTGTCAAGACCCACTTGTTACCCAAAGGTGTTAGACTTAAGGAAGTGCTTAAACTTCTTAAGGGTTTGACTGTTGAAGAAGGCACAGGGCAAGATGGTTTTGAATGCAGATTTTTAAGCAAATTGACACTGGAATTGTGACCCCCCTCCCTTAACTACGATTTTCAATATGACACTGGCCACCAGTATTGTCGAAGATGTCAGGAAACCTGCTCACGTAACCTCTATCTTTAAGGCTGGGGACCCCACACTGATAGCAAATTATTGCCCCACATCAGTAATATCTCCTGTGGGTAACTGATAGAAAATACCATGTCTTTGCACTTCCCTGGCTACCTTGAAGACAGTAAACTACTGTCCGGGCATCAACATGGTTTTAGAAAAGTCATAACACCAGTATAGGTTTGATCAATTTCACTAATGATGTCTTTTTTCAAAAGGCATGTTACATACAAAAAGCTGTCGCTTTATATACTAGTCATATTAACATCATTCATGACACCAGCACTGACATCATAAAAAAGTGCATATAGTGATAAAGTGTCCATATATCTAATATATAGTATCTAATAAAAACAGCGTCAAAATAGTGTATGAAACCATCTCTTCTATACAATGAGTTATAACACTTCCCAATATTCAGTGTGGTTGAAAAATACATTAGTGGGGTGTTACAGCTATAAGAAATGTACATATTGTAAGGTCATAGCAGAAGGGAAGAAATTAACAAATCTGCATAATAACAGAGAATATGAGATTAGACAATACATAACATGCGAGTGTACGGGTGTGATCTATGCAGCCACGTGTTCATGTGGTGCGTACTATATAGGAAAAACAAAACAAAAATTTAAAGAAAGAGTTAGGGAACATTGCTGAGTGATTTTGAATCATGATGTGAAGTATGCTACAGCTTATCACATCATGAACTCTGGCAGCGAGGGAGCACACACTTTCAAATTCACAGCATTGACAGAGTGTGTAAAAACCCAAGGGGGTTATAACCAATTGGTATTATAAAGAGAACATTTCTGTATCTACACCCTGGCTGTAATAAAATATTTTGGGCTGAATGTAAGCTTTGACCTGTCCCCTTTCTGAAAAATAGGAAGAGCTAGTAAACACTAAAAATATAAGGAAAAGAAAGGGATGGGGTGAATCGATTTGCACCTATTTCTCTTTAGCAAAGAAAAACAGAATAAGGGGCTGGTTTTAATAAAACAGTGAAACAATTGGTAAGGTGAGATCTTTACAGTGGTTATTTGAGATGCACATGTGTTAATATATGCATATTTTTTCTACTATTCTTTCAGATTCAACTGCTGTACAACATCTGTTTTGATATGGCTGTCCACAAGGGAATATCAATTAGGCACCTGGGGCCTGATTCCCAGATGAATGCTGCAACTCACTGGCGTATGCGAGTTGCATCATTCACCGCTATGCCGTGGACCCTGCACCATATTCCAGAACAGGCAGGGTCCCTGGCACTTACGCCTTGTAGCATTGTCAGGGTTGTGCCACAGGAAGGGCGCACCCGACCTGGGTGCCACAAGCCACCAATGGCAGGGCAGAGCCCCTCTGAGCCCAGCAATGTGCCCGCAAACCCCTGTGGGCCATGGGGGTGTCAGCTGAGTGGCACAGGCATGGGGGCAGTGGCACAGCATGGGCCCGGGTGCCAATGGGTGGCACCTCGGTATTGGGGGGGTTGCTCTGTGTCAGGGGAGTCTGTGCGGCATGGCCCCTCCCGTCCAGAACTGCTCTGAATCTAAAATGGGTTCAGGTTCACTTTGTACCTCGCATTTTTTGGGATAACCAATAGGTAATATCCTCAACATGGACTCCCTCATTCCTGAACATCACTGTAACATTTTTGATCAGTGGTTTTGTTAAAGGGATTACTAAGAAGGGAGTCCATGTTGGGGAGAATGTTACCCGTCCATAACGTTCCCAAAACAAATCTAATAAATAAGCAGAGTGAAAGCTGACATTATAATTGTCTTCTCCCGCGATGTTAATAAAAGCAAAAACACCTCTGGGAGAAAAGTGTAAAGAGTCTTTTATGAGAAATTTTCCCACATAATATCTGTCTGGTCTTTCTGCTAGACCACCTTTATATCTTATGCGCACAGCATTGCACCTAGGAGCAGCCTCTCTTTTAGCATGAGAAATTAATGCAGACATTAGAGGTTTGTTAGAGTTTAGCTTGCCTTCTAATTTGTTATCTATAAATTCAGTGACCACACCAGTAGAGGGGCCATTTTTAAAATCCAGACCCATAGATAGTGTCTTATCAAGAGGTCCATTTTCATTTAACCTTTCTGTTGGATCCCCTTGAGATCCACTTGGTTTCCACTCTGTGGACGCACTATGCAAGTTAAGCAAGGAATCCCAAGCCAAATCTGGAGTCCAAACCCCTTTTTCCGTTTTCTCCCAGCCAGCAGCCAAAAGTGCACTTTGAGGTGACCAAGTGTAGTCATGTACTTATTTATTTATTTATTTTATTTTGCTTTTGGTAACCGGGTAAGTGCGCTAGGCATAAGAATGCCTATTTTCAGGCACGACTTGAGAGTCTGTCCGTTTTAATTTCAGAACCTGTGGTACCTCGGTACTAATATTTGAAATGGTGTGGCCAATTGCTGTAGAGGTGTTTTTCTGCTTTGCAACGTCTGATTGTGGGGTTGTCGGTCTACAAAAACTAAATTCTGTCACTCCATCTTCTTTATTTGCCTCAATTTGGTACCTAATAAGTGACGGCAAGGCTGTAACAATATCAACTGCTCCAGTTGGTTTAAATATGAACCCAGCTTCTTTTGACAAATGCTCCGGTTTGAACACAGTCTTTTTTAGTGAGTTACAAACAGTTACCGGCATTGGAGCCCCTTGCGGGGAAGCTTATAATCCCACCAAAAGGACTGGAGCCTTGCAAGTCTATTGGCTTTTGGCACTCTCCAAACTCTGAGATTTCACTGCCAGCCTCTCTGAGAACATAAATTTTTTTTTACAAACAATGAGTCAGACTTCAACTCACACGCACTCTGGAGAGTGTTTTTCGGCTTCACTTCCGCATTCTCGCTGTCAGACTGAACGCTCCATTTGACAGGGGTGTCGGTCATCAGCTGAGCAACTTCAGAGCAATTAGACTCATACTCCGAACCATCAGGATCCTCCACTTCCGAAGCCTTAAAGGAATTCCCAACGTTTATTACTGAAGCAGCCAAGTTTTGAGAAATAGCTAAGGACTCTGTTGTAGAACTTGCCTCGTGAAAAATCTCCTCTCCATCCATATCCAAAAGACCTTTTAACTGAGAATCAGACTCTATTAGCAGTGCAGCCTTCCCGCCTGCTACACCCACATCCTTCACCTCACACAGCTCTCCTGCAATGACCATCTCACAGCAAGACGGCCTGTCCTCCTACTGGCAAGAGTAGGGGAATTTCCCCAGCGTCCTGGCCAAATTTCCCTCATTCACTAAAAATACCACCAACAGTTTAATCTGGTTCAAGGTCAGCTGGCATTCATCTGTATCCCCCTCTCCCAGGTCATGCCTGAAAATAGGGAGGATTTGTCTAGTGCACTTACCCGGTCAACAAAAACGAAATAAATAGATAAATATCACCTCTCTCTCCCTCCTTTGCTCTAAGGTACACATATTGCGCTCCATTAATCTGTCCTCATATGTCTTCTGCTGCAGTCCCTGCACCATTTTGGTTGCCCTTTTGGGGGTTTGATACTGTTCAGTGGTTGTCACATGTGGGTCCTGGTTGTTCCTTGGCATTCTCGGGTTCTGCACTGCTGTCTGCTCCTGTGTTCACATTCAGAGCTGTTTTTCCTTTGCATGTGTTCCTGGGCAGCCAATATTACCTCTGCACTGTGTTTCTGTGCCTGGTTGCACTGCCTACCTGGGAGCTATAGTCAGTGCAGTCTTATTTGCTATATTCAGTGCTGTCTTATTCCCAGGCTATTTTTGCCCTGCACTCCATGCCCAGTTTGCCCTGCTTCCTTTGCATGCTGCATTCAGTGGGTTTAGCACCGAGCTATTCCTTTTGAATATAGCAGGCATTTTGCTCCGGGCTAAATATTTCTATGCTTACAATTTAGCCACTTTAGGTGTTAGATAATTGAAAACTTAAATGCATGCATTCTTGAAATAGTCATAGAAACTGCCTAATAGAGAAGTACTGGTTATATAAATTGCAAGTTTTAGCCATGACCTGCCTCCCGACATGACTTCCCGGGTTGTCAGCATGATGCTCTGATGCTCGGCCTTAAGGCTTAATGTTTAGGGTCAATGAACCTAACAACATTGGTGATATTCTCTTCTCTAGCTTCAAACTGATAGGTGCTTAAAATTCAGCAGTTTACATAATTGAGAAATGTAATTTTAGAATGTCCAAATGTTTGGAGGCTTATAACCAAGTCATCTTAAAATCTAGAGATCTGAAACTTAGCACACATATGTATGGGCATCAATAATGTCACCACACAAAATCTGGTGCAATTTGGACAAACACCTTTAGTTTACATAGTTGTTAGCTGTCATTTTAAAATGTATGAATGTTTGGAGGGTTATAACCCAGTCCTGCTTCAAAATAGAGATCAGTAACTTGATACACTTCTGTATGGGCATTGGCAAAGTCACCATACCAAATGTGGAGCTAGCTGGACAAATACTTTTTAATTAGATGGAAATAACCAAAATCACAATTTAACATTTTAATAATTCTTTTTGCAAATCTTTTGTGGAAATTTTGTAAAATTTCCCAGAAACAGAATCATCATTTTGCCAGAATTTTGCTGGCTGAGATAAATTTTGCCCAGCCTTAATTCCAAGTGCTCATGGTATCAACAAAGATGGGCAACAAAGCCTTTGTTTTTGCTGTATCTAAGTTCTAGAATCTGCTACCAACAAACATTAAAGAATTATCATCTATTATATGTTTTAAATCAAATCACAAAACACACTTGTTAAAGACCACCTCAAGTACCTACAAATGCAAGTGATCATATGTTAAATTTTTTGTTAAATCTTAAGTATTGTAGAAATCCTTTGTATTCCCTAACCCCCCAGTTCTCTTGGTCCTGCTCCCTGAATCACAAAATTCCCCACTTCCCTAGCTGCTGTCTTCCTTGGCTCTACTTTTGGCCCACTTCACCTCCTTTGTCTTCTAATACAATTCAGTTTTACTTATCTCAGGCTTCACTGACTCTCCCAACTCCTAAAGCACTGCCCAGACCACACTACCTCCCACTGCCCCAGCCCCAGGCTTCCCTGACCTTCTCTGGCTCTCTCCATTCCCATAGCTGCTCCCTTGGATCACCCCAGCTCCCCATGCGCCGGGCTTGCCTGGCTCACCCAGTTCTCATGGCCCTGTCTTTGTTCCACCAAAGCTTGCCCCTGCTCCAGCCTGTCCTGCTGCATACAGCTCACCTCCCCTGTTCTCTTGGCCCTACCTCTGGACTACCCCAGCCCCAGACTGTTCTTCTCCACACTGAGCCACTGGGCCAGCACAGCCCTGGCATTCATGACAACAGCTGCAGCACACTGCTCATCTCACTTCAGTCTCTTGCCTATAATGATCACCAGGTCCAGTTCACTCTCCTCTACACTTGTACATATTTGTTTTTTAAATATTCATCCTTTAATAACCACCAGTATTATGAACCCTTTTTTGCAACCTTATTGTTAACTTCAAGAGACAGCAGCTATCTGCAACACTGCTGCAACCTTTTTGCAAATTTCAGAAGGTTGCTGATAGCTGCAAACATAGGTTGTGGTAGTGTTCCAACTAGCTGCAAGCACCTGCTTAGTTGGAATTCATACTTTTTGCAATCTTTTTTTGGCTTGCTGCAGTATATCAGCAATAGTTGAATAAATTTAAAAATATAGATATATAGATAGATAGCTAGATAGCTAGATAGATAGATAGATAGATAGATAGATATAGATATGCAGGTGTATACAGGTGTATCCAGAAGTGTTTATGGTGTATCAAACCAACTCTAGCCTCAATTGGGGATTGTGATGTTGCTTGTAGACAAGCTGCCAAAGCATATGAAGACCAAGTCACAGAGAATCCTGTTTTTATCCATGAAGGTTTTTCTCCCTTGGAAGAGCAGACCAGTATCAGTCCTGTCCCTGCCACCTCCAAATGGACACAATCTCCCCCAGGACTTACCCAATCTGACATATTGCCCCATGGATCGTGCCCCATGAAAAGACCAGGAGGTGGAGAGTCATCTTCCCTCCCCGAGACACATATCCAGAAATTGGAACAGGTGTCCTAGGCAATGGCATTGCCTGAGGAGGGCATGATGGGCTACATTATGCCTGCCCACCCCTTTCATGTTTTTCCCCCAGCCCCTTGCTGCAGCAGGCATCAGAGCATGCCAGATGGAAGCAGACATGGGCTGTATCAAACTGGTAGCACCCTCCATACCTGTTGCTTGATTCTGCACTATCACCAGGCCCCCACCTGGTGGCAGTCAGTGGTGAAGCAGCAAGCATCCTCTCCCCAGGAGAGGAAGTGCCCTTTAGATGCTTGATCTTTGCCACCGGCCAACCCCTTGCAACCTGAGTCCACTTCCGAGCCCAGCTTGCCAGCATGGCAGGTAGTAGTTCTAGTATTGAGCCAGTGTGTCCAAAAATCCTGTTTTCAGGCAAACCACTTCTGTGGAAAAGTATAAGGGGAAGGTTACTACAGGAAATATCTGAAATACAAGTTGAATTCTATCCACTGTTATATTTTTCAACATTTTCTGATTGACATCAGTACTACACAGTCCCGATATGTGAATGGAATCCATTCACATATCGAGACTGTAATATGTCATGGTATAATCTACACATTCATTGGCTCACGCTGGACCAATGGGTGTATAGCTGTACTGTATGCTGTCCGTTGGGTGGGTGGCCAGGTGGTTTGCAGGTGGGGAGCTGCCACCTGCCGCTGACCCGGGGGGAGAGCTGGGTGGCGGGTCTGAGTGGGCGGGTGAGGAGAGGGGTACCACTGGACCACCAGGGAGATTTTTATTCCAGCTAAGCGTGCGATCGTGCTGGGATCGGTCCACTGGACCACCAAGGATAATAATAATAATACTAAGCCCGCGATCAGGCTGTGATCGGTCCACTGGACCAACAGGAATAATAATAATACTAAGCCTGCAATCGGGCTGGGGAGCAGGTCCACTGGACCACCAGGGATAATATTGTTTGTACAAAGCTCACAATCAGGCATTGGGGTGCTTTGCTGCCGAGGGGCAGGGGGGTCGTCCCCAATGGCTGCCACCTGGCAGGGTCCCAGGCGCAAGTCACTGGGGATTGGCGCACCTGCGTGCAAATGGGGCCATAATGACATGCATAAGCATATTTTACTTTTTATTCAGTGGCCGGGATATAATGGCCCCATTTGCATACCCACCACAGAATATCATGGTTCCTGTGCCTAGCGCATCCGCACTTGTGCTGGCGCATCCCCCTGCTCCTCAGTTGCCACTTGCACTGGCACAGTGCCACTGCACCATGCGCATTGCGGGTGTCCACAGTGCCATATTCAATGGTGCTGAGCCATGGCGCAGCACCACTGAATATCACCCAGATCACTCACTGGCACATCCTAGTTGCGTTGCGCCCAGGTTTGCGCCCCAGCCTGGCACAGTTTGAATATCCCGGCCACTGAATAAAAAGTAAAATACTAATGTTAATAATAATAGAATTAAAGGACAAAGAACCTCCATGTGAAGACACTGAAGCAAGGGTTACCCTGGAAGGGCATTGGCAGTAAAAGCAAGTTCCTAAGAAATGCAAAATTGCACATTCCCAAATAATGCTAAGCATCATGGGAAGTACATGCAAATCATCATGAAAGCATTTAGGCTGGTGCTGGTGCTTACCACGACACAAACCAGTAAGACTAATTTATGGTTGGTTCCTCCTTCACCGGGGTAAGCTACAGATGTGGTACTCTGATAAGTCTTAACATGGATTGTTGCAGATTGTGTCAGATGCCGTTTGGCATCATACTATCCTGCTTGAAACTGAATCAGCTGAAGATGTTTTCTTGTGATTTGCACATACTTCTCATGATGCTTTTCGTTATAGGGGTATGTGTAATTAACATACTAACATACTATTTGCCAGCAGATTAGGCCTTATGGTCTATCGAGTCTGCTCGAACCTAGATCCTTAGTTGGGTGCCGAGACCCTCCCATCCCTTGTGCTCCAGAAACCCCTATCATCCATCCCCACCCCCCTGGGACAGGCCATCATCTGATACATCCACTTTCTGTGTCTGTCCCACCCTCTCTTGAAGCCCTCCACTGTGGATCTCTGAACCAGCTCACCAGGCAGTGCATTCCAAGGGTCCACCACCCTCTCAGTGAAAAACCTCCTCCTCTTTTCCCCCCTCACCCTTCCACCTTCCAACTTCAAACCATGTCCTCTGGTGATACCTCCTGCTTTAGTCTAAAGATCCCATCCATGTTTACTCCTATTTATTCCCTTGAGGTACTTGAAGACCTCAATCATGTTCCCGTCTCCTCTCCTCCAATGAAAACAGGCAGGCTCCTCAAGTCTGTCCTCGTAAGTCAAATCCCTAGCCCTCGTATCATCTTTGTTGCCCTCCTCTGTACCCTCTCCAGGAGCTGTATGTCCCTCTTCAAGTGTGGTCTCCAGTACTGTACACAGTACTCAAGGTGTGGTCTAACCAGTCCATTGTACAGCGGCAGAATCACTTCCTTGCTCCTAGAGGTGATCCCCCTGGCGATGCATCCCAACATCCTGTTTGCCTTGCTAGCTGCTCTCCTGCACTGCTCAGAGTTATTCATACATGTATCCACCATGACCCCTAGGTCTTTTTCCCCTGTTGAGGCTTCCAGCAATTCTGAATTTCTTTTGTAAAATGATACGCAAACAATAACATGTTAAAGCTGTATATTTCTTAAAGTACTGTACAAAATTATTAAGGGCAAATAAGCTAAAACAATTTCTATTACTACTTGCCAGATTAGAGAGACTGATGAAAAAGAAGGATACGTGAGAGAGAGAGAGAGAGAGAGAGAGAGAGAGAGAAATAAAGTTTTGAGATAAGTTTTAACAAGTGCAGTAAAATCGATTTGAAGAACATGATGAGAGAGTTTATTTCAACCCAGAGGGGCAGAGAAGCAAAAGAAATGACCCTTAGATGACAAGCATTTGTAATTTGCTTTAAAAGCTGAATGATTTTTGCATTCTCTTATTCTTCATAATTCACAGTTTTTTTATGCGGTTGCTTATTGTTTATTTTGCGTAATATATGGCATGCAAGTGTTTGGCAGAAAGCTGTCATATAAATAAAAAAATATTTCATCCCCAAATATTTGCATAATATTGTGTTTATTTTTAATTTTTCTTGTTTATCTATCCAGGAAAGCAATTTCTGAAGAAAAAGGAAATCACTCCAAACAAAGACTTTCTATTCCTAATATGGTAAAATCATGTGTGTTCAATTCTAAATAATTTGTTTATTTCACTGTTGTGGATTCTGTTTTATTAGTTGTGTAGTCTCTTATTTTGTGACTTAGAAAGATAAACTGTGTCAGCAGATAAGGGCCGCTTGGACCACCCAGCCTGTTTTCATTTTTTTTTCCAACTTTATTTATTTATTTTTTTGATGCAGATGCTGCTTGATCTATGGCACAGCCCCCCTTCCCACACACACACAATTCCCTTTTGCCCATCTCAGGCATGTTTGAACCCCACCACTATTTTCGCCCGACTACCTATGCTGGAAGGCTATTTCAGGCATCCACCACCGTTTCTGTGAAGAAGTACCTTCCTCACATCTCTCTTTTACTCCCTTCAGCTTCATAGCATGCTCCCTTGTTCTACAGCACCTTCTTTCTGAAAAATACCCCTCCTGTACCTTATTGACCCACATGAGGAATTTAAGGATCTCTATCATTGCACCTTCTCCTCCAGGGTGTACATATTTATCTCCTTAAGCCTCTCTTTGTAGGGCTTTTGATGCAAACCCTGCACCATTTTGGTACCCTCCTCTGGACCACTTCCACTCTATGTCCTTTCTGAGATGTCTCCAGAACTGGACATAGTACTCAAAGTGAGGTCTTACCTGTGATCTATATAGCGGCAGCACCACCTCCCGCTTCCTGCTGGTGATACCCCTTTCTATGTACCCCAGCATCCCACTAGCCCTCCCGAGTACCCTGTCACATTGATGATTACTCCTAGGTCTCTTTCCTGCTTAGTCTTTAGCATATCACTCCACCCATTTTGTACTCCACTCCCAGATATCTATAGCCCAAGTGCATTATTTTGCATTTTTTTTGCATTAAAACCCATCTGCCATACCCTTGACCACTCTTCTAGTCTTTTTGGATCCCTGCCATCCTTTTCATCCCCCCCAAGAGTCCACTCTATTGCAGATCTTGGTGCCATCCGCAAAGAGACAGAGCTTCCCTTCTAGTTCCTCCATTATATCATTTACAAAGACATTTAAGAGGACCAGTTCCAGCATTGATCCCTTAGGTACCCTGCTGGTCACCTCTCTTCCTCAGAGTGAATTCCATTTACCACTACCCTCTGGCTCCTATCCCCTAACCAGTTTCTTACCCAAGTTACCACCTTATTACCCACCCCAAGTTACTCAGCTTGCTTACCCATCTCCTATGTGGAACAGCATCAAAAGTCTTGTCGAAATCAAGGTAGGTTATATCCACCACTCCTCCCTGATCCAACTCCTTGATCACCTAGTCAAAGAAATCAATCAGATTTGTTTGGCATTAACCCCATGAAACCATGCTACTTTAGATCCTATAAACTGCTGGATACAATATATTCCACAATCCTTTCCTTCAGTAGTGGTTCCTTTAACTTACCCACCACCGATGTCTTACTGACAGACCTATAACTGTCAGCCTGTTTCTTACTACCTTTTTTGCAAAGTGGGACCACATCTGCCCTTCTCCAATCCTCTGAGACCATGCTGGTCTCTATGATCTGTTAAACTGGTATATCGGAGGTGTTGCTAGTACCTCCTGGATCTGCCTCAGCACCCTTAGATGCACTCTGTCTTGCCCGATAGCTTTGTCCACCTTCAGGTTAGCAAGTGCCTTCCAGACTCTCTCTTCAGAAAATGAAGTACTGTCAGTTTCCCTCCCATCAAAGCTCCTGGTACCTTTTCACAGTACCTCCCCTTCCCCTTCTACTGTGAGGTATCATGTCAATTCATTACTGTTAATTCGCTCCATGACAATTCGCTCCCTCTCACCTGCACATTTGAAATACTGCAGCAAGATTTTATTTGTATTTTTGGATACTTCTCTATTACTAACTCACTTTGCAGTGGGAAACGTGAATTTTTCTGGAACTGTTCCCGAGTTCTGAAGGGGTGAATTGTCATGGAGCGAATTGCCAGTAACAAATTGTCATGCAGCCCTACTGTGAACACTGAGCAAAAAAGATGTTTGTCTTTTCTTGATCCACTTCCGTATGGTCACCCACTCACTCATTAACCATACAATCCCTCCCTTTGACTTCCCCTTTTCACTAACATACCTAAAAAATGTTTTGTCCTCTTTTGCTACTCTCTGAACTACTTATCCCTCAGTTTGCACCTTTGTACTCCTTTCTGTTTTGCCTTCCTTCCCTTTATTTCCCCTGATACACATCCATATCCTCCTCTCTCTGAGGGACACATCAATTCCCGATGAGCATTCTACACATGACAACTTGCTCAGGGCTACGAGCACCAGTGTCAATTGCCTCCCTGAACAATTTGCTCCCAGTTTGTGCCCACTGGAGTTTTTTTCTATTATATTTATGCTGGGGTGAATTGCCAGGGGATGATTTGTTCAAGGGCATGGTTTATGCCGAAGCTTTCTGAGTGCTAACCTTACTTTTGCTGTTTTGGCATGTGCGGTTTATGACTTCACTATTTCTGATTCTTTTTCTTTCTTTTTTTTTTTACAAATGAGCCATTGTATAATAGGAATAATGCAATTCAGGGTGTGTGTTGTGCTGGGATAACACCACGCCTGGGATATTGGATGCACTTGGCCTGCGGCCCAGGCCCAACCACCCAGGTGGCGGTTATTCCAGCATGACACAATTCCTGTTGCAGCATTATTCCTAATGTACCACGCCTGTTATTCTCCAGTAGCTGCTTAATTCCTCATGCTCTTTTACTGTGCTCTTTTTCCTTAGCGGTGATTGACCGCTACCCCAGGTCAAAACTCTGAATCAGAAATAGTGCAGTCATAAACCGCGCATGCCAAAACAGCAAAAGTAAGGCTAGCACTCAGATAAAATAATGACTGCGAGTGCTACCTTGCTGAAACTCAAACACTTCCAAAAATGTATGTTACCGGGGGGCTCCACCCTCCCCCCACTCCCCCGCAGGGGTGAAACTCGAGGATGAGGAGGAGAAACTTGGGAGGGGATTGCTACAGTGAAGGGTGGTGGAAGAACAAGGAAAAAATACACACTAGGCAGTAAAAAGAAAAACACACTGCAGTTGGAAGACTAGCAACAGAACCGTGGTCTCTGAGACAGCCCACTGGCAGAGCTGCTCCTGCACTCAGCTCCTTCACCATCAAAACAGCTCTTTGAGATACCCGGCAACTTACACTTTTGTCCTTCCTCAGATCTGACAACAGCTACAGGGGAAGTGGTAACTGACTTTCGCTACGCTAACCATGTAGCTGTTATCACATTTGCTATTCTGACCTCATTATTCTCGCTGCACTATATTAACCAGGTAGAGATTGATGCAACTGGCTGGATAGCTTCTAAATTTGGGAAATATTTCAGTAGACGTGCCTTCTCCACTGACCAGTAGAATGGAACAGTTGACCAACACACTATCGCTAAACCCCAAACCTTCCCACTTTTCAAAGGCTGTTGCTTGATTAGCTCACATTATTTATGTTGATACCCTTTCACTGAACGCCCTTACCTTACCTGTCAGTCTAATATTCATTCACATGGAATACTAACATGTGCTTTACTTTCAAGTCTCACTACTGCCTTCGTTTACAAAGTGGGGTAAGTAATGAGAAATGACAGGACATTGATAGTGCTGTGACAACTGCATAGGGGCATAGTAAGGCATAAGGCCAGAGGCTGAGTGCCTTCCACCTTTGGAAGTGCAGTTGTCACAGTTCTACTAATGCCCCGGAGTGCCTTATTGTGCTTATAAAATGGATGTGTGAAAAACATTTAAAAAAAGTTAAAAAATAAACAAAAATTACCCATTGGTAGTACTATTACCATGCATGTGTCCTAGCTAATCAGGATGCAGGGATTTCCCTACTCATTTGATAATATCCCATATCACCTGCAACTGTCATCCCCTTATGCGCTGAGTGAGTAACTGTCTTCCACTATTGCCAAAAACGTTCTTGTACTATAACTTGCTTTTGTGTATGCTATTGGAACCATCACTTGTATGTCCTATTGTGCTGTGTTATAAACTGTGTGCTGTGTATACCCTGTTGTTACAAGGGACCCCCATGAAAAAGAGATATTCTATATTATGGAGTCCTCCAGTCATCTGTTCTCTTTTTAATAGTACAGGGGACAAACAAGTAATGAAACATGGTCCCAAAAGGCTTATTCATCTGAGAAAGCAATTTGGACAAAATGTTAACAATTGTGTGCTGTTCTTTACTTAAAATGTAAATAAACTGAGGCAATCTGTATTTCATGTTGATGCACACTGACCTTTTGTTAATCCAGAATGCCCAAATGAGATGCAACATCCTGTTTTCTGTTTTTTTTTTTTGTGGCTTCCTGGAAGGCTGAGAGCACAGGGAGGTCAGTGGGCTGTAGATGGGAATGGGATTCAATCCTGCTGTTTCCTGTGTCACAGTTTAATGCTTTAACCATCTGACTGTGCTGTCATCCTGAAAACATTATGTGGCAGTCATGATCACAAATGTATACTAAAACAAATCTATAAGCACTTTAAGCATTTTTCACATTGTAAAGCACTTGCTTGATTTCAGCCAATCAATGCACAGAGCCACTGTACCCCTTTTACTGTGTTCAGCGGTCTCTCGATCAGGAACATTGGGAGTGGCCCGTCCACTCTAGAGCTGTGGATATGATGGGCTTTATTTAACTTTTGAAAGAAAAATAAGACTGGCAACTTATTATAAGTTACTGTAGTTAATACTAGTGCTTTAAGTTAATAGGGCCTCTCCTGGGTGTCTCTCACGGTATAAACAACTGCAATCATGAGAGTTGGGCAACCCAAACCATGTGACTCAGCTTTCTTTTGGGGTTCTTTCACTGACACCTCACCTTTTGGAGTAACCTGTACCACAAGAGACACACAGAAATGCCTGATTAACTTAAAAACAACATATAGCCACCCAACCAAACACATTTACATTTAAAAAAAAATAGAATCTAGCATGCATTTCAGAACAAATATGTCAGAACAAGCTGCTTTTGGTGTTTCTCCAATGCAAGTGGGAGAAAAAACACAGTGAAACAAGCAAAGTAGTAAGCCTACTCATAGACATAACCAGTATAGTTGATTTCAAAAAAAGATTTATTTACTCGCAAATCTCAAAGAATCTTTTCCATATCATATGGATTACAAACTGGAACCAGCAGGGAGACCTGTCTAACACCCTGGTACTTCACCTCTTCACAACATCCCCTGAAGAAGCCTAATAGTGATGATTATTGCAGGGTAAAAACTCCACCTCAGGGAAATCCACTCACTCACTCAGCCTACAGCCAAAAGGCAGACTTCATGTTGGTCAAAACCCTCTAATGTGTTGTGGTGCAAACCAATAGAACCCTGCAACATTAACTAAAGGCAGGAGAAGTGATGACATTTACCATTCATTTGTTCATTTACAACTGTTGGCTGGGAGAGGCATACTGAGCCAAGAAGCTAACTTCTAGGAGTGACCTGATGTGGGGGCTACGGGGGAGATGAAAACCCAGAAGTGCATCACTACACCCTCTGCGTGTCTATTAAAGAGTCTCACCAACAACAACAACAACAAACAAGCATTTGTCAATGCTGAATGTTTGCTTGCTGGTATTAGCACTGGAAATGCAGGAGTTAGACAGATGCAGAGTGGGAATGGCAGTGAAGTATTGAACTTCACGGCAACCCCACCTCCACCCTGCAAAGACGGACAGGCATTGGGGTATGCGTTTGGGTTGTCGCCCATAACGTTTATGCCATTTCACCTCATCCCATCCTGCAGACATTGACAAGTGTTGAGGTGTGCCTTGGGGTGTTCGGCTTTACAGTCACCCCACTCCATAAGGACATATGCTGAAATGGGTGCAATATAGGAGAATGGGGTGAACTCTGGGGCCGAAATCCAAGGCACACCGATGCCTATCACTGGCTGCAGGGTGGGGTGGGTGGAATGGCATGAGCATTATAGTCAGCAATCCAAAGGCACTCCCTGATGCCTGTCAGTCTGTACAGGGTGGGACATTATGATTAGAAACCCTAATGCCCTGGGCATTTGTTGGTATTTGCACTACAGATTTTCAACATGGCCATTTTGTGACCGCCACCTCATGAAAGCATTTGGGACCTCTTCTCATGAACAGTGGAACTGTGATTTTGTCAATGTGTCCCGAACTTTGAGTTTCCACAGCGACCGTGCCATTGTGTGCCAGATGTACAAAAACACAGATCGGACAGGATGTGAAGAAAGACAGCTGTACCATTCATAGGGAGGTGTGAAGAGATGGCAATGTTGAAAATCTGTAGTGAAAATATAAAAAATGCTCAAACTTTTGAGCATACGTAGAAACTGAGCAACGCATGTGTGTAACAGTCATTTAATGGAATTATTTCACAAAATTTTCAACACAGGCAATTTGTGACCTCTGCTCATGAACACTGTCACTATGATTTTCTTAATCTGTTCCGAACATTGATTTCCCACAGCAACCGCGTTATTCTGTGCCAGATGTGTAAATGCATATTTCGGGCAGGATGTGAAAAATGACAGCTGTACTGTTCATAAGAAGGTCTGAAAAAATGCCAGTGTTGAACATCTGGAGTGAAAATACTATAAATTTGCGAAGTTAAGAGAGTGCATGGAAACTGCACAATGCACACTTGTAACACACTCATTTTATGGACATTTGTCACCAAATTTTCAACATAGGCATTTTAGGACCTCTGCTCATGAACAGAGTCACTATGATTTTACATACAAACATACTGTATGAACATACGAATCTGCCAGCAGAACACACCAATCGGTCTATGTAAGTCTGCCCGAGTGTGCAGCTAGCACCCTAGATTGCAGCTGCCCCAGCCTTCTCCCCCTCAATTCCTCATATACACATAGGGACTAATGATCTCACCAGCCTGTCAGTTGAGGAGACCAAGGAACACCTGACCAGGCTGGGTGACAAACTATCATCCATTTCGTCCAGCATCTCCTTCTCTGAGATCCAGCCAATCTGGGAGAGGGGACAGATGGACGGAAGGTCAGAGTAGGGGAGATAGGGGAGCTAAACATGTGGCTCAAGGGCTGGTGCCAGGAAAAAGGACACCAATTTGTAGGGAGCTGGTAACAGTTTTGGCAATGAAAGTTCTTTAAATTAGATGGACTGCATCTGACTAAGGAGGGAGTCAGTGCATTGAGGCAGAAGTTTGACGTCTTTGCAGAATATTTAAACTAGCAAATGGGGAGAGGGGTACAGCACCGCGTATGTCTAATGGAAAGAACACCCCTCCCCCCTCAGCTAGTGGTCAAACAGGAGTTCAGCATGTCTAATGGAAAGAACACCCCTCCCCCCTCAGCTAGTGGTCAAACAGGAGTTCAGCATGTTTGCAGTTCATTTGCATCACCAGATAAGCAAAAAGGTCCTGCTCTCAATACGATGCACAGGGGAAACGCCAGACCTCACCCAACAACTAACACACCAAAATTTGGCCAATGGAAAATCATATACACAGATGCTCGTAGTCTGGGAAACAAGATCCCAGACCTGCAGGCAATAATGACAGAGGCTAAACTGGACATAGTAGCAATTAACGAGATGTAGTTTGCCAGTAACCACACCTGTGAGACGTCAGTACCTGGCTATGTACTGTTCAGAAGAGACCAAGGTGCAAAAGGAGGGGGAGGAGGCCCTGTATGTTAATGAAAATATCAAAGCTACAGAAATTCAGAATACACATAAGGAGCCAGAAGAACTGTGGGTCACTCTGGAAACAGAAAATGGGACAGCCATACAAACTGGGGTTGTCTACAGGCCCCCAGACCTGGGGGAGGACATAGACACATTACTGTTAGAAGATATTCAAAACATGACAGACAAAGGGGAGGTTTTGATAATGGGAGACTTCAACATGCCAGATACAGATTGGTCAATACCAGCAGGAACATCTGCCAGAACTAGACATATGGTGGATTCCCTGCAGGGGAGGGCCTCAAACACTTGGTACAACAACCCACAAGAGACAGGGCTATCCTAGATCTAGTACTGACTAACAGGGAAAGGATCACATATCTCCAGGTAGAAGGTCATCTGGGGGCCAGTAACCATCACATGGTATGATTCAGTTTGGCCACTAGAACTAAATCATTCTATCCTAAGGCAAAAATATGGGACTTCAGAGGAGCTGACTTTGACAAGATGGCCAACAGAGTTAAGCTAGCCTTGGCAAAATGAAATACAGGTGAGGGGGTACAGGCAAAGTGGGCAAGCATTAAGGATGCAATACTTGAAGCAACATCCTATTGTATTAGGGAGAAAAGGAAGTGCAAAAGAAGAAGGAAACCACTTTGGTTCTCAAAAACAGTGGCAGAAAAAGTCAGAGCCAAAAGGCTGGCCTTCAGGAAATATAAGAGAACGCAGAGGGATGAAGATAGGGAGGATACCAAACTTCCGTAAGGGAAGCAGGGAAGGCAGTAAGGCAGGCAAAGGCCCAAACTGAGGAAACACTAGCACAAACAGTAAAAGAAGGTGACAAGGCTTTCTATAGATACATTAGTGAAAGAAGACAGTCCAGAGGGGGTATGGCTAAGATCAAAGGAGATAAGGGGCATGTGAGGAGGACGACCATGTAAAAGCATCTTTCCTAAATAGATACATCTGCTCAGTATTTACTGAAAAGAAGGTAGGGCGGGGCCCACAGCTCAGCACCATGGACACAGGGGGGAGGGAGGGAGGTGTGCACTAGTCTCTTCACAAAATAAAAGGCCCTGCAAGAGCTCGATAAGCTTGGGGTGGACAAGGCAATGGGACCTGATGGCATACATCCCAGAGTACTAAAGGAGCTAAGGGTGGAACTAGCAGAGCCATTATCAGAACTGTTTAGTGAGTCTCTGAGCACAGGAGAGGTCCCAGAAGACTGGAGAAGGGGTCATGTGATCCAGCTCCACAAGAGTGGTAGCAGGGAGGAGGCAGGGAACTACAGACCAGTCAGTCTTACCTCAGTAGTGGGCAAGATTATGGAGGCACTCCTTAAGGAAAGGGCAGTGCAACACCTGGAATCCATAGGAGCACAGGATCCAAGACAGCATTGGTTTACAAAAGAAATGTCCTGTCAAACTAATCTCACAGATTTCTTTGACTGGGTAACCAGAGTGGTGGACCAAGGGGGAGCAGTTGATGTCGCCTACCTTGACTTCAGCAAAGCTTTCGATACCGTTCCACATAAGAGATTGATTAATAAGCTGGGTAGGCCCGGGTGGGTCAGAAGTTGGTCAACTGGGTGGCAAACTGGTTGACGGGCAGAAAACAGAGTGGTGCTAAATGGTATACAGTCAGAAGAGATGCAAGTCACAACTGGGGTACCTCAGGGATCAGTCATGGGGCCAGTCCTCTTCAATATCTTCATCAGTGACATTGCAGATGGACTGGAGGGTAGGTTTGTCTGTTTGCAGATGACACCAAGATCTGCAACAGAGTAGATGATCCAGATGAGTGGGCAGAATGAGAAGAGATCTGGATAAACTGGCAAAATGGTCGGAAGAGTGGCAACTGGGGTTTAATGCAAAGAAGTGCAAGATCATGCATATAGGGAAGAGAAACCCTGAAGCCACCTATGGGCTGGGAGGGGAGTTGCTGTCAGTCACAAGGGAAGAAAGAGACTTGGGAATCATCATCACCGATGACCTGAAATCATCCAAGCAGACCATTAAAGCAAACCCTTTGAAGGCTGAGTGCTGAAGCACAGTGGTCCTGGCTATCTACCTGATGTAAAATAAATTTCAATTTACATTTACTTGACCGCTTCTTGGAGTGCTCACTTTTGAACTGCTTGGATTTTCTGAGGATTGCACCTCCTGTTTGAGTACTCACTCACCAGTGTTTGCGCTGTCCTGTCTTTTGTTTTTCTAGAGCAGTAAGTAAGGCTAGGGGGATGTCGAGGTGTATTAGTAGGGGTATCACAAGTTGGAAGAGGAGAGGGAGGTAATAATCCCTGCTTACAAGACACTGGTTAGGGCCCATCTGGAGTACTGCGTGCAGTACTGGAGGCCACACCTTCACAAGGACATTAACCAAATTGAGGCAGTCCAGAGTAGGGCAACCAAAATGGTGCAGGGACTGCATCAGAAAACATATGAGGACAGATTAATGGAACTCAATATGTATACCCTAGAGCAAAGGAGGGAGATAGGTGATATGGTTGAAACATTCAAACACCTTAAGGGCATTAACAAGGTGAAAGCATCTAACATGTTTCAATATAAGAAAAATAGCAGGACAAGAGGACACAGCATGAGATTAGAGGGAGGTTGATTAAGGGGTAATGTGAGGAAGTTCTTTTCCACAGAAAAGGTGGTGGACGCATGGAACAGCCTACCTCAGGAAGTGGTGGATGTGAATACAGTGCAGGGCTTCAAACAGGCATGGGATAGGCATAAGGGAGCAATACAGATGAGTATGAATAGATAGGCCATTGACAGAGCAAAGGCCGATGGCACATTAATAAGGTAGAAAAAGAAATGGGCCGACTGGATGGGCCTGGCGGTCCTTATCTGCCATCAACGTCTATGTTTCTCCCCCGCTTGTCCCAGCCCCTGCCCCCCTGATTCTTCCTCTTGCTTTATCCCACTCCTTCTTAAAGCTATTGACTATCCTACATGTTACCACCCCCTCTGGCAGTGCATTCCAACTAAACGCCACCCTCTCAAAGAAGTAGTGCCTCCTTGTGTCCTTCTTGAAACGTCCCCTTCCAACCTTAGTTCATGCCCCCTCATCTCTCTTCCACTCCTCAGTTTAAACACCCCCTCAGTGCTAGATTTATTTACCCCCTCAGGTATTTAAACACTTCAATCATATCCCCCTATTCCTCCTCTCCTCCAGTGTGTACATGTTCAGCTCCTTCAGCCGAACTTCATATTTCTTTCCTTCCATCCCCTTTAACATTTTTGTTGCCCTCCTTTGCTCCCCCTCCAGTAACTTTATACCTCTCCTCAGGTATGGCCTCCTGTATTGCACACAGTACTCTAGGTGTGGTCTGACCAATGATCTGTAGAGAGGTACAGTAGGATCACATTCCCTGTGTCTGGATGACAACCCCCTTGTGATGCACCCCAGCATCCTGTTTGCCCTCGCTGCTGCTCTCCTGCACTGGGACGAGTAGTACATGCTCCCAGTTACCATCACCCCTAGGTCCTTCTCCTCCCCTGTGATCCCCAACCAATAGTCCCTCTTCTGGTTCTTAGCCCCGAAGTGCATCACCTTACACTTCTTCTCATTGAATTCTAGCTGCCACTCCACCGACCATGTCTCTAGTTTGGTTAGGTCCCCTTGCAGTTTTTCCCATCCATCCTCTTCGTCCACCACCACCACCCACAATTTGGTATAATCTGCAAACAGACTAAACCTGCTCCTCACTCCATGTACTATATTGGAGATAAAGAGCCCAAATAGCACAGGGCCCAGCACTGACCCCTACGGCACCCCTGTTCGCTGCTCTGGGTGCCGAGAACTCCTCCACCTCCACCACCTTCTACACCCTCCCCTGTAACCAGTTCTCCATCCATTTAGTCAACTTTTTTTTCCCACCCCCACAGCTATCAGCTTCCCCCCAGTCTCCCATAAGGCACTGTATCATAGGCCTTACTGAAGTCCAAGTACTGGACATGTACCGCATGGCCTGTCCAACTCCCTTGTCACCCTGTCATAATTGTCTATTAGTTTGGTTTGACAAGACCTCTCTGAGACAAACACATGTTCCTGCCCATCTTGGAGGCCATTACTCTCTAGGAATGCCACCAGCCTCTCCTTCAGTATCGCCTCCATAAGCTTACCCACTATGGACGTGCGACTTACTGGCCGATAATTTCCTGGCTCCTTCCTAGGCCCACTCTTGTGTATGGGCACCACATGGGCTACCCTCCAGTCCTGGGGCACACACCCCGTTTCTAGGAAGGTGTTGAACAGATCTGCCAGTGGCTCAGCCAACAGCTCTGCCATTTCCCTCAGCACCCTGGGGTGGATGCCATCAGGACTTGGTGCCTTGTCCACCCTTACTGCCCTCAGCCCCTCTAGCACCCTACTCCCTGTAATCAATTTGTCCATCACCTTCTCCCCCATTTCCCCACCCCCAGCCCATTCTGGTAGTTGACCATCCCTCTCGTTAGTGAAAACAGAGCAGAAGTACTCATTTAGAATTTCCACTTGCTCCTCCCCCTCTTCCACCCAATCCCTTCCCCGCTTTATCCTCACAACATGTTCCTTGCACTATTTTCCCTGACATACCTGAAAAATGTCCTTTTCCCCTCCTTTTATGCCCTGTGCGGACCTTAATTGCCTGGAGGCCTTAGCTTTTTTCACCCTCCTGGCAACCTCCCTTGACCAACTCCCAAAAGCCTCCTTATCCTCTTTCTTCCCTGTTCTCCTGTACTTCTGGTATGCAGCCGTCTTTGCCTTCATCCCTTGCAGCACTTCCTTGTTCAGTCAGCATGGTTTCTTGGTTCTGCTCTTCTTACTCCTGGCCCTGGTGCAGGCTAGTATGACATCTGTTAGCCCAGTCTTTATGACACCCCACTTTTGTTCTGTATCCATCCCCGGCCTTATATCCTGGGGTCTCCCCTGCAGTATTGCTCCCATCCCCCCAAAGTCCACCCTAACAAAGTCCACCACCTTAGTGCCCGTGCCTCCTGTCTCTCTGCCCAGTGCGACAATGGGCCACACTGTTTGGTGGCCGTTACCTGCTAGTGGGCCCTCCACCCTTACCTCCCTCACTGCCTCCCCCATTTGCTAGTACTAGGTCCAGAGTGCTACTAAGCCTTGTAGGCACGCCTACCAATTGCATCAGAAGGCCATCCTGGAACGCATCAAGGAGCACCTGCCCCCTGGTACTGCTAGTGGCCAGGGTGCTCCAGTCAACCCATGGTAGATTAAAATCCCCCACTATCACCACACTCCCCCTTCTACACACCCTCCTTATCTGCTCTGCCAACTCCCCATCAAGTTTCCCAGATTGGGCTGGTGGTCTGTACACCACTCCCAGCCTCAACTTTCTGCCCTTGGAGTCCAGGAGCTGCACCCAAAGCACCTCTGTCCTCTCCTCCTCCTTTTCCTTGTCCCTTATACATTTAATCCCTTCCCTCACATAGAGTGCAATCCCCCCCCCCCCAAACTCCCTGGTTCCTCCTGTATATCCTGTATTCCGGGATTGCCAAATCCCAATCATGGTACTCTGTGGCCCAAGTCTCTGTCACTGCAGCAATGTCCACCTTCTCCTCTGAAAAGAGCGGCTGAAGCACTGCAATTTTGTTCCCCAAGCTTCTTGCATTGAGAGAGACCACCTTCCACCCTTACCCCTCCTTCTCCTCACTCTTCTCCTCTTTGGCCTATGTCCCTCCTCCCGGTAGTCCGCACCCTTTCTCCTCCTTATTCTTACCGGGTGGTGGTGCCTTCTGTATTACACTCAGATCACTCTGCCAACCCCCTTCCAGGATTACTATGCCTCCGCCTTTACCTATATCTAGGGGGGTGAGCTCATTAGGCTTCCCTGTCCGGACCTTTCTACCAACCTCAGTCTTTTGGCCACCCCTTCCCCACTAGTTTAAATCCACCTTAGTAGAGATATTCCCCCCTAATCCTGCCTCTAATATTCCCTTCCCCTCCCCGCTCAAGTGTAGCCTGTCCCACGCGTACAAGTCACTATTTCCCCTATACCAGTTAGTCACTAACCCATAATTTTCGGTGTGGCACCAATCCCTCGGCCACTCATTGATCACCTCGATCCTACCCTTCCTCCCCATGCTTGCACATGGTACTGGGAGTACCTCTGAGAATGCCACCAACTCCCCAACCCCCTCATACTGCCTGCCCAACTACTCGAACCTCCCCCTCACTACTTCCACAGTCTCCCCCGCCAAGTCATTTGTACCTACATGCAACACTAAATGAGGTTTCTTCCTCCTCCTCACTGCACACTTGAGCATGAAACATAGAACATAGAAACATAGAATTTGATGGCAGATAAGCAACTTGGCCCACCCAGTCTGCCCATTTCCCTACCTAATGGATAAGCTGCAGATCCTAGTTAACCAGCAGCCTACTTCTTCCTGCCCCACCCCCTAGAATTGCCTTATGACTGTCCCATGCATGCTTGAATTCCACCACTGTTTTTTGACTCCACAACCTTCCTCCGAAGGCCGTTCCATGCATCCACAACCTCTTGTGAAAAATACTTCCTTAAATTACCTCTGAGCCACCCCCCTCTATCTTCAAATTGTGCCCCTTGTTCTTGCACACCTCTTTTTGAAAGATGCCTACCCTCTTGGACTTTGTTGATTCTCTTGAGGTACTTGAAAGTTCTATCATGTCCCCTTTCCCTCCTTTCCTCAAGGCTATACATATTAAGCTCCTTTAGTCTCTCTTCATATGTCTTCTGGTGCAGACCCTGACCTGGTCACCGTCCTCTGGACAGCTTCCATCCTGTCTTTGTCTTTGCAGAGATTGGGTCTCCAGAACTGCTGCATGATATTCAGAAGGGGTCTGACCAGCTATCTGTACAGAGGATAATAACTTCCTGTTTTCTACTGGTGATGCCTCTCCTATGCATCCCAGTATCCCCCCAACCCTCCTTGCTGCCCTCTCACATTGCTTGCCCACCTTTAGGTCATCTGATATGACTACCCCTAGGTCCCTTTCCATTTTTGTTGTTGTTAGTATCTCACCCCCCATTGTGTACTCTTCCCCTGGGTTTTTGTTTTCCAGGTGCATTACCTTGCACTTCTTAGCATTGAATCTAAGCTACCTACCCTGCCCCTCCTGCAGTCAACCCGGGGGATAGCTTCAACCCAGTTATGGCTGTGCCTTCCCCCCTTCCGCCTCATCTCACACCTTTCAGTATAGAATCCCCCAGGATGAGTACCCACCCATCACATACCCCCTTTACCTTCTAAAGCCCCTTCCACCACCCCAGTATTCGTTCTTCCCTGCCCCTTACCCCTGCCAGCTGCACCCTCTGTGACTTCTGTATCTGTACCCACTACTTCTGCTGCACCTCTTTTCTCTGCCTTATTCCTCCCATCCCCCTTGAACCCCTTCCCAGCCTGACTACTTCCTACTGAGCTTCCCATGTCGACCTCCCCTCCTCCCCTGCTGATTTCTAATCCCTCTCCTATACCAACTGTTGTCGATTTAGAGCCCCCATTCCCTTCTACCACGATAGTGATGCTCCTCCCATCCTTCCCCATTCCCATAGCCTTCTCTCCTCCAGTCACCACCCCCTCCTTCCTTACTAACTCCCTTCTATCCTTTCGTCCTCGCTATCTCTTCCCCTACCTTTTGCCATCCTTCTCATGCCCTGCTTGTCCTCCCCCCTTCAGTATGTTCCTGCTCCCTCTCTCTCTCCCATAGCAGAGGCTCGAATCTATTCCTAGTCGATACCCCTCCTACACCTCTTCCCCTATCAGTTCCCCTCCTACTTGTTCCCTCCATGCCACCTCTGGTCCCTCCTCCATAGCCATCTGCTCTCTCCCTAGTACTCCTCATGGTCTCTTTCTTCCCCCATCAGGACTCCCCGCCTCGGCACCCTCCTTCTCCTCTCTTTCTGCTAGTGCCTCTGATACTGGGGTCACTTTCAGTCCCTAGTTGTTCTTCTTCCGTCCCCCTGCATCCTCTCTTCCCCCCCCAGCCAAGATGCCTACCACTGCCACTTAGACTCTTCCCTAACCTCCACAGTTCCTCCCTCAAACTAGCCAGTCATCTACAGACCATACATCCCCTCCCCCCGCCATCTTCCAAGCCCAGTCCAGGATCATGGCAGATCCACACCCTGTACACCCCACCACCCTTCCAAAGATGCCCGCCCTATTGACATGTGGCACCTGCCCCATTTTGGCTCCATCTTATGTTACGGGCTCTTACTCCCAGTTTCTGTACCCTACTACAACTGTTAGGTCTCTATTTACTCAAATTCCTGCCCCCCCCCCACACTAGTCTTACTACTGCCCTCTTGCCGACTGGGTTAATTCAGTCTCAAATCTCATCCATTAGATACTGTATTACTGTGGCAATCCTAAAGCCTCCTTGTCCATTTTTCACCCCTCAGCTACCATACTTTTTGTTCTTTCACTTAGCCCAGTTAGAAATCCTATTGGACTCCCAGTATTACTCCGCTCTGTTAGAGAAATAAACAGAATAAATATATATGTATTATTACAGCAATCCTAACAGTATAACTCAGTATTTAGCTCAGTTAGAGAAATAAACAGAACAACTAAATCTCTATTATTACAGCAATCCTAAAAGTATCCAATCATTGCTTTGTCTCCACCCCAGAGACCTTGCTGTAATATAGGACCACAGAGGACCCTGGGCGGGAGGGTGGACAACTCTAAATTCCTGGCAGAGCTCCGTTGAGCTCGCTCACTCGCTCGTTCAATTTCTCCCAGCGCTGCAGACTCCCCTTTTGTACTGGGCTACTGCCTATGTTGGCACCTTTTTCTGCCCACAAAGAAATCTGCAGCAGTCCCGACAGAACTCCATTGAGCTCGCTCACTCCCCCTCTCTCACTTGCTCGTTCTGTTTCTCCCGGTGCTGCAGGCTGCCCTTTTGTACTGGGCTCCTGCCTGCATTGGTGCCTTTTTCTGCCCACAAAGTTCACAGCTGTCCTGACAGAGCTCCGTTGAGCTTGCGCACTCCCCCTCTCTCACTCACTCGTTTTGTTTCTCCTTGCGCTGCAGACTGCCCTTTTGTATTGGGCCCCTGCCTGCATTGGTGCCTTTTTCTACCCACAAAGAAATCCACCGCAGTCTCGACAGAGCTCCGTTGAGCTCGCTCACTACCTCTCCCTCACTCGCTCGTTCTGATTCTCCCGGCGCTGCAGACTGCCCTTTTGTACCAGGCTCCTGCTGCGTTGGTGCATTTTTCTGTCCACAAAGAAATCCACAGTAGTCCTGACAGAGCTCGCTCACTCCCCTCTCTCACTCACTCAATCTTAATCTGTCCCAAAGACTAATTTCCTAAAGCGACCACGCTATTCTGCACCGGAAGTGCGAAAACACATTTCGGCCAGGATGTGAAAAATGACAGCTGTACTGTTCATAAGGAGATGTGAAAAATGCCAGTGTTGAAAATCTGGCGTGAAAATATTACAGATTTGCAAAGTTATAAGGGTGCATGGAAACTGCACAATGCACACTTGTAACACAGTCATTTTATGGACTTTTGTCACCAGACTTTCAACATAGGCATTTTAGAACCTCTGCTCATGAACAGTGTCACTGCCATTTTCTTAATCTGTCCGGAAAACTGATTTCCCACAGTGACTGCCCTATTCTGCTCTGGAAGTGCGAAAACACATTTCAGCTTCGATATGTAAAATGACAGCTGTACTGTTCATAAGAAGGTGTGGAAAAATGGCAACGTTGAAAATCTGGAGTGAAAATATTACAAATTCGCGAAGTTATGAGTGTGCGTGGAAATTGTGCAATGCACACTCATAAAACAGTCATTTTTTGGATTTTTTCAGCAGATTTGCAACATAGGCTTTTTGAGAGCCCACCTCATGAACAGTGGCACTGTTGTGTCATGAATCGGTCCCGAATGGTTATTCCACGCAGTGACCGCGAAATCACCTCTTGGGACCGAATAACGCCATCACAGTGACTGAACTCACAAGGAGGAGTTCCAGTAACCCCATGTTGAAACTTTGGTGCCAAAATTCCCCAAAATGCCTGAGATATGCACTAAAGTTGAAAAAACTCTATTTATGCCATTATACAGCTTACCAGCATTTCTTCAGTTCGCAGTCAGCTTTGAAGAGTGCAAACATGTTCCCGGTCCACCAAAGATCAGCACTCCAGGCTCCGGAGGTATGTATGGGTGAGGGGTGTGTGGGGAGGAGGGGTATACAGAGGGTGGGCGCGGGTTGGGGAGGGCACCGGACACTTCGAGGGACACTTTTCTCATTTTACATTTAAAAAAAAAATACAGACAACACAGGTCAGTTTTTTACTTTTGCAGGTGTGTTTTTGGTACACTGTGGTGGGCTCCTAGTGTGCCACCAGCATTTGTGGGGGGGGACTGAAGCCAACAGAGATTGGGCCCCCCCATCAGCAGAGAAAATGAGTGGGTAGGCGCATGACCAAGGGGATTAGGGCACCCCTTAGCAACTGGAACTGGGAACGGGGACTGAAATTGATGGGGATTGGGCCTCCCATCGGCACAGAAATGTGTGTGTGGTGGCATTATGCAGAGGGGGACTGGGCACCCCCCTCGGCACACAGCTGAAATTGGGGGTGGGGACATTATGCCGACGGGGAGTGAGCTCCCCCGTCAGCAAATTAAATTGGTCAGAGGCATGCCGACAAGGGGATTGAGCACCCCCATTGGCTTTCATGGAGCTTTGAGGCAGCGGCATAGAGCCACCATGTGCCTGGTAATGTGACACCAGGCAAGGTACTGCCCTGCAATGACGGGTCGCTCCCTCATTGCAGCAGAATGGCTGATGCTGCAATGACAAGGTGACCCCTGATTGCAGTGGTGAAATCCTTACAAGTTGGTGGCACTCTGCAGAACCAGTGTCATCAGCACACTGGGCCTGCATTGGTTGAGTCCTACCAAGCCCAACAATGCAATGCCAGCATTGGCTGCCACAGTGCCACACCTCCACAACCCGCTTCTCTCCAAAGCTGCCACATAATATTTCTTGCGCACGATCGCAAGCAAACAAAAAACCAGGGGCCTCAGGACTCTTTTCTGTAGGGTAAGCAGAAGAATTGTTAGAGAGAAAGTGTTTCCTGATGTTTCCTTTTAATTTTACCCCCTCAGCCTTAGCTAGTATCTCCCTGTTCTACTATCCCATACTAGAGAAAAAGGCTTCCCCTCACCCACTCCTCAATCCCTCTCCTCATTTTTAAATACCACTATCATGATATACCTTATCCATCTCTTCTCCAGTATGAAAATACCCACAGGGTATAACACGGTGGCGCTCAACACCAAAAATAATTAGCCATTTGACTTAAACCTCATATTTTTCTTTTAGCAACAACCTCTTGTTTTTAGCCACTTGGCAATATTAGCCTTTTTTTCCAAGGATACCTTGTATCATGTCATCAAAAACAATGGCCAATAGTGACTGATTTAAAAAAAAGTTTTTAGCTAAATTGTTACCGAAAACAAATGGCTCTGTGACTAATATATAGAGCTAACAGGGAGTACACCCAGAGAGTTACAGTTGTACAGGTGCAAAAAGCAATCTGATGATATGGTTTAAGGGTTGCATTCTCAAATCTCTTAAAATTCCCACAGCTAGGAGAAAAACCCGGCCCAAGTGGGTTGCTACTTGTGGAGCCACAGTTTCTCCTACAGCTACGGTAGTCTCAAAAGTGGAGATGGTTTACGACCGGCTCCATGATTTATGGCAGTTTGTGCGTGGTTTTGCTGTGGAAATCCCCTTAGCTGCAGAAAAACGTTGCAGCCGGTGGAACCAGCAATAACATAATCCACAGCTGCTGTGGATGAGAACGGCAGTCTCCACAGCTACGGAGATTTCGGTATGCAACTGGAGTTGTGGCGTGGGACTTAGTCCCAAAAACATTTGGAAATCCAGCCCTTAATGTATTATCTTCCTAATATCTGGAATGGTGCAATAGCATTATACATACTGGGCCTTCATTGTCTTGAGAACATTCTTATAGCCTGAAACCTGAAATAGACTGTATTCAGAAGCCGGCCTGTAGGTGCAGCAGGAAACTGGCCCGTCGGAGCAGCGGTTGGATTTCCGCTTGAGACATCAGTGACCTAGGCTCGGGAATGGACCTGAGTTGTCAAAGGGCCAGGTGGGGGAGAAGGATCAAGCATCCCTAGGACTGCTCTCCTTCTCCGGGAGGGAGGGAGGGTAGTGTTACGCTGGCGGCACCTAGCAGAGGCTGGGGTTACCACCACGCTGAGCACCGCATGAACATCAGGGTGGGGGGCGACGCTGGCTGGCATTGTACGTCCCCACCCTGCTTACAAGGAAAAATAAACACCCCTAACCTGGCCATCTCTATGAAGCTCTGCCCCCGGTGCCTCGATCAGCCCCCGGAGCTGGCTCCCCGACTGGTCAATTGTATCGCGGCCCGATATACGGGTTCAGTGCAGCAACCCCTCTCTCTGGGGAGGAAGCCAGGGATAACTGGGTGAGTGCGGGCATATATGGAGGTGGAGGCAAGGGGGTCCATGACCAGAGCAGATCCTGAGGTAAGGACCAAAAAGTATAAAAAAAAAAATAAAAAAATTGACTGGTTTCATAAGAAGGATCTATATTCAAATTTACTGAATCCCTCAACACATTCATAAGCAGGTGAACAAGCCCATCCTGAATACCTCTCCTACAACATACACGGTTTATGTCTGTGGTCTATCTGAAGTGAAGGAAAGTGGCCAAATCCAGGTACATGTTCTAGAAAGGTAAAAAGATAATAAGCACAGTGCACTGTCTCAGGCTAAGTTATGAATGAATCCTGCTTGTCACAATGCAGGTTTTTCTTGTCTTATCTCCTGATTCCCGCTTCCTGTACTGTCACTGCACATATAACACTCTGTTCCAACTATTGTTGTCTTTGTTTTTGTTGGCTTTGATCTTCTGCCTCTGCAGAACTGCCGCCAGGTATGAAGCTGCTGCCAGCTATGAAGGCATGTACTCAGAAACTGAAGTGTGAATTTGGTTGCCAGCTTCCTTCTGGTAGTGATGAAACCATCATCAGTCTGAGAATAGCAGATATCCCACAGTCACATGCAATTAATTACAGACTGTGAGACCATACTGATCAATCATTTATTTCCATAAGTTTCATTTCACATATGCTGTGCTCTAGCTATGGACGTCTCACTGGTGCTAATCACACAGATGTAAATGACCTTTTTGTGCTAAAAAAAATGTTTACTTAAAGATACCCGCAACTTGTAATATAATAAAACATCTGCCTGAGAGACACTTACCCTTGTAAGAGTAGCTTCCCTTCTACATATCAATGTCAAAACAGCCCAGCTTCGTTTTGCTGTTCTCACACCCACGCAGATGTAAATGGCCTTTTTGTGTTAAAAGGGTACTTAAAATAAAATAAAAACACCCACAACCTATACTGTACTCATTTAAAGTTGGACCAGCATAACATTCTGTGGTGATTTGCATATGCAGCCCATGATGCTTTGCATTGTGGGGGCATATGTGATTTTGTATTTTCTTGAAACTTGGCTTCCCAGTCAAATGCCCTTTGGGATAACCCTTGCCTCAGTGTTTGCGCACAGAGGTTCTTTGTCTTTTAAATAGTTTTTTATTTTAATGGGTTCACCACAATATATCCAAGACACACTGCCTTAAGGGTAGCTGGTCCATTCCACTGGGGTGTCAAACAGACGAGGCATACTGATGAGTCCTGGTAGGACAAAACACGTGTCTATGTCTTCTATTAGCACCCTTTGCAAACTGTGTGAGAGGCCTTTCGGCACCATGCAGTTCTGCTTAAAGTTGGACCAGCATAACGTTCTGTGGTGATTTGCATATGCAGCCCATGATGCTTTGCATTGTGGGGGCATGTGTGATTTTCTATTTTCATTTAATATATCTACTTGAGGGATTCGTACCCGTATAATTGTGGTTTAACTTCCATATAGTGAGGCCAAAACAGTTAAGCTCTGTTTTGCTGTTCTCCCGCCGAAAGAAAACTCATAAAATCAGTCATATAGTAATAAGTACACCAGTTAGACTTTATTACACAATGGCAAGAACATTTCCTGAACTCGGATTGGTCAGTGTGTCCCTGGCACAGTGAGGCTATCCCAGCACAACCTCACTGTCATTGATTAGCATTAGCTTTTTTTGCTCTCCCCTTAACAAAGATACACTGCCTCACTAAAAATCTGCTAAAATTTTTTTACATTTTTCTTTATTTTGTATAATAGCAATAATGCACTCCAAGGTGTGGGTTGTGATGGGATAACTTCACTCCTGGGATGCTGGACGCACTCGGCCTGTGGCCTCGTGCCCAACTACCCAGGCGTGAGGTTATCCCAGCACAACCCACACCCAGTCAAGCATTATTGCTTAATTAACCTACACACAGAACTGCTCTTTTCAGTACACCCATATGTTTTCATAGTCTTCTTATGGCTAGTAATACTTTATGTGAAATTGAGACAGTCAGTTTGGGAAAGCTACACAGTGTTTACACCAAATCATCCATCAGATCCCAGAAGCTAAGCAGGTCTGAGTTGGAATGAAGTCACAGTGAAGACCTCTGACAAATACCAGGTGCTGCTGGAAGTGGTGTGGGTAATTCTGGGCTCACTCCCCTTGGTTATAAGCAACCATACTGACACATGAGCAGGATGTTACGGGGGACACTATGCTTTTGTGAGGTGCCGTCTTTCAGATAAAATGTAATACTGAGGTCCCATCTTTCTGTTTTGGTAATTGTTCAGATGGATGTTAAATATCGATTCAAAAAGTACAGGTGTGCTCAAAGTGGTGTAAGAGGAACAGATTGAGAGGACAGAAATAAAAACAAGCATTTGTCCATGCCGAATGTTTGCTTGCTGGTATTGGCATTGGAAATGCAGGAGTTAGACAGATGCAGAGTAGGAATGGCAGCGAAGTATTGAACTCATGCCAATCTCACCTCCACCCTGCAGAGACGGACAGGCATTGGGGTATGCGTTTGGGTTGTCGCCCATAATGTTCATGCCATTTCACCTCACCCTATCCTGCAGACACTGACAAGTGTTAAGGTGTGCCTTGGGGTGTTTGGCTTTACAGTCACCCCAGTCCATAAGAACAAATGTTGAAATGGGTGCAATATAGAATGGCGTGAACTGTGAGGCTGAAGTGTCCAAGGCACAGCTCGATGCCTGCCAGTGGCTGCAGGGTGGGGGGTGGGGTTGGAATGACATGAGCATTACAGTTGACAATCGAGAGGCACACCCCTGATGCCTGTCAGTTTGTACAGGGTAGGATGTTATGGTTAGAAACCGTAATGCCCTGGGCATGTGTTGGTATTTGCAGTACAAATTTTCAGCATGGGCATTTTGTGGCCCCCACCTCATGAAAGCATTTTGGACCTCTTCTCATGAACAGTGGCACTCTAATTTTGTCAATGTGTCCCAAAATTTGAGTTTCCACAGCAACCGTGCCATTGTGTGCCAGATGTACAAAAACAGAGATCGGGCAAGGTATGAAGAATGACAGCTGTACCATTTATAGGGAGGTGTGAAGAGATGGCAATGTTGAAAATCTGTAGTGAAAGTATTAAAAATGCTCAAACTTCCAATCGTACGTGGACACTGCGAAATGTATGCATGTAACACAGACATTTAGTGGAATTATTTCACTAAATTTTCAACATAGGCATTTTGTGACCTCTGCTCATGAACACTGTCACTATGATTTTCTTAATCTGTCCCAAACATTGATTTCCAGCAGCAACCGCAGTATTCTGCACCAGATGTATAAACACATATTTCGGGCAGGATGTGAAAAATGACAGCTGTACTGTTCATAAGGAGGTCTTAAAAAATGGCAATGTTGAAAATCTGGAGTGAAAATACTACAAATTTGTGGAGTTGTGAGGGTGCGTGGAAACTGTATCACACACACTTGTAACAGTCATTTTATGGATATTTGTCACCAAATTTTCAACATAGGCATTTTAGGACCTCTGCTCATGAACACAGTCACTGTGATTTTACATACGAACATGCAAATCTTGCAGAAGAACACACCAATCAGTCCATGCAAGTCTGCCCAAGTGAGCAGCTAGCACCCTTGATTGTAGCTGCCCGAGCCTCCTCCACCTCAGTTCCTCCCCCGCTTGTCCCAGCCCCTGCCCCTCGACTCTTCCTCTTGCTTTATCCTGCTCCTCCTTAAAACTATTGACTGTCCTACATGTTACCACCCCCTCTGGCAGTGCATTCCAACTAGACACCACCCTCTCAGAGAAGTAGTGCCTCCTCATTTCCCTCTTGAAACGTCCCCTTTTCAACCTTAGTCCATGCCCGCTCATCGCTCTTCCACTCCTCCATTTAAACACCCCCTCAGGGCTACGTTCTGTTACCCCCTCAGGTATTTAAACGCTTCAATCATATCCCCCTATTCCTCCTCTCCTCCAGTGTGTACATGTTCAGGTTCTTCAGCCTAACTTCATATTTCTTTCCTTCCATCCCCTTTAACATTTTTGTTGCCCTCCTTTGCATCCCCTCCAGTAACTTTATATCTCTCCTCAGGTATATCCTCCAGTATTGCAACTAGTATTCTAGGTGCGGTCTGACCAATGATCTGTAGAGAGGTAGGATCACATCCCTGTGTCTGGATGAGAACCCCCTTGCGATGCACCCCAGCATCCTGTTTGCCTTCACTGCTGCTCTCATGCAGTGGGCTGAGTTGTTCATGCTCTCAGTTACCAAGACTCCTATGTCCTTCTCCTCCTCTCTGATCCTCAACCAGTAATCCCTCTTCTGGTTCTTAGCCCAGAAATGCATCACCTTACACTTTCTTGCATTGAATCCTAGCTGCCAATCCATCGGACATGTCTCTAGTTTGGTTAGGACCCCCTGCAGTTTTCCCCATCTGTCCTCTTCGTCCACCACCACCCCCAAGTTGGTATAATTTGTGAATAGACCAACCCTGCTCCCCACTCCATGTGCTATATCGGAGTTAAAGGCCCAAATAGCACAGGGCCCAGAACTGACCCCTGCGGCACCCAGCTTGTCACTGCTCTGGGTGCAGAGAGCTCCCCAACCACCACCACCCTATGCACCTTCCCCTGTAACCAGTTCTCTATCCATTTAGTCAGCTTTTCACCCACCCCTACTGCCATCAGCTTCACCCCAGGCTCCCATGAGGCACTGTATCAAAGGCCTTACTGAAGTCCAAGTACAGGACATGTACTGCATGGCCCCTGTCCAACTCCCTTGTCATCCAGTCACAATACTTTGTTAGGTTGGTTTTACAAGACCTCTCTGAGATGAACTCCTGTTGCCGCCCATCTTGGAGGCCATTACTGTCTAGAAATGTCACCAGCCTCTCCTTCAGTATCGGCTCCATAAGCTTACCCACTATGGATGTGAGACTTACCAGACGATAATTTCCTGGCTCGTCCCTAGGCCCGTTCTTGTGTATGAGCACCACATGAGCACCCTCCAGTCCTGGGAGCACACACCCCATTTCCAAGGAGGTGTTGAATAGGTCTGCCAGTGGCTCAGTCAACAGCTCCATCTTCTCCCTCAGCACCCTGGTGTGGATGGCATTGGGACTTGGTGCTTTGTCCGCCCTTACTGCCCTTTGCCCCTCTAGCACCCTACTTCCTCTTATCACTTTGTCCGTTACCTCCGCCCCCCTTTTCCCCACTGCCCCAGCCCATTCTGGTAGTGGGCCATCCCTCCCCTTAGTGCAAACGGACCAGAAGTACTCATTTAGAATTTCCACTTGCTCCTCCCCCTTTTCCAGCCAATCCCCTCACCACTTTATTCTCACAATATGTTCCTTGCAGTTCCTCTTTTCTCTGACATACCTAAAAGTCCTTTTCCCCTCTTTTTATGCCCTGTGTGGAACTTAATTGCCTGTAGGACTTAGCTTTTTTTACCCTCCTGGCAACCTCCCGTTGACCAACTCCTGAAAGCCTCCTTATCCTCTCCCTTCCCTGTTCTCCTGTACTTTCGGTATGCAGCCCTCTTTGCCCTCACCCCTTGCAGCACTTCCTTGTTCAGCCAGCATGGTTTTTTGCCTCTGTTCTTCTTACTCCTGGCCCTGGTGCAGGCTAATGTGGCCTCTGTTAGGCCAGTCTTTATGATTCCCACTTTTGTTCTGCATCCATTCCCAGCCTTATATCCTGGAGTCTCCCTCACAGTATTACTCCCATTCCCCCAAAGTCCACCCTAATAAAGTCCACCACCTTAGTGCCTGTGACTCCATTCTCCCTGCCCAGCATGATAACAAGTCACACTGTTTGGTGGTCGCTACCTGCTAGTGGGTCCTCCACCCTTACCTCCCTCACCACCTCTCCATTTGTCAGTACTAGGTCCAGAGTGCTACCAAGTCTTGTAGGCCCACTTACCAACTGCATGAGAAGCCATCCTGGAATGCATCAAGGAGCACCTGCTCCCTGGTACTGCTAGTGACAGGGTGCTTCATTCAAGCCATGGTAGGTTAAAATCCCCCGCTATCACCACACTCCTCCTTCTACACATCCTACTTATCTGCTCTGCCAACACCCCATCCAGTTCCCAGGATTGGGCTGGTGGTTTGCACACCACCTCCAGCCTCAACTTTCTGCCCTTGGAGTGCAGGAGCTGCACCCAAAGCACCTCTGTCCTCCCCTCTTCTCCCTCATCCCTTATGCATTTAATCCCTTCCCTAACATAGAGTGCATCCCCCCAGTCCCTCCTGTATATCCTGTATTCTGGGATTGCCAAGCCCCAATCATGGTACTCTGTGGCCCAAGTCTCTGTCACTAGAGCAATGTCCACCTTCCCCTCTGAAAGGAGCACCTGAAGTTCTGCAGTTCTGTTCCCCAGGCTTCTTGTATTGAGACAGACCACCTTGCACCCGTATTCCTACTTCTTCTCACTCTTTTTCTCCTCCTTGGCCTGTGTCCCTCCTCCCAGTAGTCTGCACCCTGTCTCCTCTTTATTCTTACAGGGTGGTGGTGCCTTCTGTATTAGACTCAGACCACTCTGCCCGCCTACTCCCAGGGTTACTACGCCTTGCCTTTACCTGTATCTAAAGTTGTGAGTTCATTTGGCTCCCCTGTCTGGACCTCTCTACTAACCTCAGTCTTTTGGCCACCTCTCATTAGTTTAAATCCATCTTAGTAGAGATATACCCCTCTAATCCTGCCTTTAATACTCCCCTCTCCTTCTTGCTCAAGTGTACCCTGTCCCCCACATACAAGTCACTATTTCCCCAGATCTTACCCCAGTTAGTCAATAACCAATAATTTCTGGTGTGGCACCAATCCCTCTGCTCCTTGTTGAACTCCTCAATCCTACCCTTCCTCCCCATGCTTGCACATGGTATGGGGAGTAACTCTGAAAATGCCACCGACTCCTCCACCCATACCTCTCAACCTTTTGTCACTAAAATGAGGGACATGGATATTTTTGGACACTCAAAATGAGGGACAATGAGGGACACTGACCCTCAGAATGAGAGACACATCCTCAAACTTGAAGATACAAGCTCAGAACACTGTGAAAACCATAGTGTTTACTTGTACAAAGTTTATTTTGGATTTAGTGTTTTAGAATATTAAGAGTTTCTGCTTTAAAATCTGAATTTACAGCACATTCTCCATGTGGGCAGCACCATTTCCATGAGGGATGGATGAGGGACAGAGCAATTTTAAGGGCAAAATGAGGGATATCCCTCATAATGAGGGACACTTGAGAGGTATGCCTCAACCCCCTCATACTGCTTGCTCAACTACTCAAACCTCCCCCTCACTACTTCCACAGTCTCCCTCGCCAAGTCCTTTGTACCCACATGCAACACTAAATGAGGTTTCTTCCTCCTCCCCCTCACTGCACACTTGAGCAGTGCCTGCCCTACCCCTCCTGCAGTCAACCTGGGGATAGCTTCAACCCAACTACAGCTGTGTTTTCCCCCCTTCTTCCCCATCTCACCCCTTTCAGTATACAATCCCCTAGAATAAGTACCCCCGTCCCTTAGCCCCTTTCCCTTCTAATGCCCCTTCCACCACCCCAGTATTCGATCATCCTTGCCCCTTACCCCCGTCAGCTGCACCCTCTGTGACTTCTGTATCTGTACCCCCTACTTCCACCTCACACCTTTTCTCTGCCTTATTCCTTCCATCCCCCTTGAACCCCCTTCCCAGCCTAACTACTTCCTACTGGGCTTCCCATGTCAACGTCCCCTCCTCCCCTGCTGATTTCCAACCCCTCTCCTATCTCCGCTGTTGTCGATTTAGAGCCCCTGTTCTCTTCTACCCCAATAGTGATGCCCCTCCCATCCTTCCCTCTTCCCGTAGCCTTCTCTCCTCCAGTCACCAATCCCCTCCTTTCTTACTAGCTCCTTTTCTACCCTTTCGTCCTTGCTATCTCTTCTCCTACCTGTTGCCATCTCTCTCATGTACTGCTTGTCCTCCCCCTACAGTATGTTCCTGCTCCCCCTCTCTCTGTCTCATAGCAGAGGCTCAGATCTATTCCTAGTCAATATCCTTCTACATCTCTTCCCCATTGTTTCCCTCCCACTTGTTCCTCTTTTGCCGCCTCTGTGGTCCCACCCTGGTCCTCCCTACCCACAGCCATCTGCTCTCTTCCCTGGTACTCCTCATGGTCTCTTCTCCCCAACAGGAAGCCCCACCTTCTACCTTTTCATCCTTGCTATCTCTTCCTAGCTGTTGCCACCCATCTCATGCTCTGCTTGTCCCCCCCTTCAGTATGTTCCTGCTCCCCTCTCTCCTCCCATAGCAGAGGCTCACTCTCATTCCTAATTGATACCCCCCTACATCTCTTACTTCTATCAGATCTCCCCTCCTACTTGTTCACCTCCAAGCCACCCCTAGTCCCATCCATGCTCCCTCCCTATCCGCAGCCATCTGCTCTCTGTCCCAGTACTCCTCATGGTCTCTTCCTCTCCCAACAGGAGGCCTCCCCCTCACCTCGGGCACCCCTTCCCTTGTCCTCTCTTTTCTGCTTGTGCCTCTGATACTGGGGTTGTTTTTTAGTCCCTAGTTGTTCTTCCTCCATCCCCCCTTGCCATCCCCTATTCCCCTCCCAAGCCAGGATGCCTACCATACTCATCTGCCCTGCCACTTAGACTCCTCCCTGACCTCCGCAGTTCCTCTCTCAAACTAGCCAGTTGTCTACAGACCAATCAATCAATCAAATCTTCATTTATCCAGGTGAACATCTTCGAGCAAGCTCATGTACAAGGTGGACCTGGTTAAGTCCAGATTATATTACAAACAAACAGCAATATTTACAGTGGGAATGAAACACAGTAGAAGTGCAAATCAGAATACACAAATGTACATAGCAAAACAGTTGGTTCTAGAGCATCAACAAGACAACTGAACAGTGGGAACAGGCAAGTCCACAGAGATACAGAGATGAAATTGTTACAGTAATTTTCTTAAGAAAAAAAGACAGGCGAGACCCAGGTATCGCTATCATGGCAGTCAGACATTAATAAGTGATAACAGCTTTTTTCTTGACCGGTTCACAAAGGAGTAAAACAGGTATAGCTATGTCTGAAGGAAGCAGGCTGCCTGCCAGGCACTAACATGGCAGCCCCAGGGAGCACTTACATTGAGGCTGGGGGTGGCTGTATTGCGTCGTACTGGAGGAAGGTGTGGGAGGTACTGAGGCACGGGTGGGACAGCACCCACGCACATATTATCCAAGACTGGGGAGTCGTGATGCGAGCCAGCGGTCACTCTCCCGAGACTCCGTGAACCCATCCCACTTTTATTTTCGCCTCACTCCGACTGACTAATTGGACATTTCACCACTGCAGGAACCGGAGATAGTAGGAGAGTGCAGCTCATGGAGGAGGATATGCAGAAACCCCCTCAGAAACATACGCCACCGGCGACCCTGGAAAAGGCCGCCAAGAAAGCAAAAGCCTCGGCCTCACAGTCTGCCCAAAACCCTGGAGAGACGTCCCTGGAAGACGAGCCGCTTACCTTAGCTCGTTTTTTAGAAGAATTTAGGCCGTTTAGGGCAAGTGTAGAAGGGATGGCTAATGAAATTAAAATAATCACATCGGCCCTGGAGGATTTAAACCGGAGGGCAACTGACAATGAAGCACGTATTAAATCCTTGGAGGGGAGTAGGGACCGCATGGATTCTGCTTTAGTGTCAACTAACCAGAAAATCACCAGGATGGAAGCAAAACTGGAGGATTTGGAAGGCAGAAGCCGTCGGAACAACGTGGTAGTCATTGGGCTACCAGAAAAGGCAGAAGGCTCTGATCCTGTCAAATTTGCCCAGAAGCTGGTGGAAAAAGTAGCGGGGCCCTCACCATTTGGACCCATATATATCATTGAAAGGGCACACCGGGCATTGCGTCATTTACCCCCTCCGTCTGGGCCACCAAGGACATTTATTTTCAAGTTTCTGAACTATCAGGAACGTCAACTGTTTATTACAAAGGCTAAGGATAATAAGGAGATATACTAGGAAGGTGCAAAGTTGAGAGTAGCCCAGGATTTGCCATTCTCGGTAAGGCAAAGAAGGTTGGCCTTTCATCCACTGGTTAAGAAATTGATAGCAGCAGAAATCAAATATCGTATGTTATATCCTGCTAAGTTGCAGGTGTCCATCAAGGAAGAATGGAAATCGTTTGAATCACTGGAAGCTGCAGCAGAAGCACTGCAAATAGCTTTTCCGGAGTTATTCAAAGTTCCCTGAACAGCTGGTGTGGTAAGGCCAGGGCCGTAGTGGAATTCTGTGGAAAGCGATGATCTGTAATTTGGGACTATTGCCATTTGGAATTTCCCTCTGGTTGCTGACCTGACTGAATGAATCGATGCTGGACAGTTACCCAGGCTGTATCATTATTCGTTAGAGAGCAGTCACAAGGACAGTGTCTGTTACCTACTGGTTTTATTTCATATTGCAGCTACTGGTTTGCCTTCAGTTAAATGTCCAGTATAAGGATGGAAGGGGCAGGGCCGAAACGGAAGATCGGAGATCTGATGAGCTATAATCTGGGGACTATGTTCTACTGAGGTTATCAGGAATATCCCTCAGGTTACGGACCTAATAGACTGGTATTAGATTGGTCAGTGATTCTGGCTGTTTCATTATATGTTACAGAATAGTCACTAAGAAAGTGATTGCTACTTATGGGACTTTATCTTATTTTGTATTCTATATTGCAGCTTTTGCTTTGGCCCCACTTAAAGGTCCAGTGTATGTAAAATTAAAGGGGCCCTTTTCTTTACTAAGTATACAGCCGATGGAGGCTATTTAGCTTTTGGGGCCTTAGATACCTTGCGAGGGTAGAGAGCACTAGTTACATCTAATGCTGTTCTCCTGTAATTTTCTATATAGTTCTAGATATTCTTTTACTCTCTCCTGTAGATGGCTAGTTGCTGTATACTTGATAGAACATTTTGTTGTTGGGGGGCAGGGCAACTGGTTTTTGGGTTGATGTGTTGGGACGGGAAGGTAGCTCTGGGATCGGGCTAAGTGTCCTGTTGTCATGGACCAAGTTGTTGGAGAGGGGAGTGGGGGTAGGGAAGGACTGGGTGGTTTGGGATATTGGGCTTCAGATATGAGAATAGGGTTGTTGGATAAGGGGATTTATTTTTTGGAGGCACCACCTTGTAGTAATGTGTACTGGATGATAGTTCAGGTAAATCATGTTTGTTTTTTTTGGGACAATGGCTGATATACTTAAAATTCCGAAACAGTTTATTTATAATGGGGACGGATATACTACTTAAGTTCTTCACATGGAATGTCAAAGGGGCACATGTAAGGTTAAACAATACAAAATATTGAAACACATTGAAGCGGTTAGAGCTAGGATTGTGTTTTGCAGGAGACACATTTACTCCAGTCAGAGGCCAATGCCATGAGGAGGTTACAAATTGGAGAAATATTTTCCTCACAGGGTACCACACAGAGCAGAGGTGTTATGTTGTTGATACATAGATCAATGCAGTTTACTCCTTACAAAAATACAGGATAGCGAGGGCAGATACATCTTAGTTAGAGGATTGTTGTACCATACAGAAATTCTGGTGGGATCGGTTTATGGCCCTAATTCGGACACCCAGGAGTTTATGGTGGGCCTTTTAAAGGCTCTCCTACCATTTAGTAATCTCCCCATGATTTTGGGTGGAGATTTTAATTTAACATTAGACCCCTTGCTGGACAGGTCCGGTAGAGTACGTACATACCAAACTCCCGCTTCTCGAGCCATGGGAGATATGTTAGACCAGTTAGAACTGGCGGATGTATGGAGGATCTTACACCTGGATATTAGGGAATATACCTTTAATTCCCCAGTTCATGGAAATTCCTCCCGTATAGATTATATTTTTATCTCACGGTCTCTTCTCAGGGGAGTCTTTGATTCCAATATTGTACCAGGTCCAATTTCTGATCATGCAGCTGTATCTACAACTATCTCTTTCCCTTCTCTCATTAAAAGAGGGAATAGGTGGAAAATCAACAACCAGATTTTAAGGGTACCTGAATTGGCGGAGTACATATTGGGCCAAGTGGATGAATTCACGTCAATCAATCTAGATAATAACGGCCGGCCAGATTTTTTCTGGGGAGCACTTAAGGCTTATTTAAGGGGAGTGTTAATCGGGGTAGCAGTCAAAAGGAAAAAAGAAAAGGAAACCAAAAGTAATGAGCTTTTACGTCGCATTAGAGTTTTAGAGACTAATGTCTCCAATTATCCGACTGAGGAGGAAAAGGAAGAACTCGTAAGAACTAGAGATGCCTATCTTAAAATCTTGGGAGAACAGGCTGAACTAGCTTTAATCAAAACAAAATCTAATTATGTTGACCAGGGGAGAAATCTGGGAAGCTCCTGGCTAGGCGTGTGCCAAGCTAGAGTCCTCCCGGTTGATTGAAGGAATACAATCAAGTGTAGATGGGGGTATCAAAACTTCTCCAGATGAGATGGCTAATGTTTTCCGGCAATATTTCGAGGATTTATATGGCAAGATGGAAAATTCACCAAATGAGTACCAGATTTCTTCCTTTCTGGAAGGGTTAGACCTGCCGATGCTAGATGAATCGGATAGGTTAGGTCTGGTGGCTGATATAACTTAGGAGGAAATAGAATTGACTATTAGAAATCTCCCTAATGATAAGACGCCTGGCCCGGATGGATTTTCATCCAACTTCTATAAAAGATTTTCTTCAAAACTGGCGCCCTTGCTCCTTAATCTATTTCGTTACATTCTTTCAGGACAGATGTTGGATAAGTCACTTCTAGAAGCGCTTATAGTTTTAATTCCCAAACCCAACAGACCCTCCGTGGATCCAGCCAGTTACAGGCCTATTTCCCTGCTGAATTATGATTTTAAAATCTTGGCTAAATTGTTAGCAGATCGTATCAGTAAAGTTTTGCATAAGTTAATAGGGAATGAACAGGTGGGGTTTATGAAAGGCAGGTCCTCGGTTGACCATTTCAGAACATTAGCTTATGTCTTCTCTGTGTCCGAGGAGAGTAATTATCCAATGGTGTTGCTCTCCTTGGATGCAGAGAAGGCTTTTGATAGGGTTTATTGGGAGTATTTGTTTGCGACTATGGTAACGTTTGGTTTCCCGGAGACGTTTTTAAATTGGCTTAGGAGCATGTATTCATGCCCGTCTGCGAGGGTTGTATGTAATGGAGCAATCTCCAGCCCATTCCAGCTCTTTGTAGGTACTAGGCAAGGATGTCCCTTGTCCCCCCTGTTATTTAATTTATATTTGGAACCCCTTATAAGGAGTATAGTTTATGCCAAGGAAATAGAGGGTATTAAAGTATGGGGGTCGCAAATTAAAGTAACTGCATATGCAGATGACCTTCTAGTGTATGTCTCGAAACCCACTAGATCTATTCCAAGACTGTTGGATCTAATAAATAATTTCAGTCGGGTGGTTAATTACAAATTAAATCAGGATAAATCGGTAGTTTACCCTCTTAATAATATGTTATTCAAACATGAAATAACAGGTTTGGGCTTGGGGTGGAATTCTGAGTCGCTCAAATACTTAGGCCTCTATTTAACTAGAAGCAAGGCCCGTATACGTCAGCTGAATTTAGAGTCCCTAATCCATAACGTCGGACTGGATCTTAAAAGATGGGCTCAGCTCCCATTATCATTGTGGGGAAGAATAAACATAGTTAAAATTAATATTTTTCCAATAATTTTTTATCCTTTGAGTAGATTGGATATTTACCTTCCTGTAGCTTGGTTCAAGAAGTTGCATGCCAACCTAGCTGATTTCATTTGGGGAATAAAAAATCTAGGATGGCCTACCAGAAACTAGCTGCACCGAAATCAGTGGGTGGGTTACGACTACCTCATTTCGGTCTTTATTTCTGGGCGGCACAGTTGAGCAAATATGGTAAATGGGCTTCATACAGTGACCCTTCCTCAAAGATGGGTTACGTCCCTTTATGGGTAAATGTAGAGGTAAACTTGATCAAGAAGTGTGCCGTTAATCCTTTAGCTCTGTTTCTCTAATTTTAAGTCCCTCCCTGCCTTACTGAAAAAATCCCAGTAGGGTTGCAGTGAAGGTTCATACTCAGTTGTGGGTTTATTAAATATGATCATGTTAAGGATTGTGCTAACCGATATGGGGAAATCCACTCTGTTCTTAGTTAGTATAAAGACTATTAGAGCAGATTGGCTGCCACTACCGGATAAGTCTGTTCTTAAAGACTTTCTCACAGATGAGGGAGATATAATGTCGGCCTCAGATATAATTAATAAGTTCAACTTATTAAGCAAAAACATTTTTAAAGTATATCAGCTCCGACATGTCTTAATGCAGAAGCATACATTGGGGAGTGTTTATTCCCCGAATTTTTCCTTTCTGGATGATATACGTCCGCTAGTTGGCAGTCCCCAGGCAATCTCAAAGATTTACCTAACTTTATTCCAATGGGCTTACCCGACAAATTTGGCCCCTTGCTCTTATTGGGAGGCAGTCTTTCCAAATGTTACATTAAACTGGTCAGGGATTTGGAAAGCATGTCACAAATTTGTTAGGCATGACCAGCTGAGGCTTATACAATTTAAATTGCTGCACAACATTTACTATTCACCCCAAAAGTTGAAGGGCTTGAAATTATTGAAGGATTCCAAGTGTTTTAGATGTGGGGAAGAAGTAGGGGACCTTCTCCATATTTTTTGGGAATGCCCTAAAGTTATGCCCTTATGGAATGAAATTAAGAATAAGTTAGACCCCTTATTGGGTTTAGAAGAAATGTTTAGACCGGAGGTTTGTTTACTGGGGGAAATGACGGACTTTCCAATTAAGGCTAGGAAATACCACATGACCTTGATATCAATTATAGTGAAAAAATTAGTTCTTTGTCATTGGAAAGACAAGGCGCAGATCTCCTATGTGGAGTGGCTTGCAGAACTCCTTGCGTTCTTAAGGGTAGAAAGAATGATTGCCGTATTGCACAATCAATTGCCCCTTCATGACAAGATTTGGGCCGGTTCTTTACTTGTTTTTCTATTGATTCCTGATCGATCCAGTACTGGGTTAAATGGTTAGGTGCCTCAGGGGAGGATGAGGAGGATTATAGGGGTTGGTAGGGATGTGGGGTGGGTGGATTGGGGTATAGCTGGGGGTACGTTGGGGGATAGGCAGAAGATTTGTTTACATGTGATTGTATTATTCAACTGCAATCTGTTGGTTTTCATTTTTGGCAATGTTTGATTTGTTTAAATTGTATATCTGCCTGAAATAAAGAAAATGTTAATGGAAAAAAAAAAAATATATATATATATATATATTATCCAAGACTAGGTGCTAGCGCTAGCTGTCTAGGTACAAAGGACCATCGGGCCACGAGAAGGTCACAAGGCCGGGACAGTATGAATACGCTGGGGTGCCTGGGGCCAGTCTTAGTCAATGATTGAAAAGGGAGCATAATCGCTCATACTCCCAATAATAACACTTTAGCCATAGGGAAGGATTGCATTGGTCAGGGAATAAAGCAATTACAGCTAGTTTAGCAGAATACAGCAGACCATTAAATCTTTGCTGGCATTAGAAGGCTCGCCGAAGAGAACTGCAGGAGCCAATCGGGAGCAGAGGCTGGAAGACGCTCGCAATCTGATTGGTTGGTGGCTTTAGTGGTGCTTTGTTGGAGAAGAGTTGGAGTAAATGGTCTCAGATGGCGGCTTGTAAAGGTGCAACCACCCAGGAGGTAGAGATTTTGCACTTTGGGTGCGGATGTCCCTGTAAGACTTACCTATGTCAAATGAGAGGGGTACAGGGACTGGAAGTGATAAGTTCATATGGATGAATAAAACATGCACAAACTAACCTGGGGTAAGGCCGATCATGTCTAAGGCCAGTACCTGGGGAGTAAGCTAACAGCAGTTAATGAACAGGAGCCGAGGAAACAGTTGCAATGTTCACACACACCTTGGGCATATAATGACTTGAAGGCATTAGTACTTTGGAGGTAGCTTAGTTTCAGTAGTTTTTGCTTTTTGTTCCACAAGGTCATCAACGTGAAGCTAAAGGCCATTCTGCCATAGCGGGTGGTAGCTTTAGGGATGCCTAGCGAGATATATGAGGCACACCTTAGGCCATACGGTCCCAGCTCACTTATGGGAAGACATTCAGAAATATGATGTGGGAGCATTTTTAAGATAGCTCTGTAGGTCCAAAGGACTGCATTTCTTTCACACCTGAATGTAAGCAGGGACCATCCTACAGCTCTGTACAATAGGCAGTTATGAGTAGAGAGGGGAAGACTGGAAATGTACTTGATGGCCCTATGATAAAGCGTATCCAACTTGATAAGCAAGGCTTTGGGACAGTGACTATATAGAAAATCTCCATAGTCGATTAGGGAGAGAAAAGTAGATTGGACTAGTCGCAGTTTGGCATCATAAGTGAGGAACTGGCTACTTCTGTAGAATAGACCCGACCTCTGGCTTAGCTTCTTTGTCAGGTCTTCAACATGCTCAGAGAATGTGAGGTTCTGGTCTAGCCACACTCCTAAGTATTTAAACTTGGGGATAAAATCCAAATTCTCTTCCAGAATTGTGGTGATCAGAGGCAGTGACCCAGAGCTGGCAGGATTTGTCATTCGGCTATAGGGTGAGAACAGCATTGCCTTTGTTTTTTTTTTGTATTTAAAAGAAGCTTTTTATAGAGGAGCCGAGTCTGAAGCAGGTCAGATTCTTCCTGAAGGTCTGCACAGGCAGCTTCGGCAGTCGGACTACTTATGTAAACCACTATATCGTCAGCAAACAGATGTATTTTTGCCTTGTTGATGCCCACATCAATATTATTTATATAGATTGTGAAGAGCAGCGGGCAAAGAATAGATCCTTGAGGCACTCCCCTAAGCAGAGGTTTGAGTGGGAAGAGCTCCCCCTCAGCTTTGATTTGTTGCTGCTGTCCTACCAGGTAGTCCGTGAACCAGTGCAAGGATGCTGAGTCAAGACCAATGCTCTTCAGAGTGGAGATTAGCAGGCTATGGTTCACAGTATCAAAAATCTTGCTAAGGTCTAGGAATACTGCACAGATAAAGTATCTGCCATCAAGGTCACTGTACCAGTCGTTAGTTACTTTGGCAAGGGCCGAGATAGTGCTATGTTTAGACCTAAATCCTGATTGCATAGAGTTTAATAAGTTGTTAACTTCCAGATATGCTCTAAGTTGATTGCTGACAACCTTTTCCAGGAGATTGGACAAGACTGGCAGTAACAAAATCGATCTATAGTTGTTGAGGTTGCAGGTATCCCCAGATTTGAACAGTGGGATAACATGGGCAGTTTTCCAAATGATAGGAAGGGACCCTTGGGACAGTGATGGATTAAATAGATGTGTGACACGGACAGCAAGGACATTATATGCAATTTTTTATAAAGTAGGGATCCAAAGAATCAGCTCCAGCACTTTTCTTTACATCCGACCAAAGTAACAAATCTTTGACCTCCTTCAATAGTACAGTTTGGAAAGAGAAGCCGGGTACCGGGGCAGTGGTGTCTACACAAGGGACAATTAGCTTGGAACAGGCAGGGCTGCAGGGGAATTGTCAAAGGCCAGGCCAACTGTGGCAAAATGATTGTTGAAAGCTTCTAAGATCCCCTGCTTATCACATATAGTTTTCCCTTCGAATGTGATTTTTGGTGGCAAGGAGTTACCTGGAGTATGACTGGACATATCCTTGATTGTCCTCCAGAATTTAGAAGAGCACTTTGCAGCAGAGTCTAGCTCCTTAAGCTAGAATGATGTTTTGGTGTCTCTGATCATTTTTGTACATACGTTACGTGCCTTCCTAAATTGGCACCAGTCTGAGTCCAGCTTTGTCTGCCGTGCCTTTTTCCACAGTTTGTCTCTGCCTAGCAGGGCGGTTTTGAGTTCAGGTGTGAACCAGTGACAAGTTTTGTTTTTTACTTGGATTTTTACCGTCTGGACGTGTGCATCTAGGGCTCCTACTAGAATTTCATTAAAGATATCGTACGCTGTGTTGACCATGGTAGCTAGGTAAAAGTCTTGCCAGCATGGTGAATCTCTCAGTTCATATGTATAGCCAGCCGCATCAAAGTTGCGCCATGTCCTTTTAGTAATGAATTTAGTTGAAGGGTCTGTGTGATGTAGTGACCTAACTGCGGCAATAAAACAATGGTCACTGACATCGGCGAAAAAAGTTCCAGCGTGCGTGAAAAGGTGCAGCTTATCAACCAATATGACATCCAATAATGAGCTATTATAAGGGTTCTTTTTATTAGGACATGTAGGTTCTTGAATTAACTGTGCTAATCCACAAGTGTCACAAAAGGTGTTTAGGGGAGAAGCAGCCTTGGAGAGCCAGTCAAAGTTACAGTCCCTAAGTATGATTGTTTTGAGATTCTCTTTCTCAATGATGTTCCCAAGATGAGATAAGAGCAGTGTTCCCGCAGATGGGGGTCTATAACAACCAATCACTCTAATGGCCAAAGAAGTGGATAATTCAATCTTGAGTGTCAGACATTTGAACTCATTTTTAACAGAGCTTGAATCCATGCAGATAGGGGAAGAGATAGCGAGAATGAAAGGGTAGAAAGGGAGCTAGTAAGGAAGGAGGGGATTGGTGACTGGAGGAGAGAAGGCTACAGGAAGGGGAAAGGATGGGAGAGGCATCACTATCGGGGTAGAAGAGAATAGGGGCTCTAAACTGACAACAGCGGGGATAGGAGAGGGGTTGCAAACCTTTCATTAACGTATATAGCCACTCCACCTCCCCTAGTGGGTCTATCAGTTCTGAATAGCTGGTAAGAGAGGATGCTAATCTCACTGTCCTGGGAGGCTGGCCTGAGCCAGGATTCAGATATTGCCAGGACATCAGGTTGGGTATGGCTCATCCACGCCTGTATCGTAATGAACTTTTTTAGGAGGCTACAGACATTGACATGCCAGAAACTCATTCCTTTGAGAGTGGCCGTATTCGACAGAGAAGAAAGGGGGGAGAAATGGGACCAGTGTTTAATTCATTGTTACCCAAGCATATCAGTAGAAGAAGTAGCAGCTTAGTTAAGGCAACTAACGTTAGTTTGAGAAGCTTGGCCCTGGTACGCTTGTGATTCTTAATATGTAGTGTAAGCCTATCACCATCCCTAAGGGTGTACCGCCCTAATGCTAGGTGAAGCAATTCCCTGACTGAGATGTGCAGAGGGTGACTAATACAGTATGGAACAGAAGGGTTAACTTGAGGAGGCGGCTCAATACGGGTACCATCACGATAGGTATCCAGGTCGTGCTCAGACAGTAGTACTATCTGCATGGCACATAAATAACTAGTGGGTAAATCAATGTATGGGGAGCAAAGCTTTAAGGGGCAGTCTCTGCATGCACAGGCTTCTGAGTGTAAAATGCCACCTGTACACAACAGAGGATGATCAGTAGAGATATTAGCGAAAACCCCTTCGTTAAGGTGCTATCCAGGCCCCTCATGCTCAAACGCAATAGGAGGTAATGTTCAATACAGATTAGGGCAAAGGAACCTCGGTGACAGTGTCAGGAGACATCTGTGATATCGGCCGGCTATCTTAGGGGCATTCATAAATGGACAACCGAAGAACTGGAGAGGTCGATGAAGACCTTCGTAGACTTGTTTTTAGAAGTGGGCAGGGAAACGGTGTATTTAATAAGTGGAGGGGGTGGGTGATGGGTGGGTGGTGTGAAATTAATGGCTTTTGCTGTACCTTGAGCTTGGAGAGTCTGGGCTTGAGGTCTCAGGCGGTGGCTGTGGAAGCACCGACCACCCGGTGTCCGAGAGCCTGAGCCTGTGGGGCAGGGAGCCCCTGGAGAGCTTGATCTTGGCTGGGGAGAGAGGGGAAAGCACAAGTTTAGGTGCTGGCCATGGACAAAGGACCATCTGCACCAGCAGGAGAGCCAAATCTACAAGACAATGGGATGTGTATTCCCTTGGCACCTAAAGTCTGGCGCACACACAAGTTTCAGAAAGGAGCTGAATCACTTAAAATCTTAGCCCTTTACACTCTAAACATTGGTAAAATTTAACTTTTGACAATCAGAAAACAAGTAAATACAGCTTTTTTGTGCAGAGTTCAGAAATCAAGTTCAATTTTGGCAGGATTTTCAAAGAAAAACAGAAGCAGACTGCAGGAGCCAATCGGAGGCTATCGCCCAAGAGTGCTTGCATTTCAGTTGGTTAGCGACTTTTGCCATACCTTGAACTTGAAGAGTCCAGGCTTGAGGTCTCAGGTGGTGGCTGTGGAAGTGCTGACCACCCGGTGTCCAAGAGCCTGTGCCTGTGGGGCAGAGAGCCCCTGGAGAGCTTGATCTCGGCTGGGGAGAGAGGGAAAAACACAAGTTTAAGTGCTGGCCATGGACAAAGGTCCATCTGCACCAGCAGGAGAGCCAAATTTACAGGACAAAGGGATGTGTATTCTCTTGGCAGCTAAAGTCTGGCATGCACAAAAGTTTCAGAAAGGAAATGCATCACTTAAAATCTTAGCTCTTTACACGCTAAACATTGGTAAAATGTAACTTTAACAATCAGTAAACAAGTAAATACAGCTTTTTTGTGCAGAGTTCAGAAAGCAAGTTCAATTTGGGCAGGATTTTCAAAGAAAAACAGAAGCAGACTGCAGAAGCCAATCGGAGGCCAGCACCCAAGAGTGCTCGTGTTCCAATTGGTTAGTGACTTTTGCCATACCTTGAGCTTGGAGAGTCCGGGCTTGAGGTCTTGGGCAGCAGCTGTGGAAGCGCCAACCACCCGGTGTCCGAGAGCCTGCGCCTGTGGGGCAGGGAGCCGCTGGAGAGCTTGATCTAGGCTGGGGGAGAGAGGGAAAAGCACAAGTTTAAGTACTGACCGTGGACAAAGGACCGTCTGCACCAGTAGGAGGGCCAAATTTACAGGACCATACTGACCATACACCCCCCATCCTCCAAGCCCAGTCCAGGATCATGGTGGACCCACACCCTGTATACCCTACCACACTTCCAAAGATGCCCGCCCTATTGACATGTGACACCTGCCCCATTTTGGCACCCATCTTATGTTACAGGCTCTTACTTCCAGCTCCTGTACCCTGCTACAACTGTTAGGCCACTATTTACTCAAATTCCTGTTCCCCCTCCCACACTAGTCCCCTTACTGGCCCCTTGCTGACCAGGGTAATTCAGTCTGAAATCTCATCTGTTAGATACTGTATTACTGTAGCAATCCTAAAGCCTCCTTGTCCATTTTTCACCCCTCAGCTACGATATGTTTTGTTCTCAGCTCTCGCATAGTTTCACTTAGCCCAGTTAGAAATACTATTGCACTCCAAGTATTACTCAGCTCAGATAGAGAAATAAACAAAACAACTAAATCTGTATTATTACAGCACTCCTCAAAGTATCCAATCATTGCTTTGTCTCTACCCCAGAGACCCTGCTGTAATATAGGACCACACAGGACTCTGGGTGGGAGGATGGGCAACTCTAAAGTCCCAGCAGAGGTCCATTGAGCTCGCACACTCCCCCATCTCTCACGCGCTCATTCTGTTTCTCCCAGCACTGCAGGCTGCCCTTTTGTACTGGGCTCCTGCCTGCATTGGGACCTTTTTCTGCCCACAAAGTAGTTCACAGCTGTCCTGACAGAGCTCCGTTGAGCTCGTTCACTCCCCCTCTCTCACTCACTCCTTCTATTTCTCCCAGCGTTGCAGGTTGTCCTTTTGTCCTGGGCTCCTGCCTGCATTGGTGCCTTTTTCTGCCCACAAAGAAATCCACAGCAGTCCCGACAGAGCTCAGTTGAGCTAATTCATTACCCCTCTCTTACTCACTCATTCTTAATCTGTCCCAAACACTGATTTCCCACAGCAACCACGCTATTCTGCCCCAGAAGTGCAAAAACATATTTCGGCCAGGATGTGAAGAATGAAAGCTGTATTGCTCATAAGGAGGTGTGAAAAAATGCCAGCGTTGAAAATCTGGTGTGAAAATATTACAAATTTGCGAAATTACAAGAGTTTTGGTGACATCACAGTCTGTTGCCATGGTGAGCATTATGATGTCATAAACAAAGGTATTGTGAGGTTAACAAAGGAGAGGCAAATGTTTTTATACAGACTTTTCAGATAGACAACCAAGATGTGCTGTAAACCTTGGAAAGGAACATTGAAAATGAAGCAATGTATTGTCTAGCAAATTGCAATAGCTGAAACATTTTATTTATGAAAGTACATACTGAAGTGCAGACTTGTTTAAACAACAAACATTTAAATTTTGAATTAAAGTCCAGATCTGATATGTTTTCCAAATTTTGTTGTATTGACTTTTTGAATTAAAGGCTAGAAAATGCCATGTGGAGGAGTTTAACGGAACTTTAAAAATGTAAATAAAGAACACATATATACGAATGTCAGCAATATAATATTTCTATAATCAAAAGAAATCCTAGGAACTCTCAAATGCACCAGTGTTTCTAGATTAGCATGAGTGATAAGAAGACTGCCACCTAACAATATTCCAGACATGATAGTAACCAATCAAGACCACAGAATTAACTTGCTTTCAAAGGTTAATCTTGGGTCCAGGAGCACTCCAGAACTGTGTAGAACCTTCACTGAGCCAAACTCAGCTCTGTCAAAAGCAGGAGGTGAACAGCATCATCAAATGACTACAGTGCCTCTCTTAGCACACCAGCACGCTGATATTGACTTTTGTTGGGCGCTAGTAAAATGGGGAAAAAGGGTTTACCTGAAACTGGATTAACAATAATTCATCATATAAGCGCTTTCTAGAAAAGGTCTGGACCATTGAATAACTTATATCCCATTTAAACACCCAATCAAATACCTCCTCCCATCTCTTTACTAACCTAGGACATCTTTTGTTCTTGTGTATAAACAGTCCCTTTTCCCATTCTAACAAAATTCCTTTGATTAATGGGAAACCCCATTTATTCCATTGTTTCGTAAAACCCTTAATTACTGGGAACTAGATTTGCATATATAAATACCGTAAAATAAAATAATATAGGGTTTAGCATATTTACTCCGCCGTCTTTAACTTGTTTATAGAGTACTGACCTTTTGATCGGATTCAAACGGCTCCCCCAAAAACAAGTAAAAAACAATCTGGATAAAGAAGCTTCAAATTTCTTTGGCACCAGAAAAATAGCACTAAGATATATAAATATCGGGGCCAAAAAGGATCTAATCAAAAAAACTCTTTTTTTTTTTCCTACTTTCCATCTGTTCCATCTGCTTACCATTTAATTCCCTATAGATAATAATCTAGACCAGTTATACTCAGTCATTGCTTTGCCACCAAAATAAACACCTAAAATTTTACAAGGGTCTGTGGCCACCTCACACCCTCCAAATGTCCTAGAATCTTCCCGAAAACCTGCTAAATCTATACATTTAGTTTTCCCCATATTTAGGGTAGCCCCTGATAGTTTCCCCACTACCTGAATTAAATTTAGAGCAATGAGCATAGACTGCGTATCCTGAACAAGCAAACACATATCATCAGCATATGCAATTACTTTATCTGCTGATGAAAAACCCCCCGATAAACCCAGAATTTTCGGGGATTGTTGCAATAGTCTCATAACGGGGTCAATAAAAAATACATAAAGGAGTGGGCTTAATGGGCAGCCTTGACGCACCCCTCTTAATACTGGAATTTTCGGACCCATCCAGCCATTCTCATAAGGGATTACATACGCAAGCCCATAGCAAATTTTCAACCAGTCCACAAAACCTACTGGAAACCCATAAGCCAATAGGCAATCCCATAAAAAGGAGTGAGACACCCTATCAAATGCTTTAGTCTGGTCTAAGCTGACTAGAAACCCTAAGTCATACCCAATATTGCTCCTTCCATCTCCCTCCACTACTTCCCGAAGCAGCAACAATGCATCCGTGATACTACGTCCAGGAACTGAACAAAATTGAGATGGATTAATTAGGACATCCATAACTAAAGCTAGTCTATTCCCTAACAGTTTAGCAAATATTTTAAAATCAATATTCAGCAAGGTGAGAGGCCTCCAATTAGTCAAATCAGCTGCATCACCTGATTTAAACAAAAAAAACAATAAGCCTTCATACATTTTATGAGGTAAATAACATTCCTTCTGAAAAAATCTAAAAACTTCTAACATTTCTACTGGAATTATTTCCCATAATAAATGATATATTTCGGCAGGTAACCCGTCAGAACCTGGTGAAATCCCTGTATGGAGACTCTTAATCACCTTATCCAATTCTGATTTAGAAAAAGGGGCAATCAAATCATCACAGAATTCTGCTGAAAGTTTAGGTAGAGCTGCCGCTTGTAGTAATTGCAAAGTATAATGTGAATGTTCAACTGGGGAACCTAACATATCTTTTACATGTTGCACAATAATGTTCATAATCGAAACATTATCAGTGGCTAAAATGCCCTGGGAAGTTTTTAAGCCTATTAACTTTCTCTCCCGCCTTTTTTGACAACTAACATATGGATTAATACTTTCTGCTTTCCCATGGGTACCAAATGATTGTTCTTTTTGAAGAGAACATAACCTGTCATACTGGTATGATTTCATTTTTTGTTTTATTAAACTAATCTCTTCACTAAGATCCACTCCTTCCATGCTCTGTCTAGATAGCAACTCGCCCAGTGTGTTTCTAAAAGCTAAGTATGTCCTATATTTTGATCTGGCCTGAACCCTCCCCTGTAATTTAAGAAAATTGATAATAATACTTTTTAAATCTTCCCACCATGATCCAATATCCTTATAAAGGAAAAGTGTTGTGGCCTTGTCTTGCACTACAGCCTTGAGGCCAGACAAAATACCTGTGTCTTCCAATAAGGAGACATTTAATCTCCAGAACCCTAAACCAGGTTCCCTAACAGGGGGAATTTCAATACTAATCCCAATCAACATATGATCGGATGATTCTATGGGAAATACAAAGGTTTTTGAAATCTCTAAATTTTGCTTTAAAAACAGAAAGTCAATTCTAGAAAACAGCTTCCCTTTAAAAAAGGTTGCTTTCACCCTACTCGATGTATGACTTTGAGAATCTTTCAGACCTGCCTGAAAAACTAAAGATTTCAAAAAGTTCTTATCGCAATATTGTTTTCCCTTGTTACCCTGAATTTGAAAATTTATATTAAAGTCACCCCCCAAAAAAATCTGTCTACTAGTAAATAAATATGGTTGAATTTTGGTTAATAGATCAATCCTTAAAGCTTTTGATTGTGGACCATAAATAATAATTAATCTACAAGTTAAAGTATTTATAACCACATCTAACAATAAAGCCCTACCTGGGTCAATATCCACTAAACGTAAAATCTGTATAGCAGTGGAACGAAAACAAAACCCTACCCTACAACAGGTTTCTGAGCCTATTGACCACACAGAAGTACCCCACCACCAATCTTTAGAAGCTTGAGATGTTTCCGCTAAAGTATGAAGCCTAGTGTCTTGTAGCATGAAAACATCGAACTCTAAGTCACTTAGGATACCAAAAGTTATCTTACGTTTATAGTCAGATTTAATGCTGTTGACATTTAAGCATGCCACTCTTAGATTCATGAAATCAAGGAGGTTTGTTTAAATTTTTTCTACTTGACCTAGTTACACGTTTCTGCACCACCTTATCGTGCGGGGAGTGCAAAACTAAATCGGTTTGAACTTGACTGGAAACCTGGGAAGCTTCCTCTATGGGATCCTCTTTATCTAATAGCTCACCCCATGAGGAAAAAGCTGAAAATCTGTTAGAGAGAGGTAGAGGAGAGAGAGGTAACTGTATCTGCCTTGGGTTTGGGTCTTCCTCTTTTTGAAAGGTGGAAATAGAAGCCTGAGAACTTCCTTCTTGTTGAAAAACTTTCTCCCTATTATTTTTATGAGGTAACGACAATTGAGCCGAAACTTGCTTAGGGGAACCTTGAGGGGTAGTAAAAGGAGTATCTACTACCTCAGTATTAGCAGGTTTGGGCCTCTCAATAGTACACGAAGGTAAAGGTGGAATCATATTGTTCTTACTCATGTCTAAACTCTCCTTCTTATCTCCAGGAACAAAACCACTACTTCCACCTTGTCCTCTGCGCCTAAATGGAGGAGGGTGAACAGAAGACAAGTCTACCTCATTCACTTGAGGTTTTCTGTCTTGTGACAAAATTAATTCATGTTCGGAGACAGACTCCGTGTTATGAGCTGCCCATGGACATTCCTGGAAGCTATGAGCATCATCCCCACATAGGTTACAGATAGGGGGCGCAGTGCATTGATCTTCGGAGTGACCCAATATTCCACAAAGAAAACATTTGATAGCAGTACAATCATTATTTAAATGCGATAAATCACCACATTTGTAACAGCTTTTAGGTTGACCAGCATAGAATAATATCCCCCTGTCTCTACCTAAAAAGAAGGAGCTAGGTAAGTGTTGAATTCCTTTATCAGTGTGTTTTAGTTGAACCCTAAAAGTCCAACCACCATTCCAGAACTCATTCACATCTATTATTGGTTTGGGATGGTCCACAGTAGAACAATGTTTTTCCAACCAGAATTTAATATCTGAAACATCAACGCCCTCATTCCTAAATAAAACTGTAACAGATTTAACAGTAGGTTTAGTTATAGGAATAGCCAAAAAATTAGTCCAATCTTCCAAGTTTTTTTGCTCATAATACAATTTCCAAAATTTATCAAGTAGCACCATAGAGCAAAAGCTAATGTCATAGTTCCTATCACCCGGTGCATGGATAAAAGCATAAACATCCATAGGTGTAAAACCCATATGGTCTTTAATTAGGGTTTTCCCCACCCATACTCTGTCTGGAACAATAGGAGCTTCCCCAACATAACGTAGACAAACTAGGAACCTTCGTTTTGCTGCTGTTACGGGTTTATGAAAAAGACCAGCATATGATTTAGAAAACCCCTGGTTTTGCATAGGCGGCAGCACTTTCATAGTATTATCAGTCACCAAACTCTGTTCTGATAGATTAGTCGTATTCTGTCCCTCGCTCCTTACCCTTTCTGTACACGAGGTTAAAGAGGTTACCTGAAAGTCCTGAGGTAAGGAGACGCTGTTGAAAATTTCAGAAGTTCGGTTGTTTGGCAGAGCTGTTTCCGCGTCTGACGCATCACCTAAATTCCCAGCCTCTGTTGCAATCTGCACAGCTGTAGAGGAGCTCTTTGTAGTTAGCGACTGCAATCCACTGCTATCATATGCACTTTCCCCAGAGCAATCCGGAGAACCCGGTAATGTAATTGCTGGATCAGGAGTCCAACGGTTCCCCGAAAAGAGCCATCCTGCTTTTAATAGGTCATCCTCTGGCGACCATTCTGTAATATCGGCAGTTAGCTCAGATTCTTTTACCAACACCACAGTTTTGTTCCCTACACAGCTGGAATCCGTACAGGTAGATACTCGTTTGCTGGTACTAAGTGAAGGACTAGCTACCGACCTTTTCCTTTTTTTTTCTTTCTTCCTCCAATCTGGACTTGCTTTGGTTATATTCTTGTTCTGCGTTGGAAATGAGAGCAAGTAATTGGGACTTCTTTACTTCCAATTCTTTTTGCAGTCTAATTTCTTCAGAATGCAAATCCCCAACAGCCTCCACCAGAACGGATTGCTCCAAACAAGTCTCTGGTACTACTTCTGAAAACGAATTTTGTGCCAAATGAATGCTTTCTTCCTGTGGCATACAGGTTACCTCTGGAGCTCCACAAAACTGACCTTTCTCCTCCATGGTCTGGGACATACTGTGCTCACCCACAGTCTCCCACAGCACTACAGCGCCCTCTGCCTCCGTAGAGTAGGGGAATTTCCCCGGTGTCCTGGCCAAATTTCCCTCATTCACTAAAAATACCACCAACAGCTTAATCTGGTTCAAGGTCAGTTGGTATTCATCCGTATCCCTCTCCCCCGGGTCGTGCCTGAAAATAGGCAGGATTTGTCTAGTGCACTTACCCGGTCAACAAAAAGCTAAATAAATAAAAAATATATATATATAGGGATAACACTTGCAATTTTCCACCTTGATGGAACAAAACCCTCCCTCAAACAGGATTCAAAAAGCAGCTTAAAGGGACACAGTAAACTTGCAGACAGTAAAAACAAAAAAATGAACTGAAATAAGATCTGGTCCTAAACTAGTTTTTTCTTTTTGTAGTTCATTTTCTTTTCAGTATCGAGTAACTTAAACCTTATAATTTATGAACACTTATCTGGATCAACATACACCAATTTATCTGATGGTATAAAATGATTGCAAAATTCCTTATTAAATAAGTCTGCCATTTCTTTAGGATTTTGGATAATAAGATTGTCCACTTGTAAGGGACCAACTTTACACATTGGTTTCCTTAAAGAATTAATATAAGAAAAGAATTGTTTGCTATTAGACTTAGTAACATTTATTGCCAAATTATATTTCCATTTTTGTTTCGTCCTTTTAATTGGTGTTTTACAGTGTCTTGGAACCTTTTTTATATGTTATCCAATTGAGAGAAGTCTTTGCTTTCAGATATTTAATATGTATATATCTTATTTTTCAGTTTAACACTTTTTTTATGGATTTGGTCATCCATTTTGGTTGTAATTCACCTCCAGTGTATTTAATTTTGCATGGTATAAATTCATCTCTAATTGATAACAGAGTATTATACAGTAGTTCACAAAAATCATCTCTTGGAAGATTAGCATGTTCTTGCTCCCAATCAATCTGCTGAAGTTTATATTCCATCCCAGAGATATTTGCTTTATCATACATAAAGATAAATACAGGCCCAGATTCAATTTCTATTGGATATTTCAATTTGAAGGAGATAACATTGTGGTCACTATTGCCAAGAGGAGCCTCGACTGACACATCATAAATATCTAAACTATCCTGATGAATAATAATATCCAAAAGATTGCTACCTCTTGTTGGGTGGGAAGCGTTCTGTTTTAAATGAAGTTGAGCACATACAGCTAAAAGTTTTTTTACTACATGGAGTCTTGGCTATATAATCATTCCAATTAATATCTGGTAAGTTTAAATCACCCATTAGAATTACACTCCCAATCTTACAAGCATTTTCAGCTTCACATAATAATGACTCCATGTAGTTTGTAGAGGAATTTGGTGGCCTATAACAAATACCTAAGACAATAGGGGTCTAGTTTTGATTATTAAATTTTACCCAAATGGTTTCAGTAAAAATATCATGTTTTTTAATTTGCTTAGATATATCCCAACTGTTAAGATGTTTATTTAAAAATAGTGCTACCCCACCACCCTTTTTATTATCACGATTGAAAGAGAAGATATCAAACTCTTAATACTAGCATCTGATTCAGTTTTAGAATCCCACCAGGTTTCCATAACTGCAACTATATCTGCTTTTGCTATAGTTATTCTAGACAAAAGTTCATAGAGCTTATTATTTAAGCTCCTAGCATTTTAGCTAAGAATATTTAAATGAGTTGTAGTATTCAGATTGTGTTTCCTAGGGATAAAAGCTGGAAACTTAACAGGAAACCCATCTCCCCCCTATTTTAGTTTAAATGTTGGCCAATAACATTGGTTATAATTTTACCCATAAGTAAATTTTCTTCTTTTACTCATGTGTAATCCATTAAAACAGAATAACTCCAACTGCCCAATAAATTCTTCCCACTAAGTAATGCATCTGATGTCTTGACATAGACACCATTTGCACAACCAATCATTTAAACACTTTATTTTATCATTTATGTAGTCAGGGGCAGCTATATCTATATCTATATCTATATCTATACATATATATATATATATAATATATATATATATATGTATGTATATATATATATATATATATATATTATTTGCCTGTAAATCAGCAATTTTTCATGGTTTCATCAGTAATGAAAAGTTCCCCTGAATGTAAACAAAAACGGTGATCGTCTCCGATTCCGAGCCACAGCTCGGCTCACAAAATGACGTGGACGTGCATACATGATGATATCATCGCAGCGACTCCACTCCGCTTCTTCTGTTGAAACTTTTGGGCACTGTTTTTAAAATGTTTTATACTGGCTCTGTATGTGGCTCTCATCATATGTATTGATACTTAGCTTGTGCATCACAAGCTAAGTATTGATACATATGACGAGAGCCACATACAACCAATATAAAACATGTTAAAACAGTGCCCATTGGTTTCAATAGAAGAAACAGAGTGAGTCGCCATATGATATCATCACAGATGTGCATGTCCACGCTATTTTGTGAGCTGAGCTGAGCTCAGAATCTGAGACAATCGCTGTTTTGTTTACACTCAGGAGTGGTAGTGTGGGTTCCAATAACAGATCTTACAACCAGTTTAAGATGCAAAAACGCATACTTCATGCGTTTATCATTTTATTGTCTCAATAAATAAAAAAAAAATTTTTTTTAAATACTTGTATACAGAAAGGAAAATAAACGGTGTTAGTCCTTCTCACCTTCAGAACACAGGATATTATTCTTCTTCCTTCAGAGAACATAAAAGAATTCCTGCAGTCTCTCCTTTCCATGGAACAATGTGAAAACTGGCACACTCTCACTAGAACCTTCTCTCACTGTGATCAGCAAGCTACTGATCACCACACCTGTCTGAGACCCCCTAGAGGAGCACTTTTTAAGTCAATCAGTGGTGACCTCATAAGTCATGTGACACCCTTATTAAGGTAAAAAGATCTACTGGAGCCTTTGGATACACCATACATATGTTTTACATCATCAAGCAATGTGTTCAAGTCCTTATCATTTGAACATATGTTCATTTAATGCAGCACACCAAGACAGAAGGGAGCTAAATGCTTAATTATAGGGCTAATGATGTCAGAGCATTAGCTTAGCTCCTCCCCCTCATGACATCACTCTCTCCTGGGTCTATAAAACTTGTCAGTCTGTGGGCAGCCAGCCCTGTTGCAGCACCTGTCTCAGCTACTGAGGACCTATCTCAGTAAACAGGGTAACTATACTTGATATTTCTATGGAATCATGTTACCTTTTATACCTTTTTTCTTTTTTACTAGAAGAAAAGGGCATTTATCTTGGAAACCCAAACAGACAAGGTTGCGCTCCTTTATCTGTTTGTTTTTGCAAGGGTATGACTTTCTATTCCAGAACCATTAAGAAGGCAGAATCAACATTTTCATTTGCCAAGGACTTAGGATACACATGGCAGTTTAACTAAACGAAAACCATGTCTCCTTTCTTCATTTGGAAACAGAAACCCAAAGATAACTTTTTGAACAGTAGCCTTGGACTCTTAGTACACAGATACGACTACGACTAAGGAACTTGTGTAATGGAGAACATGTTTTAAGGATGTCTTTAAGACAAAATGGGGGGAGGGGGTTCAGGCTGCATTTCAGACAAGGGATAGATAAGAATGAAGAGTATCAGGTTGGCCACCCTGTTATGAATAAAAGGATAGTCAGAAAAAGGAAAGAAGATAGGAGAGAGTGAAAAGGAAGTTGAAATGTTAAGCTTTGACTAATGTTTGTTTATTAACATCCTAGCACAAGGGGAACTTTTCATTACTGACAAAACCATGAAAACTGCTGATTTACAGGTAAATATTGGCATCATGAAAATCAGTAGCCCTTATTCTACACATACACAGGAGCGTGTCCAGTTTCATTCACCCCCCAATTCCTTGTTTATTTGTCCTTTAAATCATCATCAGCCTCTGTATCACTTCTTGCGTGTTTATTAGAGTTAACTCCACTTGAAACATTAGGCCCACATACAGAAAGAGAATTGGTGTCAGTACATATGGCATGGGACAAAGAAACTTCAGTTTGAGAAGCAATTTCTGTAACTGGAGGAATTGTTTTATTGGGAGGGACTGCACACTGGGCTTTCATTTGATTTTGAAAGTGTTCTAGCATGGTTACTTGACTTTAAGTTGTGACATTCTACTATTAAATGATCTTTTTTTAATTCAATCACCTCCTTGCATTTATCACAGGTGTATGGAGATGTAGGAAAAGGGGGGAATACTAAACTAAACACTGAGCATGAAACACACTTAATACCCACATCCCCCTCTAACGTCATGATGGAATCAGCCATGTCGAATTCAACTCCAATTCAGGACTATGAATTTTACCAAGAGGGACCTGTAGCACCAATACACAAATGGACAGAGTAATGCTAGCAATGCTACACACAGCAGTACCACAACCGTTACCTCATAAACAGTACGAGGTAGGCCTTACTTACTATGTTGTAGCTACTGTCCTTCCTTCACTCCCACTAGTCTCACCCACTCATGCTCGCAGAACGCAAGCTATATGTACCCTGCAAATCCAGAAGTGCAAACCCAAGGGGTCACTAACTAGAAACTACCCAATCTAAATAAAGTTTTAAAATAACTAAAACCTCACACCCTTATTGGTGCAAAGGCAGGATTAGCTACTTGTGTTGTCCCAGCAGAAAATAAGCAGCACAAAGGTGAAAACCCAGAGAGGCAGCTGCAGTTCTTCCCTAGGGCATATGAACCACAGCTCATGCAGCTGCTTCCTGGGACCAGGTGTTACCTTAGAGCAGCACAAATATAAAACAATGTCACAGGTAGTTTTAAGTATACGAGGCAGTGATACATCTAGCACAGTGATGTGCTTCTATAATACAGCACCATATAACTGATGCCGCTCACAGAACATGAGCTATATGTACCCTGCAAACCCAGAAGTGCAAGCACCGAGGGTCACTAACTAGAAACTACCCGATATATTGGAATAATGCACTGCTTATTCCTGGAAAGGAATGCTTTTTAACACAATGGACTAAGTAATTGGTTCTGAGTACTAATTTAGCACAGTTCTTACATGGAATATATTTCTAAGATTAGTGGAAGGGACATCTTATGCAAAGATGTTTAATAAAGACAACCAAGAATTATATTAAACAAGACACTACAGGTAATATATTTAAATAACACCTATTTCTACTACTGCTACTACTACTACTATTACTACCAGAGGTGGTTCTATATATTAAGGGGAAGTCAAAATAAAATAAAATAAAATTAATATTTCTACTACTTATGCCTCGAATAGGTACCCACAATGTTGTTTTTTTAGAAAAAAAAGGAAAGCATGTAGTTTTGCTTCCACTATAAAGCTAGCACCTTGAGATATTTATACCTAATAGGACATATTTGATTTATTGAAAGTTAAGAGAAATTAATATGGTTTCTGGAACAGAATTCGATGCTGTTTTTGCAAGTAACTGAGGCCGGGAGATCAGAGGGCTGTGGGTTCAGTTCCCACATCTGGCACTTGGGTTAATATCCCAATACTGACACTGTAGTGCAGCATGAGAGGGGTGCTGCACTTCTGAGGTGCCATCTTTCGGATGAGACGTTAAACCGAGGTCCCATCTGCCTGGATTGGTGGTAGTTCAGGTGGATGTTAAAGATCCCATGGCACTTATCGAAAAGAGCAGGGGAATGTCCCCGGTGTCCTGGCCAAATTTCCCTCATTCACTAAAAATATCACCAACAGCTTAATCTGGTTCAGTTTCAGTTGCTTACCACCTGTATCCCCCCTCCCCAGTCGCCCCTGAAAAAGGGACTTCTAGGCCCATTGGGCTTACCGGGTCAACAAAATTCAACACAACAAAACAAAACAAACAAATGTTAAAAGGCAGAAACATTGCAAGGTTCTTATTACAGTTTGTGGCTTAAACCCTTGAATTATATTTTTATTCTCCTTTTCTGAGATGAAATTGACATTACCAAGTTTTTGGGATTCCAATATGGTATGGGATGGGAGAGTTTTTTCTTCTGCATAGAAGTAATGAACCCTGGGGGTATTTGTACATAACAGTAGGGGTAGATGTAAAGATATCTTTACAAGTGTCATTTCTGGAAGAAAAAAAACTTGCTATGTCCCTCCCTCTCTGGAGGACTAAAGCATCCATTGGGATGCTCAATCCCACCCTCCCCACCCCTGCTGACCCTCCAGCCTAGGCTCACTCCCACACTTGGGCAGTTGGCACCCTGAGTGGCAGTGCTACAACTGTGGCCTCAGGCTGGCCCCACCTTGCTATGTTCTTGAGCTCTGATAATATTGCTGATATAAATAGACCACTGTCCTCTGACCTCCAAGCACTGCAAAGCTCGCTTCATAAAAAACGCTGCTCCTGAGTACCTCACAACTTCAGGCTATGCTGTTTTACTAGGCCCCTAGGGTTAAAAATTGCCCATCCTCCCTTTCTGTCCTATGTAGGGACGGAACCTCCCTGACCTCTGGTTGATCCTTTAATTAAAAAAGGCGTTATGCTTGACGTGTCCCTGGACTTTTCACTACATGTTGTAGGCATTTGTAAGGCTGTACACACCAGGCTAGGACTCTCCTGCAAAATCAGCCAGAACCTCACCCCAATTCCAGTATAATAATAGCCTGTGGTATTATCTTACTCCCCAAGCTTCTTCATGGTATACTACCTGTGTTCTTGGTTGCCGCTAAAACCACTTTACAGAAATGGAACATGGCATATAACATTTGCTACTTCTCCCTGGCCTTAAACTACCACATCCATCATTGTACGCTGTACACAAAACTTGGGCTGCTCCCACTCTCATCCCTATGTGACCCAGGGTATTAAATAAGCTGCAAAAATTGATTAGCAGTTTATGTATGAAAGTGTTAATTATCTGTGCCAGCGCATAACACTTGGCACAGAATGATTAGCAAAATGTTAAAAATATATATATATAGTTTAATTAATATGTACTGTGCCATGCACTCAGTTAAAAAATGATTATCAGTCTACTGTTAAGCATTTCTGGGAATGATTAGCATTACCCCTGTTTTGCACAACAAAACTTTCTATTTAATTCCCTTTGAACTCTCTCTGTAAGGTGTCATCTACAATATCCCGCATAAGCAGCTGCCTTCATCCCTTGCCTCACTTTGACTGCCCTCCAGTACCACGTATCCCTTAAGATCTACTTATCTATGCCTCTTCACACCAAAAACAAGGACAAAATTGATTGATATCACATTCTCATGTTTTGTCCTCAGATTACGGAACTCTATTCCAGCTAAGATCCACATCCGTCAATGCCTGGCACTCCAGGCTTTTTGTAGTGGTTACCAAACTGTCTTGTACAGATCCTCATTATGCTCTTGCACATACTGTAGCTGTTATATAACTGTTAAGACTAGCTTATGCCCTGGCCCAATTATTGTCTCAGATTTCATCGTGATAGTTGCTTCTGTCTGTTCTTTGCACTTGGTACCTTAGACATATGTTCTTAAGGCCTGCTTGCTTGTAATCTTCTTAGTGCATTACCAGTTATTGTATTGTATTATAAACCTCTGATGTTGTGTATGGTTAACGTATATACCAGATGTTGTTGTCAACTGTTGTAATGTCGTCTCTGTTGTAACCCTCCAGGTTGTTTCTGACAATCGGCATTTGATTGTCTAGAACACCTATCTGGTATATTAATTAATTAATTAATAGTACTTGCCTCCTTAACCTCTCCTTCTCCTTAGCTATTGTCTCTGAAGCTTGGAAAGGTGAAAGAATCACCACCCTTCCCAAAGGGGGATGACCCCACCTCTCCTGGGAACTGCCCTCCTCTACACCCTGGCTAAGCTCCAGGAGCACCCAGTCCTCTTACAACTCTCCTCCTTCCTTGACTTCTCTTCTTCATTCACTCCCTTGCACTCTGGCTTTTGTAAGTCCCATTCCACCTCCACCTGTTGTGCTCTATCCTAACCGGAATGGGTCAGGGTCTGATCCACTTCCACACTCTTTGTCAGCCTGGCTAAAGCTTTCGACACTGTTGCACATTCCCTTTTGGATAAGTGGGTCTCTCTCTGACCCTTCAGGTAGCTGGTTCCTCTTCTACTTTGAGGCAGGTCTCAAGCTATCTGCATTGGAGGCACTCCCCCCCCCACTTCCTTTCTGCTCAGGTGTGCCCCAGGGGTCTGTCCTTGGCCCAATCCCCTTTTCTATTTTTCTAAATGACCTTCTTGCTGCCTGTACCTCTGTATCCATCCAAATGTATGCAGATGATATAGCTCTGTATTCCTTTGGCACCTCTGTCCCTGACCTCACTGCCTGGCTCTAACTGGATTTCTCCAGCATCCGGTGCTGGTTCCTTGAATCTTTATTTTTTTTTAATGAATTATCAGGGAAGCAATGAAGGCCAAAAAAGGCCTTCACCAGGTGCAAAGAAAAGTAGGGTGAGGAAGAATGGGCAGAATATATGTTAAGAAATAAGGAGGCAGAGGGGGAGCTGTGGATCTCAAGCTGAATGGCAGCTGATTTTACATCTCCTGCAACTACAATGGAAATCCACCAAAATCCTCTTTTTATACACCCTTAAATGAAATTCTGGCAAAACCAGTGAAAAGAGCAACTAAAACGAAATAAGAGATAGGTAAATCTAAATGAGAGAAAGGAACTGTCAGCACACAAAAAGGAAAAGAAACTAGCGGGGCTCAGACCTCGTGATCCGCTACAGAGACACAGGCTGCAGCTAAAAAAGGTTCAGATGAAACGGTGACATCCCTGTGAAACGGTGACACCCCTGTGAAACGGTGACACCCCTGTGTCTGAAACTCCAGTGGCTCATCTTATCAGTTTCGGGTCTTGCCCAGAAGGCGGACGGTTTTAATAACACTCATCCTAGAAATAGCAGTGGGCAGACTTAAAGGTGACATAGTCGAAGTCTGCAGGCAAGGGGACACATCTATGAGTGCCACTGCACTTGAGAACCAGCAGTTAAGAGCCAAACTGGAAACTAGAAAATCAGGCCCACTTTGCAAATGTTTGAAATTATATGACTACTGGAGGGATGTGAAGGGGACCACCCAGTGATGTTCCTTCAAGAATAGCTCACAGAAAAGCTGGTGACAGGGGGGGCAGGGAATATTATGGACATTCAAAAAGCTTACCGCATATCTCTTGGGACAGACAACAAACACTGGAGGAACAAAGGACACTTCATGATGATGGCTGAAGTTGGGATTAGGGATTGGATCCTGCAGTACGCTAGATGCCTGCTCATTCAGGATAATCATCAAGTGTGCATCTTCCCCAATATTAGCTATGCCACAAGGCAATGCCATAAAAGATGTGATGGGGTCAGATGGACCCTGAGATAGACTGGAGTGACTCACTTGATGATCTACTTGGCCACCTCAGGATTGTGCATCAGCAGAAGGTATTTGTATTTTCTAGCCCAGTGGAGGCAGATAAGTGGGTTTCTAAAATGGCAGCAGAGTCCAAATCTAGAATCAAGGTTGGAGAGCAAGATATGGATGTGGGGACACTCTAAGTAATTATAAACAAACAGACTGTTAACACTTAAGACTTGGTTTATATGTTCGTGTTGTTCCTTGATAGCTCCTTGAGCCACTTCACTCTGACACGTGTCAACTTTGTAGTTTATTGACTCTTGCAAAGTTGCAACAGTTGTTGCTTTTTTTCTAAATGTAAAAGTTAAATCCTGATCTTGTATAGGTCTCGGATGTTGCAGTCCAGTGTGGGCTGCATTGTATGAATATTGCCTTTACCTTACCCTTGTTTCCTGCTGTTTGTAAGTGGGAATGGTTTTACTAACAATAAAAATCCATTTTCTGGTGATATCCATTGTGGAGGGAGGCAAAGGGATGTGACATTTACCACATATAGTTAAATGTATGCTGTTGCAAATCATTCAGTTACTTGATTAACTTTAGGGGTAACACACGGTGCCATTTGTCCCAACAGAGACGCATTTCACTGGACTTTAATTGCTGGACAGTTAGAACACTTTTCGAAATTGCCATGTTGCTCTTGGACTCACATATGGAGCAATAATGGGGCATATATTTCGAATGGTTTAATCTTGAGGTACCTCCTCAGTGATGTTATTTCAATATAGTGAATGCATGCCTTCATTTTGATTAAGGGTCTGAGGCCCTCAAAACGTGTATACTTGTGGTGAGATCTGTTTACTGTATGGTGTATCCTCTGTTAGGTAACTGGAAAGAAAAAATAATAATGTTTTTAGAACATGAGAGCTAAAGATGCCAGATAGGGCGTTTAATGAGGCAAAAGCAGACACTGAACTGCGTACTGTGGAGGGGGTTAAGAGAGGAGAAAACAGTTCTTCTGGTATGTGACAGGGTTGGGTAAGACCCTGGCCCATTTGTTATGCAGAGAGAGCTAAAAGCAAGGATCTAATTTGCCCTCTCCTATTCTGTCTTTTGTCTGTATCATACCTGTCTGCATAATCAAAATTTTCTTGTGTCACCTAAGAACTGGTCACAATTTTTCCCTGTCATCTCAGTTCCTTCACTTGCTGTTTCTATTCTTTCTTTCTCCCCTTGCTTCTCTATGGTTAAAAAATATATGTGACTCTTTATGTAAAACTGAGATCCCTTGGTTTGCAAATGTATATAATCATATTGTCAACATGATTGCAGAAAGCTATTAGAAAAAAATGTAAATCTGGAACCAGAGGGTTAAGCTTTAGATGTATTTTAGCCTCCACGTGCTTGTTTGCAGGGTTGTCAACAGGAGACCAGCTCCGGGATGGACTGTTCTATTTTGTTGCACCTGATGAGACTGGATGTACTCTTCAAGCTGATCACAGGAAAGAAATTGACACGGTCTTATTACTTTTTGTTGAAAACAGGAGATGGTAATTTACAACAACAGGAGGCAGAGTTTTAAACTGCCAGGAAAATACATCTTATAAAATGAGAGCAATGTTTTGTTTAGATTTAGAGAGAGACTGAGATTTTAAAGAGAGATTCTGGGATGTAGACCTTTCTTTATTTGGACTGCCTGTATGGAGAGCTATCCTGTACTGTTTTATTTTTTTCTATTCTGTTGTTATTGACAATAAATGCCACTTGTGAATTTTATACCTTCTCCTGGTTTGCCTATGCTTCCTGACCTATGCCTCTATGTCAGTTCTGGTATATTAGGAGAAAAAAAGGAAGAAAGGAGGGGACTTGTTAGGCTATCTGAGGAGGGGCAGGGTGACAGAGGAGAATGTGGAAAAAGCTACTGTCCTTAATGATTACTTTTGCTCTGTCTTCACAAGGACAAACAACAGGCCCTTGCCAGTGAGTGACATCATAGCTGCCATGAAGGGGGTCCTGGAAATGAGGCAGCCAGTGTTTACATACAAAAGGGTCTAGAAAGGGCTAGCAGCCCTAAAGATAGACAAGGCTCCTGGGCTGGATTGGAAGAATCTGAGAGTGTTCAGGGAACTGGCAGCAAAACTGTCTGAACCCCTGGTAGGACTATTCTAAAGCTCATTACAAATGGGGTAGTTCTGAAGGACTGGAGAGTGATGGACATAGTTCTGCTTCAGTGGGGGAACAAGTAGGTAACTACAGACCTGTCAGTCTTACCTCTGTAGTAGGGAAGCTGATGGAGTCACTGGTCAAAGAGGCCCTTGTGGACTACCTGGCAAGCAATGGTCTCCAGGATAGTAAACAGCATAGGTTAGTAGTATGGAGGTCTTGTCAGACTAACCTGATAGTTTTCTTTGACTGTGAGATGAGGGCATTGGGTAAGGGCCACTCCAGGGATTTACTCTACTTCAACTTCAGCAAGGCTTTCGACTTGGTGCCTCAGATGATTGCTGAAGAAGATAGAGGACCTGAGTGTGGCTACGGATGTAGCAATATGGGCAGGTAACTGGCTAAAGGGGAGGCAGCAGAGGACCATGGTTAATGGGTTCAAATCAGAAGAGAGGGTGGTCACAAATGGTGAACCACAGGGATCTGTCTTGGGCCCAGTCTTCTTCATTATGTTCTTCAGTGACATTGGAGAAGAATCCAGGGCAAGCCGTGCCTCTTCGCAGATGACACTAAGCTTTATGGGAGGGTGGATAGTGACAATGGATTCAGGGAACTGCAGAGTGAACTGCAAAGATTAGAGAGGTAGTTTACAGTCTGGCTGTTGAAATTCAATGCCAAAAAGAGCAAGATGCTGCACCTAAGGAAAAAGGATCCCAGGACTGAGTACTGGATGGGTGGGGTATGACCTGGCACTACAGCTGAGGAACAGGACTTAGGAGTTATCATTAGTGAATCCCTCAAGCAGTCAATCCAGCATAACAAGGCCTATAGTAAGGCAAATAGGATGCTGGGATGTACCGGAAGGGGTATTGACGGCACAAGAAAGGAGGTAGTACTACCTCTATATAGATCTTTGGTGAGGCCATACCTGGATTAGTGCACCCAGTTCTGGAGTCTTCACCTCAGGAAAGATAAGGATAGGCTGGAGACTGCAGCTGACAAAGATGATTCAGAGCCAACAGGGCAGGTCTTACGAGGATCGCCTAAGGCGATGAACATGTACTCGCTGGAGACCAGACGGGAGAGCAGTGATATGACAGAGACGTTCAGGTTCCTGAAAGGAATAAATAAGGTGAACTGCTGGGAATTATTTAGCATGAGTAATGGTTCAAGGTCACAAGGGAATGAGTGGAAACTGACAGGAGGGAGGTTCAAAGGCACTATGAGAAGGTATTGTTTTATTAAAAGGGTGGTGGAACCATGGAACAGTCTACTAGTCAAGGTCTTGGGTGCAGAAAACATCAATGGTTTCAAGCATGGTTGTGACAGCTGGAAGGGTATAGTGGTTACGCAGGGTGACAGTAACAGAGAGGGGAATAGGGATTGGATGGGGGGCTAGAACCCTGTATGGACAGTAGGTGCTGGGGTTAGATAGGGAACCATGGGCAGACTGGATGGCTGATTAGTCTGTTTCTACTGTCACTATCTAGGTTTCTACGTAATGGTTGATGACGTATGTAACAGGCAATGTGGAAAATATGGGAATTTGCAAGTAAGGCATTTACAGCAGTCAATTATTTATTTTATTTATTTATTGAGATATTCAGAAAGACCTTTGAGTCAGAGACTCATTTACAAAGGTTCCACATCAGACATAGAGAGGTACAGAGCTAACAATGCTTACAGTTTGCATACATTACATAACATCACAGTGCCTGATACCTACAAGGTACAGAGGGTGACTGAAAGACAGGGATCACATGAAATACAGTAATTAAGCACAGCCACATAAGAAGCAGTGAGGCTGATTGTCAAATTAGTAAGCTTGATGGAAATCGGTCAGGTGATTTTGTACGGTGTACAAAATGCTTCAAGGCTTATATTATTCTCCCAAGTGCATGTTCAAAATGAAAGCTAACCAAAGGACAAACGTACAAACTATGGCTCAGGAAACCCAGACCAGATTCATGTGTTTTGAAATTGTACTAAAATTCAGAAATTTTGAGAGCAACTCAAATGTTTCTTAGGAAAATGACCCTTTATAGCCAGACTTATAAATATTAAAACATCTGTTATAGGGAACCTCTTTGATACACCAAATATGAACCAAGAAGAAAAATACACATTGTCTTCAATATCGGTAGCAGCTAAAATAATATATAAAATAATATATTAAAACTTTCATCTTTTTGTAACATCCTTGTTAGTCCAATAAAAGGTATCAAACCATTTGTTCTGGATTCATATTAAAACTATGGATTGAACAGAGATCACCTAACATTTTGGAATAAAAAAATTAATTACCTAAAGCACTCAAATGTGAAAAATTAGCAAAAGAATTAAAAGAAGACAAGAAAAGTGTTGATGGACATGGAAATCTTTATTCCATATACTTACAAAAAAGAATAAAGTCTAAAAGTAAAACAGACAAGTATGTATCATAGAAGTATTTCAAATATGACACAGTTCTTCAGAGCACTAATTCACAGCTTGTGAACTAAGGTTCAAAGTTTTCAACACATAGTACCAATGCTATGTAGTAAGCCATGTCTGTCTGTCTGTATGTCTTTCTTTCTCTCTTCTTCTTTACTATAATATGCTTAATCTCTTCTTGCTCTCTACAGTATATATGAAGAGTTTTTTTTTAAGGTGAAAGCAGAAATTTCCATGAGAAGGAATTTCATTCAAGATAAAATATGAATGCCACCATCTATCACACTGAATGGATGCTGGGATGCATAGGCAGGGGCATCACCAGCAGGAAAAGGGAGGTCATAATTCCACTATACAAGACACTAGTGAGGCCGCACCTGGAGTACACTGTGCAGTTCTGGAGACCTTACCTACGTAAGGACATAGACAGGGTAGAGAAGGTTCAGAGGAGGGCAACAAAGATGGTGCATGGATTGCATCACAGGTCCCTATGAGGACAGGTTGAAGGCACTGAACATGTACTCCCTGGAGGAGAGGAGGAGAGAGGGATATGATAGACATACAAGTATCTTACAGGGAGGAACAGGGTGCAGGAATGCACTATTTTAAGCGAAAAAGATGTTCCAGGACTAGAGGGCATGGGATGAAGTTGGAGGAGGGACGATTCAAAGGAAGCGTGAGGAAGAATTTCTTCACAGAATGGGTGGTGGACAAGTGGAACACCCTGCCAGAGGAAGTGGTGGGGGCTGAAACAATCACGGGATTTAAGAATGCATGGGATAGACATAAAGGAATTCTGGAGGTCAGGGGTAAGGGGAAACAGACTTCTAGGAAAACAAACTGAACTTACAAGCTCAAATGGGCAGACTGGGTGGGCCATAGGCCCTTATCTGCCGACACTGTCTATGTATCTATGTATCTATGAATTGTTTCAGTTATCACTGTGTCTCTTTCAAGTTTGTTAGAATTGTTTACATATGTATTAAAATTAAGATCAAGTAAAAATATAATAAAAACCCTTAGAAACCTATATTATCATAAGCTGGTTTATAGATATAGGGTGGGATATTCAAAGGAGAATTGCGCATGGCGCAAGAGTGTTGCACCATGCGCAACCCACCAATGTGCCCTGGTGCAATATTCTATGGGGCAGGTTGCGCTGTACAATCCCCGATGCGCCAGGGTGCACCAGTAATGTATGCAGCACAAGTGCGAGGGGCATGCCCATGCATATGCAGCACATCCCGATATTCAGCCCGGGATGTGCGGTACATATGCTGGCACATACCCACCTTTTGCCGCACAAGGGGGTGCAAAGTTGTGCCCGGCGAAACCAAGAGCAAATCCTGGCCACCCACAGGTGAGCTGCTGTATTGCAAGGCACAACATGGCAGCCACCAGCCCTGGGTGACCACCTGACCACCCAGGACACAGTCCGTGAGTCCCCTGCCCAGGGGGCATCATGCCCCCCCCTCGCCCAATCACGGGCATATGTCGAATAACTCCCTGGTTGTCCAGTGGACCACTATCTGTTGCCCAGTCATGGGCATCTGTTCAAATGATCCCTGGTGGTCCAGTGGACCAATCCCCTTTGCCCAATCATGGGCATATGTTTCAAATCACTCTGGTGGTCCAGTGGACCGATCCCCAGTGCCCGATCATGGGCATAAGTTAGAAATCCCTGGTGGTCCAGTGGAACCCCCCCAGTGCCTGATCGTGGGTGGTATGCTCTAAGGACACCCTGGTGATCTAGTGGCACCCCCCCACCTGCCACCATGTCCCCCACTACCCTGCAACCCCCCAGTCAGCAGCAGGTGGCAGCACCCTGCCTGCGAGCTGCCTGCTGACTGACAGTGTACAGTAGGGCTGTACATCTATTGGTCCACTGCATGGGCTAATGGGAGTGCAGACCATACTGTACTACACAGTCCCAAATTGTGAATGAACACTCATTCACAATTTGACTGTGTAGTACAGTATGGTTCATGCCCATTGGCCCACGCTAGTGGACCAACAGCACGTACAGCACTACTGTATGCTGTCAGTTGGCGGGCAGCCGGGTGGCTTGCAGGTGGGTGCTGCCATCCGCCGCTGACTGGGGGGCGGTGGTGGTGGGGACGCAGTGGGCGGGTGGGAGGGGTACCACTGGACCACCAGGGTGTCCTTAGGGCATTCCACCCACGATTGGGTGCTGGGGGGGTTCCACTGGACCACCAGGGATTTCTAACCTATGCCCATGATCGGACACTGGGGATTCGTCCACTGGACCACCAGGGCTTATTTTTATACATGCCCATGATCAGGTTAACAGGAGTGGTGCCTGCCAAAGGGCAGGAGGGCGTCGGTCCCCAACGGCTGCAGCCTGGCAGAGCGCCAGGCGCAAGTCACCGGGGATCAGCACACCACATGCAAATGGGGCCATAATGACATGCAAATGGCACCATTTGCACCTTGCATGCATAATGGCCTCATTTACATGCCCAGTGCTGAATATCATGGTTGATGTGCCTAGCGCAACCACAGCTGCACTTGCACTGGCACATCCCCCTGCACCCCACCGGCCACTTGCGCTGGCACAGTGCCACTGCGCCGTGCACAGTGCATGCACCCTCAGTGCCATATTCAGTGGTGCTGAGCCATGGCGCAGCATCGTTGAATATCGCCTGGTCCCTAGCCCTGGCTCAGCCCAGATGCGCTGCGCCCAGGCTTCGCCCCTGCCTGGCGCAGTCTGAATATCCCGCCCATAATGGTTATATCTGATTATTATTTATGTTTTAATTTTGTTTTGTGTGTTATTGGGTAGTTAAATGTTTTTATCCATTTATGATACTTGTATTTCTTTGTTGTGTTGAATTTAAATAAAATCTGGTTGAGAAAAAAGAAAAAAAAAAGGTCACTAGATCATGGCCAGAACACCACATAAGGGCTGAATTCAGGAGGATACCTCTCAAAACACTGATAAAAATGGGTCCTATGCATGATGCCAGTGCAGCGCATATCTGAGGCATGTAGGCATCCTTATGTGCAGATACCACACAGCAGGAGTCCTGTGGCATGCACCACCAGTGTGCTGGCTAGATGCATGCAGGATCCCCTGGCTGTGCAGGCAGCTACGCGCCAAGCATGGACCAGAGGTGCATCAGGGGCATACCTGCATTTCGTGCAATTCACAAAGGAATGGAATCACACAGAGTGCTGTGCACAGGGGTGCATGAATTGTGACTGGGGACCCTGCCATAACTGTGGTGCGAGGGTGTCAGCATGTCAAACACCTCGTTATGCTGGCTGTGGCAAAGGTCATGGATGCAACGGTGGCCTCAGTTCCAGTGCCAACAGTGTGATAACCTGCCCAGGGATCCTATCCAAGCCCTATGTCAGGTACAGATGGCAGGAGTTTGAGCACAGCATCGTGCAGTCCAGTATGCCCAGGTGTGACTATAGGAGGGCCAGTTAGGGTAGGCAGTCACAGTGGGCAAGGGGCAAGGTCAATACTGTGACTTGTGTATGTGCAGAACCAAAGCGTAAGAATGACTATATGACTTTGCCTTGCCCACACAGACTACAGTATCCATAATCCTGTGATGTGATCCTGGAGATACCAGTTCCATGCCAAAGTGCTCTGCCACCCATGTCCCCTCCAGGGATCCTATGCAGCCTGGGAATGAATGTTGTAGTCGCCCATGTGGTGTGATGTCTAGGCGTGTACATCTTTATCACATGTGCAGCACAATGGTGGTCTTGGGATGGGCTGATGGGTACATGGCAGGTTGACAGTGGGCAAAGTTGGAATTAATGGGTGTGGTACATGGGGCAGCACTGGAGACCCCTACACCCACTTCACACTTATCAGTGACCCAAGGGTCCAGGGTCCAGGGATGTATGGGCACAGTTATGTGGTGGTTACCCTGGGAACAATGCCCATCATTGCATTGGTTTGACCACTGGGTGCCCCTACCTCTCCACTGATCCAGAGTTGCAGGGTTGTCCCTATTATCGCCCCTCACCTTCCATTGTGCTGGATTTGTTCTTGTGCTAGTATTTTGTATAATATAGTATAATTGGAGAAGTGCACTCTGATTCCAGACTTGTCCTCGCTGGAGTCCCCCAGGGTTCAGTACTGGGCCCCCTACTCTTCAGCCTGTTCCTTAACACCCAACCGGAATCCTGCACTGAACATATCACCCTGTATGCTGATGATGCAATAATTCTTGCCACACATCAGGACCCAAAGAAATTGCAAGAAAATCTCCAACTCGGCTTCTCCTCAGTTGAGAATTGGCTCACAAACTCCTTAATCAAAAAAAAACAAAGGCCATGATCTTCAGCAGCTCCCATAATAAACATAAGCTCTTCCAACTCTCCATTATCACCAGACAAGGTGCCACACTGGAACAGGTCAAAAACTTTAAATACCTCGGGATCACCCTTGACCCTCACCTCTCCTACACTGCCCACATTGACCATGTTGCCAAAGCCGCTAACTCCTGGCTAGACCTGCTATTCCGTCATAGGAAACACCTGACACTGAAGTTCCTCACTGTCGCTGTCCAGAGCTCCATCATATCCATCATTGATTATGGCATTATCATTTACGGCTCTGCTACAACCACCGCACTCAAATGTGTATCCACCACCTCAACAAGGCCTGTCAACTTGTCACTGGCTCCCCAACGCCCTCTCACCTGTGATCTCTACTCTCAAACTGGATGGTTGAATCTTGCCAATCGAGATAAAACACCAAACTTGTATTACTACTAAGAAAATCTTGCTGGGCCTTGCCCCCTGGAGTCTGTGCCCTCATAAAATCGAGAATCCACACCCGACATACCAGGGGATGAGAGCCTCTCAGCTTCTACAAGTCCCGCATTGCCGCACAACACAAGGTCAAAGATCCTTTGCTTACCGGGCCACTAGTTGGTACAATGGTCTTCCCAGCAACATCTCATCTTCACTATCACTCAACACTTTTAAGACTCATCTCCGCCTAACACTGACTGCCTCCAACCTCTGTGACTGTTGTGGCTAAACATATCTTTTGGTTCCATAGCTGAAGATGCCCTTTGAACCCAAATCTACTCCTGCACATTGCCAGCACCCCCCCTTCCTATCTTCACCTCCCTTGCTGGCCCATGACAAATGCCACCTGGCTGCACTACCTCTATTCTTATCCGCCTTCCACCTCTCCTCTCTGTGCCCCCCCACCTACCTCCCCTTTCTCCCATCCACTTAGTCTCCCTGATTTCACCCTCCTCCTTTCCCTTTCCCTTCCCCAAAGTTTCACCTTATTGTTCTTTTTTCATCTACAAGACTATGTGTTTTTTTTTCTCTGTTTTTTTTCTATTTTATAAACTGTTATCTTTGCTTATGATTGTCTCAATTGTACCAATGACATGGAACCTTTGTAAAAGAGCCTTGGCTCAAAGGTATTTGTAATCCTGGAACAAATAAATAAATAAAATAGTACAATGGGGACTGTAACCACATTGTCTTGTCAAACAGTACCATTCCCTGACCAGTACCCTGTCAGTCACTGCATCCTACCCCTGCCCATTGTTCCATCTGTGGTCTGTGTGTATACAACCGCTATGTTTGCTATGTTCCTGGGTAGCACATTAATTGAGCAAACCAATTAGAGTGAAGTCATTTGCGTGACTATAAATGAACGAAACCATTAAGAATGACAGGCACATAATAGCGAGCATGCCATCTGAGCGATCATGCAAGTTGAGTGAACATGCAATTTGTGCAATTCCCAGAGGCAAAGAGCATCATGAAGTTAGAATCTTAGAGATAAGGGAGTCTGGGGGCACAGTCCCCCTGCAGAATACTGTTATGTGTGCCTTTGGATTGCTGTACCTGTTGTAGATTCGGAGTAGGTGCAGCTGGGTAATAAATTAGGTGTGCTGCAGACTGGGACATATGTGAGGAGGTACGCATGGCGCAGCTTGCATCGGGTGCATCAGTGTTTGGCAGCCATTTCCGGTACCGCGATCTGACACGGTATCTGTTGCAGGTCATCACAGAATACTTGGTTCATAGCCGCAACAAGTACTTCTGCAGTCTAGCGTATAATTGTCAGTTTCAGATGAAAATTTATAGCTGAAATGTGTATCGCTGAGATTTTGCATCGCTTAGTTTGCATTCGCTATAATATATTCACTGAAATTGAAAGCATTGTAAAATAGTCACTCAAATGACATGGAACCGTGTCCCTGCAGTTTGGTCTTTGTTCCCGCTGTGGTTCTGCCATGTCCCTGACTCTGTGACGGGTGGGTGGTTGTGTGTGCTGCCAGTGGCCCTTTCAGTCCGCTAGTGATCCACACCTTCCTGGGCTCCCCCCGCATGCCCATGTATGTGATCCACTCAGGGACCCAGGTCAGGCATCAGAATGGATGCCTCTCTGGGTCCTGCACTCTGCCCACTGTGCCACCCAATCCAGCAATGAGCGGCTGCATGCAGATTGGGCAGGACCATGGATGGGTGGCCAGTGATCATGAATATCAACGGTGTACACCTGTTCACAGGTGTGGAGCTACGTGGGCGGGGTACATATCTTTGGTGTGTACTTTATACCCATTAGTGAACAGGGCCCATTGAGGACAGTCAGTTATTGGATTAGAATTCTCAACAATAGTGTTAATCATGGGCCAAAATTATGCCTTTCTGAAAAAAGTAAATTGCTGAAATGATCAACTAATTCAAAATGGTTCGAGTGAGTTAAGAATACTCTAGTAAGTAACAACATGGGAAATGTGTAGAATTATTCATTGAAATAAATTGTTAACTCACCTAGCTATAAAAATTATGTTAAACATATGATTTTCTTAATTTATAAATTAAATTATCTTGCAGAGATAGCATCTTGCATATTGGCACCATAGAATGCAAAACACAAACTATGGCTCAGTTACGAACCTTAATGTTTTCAGCTGAAAAATGTACAACTCATTGTAGGAGTGAACTGATTTCTTCTAAAGATTATTGAGGTAAGACATGCAAAAGGTCAGGCTACATGAATTTACAATGTTTCTGTAACAGGGGTCATCACTAAAGTCTGTACCACATTTTATTTAATTTCATTCTTTATATCAAATGGATAACAAGGTACTTAGCAAATGTAATTAAATTGTGTAGTTATTCCTTGTTAAATTGCTAGGAAATATTGCTGACTCTAATTAATGTTCAAGATGCCAGAATGCCCACCATGTTCACTGAAGCTGCCTTAAGGCACAGGAATAAAACTTCTGCTACAAGTCTTGTAATGTAGAATATTTATGTAATAGCATGTGAATATTTATGTATGCACAAAATAATACAGTGTAAATATATATATGCTTTGGTAACAATTTGCAATGACCAATAGTTGAACAAATAAAAAACATTGATTCTGATTCCTTCCTGATCGATACCTCTCCCTCCCATCCTGTACCCATCTGCCCATTTCCCCCCCCCTCTCCAATACCATTTTTCATCCCTCACCTCCCCCATCCCATATTGTGAATTTATTAAAGGATGGATGGATATGGTTACTTGTTGCTTTGTACGTTCTTTTGCACATGTATTTTGTACTTTTTTGCACATGCAAGAAATACGCACTATTAAACTGGTAAGGTTTAGTGGCCCATCATGTCTTGAGAAAGCACTCATTCTTGACACGAAATGTTGGCATGTGCGTTGGGTGAGAGTGCTGCTGCAGGATCTGACTACTGAATTGTTTTTATTAAATTCAAACCAAGAGTTTGGTCCTCCTTGTGTGAAAGCCTTGTAGCCCTGCTATTTTTGGTAAAGTTTTACCATTGGTTCATCCTGTTTAACCAATTTTATCCTACTCTACCCCATGACCTATTGTCCAGCTGGGATCTTCCTCCCTCCTCTCCTCCACCTCCCTCTCTGCCTTACTGCAACGGCCCCCGAGAAACGATTTAGCTTTTTACTGTGTCCCAGCCATGCTTGAACCCTTTAACGTGTTTTGTTTCCACCACCTCTGTTGGTAGGCTGTTCTATGGCTCAAGCCACTCTCTTGGTAAATAAAACTTTCTAGCATCCCACCTAAATATCTCCCCACCAGCTTACATTCATGTCCCCTTGTTTTTGACCCACCAGTCCATCTAAATTGTTCCTCACAGTTTACCTTGTTTGTTTCTTTCAGGAACTTGAAGGTCTCCATCATGTCCCCCCTCCCTTCTGGTCTCCAGCAAGTACATGATCAGAGCTCTAAGCCAATCATTGTAGGATCTGCCCTGTTGGCTCTGAATCAATTAGGTAAGTCTGTGCTGCACTGTCTACAGGCTGTTTCTCTTCTTCCTTAGTGAGGACTAGTGATGGGTGAAATTACAAAAATTGGTTTTGTGCACTTTTTGCAAAATTGCACCATTTTCACAAAATGTCTTGCATTTTCACGAATTGAGCACAGTATAAAATATTGTGCACTTTCAAAAGTGCACATTATTATAAATCTTACTCTCTAAAACTGCAGTTTTGCTTATTTTGTGCAAAAAGTCACATGGTACTATAGAGTGCAGTAACACGTGGAGTTTTTTGCAAAATGGATGAAACTGCCCAATTTTACAGATTAAGGTTTATACAAACGGTCATCCCACTGGTGCGGTGGTAGTGCTACCACCCATGATGCTGGTGATCCGGGTTCAGGAACAAGGCTGGGTCATCAGGTGCCAGCCCAGGGGAGGAGGTTTGAGCATCCCGTAGGACCCTCTCCTCCTCTGAGAGGGGGAGAGTTGTCACACTGCCCCATTGCCATCACCTGTGGATGCATGGGCAGTGGCACAGGACTCAGAGTGTGGGGAGAGGAGGAGGATGGCATTAGGTGTTTGGCTGAGCTCCAGCCTGGACTTTTGTCCTTCGTGCCGATGTCCTCAGGGGTAGGGTTTTGGGGACAAAAATATGCACCAGGAAAAATACAAAATAAGAATCTATCCCCCACTGCTGTGCCACTTGATCCCCAACATGTTGGATGGGGAATGGAGTGTGGATGGTCGGTACTACTGCCACCGAGCCCTGCCGGCAGTGGAAGATAAAAATGTGATGTAAAAAAAAAAAGGTTTATAAAAATTAACACTTTTGAAAGTGTACAACATTTATAAGGGAATACTAGTACAATGTAACCAAATTGTACCTTTTTGAGATAGGGGAGGATTTTTCCCATGATTCTTGGTTGATTTACACTGCTTATACTCCAGTGTGGCGAGACCTGTCAGAAAACATGGACCTACAGCAATCCTCAATAAAATAAACTTTCAATTTTGGAATCTGAAAGAAATTACTTGGCAATCCATTTTTAATGTCATTTTTGCAGTGCTTTCAGTGGCTAGGGTGCATTTAAGAAGTTATGATTTTGCCAAAGTAAAGTAGTCAAGAAAAAGAGTTTTTTTCTGAGTTCTATAATTTAGCATAGCTCCATAAGGAGGTCCTGAGTCATGCATTTCAGCATGACACATGTATGGTGCTGTAATTCTCATGCATCTGCGCTACTATTTGCCAAGTACAGTAGCAGTGATGCCAGCAGAAATTGTAAAGGGAAATTGTGCTAGCAGCTGTGTAACATAGAAACATAGAAACATAGACTTTGACGGCAGATAAGGACCACTTGGCCCATCTAGTCTGCCCATTTCTCTACCTACAGGATAGGATGCATATCCTAGTTAACCAACAGCCTGTTTCTTCCTACCCCCCACAAGAATTGCCTTATGTCTGTCCCATGCATTCTTGAATTCTCCCACAGTTTTAGACCCCACAACCTCCTCAGGAAGGCTGTTCCATGCATCCACTACCCTGTCTGTGAAATAATACTTCCTCACATTGCCCCATAACCGCCCTCCTTCTATCTTTAAATTGTGTCCCCTTGTTCTTGCAAGTCTCTTTTTCTGAAAGATGCTACCCTCTTGGACTTTGTTGATTCCACTGAGGTACTTAAAAGTTTCTATCATGTCCCCCCTCTCCCTTCTTTCCTCGAGGGTATACATATTAAGCTCCTTTAGTCTCTCTTCATATGGCTTCTCTTGCAGACCCTGCACCATTTTAGTTGCCCTCCTCTGGACTACCTCCATCCTGTCTATGTCCTTGCGGAGATGGGGTCTCCAGAACGGGACACAGTACTCCAGATGGGGTCTCACCAACTGTCTGTACAGAGGGATAACAACTTTCTGTTTTCTGCTGCTGATGCCTCTCCCTATACATCCCAGTATACCCCCAGCACTCCCTACTGCCTTCTCACATTGCTTGCTAACCTTAAGGTCATCTGATATGATTACCCCCAGGTTCCTTTCCTTTTTTGTTGTTGTTACTACCTCCCCCCCCATTGTGTATTCTTCCCTGGTTCTTGTTTCCCAGGTGCATTATTTTGCACTTCTTTGCATTGAATCCTAGCTGCCATACTTCTGACCATTCCTCCAACCTTGCCAAGTCCCTTTTCATCCTTTCCATGCCTCCTTGTGTATCAACCCTGTTGCAGATCTTTGTGCCATCTGCAAAGGCATATTTTTCCTTCCAGTCCCTCTGCAATGTCACTGATGAAGACATTAAAAGGACTGGACCTCAATACTGAACCCTACGGTACTCCCACTAGTAACCCCTCTTTCTTCAGAGTGGACCCCATTTACAATTACCTTCTGTGTCCTGTTGTGCAGCCAATGTTTTACCTAGGTTACCACCCTGGGACCCATTCCCAGGCTGGTTAATTTGACTATTAATCTTTTGTGTGGGACTGTGTCAAATGCCTTGCTAAAGTCTAGGTAGGCCATGTCCACAGCCCCTCCCTGGTCTACTACTTTGGTCACCCAGACAAAGAAATCTATCAGATTCGTCTGACATGACCTTCCTGCTGTGAACCCATGCTGCCTTGGGTCCTGTGCTCCACTGGCCTCTAGGTACTCAACTATTCTTTCCTTCAGAAGTGACTCCATCACTTTCTACCACAGAGGTCAGACTGACAGGTCTGTAGTTTCCTGCCTCTGTCTTGGTCCCACTTTGTGAAGGGAATCCATCTGCCTTCCACCAGTCCTCGGGTACACACCCATCCTCCATGATTTATTAAAAGAGTAGCCAGTGGTTTCACTAGTTCCTCCTTAATTCTTTTAGAATTCTGGGTGAATTCCATCAGGACCCATTGCTTTGTCCACCTTCAGTTTTAGGAGTTCTTGCAGAACGCTTTCTTCTGTGAAAGGACTGGGATCGACCCTCCCTATCAAGAGTGCATCTGTTAATTGGATTAGGCACTTCCCCCTCCTCTTTTGTGAATACTGAGCAGAAATATTCATTCAGTATCCCTGCTTTTTCACTGTCCCCCTCTGCCCACCCACCGTTCATTCTATTCAGCCTCACTACCCCTCCCTTTGTCTTGCTATGCTCGCTGATGTACCCGAGTTAAAGGAGTGTATTAAAGGAAAACAGTGTTTCTTGTGATCAGCCAGTACAAATACAATGCCCTACTTATAAGGAAGGTCCTGCATTGTACAACACAGCTTTGTGCCCATGCACTGCTGTCATTCTCATGCATAAGCACTGAAACTGGCTTTATAGCAAGACCGCTATCAGAAATTGTACATGGGAAATTGTGCTAGCAGCTCTGTATTAAAAGGAAAACCTTGCTTTATTGTGCGCAGACATTGGCATTATTGCCAGCCTGGTGGTGTGGAGGTCTGAGGCGCAGGGTGCCTTACCTCCTGCCATGCCGATGACCCAGGTTTTGGAACAGACTTGGGTTGCTTGGAGGCAAGAGGGAAGAGGAAGGATTGAGTGTCCCTAGGACAGCTCTCCTTCCCTTAATGAGGGGGGATAGTGTGGGGCGCTGTTTGTCTGCCACCCAGCAGTGGCTCGGTGGCAGCACATACATGCCACCATGCAGGGGAAGTGACCCCATATTCAGGGTGCTGGGATCATCTCCACTGAAGTGCAGCTCTGATGTTGTGCCCATTGCATGTCCATGGGCCCAGGGAGAAAACTGGAGAAAAAACACCTCCAGACTGCACAATGAAGAATGACCTCCTGCAGGCTCCACACTGGTGGCTGGGCACAGCCACTAGTCCTGTGGCAGTGGATAATTGTGAAGGTAAGTCCCAGGGAAGCTGGGTGGCAGGGCTGAGGGGTTGTCTGAAGGGGGCCGCCTGGGGAGAATTGACAATATACTGTATAAATCATGAATAAATTGAAGACAATGGCATTATTTGCTGAAATTGCTCATTTGTTAGAATTCATGTTCTTAAAAATGCATACTTTGGCTGAAGAAACATAGAAAAATAGAATCTGATAACAAATAAGGTCCACTTGCCCCATCCTGTCTGCCTAGCCCTCCCTACCTACACTACCTACAGTGTGGAAGGACCTGGGTTCAAAACTGGGTAGGATCTTTTTCTTTTTTTTTTTTTCCTTGTTGGGACTTATATTTCATTATGTTGAATTCCCCACTCCCCCACCATCCTGGTGGTCCCCATTTGCAGGTTGCTCCTCCCCCAAATAGCCCCTTCCCAAACATTCATCTATACCCCAGTGTCAGACCTCCCTCTTTGGAGTTGATTATAATTAGAATGTGGGGAAGGGGCAAAGCCCCCCACGTGGGAGGTGTGTGGGAGGGGGTGAAGCTCCCTGCATAAAAAAAGTGTATGTATAACTAGTGCACTCATAGAGAGTGATGCAGACTATCACTGTTTATGGTACTGCTGTAGTGCACATTGCCGTTGTTCTTTTCCGCGATGTGCACTCACCCATGTTGCAATCACTGTAATTGCAATTGCTGATATCACATGGAACTGGAAGTAGGAAACTCAAGTGACATAAAATCTGTGACAATAATAGTGGAAGAAGATGTATCAGCATTCGCTGTTCACACCTATCAAAAAGACAATAGCAGTGACAGTAGTAATGTCAAATATGAGAACTATCTGGAAGTAGGAAACCCAAGTGACACAAAGTACATGGTAACAGCAGTGATAAGACAGGCAGGCCTGCATCCGCAATACTCTCATGCAAAAATGCGGTGCATTCACTGAACATTCGGAATGCAAGAAAACAAAAAGAGGAAAGAAAAGATTAATGATTAAAAAAGCAGTATGTAGTACTCATTACAAAATGACAGCAGGAAATGCAAGAACAATTGACTGAACTACATTACACGACTGTGCGGTAAGGGTTGTCTAGCGCATCGATACTTGTCAATCAAATTAGCTGTTGTTTTTAAAACTTCTAAAACATGTTGTTCAGGCATTTATTCTGTCTGCCCAAGCCATGTTCAAAGGGCAGTAACCTACTTCAGTGTGTGTGGTGTGCTAGCTCTTCCACGCTTCTCATGTAGTTGAAAGAATGAGGTGCAACTGGGACATGCATAAGATCTGTCGTACAGCATACCCCATCATGGGTTATTGCTTATTTTATACACTATACCACACGTACATCTCAAATATGCCACGCTAATGTACTTCATGCCCAAAGTCACACACAACCATGTACATAGAAATATACACACAGTACATTATTAACTGCATACGTACAGCAATGGCAGTATAGCCTAGAGGTTAGAGGAATGAGGTGTGAACAAGCTTGATACTGTACATCCAGCAGACCAAACTGGAGTTTGATTCTCACAACCTCCACTTGCATACTGTGTGACTCTGAGCAAGTCACTTAACTTCCCAGTGCTCCCAGGTCACCCCTGAAAACAGGCACGTGTGCCTAGTGGGCCTTACCCTGTTACCAAAAACTAAAATAAATAATGTTATCCTTAACTTTTTTAATCATTCACCATTTTTTAGCTTTCTATATGGAACAAACAAAGTGCAGATCAAGCAAACTGCCACTAGGCAGCAACCCAGTCCATCTGGAACAAACTGAAGTACATCATAGGTAAGTCACAACAGTTCTGTGATAGTGATAGTTCAGTACTAACAGCTGCTTTCCCTGATGAATTCCAACCTTTAGAAAAGGCTCAGCACAAACAACATTAAGAAAGTCCAAGTTATTGCGATGTCATTTGATTGAAAAGCCCGTCTGTCTATACAATGTTGGTATAGGGAAGGTTACCAGTCTGTTTTCAAGATCCCAAAGGCCAGTAATGGAATATTGTACTTACCTTCTGGTGAACACAGAGCCTGGTACCCACACATCTCCAAATGACTGACCGAGATTGGGAACCTGGAATTAATTCTTTTTCAGGACTGACATCATAGCCACAACTTTTCCATGTATGCCAGTACTCGTCCAGACTCAGAATAGATCCCAAGGAAACAGTGGGTGGTCCATAGCAGGGAAATCAAATTTGAGACAGATTTTACTTAACACTATGTGCTAGGCAAATCAGTCTATGTGCACTCACATAAAAGGCAGGAGACTTGTTTTTCCTTTTTCTAACCAAACCTCTCTTTAATTCTTCAAGCACTAATATCACCCAAATGGTATTAGACAGTACATAGCACCATGATGATACTCTGTTTTTTGCTCAAATTCCACCAGGCAACAGCAAAGGGATGTTATATCTGTATGGTTCAATTTCCTAAAAATCCTGCATAGTTTCCATCCTTCTAGATTTTTGACATATTTTACAGGGCATTATGTTTGTATTTTTGTTTTGTATAGATTCATAGACATGTGATGGCAGAAAAGGGCCTTCCTGGTCCATCAAGTCTGCCCATTCCCTCCCTCTGCCTGTCACATCCCCCCCCCCCCCAAGATTCCTCTCGTCCTCCCCTTGACAACCCTATGTGTTTGTCTCAGGCCCTCTTGAATCCCTCCACTGTACTGGTATGCACCACCTCCTCTGGTAGTCTGTTCCAAGGCTCAACCACTCTCTCTGTGAAGTAATACTTCCTAACATTTCCCCTAAACTCCCCCCCACACTTTCAGTCCATGCCCCCTAGTTCTTGTATCTACCTTCCCTATAAATAAGTTCTTCCACACTTTATTGCTCTCCTTCACATACTTTAATGTTTCAATCATGTCCCCTCTTTCCCTTCTTATCTCCAGAGGATACAAATCCAGTTCCCTCACCCTCTCCTTATATGCCATCCTCTTAGCCCATGCACCATTTTAGTGGCCCTTCTCTGCACTCTTTTACCATGCCATCTATGTCTTTTCTTAGATGAGGCCTCCAGAACTGTACACAGTTATTTGTTTTTGGCATCAATCCTGTTGTCATGGAAACAAGCTGCCAACATCAGAGCGGCATGACTGTGCATGTGCACTCGTAACATGAATAGAGATTTTGTGAAATCCCAGCAAAATCATGAAGTTTGCCCCATTTTGTGAAATTAAGCACTTACAGCAAAATTTTGCTGGTAAATTTTGTCTTGCGGTACTATTAGGTGAAATTGGGCTTAGTTACATGATTTACTCTCTGCAGGTCACATCGGTATCTGCAGTCAGGCTGGAAGTCCCTGATTCTGCTTCTCTTTTGCTCACGTTTCTGGCAGAAATAGTCAGACAGCTAGGCAGCAGAAGAAGTAGTATATTAATATTGTGTTTCTTCACATTATGTGTAGTTTAAAATGGTTAATTTCTTCATGTTTCTTTCATAGGACTTCTTGTGTGTGTTTATAGTTTTCTGAGTGGTAGATTATAGTGTGTGTGTGTGTGTGTGTGTGTGTGTGTGTGTGTGTGCATGTGTGTGTCTGTGTGTGTGTGTGTGTGTGTGTGTGACTACATCAGACTTTGTCTTTCTCTTTTTCTGCTATTTTTTCTTTAGTGAAGCTCTGGCATGGCACGTTTTGAGAGCTAGGTTTGCGATGGTACCTGCCATTTGGGGTAGGCACAGGCCATCAAACTGCAGAATGCAGGATTCTCCACGAAGGAGAGTGATACAGGTCGATGGCCCGCATTTCAGTGGTGGCTGCATTCAGCTCACCTGCAGCAGCATGATTGGGGGGGTACTTTGAGTGCAGCTCAAAGACGCCGTTCAATGAGGGCTGCATCTTTGGGGCAGGTCAAACACAACAATGTACTTGTGCCACCAGTGTTGGTCTTGCTGGGGCACCAGCTGAGTCTTGGGGCCTGGGATGTGCAGCACGTATGAAACTGGTTATTTCTGATGATTCGGGGCCTGGTGGTGTACTTCTATGACTCAAGGGAGTGGCACCTCCATTGCTACTATGCACACTGCTCGAGAGAGAGAAAAGGATTGCTCACACTCTTCCTCCACCGACCCACTCAGCCCTCCCTCCTCCTTCTCAATTACACTGCTGCCACTGACATTAGGCTTGATGAGGAAAGTCCCACCAACAGCTCTGGGATCTTTCTGGTGTTGGTGCCAGCATAATGGGTGCTTGTTTTTCAAGTGGCCATGTTGGCCACCGGTGCCTATGTGGCTGCCCTTTTTCCATGACTGATGTGCTTGACACATCTGACATATTGCTATGGTCTCATCAGTTGTATCAAGCTCAAAAAAATCCCAAACTAGGGACTTTGCAACTCTGAATTTCTCATGGGACTGGGAGAGTGGAGCCAAAGGTGTTGAAGCTTTGGCTTTTTGGTCCGCTTTCATGAAACATAGAAACATAGACTTTGACGGCAGATAAGGACCACTTGGCCTATCTGGTCTGCCCATTTCCCTACCTACAGGATAGGCCGCAGATCCTAGTTAACCAACAGCCTTCCATTATGCTAGTTTTGGGAGGGGAAGGGTCCTTGACTGCTTGTTGTAGGCTTGATGCTGATACCCTCACCCTCAGGCACCGCACCTAAATGGGCTACGTCACCCTTCAACAATTTCAACTCAGCTTCCATGTGGGATCCAACACCTCATCATCATCTGACCACAGCTGATTATGTTTTCCTCCTCCTTATCACTGTCTACTTCCACAGAAACCTTTCCCTTCTTTGGCATCTCCTCACAGGGCTGACTTTCCATATCTCCTTCTCTAGGAGAAACAGACTTTAGCTGGTCACTGTCACCACCATCAACTCCAACATGAACAGGAACAGTCACACCAACAACGTTATCCACCTCCTCCTGGACCTCTGTGTTTGCACTGGTGTGAGTATCTCCCTTATTCTCAGTATCTTCCCCAACAATCATGGTGGCTACAGATTTGGCCATAAAAAACTGAGTCACACTAAAGCCACTTCTAACTTTTCTTTTGCTGGTACTGGATGCCACAGCACTAGAGCACACAAGAAGCACTGATATAGAAATACATTTGCTTACTAGAAGTGGAACTGCATTTCTACTTTTTGCAACAGCATCTCCCACCCTGTTACCTTTCCCTGAACTGGAACATCTCTTGGCAGGCATTTTTATACGCTTGTTCCAATGTTTGCATTTCTCAGGAAGTATATGATACTGTATTTCTATTTACTGAGTGTGTGATGTAAATAACACATGCTACAGTCTACGGACCTATGGATAAGCGCTGTCTGGACAACGCAAGTTCTGCAATGTGTTAGTACTTACTAAATACCTTTTTTGCTTATGGATATGTCAGAGGGCAGGGACAACAAGATTTAAAATGAATAAATAAAGTTGCCTCCATAACTCTGGGAGGGACAACCACTCTCTTGAAAACTACCGTATGTAGGTTGTTATATAGCATGGGTCGGGTAGTAAACAAAAACAGTGGTGTAACAGGGAAAGAGTAAGCAAAATTAAGCAGAAAAACAGGAATGCCACAATGCAGAGGCTAGCTCACACTGTTCAATTATGTGAGCAATTCGCAACAGCAGTGTACCTGGATATGGACAAGTGTTCAACTACTAGAACTGTTTCCAATACAAAATAAAGCACAAGACTGGTTAAACAAAGGGTAACAGTAACAGGACACCCTAGTCAGAATGAGTAACTGTTCAGATAAAGTGGCAAAAAAATTGGTCAATATGTAAAAAAAATATTACAAATAAGTAGCACACCAACAAATATATAGCGACTTTAAAGAAATGATAGAAACTCTCTCAAAACTTGTGAGAAATCTGTTTGTCAAATTAAATATTAGGAACTAGCCTGCTCAGCTTACACACACACACACACACACATTAACAAACACACACACACACAGTCACCACATGGCATACTCTCCCCCACTCAACTCCTTTACAGACACAGAGGGCTAGATATTCAGACCACTCCAGGCAGGGCGCAAGCCTGGGCGCTGCACAACTGGGTTGAGACAGGGCATAGTCCAGGCGATATTCAACGGTGTTGCACCATGGCTCAGCACCGTTGAATATGGCACTGAGAGTGCACATACTGCACCAGTGCATGTGGTAACAGGGGAGCAGGGGGCTGTGCCAGCACGGGTGCAGTTGTGCTAGGCGCAGCAGGAGTGATATTCAGCCGTGGGCATGAAAATGAGGCCATAATGGATGCAAGGCACAAATGGGGCCATTTGCATGTCATTATGGCCCCATTTGCATATGGTGTGCCGATCCCGGCGACTACCGCCTGGCGCCCTGCCAGGCTGCAGCCGTCGGGAACCGCTGCCCCATGGTGGGCTCCGCACTCAAATGCCCATTTGTGGGCATATGTCCATAGACACCCTGGTGGTCCAGTGGACCCTATCCCTTTGCCCAATTGCGGGCATGAATTAATATAGTCCCTGGTGGTCCAGTGGATCCTACTCCTTAGCCCAATCATGGGCATGAATTAATATAGTCCCTGGTGGTCCAGTGGACCCTAGTCCTTCGCCCGATCACAGGCATGGATTAAATTAAGCCCTGGTGATCCAGTGGACCACTATCCCCTGCCCGATCATGGGCATGTAATAAAATGATCCCTGGTGGTCCAGTGGACTGACCGCCCTTGCCCACTCATGGGCATCTGATGAACACCCTAGTGGTCCAGTGGTACCCCCTGTCCCCACCTGCCCACTTAGTCCCTCACCACCCAATCAGCAGCGGGCAGCAGCTCTCCATCTGCAAGCCACCCAGCCGCCCACCGACTGACAGCGTACAGTAGGGCTGTATGCCTATTGGTCCACTGTGTGGGCCAGTGGGTGTGCAGACCATACTGTACTACACAGTCCCAATTTCTGAATGAGTGTTTATTCACAATTCGGGACTGTGTAGTGCTGTATGGTCTGCACACCCATTGTTGCAGGTGAGCCAATAGGCATACCCACTGTATGCGCTGTCATCAGGCGCCAGGTGGCACAGGTGAGGCTGCCACCCACCGCTGACCAGGGAGTGCAGGGTGGTGGAGACTAAATGGGCGGGTGGGGACAGGGGGCACCACTGGACCACCAGGGTGTTTGTCAAGCGCTCACAAGTGGGCGAGATAGTCCGTTGGACCGCCAGGGATCATTTTATTACATGCCCATGAGTAGGCAAAGGAGATTGGTCCACTGGACTACCAGGGATCATTTTATTACATGCCTGCGATTGGGCAGGGGATAGCGGTCCACTGGACCACCAGGGATTACATTAATTCATGCTTATGATTGGGAAAAGGGGTAGGGTCCACTGGACCACCAGGGATTAACTGAAATCATGCCCGCGATCAGGTGAGGGGGGCCATGACGCCCCCTGGGCAGGGGGCTCATGGACTGTGTCCTGGGCGGTCGGGTGACCACCCACAGCTGGTGGCTGTTGTGTTGCACCCAGCAATATGGCAGCCAGCCTGTGGGTGTCCCCAACTTGTTCTAGGTTTCTACGGGCTCAACATTGCGGCCCCCTGTGCGGCGCAAGGCGGGTTTGTGCCTGCATATGCGCCGCACATCCCGGGGTGAGTATCAGGATGTGCCACATATGCATGGGCACGCCCCACTGCATACATTACTAGTGCACCCCAGCACATCAGGGGTTGCACAATGCAACCAGCCCCTTTGAATATCATGCCGGGGCGCATCAGTAGTTTACGCATGGTGCAACCCTGTTGTGCCATGCGCAACCCCTTTGAATATCCCACCCAGACAAAACCGAAAGCACTGCCCAAGTTAAACTATATATTATCCAAAGATTCAAAAAGGAAAAAAAATGTTTACTAGCAGCACTAGGGAATAAACTTTAGATTTTGGAAGCAATTAGCTCACAAAAATCAGATATTAAGAGGTTTTTGAAGGGTACCAATTCACCTGCCAGAAACATTGTGAAGTAGGCACTCTAAAACTTTGGGTATTTGGCAAACTGCAAATTAATTGCTGAGAGAAGTTTGCAAACTTCACACATCTGTAGTGTACAGCTTTGACAGTGAACATCAGACTCAGCAGGAGAAGAGGTTCACCAGAGCACTGTGTGGTTGAGCTGCAGTTTTGCCAGACTCAAGATATGGAGTTGTGAGGTCTATTGGATGCAAGAGTTAGTAAATAAAAATAATAATTAGCAAGTCAAGTGCATCTGAAGCTCGTCTATGATGACATTTTTAAATCACAATTCAGACGGCTGATCCTGTGCATTGCACTGGATTATTTGAGTGCTCTGCTGAATTTTAGGCCCTGGACACACTGGGGAACTTAAAACGGTTTAAGTGCCTTAAAGGCCCTGGACACACTACAGAACTGTTTTTGAAAACCATTTTTAAAACCAGTTTAGCTAAACCATTTCAGTGCAGCCACACTACTCAGTAACCATTTTTGAAAACGGCTTAGTGTGGCCACACTGCTAGTGTTAAACCTGTTCTCCTTGTAACTACTTTGTGTGAAGTCCAACACACAGAACTGTGCTTGCCTGGACACACTGCAGCTAGAACTGTTTCAGTTAAACCATTACAGCTTAAAATACTTTTGCTCCTGGACAGACCTGTAAGTAAAACCATGCTAGCTCTAAAACATTTTTAAAAATGGTTTTAAGACTAGGTATCTAGCTGGGTTTAAAAACACTTTTGTTAAAATGTTTTAAGGGGCTTGTAGTCTGTCTGCAAACAGTGCTAGGGGGATTTAAACTGTTTTAAGGCACTTAAACCGTTTTAAGTTCCCCAGTGTGTCCAGGGCCAAAATGGTTTAAATCCCCCTAGCACTGTTTGCAGACAGACTGCAAGCCCCTTAAAACATTTTAACAGAAGTGTTTTTAAACCCTGCTAGATACCTAGTCTTAAAACCATTTTTAAAAACGTTTTGGAGTTAGCATGGTTTTACTCACAGGTCTGTCCAGGAGTAAAAGCGTTTTAAGCTGCAATGGTTTAACTGAAACAGTTCTAGCTGCAGTGTGTCCAGGCAAGCACAGTTCTGTGTGTTGGACTTAACACAAAATAGTTACAAGGAGAGCAGGTTTAACACTTGCAGTGTGGCCACACTAAACTGTTATTAAAAATGGTTACTGTGTAGTGTGGCTGCACTGAAATGATTTAGCTAAACTGGTCTTAAAAACGGTTTTCAAAAACAGTTCTGTAGTGTGTCCAGGGCCTTGTGTGACTGGATGGCTGATGACTAGTGGACACCTGAAGACTGCATCCCTAAATATATGGTCCCCTTATTGCATAAAAGACACACTTGAGGCAGCTGCATCTCAATTCAGCTGTACCTGGATGATTGGAGACCTAATGACCAAATATTCAGCTCGAGATGGCTAGTGGTGGCCAATATTTAATGTGTGCATAAGAATGAGAAAAAATAATTATTTTTACTTGCACAAAATGGCTTTGATCTAGCCATATTTAAAATTCCATGTTAAGACAGTGATGGCATTGCAGGTAAGAATGTGACTGGGGGGGCATGTAGATGATACCTTTTCCTGCAGGGAGTGATGCAGGGTATCATCTACAAGAAGCATGAGTCTACAGCAGGGTAAGCAGTTAACGGCAATGCTATTAATATAAAGAAAATAACAAAAAAGGACCAAAGACAGAACCTTGAGGTGAATCAAAAAATACAGTTACGTTGTTTTATGAAACAGTTCAAAAATAACATTCTGCGATTATAGATACAGATAGTTAAAAGTGCCAGCTCTCTAGGTCTTTGTCAGTTTCAGTTTTGCCTGATTATTCCCATATATTCCACACAGAGAGAGTAGGGGAAGATCCAAATTGTTGAGGCAGAATCAATGGATTCCATGAAAACATTTTGCCAGCACAAAAGATTCTGCACAAATCTATGGTCAGAAAAAATACAGCACACTTCGATTCTTGAGGTACAAAATGGACATTTGTATTGACCTGTATTGTGCGGTCAGTAATTAATTGTGTGTTAGACTGTCAATTCTGGCTTATTTGGTGGAATAAACCTCACCCCAGCATTTGCAGTGTTTTTGTAAACTGCATTTACCTTTTGTTAAAAAAAATCTAAATTTCCTAAGCTTACTTTTATAAAAATGGACCATAGTTTCTTTACTACATGCTGTTTTGGTGCAATTACTGAGCAAGTCTAAACTTGAAGCTAACACATAGACAAAAGGCACTCTTTAAACGAGATCACAAGTTGTGTTTGACAGAATGGAGTCGCTTCTGTTCTTGTTGACCTAAACGCATGTGATGTCTATGATGCACAACCATAGCATTACCATACCTGTATATATTGCTTTCAAAACTACTTACTTAAAATAACATTTGTTCAAGAACTGTACAGTAGAGTATCTCTTTCAACAGACAATTAATCTAGCTTAATTTCCTTATCAACTCTTAGCTTTCTCTGAGTAATCCTAACCATCCTTAGTATATACTTGCTCTGTTATTAGAGTATTGCTTGGTTTGGTGGCTCAAAATGACTGCTATACTGGCTTCAACGTATGTACTCGGTGTTAATCAGAGCGAACGTGCATCTCTTTGCAAGGAGTTCATTGTGGGCTAGGACTGTAACAGATTGCCTGCAATTTTCAGTTATAAAATGGTTATCAGATTTCCTGTATTCTGATTGGCCAAAAAGGTTCTAAACCCAAATCCTTACAGGGTGACAACTCTCTATCTGGAATCCCTTTCAACAACCAGAATGCATCACATCTACTAGATATTAATGCCTTTAAGAAGCTTTTCAAAAAGGTTTTCCAGCAGCTATCTTAATACAGTAACAGAAATTCCATTGGCCAGTATATACAAACATAACAATGTCCACAAGTGTAGAACCACCAGACCAAATCCCACAACATGCAGGTAACACATTATGTAGAAAAAAATGTAAAAACAGTTTCTCATGTTCACATTTTTTTTCCTTTTTCTCAGTTTAACTTACAGACCTCAAAAAAAGTGCCACCTAGCAGTTGTTCTTCCTTGTGCCAGCATGCTGGGTAATAGGGCTGTGTGAATATCGAATATTACTTTCCGAATACCATGAATAATGGGCTATTTGAATATTAGGACCCGATTACCGAATAGTCCACTATTCGACTGGTATTCGGTATTCAACCATGCGCAAGGAAAAAGTGTTTCCCACCTCCTGGTCAGCATTAAATAAATATTTTGGCCCTGGTGTCTAGTGGTCCCACCCACCCCCGGCCGATCACTGGTCCAAAATGAAGAATACCCCAGACCCTCAGCAATATCCTCGGTCCCCAGTCCCCAAATGTATAAAATAAAAAATTCCCTCATTTCCATTGTGCCTAGTGCCCCTTCCACTGTGTCAGGAAGTCTCCCCCTCCCCAATCCATGACCCTAAAGCGGGTCACCGGCACAGCCCTCCATTCACCTCCATGGCCAGCAGCCTGACTGAGTTTTCAATGAATGAGAGCGTGCTTGTACAAGCACGCGCTCATTCACTGACACTCAGATTCAGCCACCAACAGCAACTAGCACTGCCAGGGGCTGGAGGGGAGGGGGGAGCTGCTCCAGTCAGTGGCAGGGGGGCAGGATAGGGGGAAATGACATTGTGGACCCCCGATGTCTGGAGCAGCTCCCCTCTAGCCCCTGGTAGTGCTAATTACTGGTGGCTGAATCTGTCAATGAATGAGTGCATGCTTGTACAAGCACATGCTCAGTCATTGAAAACTCAGTTGGGCTGCCGGCCGTGGAGGTGAGTGGAGGGCCAGCGTGACCCGCTCGGGGTCATGGGGGGCAGGATGGGGCACTACCTGACAGGGTGGGGGTAGGGGGTTCCACTGGACACCAGGGAAATTAGAGATTTTTTATTTATTTTTATACATTTGGGGATGGGGGACTGGGGATATTGCTGAGAGTCTGGGTGGAGGGATTCTTTATTTTGGACTGGCGATCAGCTGGGGGGTGGGGTGGGACCATTAGACACCAGGGATAAAAATAGTTACATAATGCTGGCCAGGAGGGGGTGCTCTTTTATTTTTAATTACCCCCCCTTCCAGCCACCGGAAAATATGAATAATGAATACCGAATAATGAATATTTCGGAACTGAATACCGAATATTCGGCCGATTATTCAAAAAAAGGTATTCACACAGCCCTACTGGGTACTGCCACCTTCGCTGTTTCCTGTACAGCTCCTCACCACCTGTGCAGTGGAGGATCATCTTCAAGGTCAGCTTGCTGACCTATAAGGCCCTACACAGACAGTGACTGCGTTATTTGCAAGATCGCCTGTATCCCTACTGCCCCCTCTGCCCATTTCGCACCACTGGTGAGGGATTGCTAGAGATTCCCAGGGTCCATTTAAAGAGCTCAGAGGCAAGATCTTTTGCATTTATGGCATTGACTCTGTGGAACTCTCTACCTCGTCAGGTTAGGGAGTGTCTATCCATCGAGACTTTTAAGACTGCCCTAAAAACCTACCTGTTTGAACTGTTTTTTTTAGATGTTCCTTAATGGATACTGCTGTCTGTTTTACTATGGCTTTAATATGTATTGCAGTCTTCTGTATTTTATGTACAGGCAAGCTGATATTTGAAAAGCACTTTTTATAAATAAAA